>JAUIMM010000045.1:13070000-13670000 GCA_031769625.1 Taudactylus pleione | reverse complement strand
CCGCCTCTGTTTTGGTCGTTAGGCTGTGGATTTACACCCACAGCTCTAACAACCGCTAGGGTGATGGTCACGATGGTCATAGACCATCGCGACCATCGGGGCTTACGACGAGAACCTAGGGTAGGGTCTCACTTGTCGTAAGCCCCGGAGAGCTTCTTGCTCTGTCAGAGCCGGAAGCTCTCCACTGACATCACTAGTGATGTCAGTGGGGCCTCCCCCAAACGGCAGGCATTCCCATGGGAACGCCTCCGTTTGGGCTGCAACCCCCCCGGCCCGCCTTCCAAACGGGGCGAGCTGTCAATCAACATCGACAGCTCGCCCCTTTGGAAAGAGACCCGCTATGACCGGCGCTGTCGGTCGTAGCAGGTCTCACGCATGCACACGAAGGAGCCGGCTCCCTCATGCGCATGCGCACTGGACAAACATCGAGGCGGCCGTGCGGTCGTAGACCGTACGGCAGCCTCTGAATGAAGCCCATAATGTAGTCGACAAGCCGGGTCAGAACCAAATGGACAAGATGGTACCAGGGAGCAGACATATGCAAGTCATAGAGGATAGCCAAGGGTCAAAACTGGAATATCAAGCGCAGTACCAGGGAGAGGACGAAGTCAGGTCACGAACTAGCCAAGGTCAGGAGCGAGCAATAGTATCACAGGAAGCATGCTGGAGTAAGGTTTGGAAGCCTATACTCTTGCAAGGAAGTGCTCCTATGGACTTCCTTAAGTAGGAGGAGTTTCCAATGGGTGACCAATAAACTTCCTACTTTTGCTGTGCCTGACCCTTTAAATTCTGCACAGAATGGCGAGCACATCCCTATGGGAGCCGCCTGTGCAGCCCAGCAGAAGACAGCCCACTACAGCTGGAGAAGAGGAAGATTGCCGCCATCCACACAGCAGCTGTAATCCACTGTTGAAACCGTATAAATTGGTTGCGATCGCTTAATTGCGCACGAATCGCAACACGACATCCATTGGACGATTTGATCGTCCACGGCCATTTTATGCGAACACACGCTCCCGCCGCATTCGTGCACGCACTTACGCACGCGCAATTGCACATGCTCGCTATACATGCACACGCATCCCATGCCCCCGCAACTCGCCATTTTGTGAATGGCGAGCCATGCTCATGCTCATGCTCACGGTTAGGCGCCATTTTACATTACATAAACACATAACAAAGTTAGTACAGCAATACTGTTTAAATACTGTTTTGCGTTTCAATCGCATAGCTAGCTTTTAAATATTATTGTCAGAAACCTTACCCCGACGGACAGCAGCCTTTCCTTACAATAAACTTATATCCCATTTAACCCTAAACTGACTGAGATACGCACAATGCTATTTAGTACATAATCACCTCTTTCCTCTCATACAAATATTCACCCACTTACACAATAAATGTTCCAAACATAGAAGTTTATGTGTTTTAAAGGTATACAGTGAATGTTACATGTTAAATAGCAGTTATATGATATCTGGGCTCAGGAATAAGATAAATGGGTCATGAGTACTATCTACCGATTTTCCTCTGTCTCAACAGGAATATGAAACCAACAGAATGAATATGGAAGGGATCACTATCGAGTTATGAAGACCTGCCAAGAATTCTACTCTATACTGTAAAAATCACTGTACACATCCCCTGTAGATTTGCATGCCAAGGGTAGGACAAAGGGATTTTCTAACACAGTTCAACCTTCAGTGACGTCAACCGTCTACTAACCAATGAATAGCAACAACCATTGTGACTCAGTAATAAAAGGCCAATAGGGAGCCCCTCTGAGTATTTAGCTTATGTTCAAAGGAAATTGTACACCTATAAATTCCTATGCAGTCTGGATCCCAACCCCTTCTTCCTCTCCCTTTGTCCATCTCTGCTTGACCCTGGAGAAACACCCAGCTATCTCAGAGACAGCTGTTAGTCTGGATCCAGACCGCATGGCGAAGTATTGGTAATTGTATCTTTGTCTTTATCCTGTATAGAGCTGCATTGTATAGATTAAGGCTGATTATACCCTTTTTACAATATAGTACCTTTGTGTATGTTGGAACGGCAAACTGTTTCTGTGTGACAAAGTTATTTTATATTGGGATGGGAGGTATGGGCAATCTGGTCTGTGCAATCAAATCTCTCTAATATCGATACTGTTTAAACGGTATCAATAGCGTGAATCTCCTACCCGCTGCCCCAGAATCCAATGCCACTGGACCCGGTAAGCAAACGCTGTGTATGTTGTGACACTCACACGGCTTTAATGACTTGAACCAACTTTCATTACAGCTAAAATACCCTGTGGCTCCTGAGTCCAAGTAACAGCAGTCCTTGCAGTGGTTGTCTGCTACATGTAATGCTGACTCCAGTCGTCATGCTTAGGTGATGAGGTGCCACTTGATACACTTGTTCTGCATTCTGAGGCCTTGTGTTCCAATTTGTGACATTTGAAACATCTATGCTTAGGCTTTTGTGCTTTGTACTTTTAGATAGAAGAACAAAATTTTGCAGATTTGATTCTATAGGTATTTACTCTTGAAACTGCAATAATTTAGCATGTACAGTCCCTATGGTTAGCTTTGTAGTGCTAGACTCTAATGTCTCTACCAAGAAAGTCATACTCTTGTGTAAGGTTTTGCAGCATCGTCATTGTAACCTCCTCGTCAACTACAGTGTTATGATGCTCACTGAAAGATAATTGCTGAGAGATGGATAACAATCTGTATACATAGTCATTCATGTCATTACATGCACTAAGCTTTGTTTTTTTTTCAAATGAACCCTGCGACCACCACCACCAGGGATGCGGGGAATAGTCTTGAGCTTTCAGACCAGGGATGGATGATCCTCATGAGGGGGGACTACATTTTCTTTTTGAACAGATTGAACGGTTTGGGGCTGTTTAATGTGATGTGAGCGCTGTATGTCCCCCTGCTATGGTATTATTCCCCTTGCTGGTTCAGCCTGGTGCTGGTTATAGGAAAATAGGGGGAACCATTCACCATTTTTCCCCATTATTGTTCAGTACCAGCCCAGGCTGAGAGGTCCGGGGCTGGTTACTTTTTTAGTAATATACATTTTTTTTAACTGTTTCTAAGCTTACAAAGCCTGTCCAGATCATACTGATCTGTGCAGTGCTTCTGTTTGGACAGGATTGCCGTTGTGTTTGTACTTCCAATTGCCATCGGTTTTGACCCAAAAGATCAATGATCAATACTAACTGCAGTTAAAGCTGAAAAGAACGACTGACATCATCGTCTGGTTAGAGTATAAACCAACGATAGTAAATATTGATTTTTTAGACACAAATACGATGGCAATAACCATCGTTGTTGGTCAGTTTTGGTTTGGAAATTAAACTGACCTTTAGTAATTACTAGCTGGAGTACCCGGCGTTGCCTGGGATTTTAAGAATGTTTGTTTACACATCATCCTCCAACAAACCTCTCCTTAGGCAGGCCTCACGAAAAGTGTGACAAACTTCCCCATCAACAGTCCTAAGGTCTTTGAAGGAAGTAGGACCTGTAATGGTGTAAAGCAAACTTCAGAGATAGAAGCATTCAAAATGTGTCGGATGTACAGTGTAAACACGGCCAAGAGCTTCTGTTGCTCTGATACCAGGATGACGATCTACAGCGACTCCCTGTTTTCTGCACATAAAAACTTTTTGAGAAGCATTCCATGTGTAATATTTTGGCAGCTCACAGTACAGCAGGGTCCTTGCAAAGTCATCATTTTGACACAGTTCGAAGAAAGAAGTCAATGTTGTTGCATAATTTGGTATAGTTAGACAGCTGAGAATGCTGGGAAAGCCTGCTAAAGCTCTCTTCAATAATAAACATTAAGATCATGACAAAACATGACAACACAAAACGCTTTCTCCGAGGCCCTACCCATATGCTGTGAGGTCCCACAATGAGCGTACAGCAAAAATTTTGGTTTTTTTAATTAATTAAAATTTAACAGTAATTCATTTAAATTTTTTATTTTTTTTTAGTTGCCTCGGCCGTGTTTTAATATGCTCGTATGTAAAATTTCACGATCTTGGCTTGTAAACTGTGGATTTGTATAGAAAGACAGAAGGAGAAAAGAACAGAAATAGTATAAATAGTAGAAATAAGAAAGTTCTTATCTTATATCACTACTGGAGGCAGCAAACAGCAGTACTGTGTGCAGGGCCCCACAATGAGCATACAGCAAAAATTGTGGTTTTTAATTAATTAAAAATGAACAGTAATTAATTTTGATGGAAAAAAATTTTAGTTGCCTCCGCAGTGTTTTAATACGCTCGTATGTAAAATTTCACGATCTTTGCTTGTAAACTGTGGATTTGTATAGAAAGACAGAAGGACAAAGTTTCACTTTTATATAGTAGATAACCCTAAAACTTTAACCAAAGTGATTGCTTTCTTTTTACATACTGCGCAAATAGTTTGCAAAGACTCATCCTGCTTCAGAAATGTAGCATTTGCTGAAATCAAAACTGAAAGTATCAAAGTATATTTGGCATTTTGATATATGGTAACAGTGGAAAATAAATGACATTCCATGTACTATATGAGCCTACAGTGAGAAGCAGTGGTCAGCCTTGGGCAACGTACTGTAGTCTGCCTTCGTACACTAACAGCCTTGTTCCTGGTGCCTCACAAAGCATTTCTTTAAGGGGAAAACAGAACACCCTTTGTAAATAGAGGTTCACATTTCTGAAACGATGAAGTAACATTTAGGCACTGGCTAGTTTACAGGAGGTTTTTCATTTTCCTGGCAACTGTCTGAAAAGTGTATTTGTTCGGATAAGTGCATAGTTTAACACAAGGACAGATTTTGTTTGAATGAATTTATTTTAAATGTTTTGCGGGGTTTCCTTACATTGTCCATCTGTAAGTGTGTAAGGTGATTGGAGGAAAGAAAAATATGTATAAACAATGTTATTAATAATTTAAGCTATTTAAACTGTAGTCTCTAACTGGGACTACACCTTAAGCAAAAACCGAGTAAGGTTTCTGTGTGGTGGATGGTCTAAAGGGTGCAAAGTTTAATGCAAGCATTTAGCTTAGCACAAAGACATCAGAAGCAAGATATATTCAGTTTTTACTTTTTTTCTGTAAAATACGTTTTACCTGCGTAAATATCGGTAACATCAATGCACACTGAGCAGCCATTTTGCCCTTGGAGTAGATCTGACCAGCTGCAAACACTGCAGCTCTCCTAACACGCAGAGGGCTCTCATGCTGTTTAGGAGATCGCAATGGCTAAAATATGCATGCCCATCTTACGGCGTTTAAACACTAAGACACACCTGCGTTTTTATGACCACCCCCTCGTTACCTCCCACAAATGCTGACTACCTGTCATTCTCTTTGCAAATGGATCCTCTGTGTGACTGGCAGCATATGCGCAGTGCGGCTTATATGCATGCGCAGTGGCAAACAATCACTCAATCTGCATAAAAATTGCCATTGCGTACATCTCTGTATCAGGCCATGTGTCTGTTGAATAATCAGTGTAAGGTGCACACAGCTCCTCTTCATGAACAGAGCAGGATGTACATTCCAAACGTCTCTGCAGTAGGGGCAACGTTTTGGCAGCTCAAAGCAGTGAGTCCACCAAAATTAGGACTGTCCCACCAGAATGGGGATAGTAGTCAGACAGCTCTGCTCTGATCTTGCAGCTTCACCTACCTGATGCTGTTGGTTTTAAAATGTAGTTGCTGCTTTGGATCCTTTTGTAGAAAAATGCTATATAAATAAACATTATTGTTATTAGAATTGCCCGGATCCTGGAATGCTGGAGACTTGTTTGTAAAAGAGATAGGTATTACTCACTCTCTGAAAAGATGAGCAATGGCAAACACTCTCGGCCTCCCTCCCCTCAACCAGCACTGACATTAAATCAGTAGCACCAATTATTAATTGATAGACCTCTCCCCTCCCCCTGCCATATTCAACATTAAATTCATAAAAGTGTAGATGGAGCACTTGTTTACATAACCACACAAGTAAATAAAAAATATATATATAATTTAATATAATATCACTATAGCATATAACATGCTGTACCTATTAATGCATAACTTAGGGATAATAATACAGTGTAGTGCAAAATTCTGTTCAAGCTCTACAAAAGGTTGTTTCCCAGATTACTTTTCTCTATACGAATATAACTAATCGAGAATCCATAAGAGATGTTATCTCCATGAATCTATCCTGAAGGAAACACAAATTCATATAATACAAATGGTCTTCCGTTTATTTTGTGCCAGTTCTTTTTAGATATGCTGTCCTTTTAAGGTCACAGATTAAAATTGTCCCCGGTTAGCAATGAATGTCACCGGCGTGCGCTTCTGCCTTAAGTGCTGAGCTTGATCCAACCGTTTTATTGTGGGCTCAGACACAAACATACAGCGGTGGAATAAGTAATTTACACAACTTACTCACTGATGGAAGTCTCACATGGACTTGCTCTCAACCGCTCATCAGCAGGAGCACAGGCAGGTTATTAATCCGCTGTCCAATGAGGTATGGCAGCCAGACTGTGCAGTGAGTAATAAAATCCCGGCAGACCCACCGGCGTCTCCAGTGATCTGACACTAGGTCCACCGCTCAGAGTTTTCCTCCTGGCAGTTAAAGGTGCAATAAAAAGTGGATCTGTATACAGAGTGATTGAAAAAGAGCTTGAGCAGATTGATCTCTCCGTCCTTGACGCGTTTCTCTGGGTGTTACAACCCTGGTTTCCTCAGAAGGTATGGATCTCACTGGACTGGTTACAGCTTTATAAATAGCTATAATTGCCTTCCAATTAGTGCAAATCTCAGTCAGTTGATTTAACTAGTTTCAGTGAGTTAATCAGCATTATTATTATTATTATTATTATTATTATTATTAGAAACTGTTGTACTTAAACATGATAAATTTAAAAAAAGAAATCTATTTATACATAAAATTAAAATAGATGGTTTATGGGTTATTCAGTTGATTCAACACAAACAAATTAAATAACTATAATCATACAAGCAATAAAAATCTAATAATGAAAATTTTATATTAATCTTAAAAATGTATACTTATTCATATCAGTGATATTCATGAGGAGTATATTTATTCAATTTACTATTTAGATTTTATTTTTATTTTATTTTATTTTATACAAAGAGGTAAAACACTTTAGAAAAATAAAAAATAAGAATAAAAAATGAAAAAATATAAGAAATGACAAATGAAAAATAAAAAATAAGGACATATATATTGTACATAGGATTATTGGTATAGATAATTTTTCTCTGAATGTAGGAGGCTTTCAAAATATATCCATATATTTATATAATCTTTCCTTTTAGAATTAGTCTTTAGATGGATAAGGTTTTTCCATACATCCGAAAGTGTTTAAGAGAACAACCTCTGATCCATCCAAGAAATACAATCTGTTGAAAAGTTTTAAATCTACTTAATATAATACATGCATATCATTCATAGTGAATCGATCCATATATTAGAGTTTCCAAAGGCTCAAAAATGTATATTCCATATCGCAATGTGTGTATATTTTAAGAAATAATTCAAGAGCTCCAAATAAAATGCTTTTTGTTGGAAGTGCTTAGATTTGTGCAGAATAATACAATAGATAACATTCGTATTTTATAGATATAAGGGTATGTATACACATATGTAATATACACACATACATTAAATCTCCACATCGCACATTAGTACATATCCAATATTATATAAAGAAACAATTCAAAGACACAGGGTATTGTAATGTTCAGAATTTTAGTTCACAATATAATAAGTTATGATACTCAAGATAGGAAAGCAAATTTATAGCATTGCCACAATTTAGCTTTATAAATATAGATATACCATGCATTAATGCATCGATTCTTTCTAATGACACGATGTAACCTTATTTTTAATCATATAACATATTGCTTTCCCCATGTTCTCGACCAATAAAGAAATATCATGTACCCAGTAATGTAGATAGAACAGCTGAGAAAAAGCACCCATTTTTATATATTATTAAGACAACAATTCCTAAATGAACACTGTCTGCACAAATACAGTATATATATTATTGATCTACATCAAAAAAGTGTTTTTTATCTGCTCTCTTAAATACAACAGTTGGTTTATCTTGTAGTTAATTTTAAGCACAGAATCCAACTTTAGAATATAATTTTTTTTTACCATTATGTTCTTGATCTTATGTGACAAACTATTTTGTTTGGACACAAACACCAAGGAACCATCAAATCCTCCCCTCTTATTGGTATGTGCTTGTTCCTTAGATAGGAGTGTAGTCCTATCAAGGGCCCTAGGTATCATCTAGTGCCTTATGCAATAATTCTTGAGGGTATTGATTTTCTTTAAATGAGTCAAGTAGAGGGGTCGCCTGTTTGACAAATTTATCACTCCTCTTACAGTTGTGCCTTAATCTGTGGAATTGTCCTCTAGGGATGTTATTAAGCCAACTTTTTGATGGTTACTCTTATAGTTGATATAGTTATTGCAATCAACCTCTTTCTGAAAGGTAGAAGTGCATATTTGCTTATCAGTAATATTGAGTGTAATATCTAAAAAAATCATAGTGTGTTGGTGGCAAGTGCTCGTGAAAGTGAGGTTAAAGTGGTTGTGATTAAGGTGTTGAACAAACTGTGTAATAGATAAAGAATTCCCTTTCCAAATAAAAAATAAATCATCTATGAATCTAGTGATGAGGACCAGGTTTGCACCAAATGGGCCGTTACATATGTATTCATTTTCTAACATGCCTATGTAAATATTCGCATAGCTTGGCGTGAACCTGGTCCCCAGTGCTGTGCCAAGTGTCTGAAGGTAAAAATGTGATCAAATAAAAAATAATTATGTGTAAGGATCAAGTGAATTGACTGAAGAATAAACTCCCATTGTTCCACTGATAGCCCTAAGTCTTCTTTGAGACTCATCTCAACTTTAGAGACACCTAACTCATGGGTTATATTTGCACATAATGATGTAACATCACACGTTAAAAAATAATATTCCTTTCTCCATTCCATCTTAGATATTTTATTGAGAAAGTGTGTTGTATCTCTGAGATGTGATTCCAGTGAAACAACTTGAGTCTGTAAAAACTGATCCACATAATGTGGCAAATGCACAGTGAGGGAACCTACACCCGAAATAATAGGATGACCAGGGGGATTGTTTTGTATATTTTGGGAAGGTGATAATATGTGGGTGTGACCGGGTGTGCTGAAAAAAGAAAAGTGGGATCTTTTACAAGGATGGTAAAAAACTTTGTGTCAGAAAGTTGTCTTAATGCCTCTGCCACATAATCTGAGGTGTTTTGAACCACTACCCCCCCCTCCCTTATCAGCTGGTTTGATTATTATTGACAAGTCTTTCTGTAGTTCTTTCAAAGCATGTTTTTCTTGCTGTGAAAGATTGTAATGATATGTCATATCTATATCAGTCTTCATACATAACAGTTCAAATTCTTTAAGGGCACTTTTATACTGTAGTGGAAAACATTGTGACTTGACTTTGCAACTTGCTGTCATTTCATTATGGGTTGTTCTTGAAATATCAAAAATACATGTACACTTATCAGGGTGGTTGTCACTTTCTTCTAAATGCAATTAATATCATTTCTGCTAAGTGATATTCATAAGAAGATGATGCATTATCGACAATTACAGGCGACCCCTCTATTTTTCGACAGATTTTTTTTCTACTAAACCTACATAATTCCACGAAAAGATCAAATAAGTTGGGATTGGAGGAGGGGGGCAAATTTTAGTCCTTTAAGGAATAAACTAGTTTATGCCTCAGTTAGTCTTTTGTTAGTCTGTTGTCTAGAAATGTCTCTTTCTGTACATGATTTTCTATTATAATTCCTTACTCTTTCATCTGAATAGTCTTTATGGTCTCTATATAACTTGGAGTGTTTATTGTCTATAATGTCTCTCTCAAATACCTCAACTTTTCTATTAACACCAACATCTTTCTCCTTAAATGCTGGGTGTTCCTGAAATTGGTGCAAAGCAGTCCGTGTTGCATCAATCTCAGTTTCAATCCTTTTTATTCTCTCGTCTCTGTGATTAATCAATAATTTCATCAGCATGAATGAACACTGGTCAAGTGTCTCTCCATTTTATTGTAAAATTGGGGTCATCTTTACAAGAACAATTTTCCAAAATACGGAGACCCCTTGGTATTCTTTTTACTTTGAGGTATTTACCCAACATACATTTATCAAGCCAATGTCTGGTCTCATCTTTAAGTAGATCTTCTAATTTATGGAATAATTCAAACATCGATGTATTTGGACCATCATCCGCTTTTACCAGACTATCGGTTCTATTGAAATATTCTTCCCTCCTATTATATCGTTCTGAGTAACACATAAGACTCATTATATAAAAACTGAGTGAGTGAGACATCTTTGTCTCTGCAGTATTAAATTGATAGCATTTGCATTTAATAAATAAGCCTCCTTACCCCCAGCAGCCCTGATGCTAAAAAGTATTTACCTTTAATAAATAGTTCTATTTATCCTACAGCAATACAGTAAATAAAAACTGGGATTAAACATTGCATTAATAACTCCCGCATAACATTAATCCTGCACACCAGTACATTAACCAACCACAATAGGCACCACACAACATTAAGCCAATCACAGTGTTAGGAACAGCAAGTAACTGAGTTTTGTTGCATTTGCTTTTTCTCTGCTACTCATTGTTTTCATTCTTGACATCACATGATTTGTGTGTCATCTGAGGACCGGTCCTGGCCTGGTTTCTGATTGGTTAGCACTTCTTTAAATATTAGCCCTTTGCACCTATACATTACTGACAGTTATAGAGTTTACACACTAGAATTCCTGTGCTCCAGTGATCCTATCACATTGAAACCTACTACTCTGCCTTGTTTGTCCTCCAGGCTGACCTCCTGGTCAGGTCTGCAACCAATGGTGTGTGAGCAGTGCCATCGCTGAGAGCACAGGACCCTGGGAGATTATGTTGCTGCTAGAGATGGCTACTGAGTGAGGGCCTGATTCAGAGCCAGACGCAATTAGCGCTCGCTCGTCCTGAAAATAGGGGTGGCTATTGAAATGAACCGTTCGCTCTTTGCGGTCTGTTCACGCCTCTAGGTCTGAACGAGCGAACAAAACTTGCGGTCGTTTTTTGGATCAATACGCCCCCTGGCCGCTCGCATCCTACGTCATGTCCGCTATTTATTAGATTAATCGAGTACATCGACCAGGGTATTAACTGCTCGCTATTCTTGTGGTTGTTTTTTGCTACCACAATCTTGCGAGCAGTTCTGACTATAAAATAACCCAGTGACGTGGTCAATGACGCTGCTGTTTTAATTATGCACACCCATAAAATGCCCGTTTTGACCTTTAAGCACGCCTGCGTTCAGATCTCCAGTCCCCGTTTTCAAGCACCTTCCCCTGTTACCACCCACATACGCCTCCTCCTGTCACTCAAATTATCAGGCATTCGTTATTTTGCGAGCACATGAATTTCGACCGCACTGACTGGTTCGCGCATGCGTATAACGATCCGTACGCATGCGCAGTTGGGCAAACATCGCTCGGAGCGAACGAGCGGCCGCTTACGAGCAGCTCTGAATCAGGCCCTGAGTGTCTCAACAAAATGACTCAAATCATTCAGATGTACAAATGATTCGAGTCATTGGTGTGATGAGACACCCACCTCTCTAGCCTCTCTGTCAGTGGGAACCTGAGTCAGTGGCAGCTCCGTCCCCTACACTGCTGATCCGACCTGATCATACTTCTGCACTGAGTCAGTGCAGAAATATGATCAGGTCGGATCAGCAGTGTAGGAGGCGGAGCTGTCAGCGACTCACTCGGAGTTGCGCTGCTACTGCCAGGACTTGGGAGTGTGCTGTGCACTGACTCAGGAGAGTCAGTGCAGAAGCATTATCTGTAGTGTTGGGCTGCAGGGTGGAGCTGTCAGCGACTCACTCAGAGTCGCCGGCACCCCTGCTTGCTACAGCTCTAAACAGCCGTGTCCCGAGACACTGTCGTGAGATACTCCACTGAGTTGAGCCATGTGGCTCAACTCAGTACGGTGAATTGCTCTGCCCATCCCTACAGTAGTGGAATTAATTCTGGACATTTCGATAAAAAAATGTTTTATTTGATATTTATGCAGAAAATTCATATTCTGCTATACCAAATCAATACTTTAATATTTTTATTTTAATGTAGGATGTTTCTACTTAATATTTTAACATGATTTGTCAGAGAGAGGAAACAGAGTAGTGGATGGAGAGATAGAGTGGGAGAAAGAAAAGAGAGAGAGAGAAGGTTTTGAAATACACTTACCAGCCACTGTCACTGGTGAAGATGCAGGCAGTCACCAGTCACAGCAGGCAGCATGCTGACAGGATCCAGGAGCAGATCCCACACAACATCCATACAGGCTCATGTGCTTTGTTCAGCACTCAATTTATCCAGACTGTGGCAGCCTTTACAATCAATCCTCATAGCTAGTTGCAGCTCTGGTCAAAGTGTGAATAACGACTAAAATGGCTCTGAATACCTCGAAACCTGTTGACTGGTCGCCTGGAAAGAGAGGCAAAGCCATGGCGCTTTGTGAGGAAGGGTATACCTATGAAGAAATTGTGAAGAGGTTGGGCAATGAAGTCAGGCATAAGGAAACTCTGCATAAGGGTTGCGGGCAGTGGATCGACAAAATCAGCTGCAAGAACTGGGAGAAAGCCCACGCTTACAAAACAAGATGAGTGCAGAGCCCTGCAGGACTGTCGAAGGTCTGCAAAAGCCATGAACAACATAATGAAAACATCTGGTGTCCAAGTTTGTGACCGAACCATATGTAAAAAAAATTGTGACAATGGTTTGCGAGCTAGGACCCCTGAGAAAGAAGCCGTATCTAAACCAGACACAGAGGCAGAAACATATAGATTGGGTTCTGGCACAAAGATTGGACAGAAGAGAACTGGGACAAGATTATTTGGAGCGACGAGACCAAAATCCGCATCTTCGGGAGTGATGGAGTGAAATTTGTTCGGCGTGGGCCTGGGAAAGATCTTTTGCCCGAGTGCACCATGGCAACTATGAAGCACCCAGTGAGTGTGATGGTGTGGGGCATCATGGCCAGCCATGGTGTGGAATGTTTGGCTGTCATTGATGGCAATATCAATGGCAAAAAGTATCAAGAAGCGTTGCTGGAGGCGAAACTGTACACCACAATTGAGGATTTGTTCGAAGGTGACCCACAGAAGTGTATCTATCAGCAGGATTGAGTGCCATGCCACACCACCAACAGTTCCATGAAGTGGTTCGGTGATCACCAAATCTCTGTCTTGCCTTGGCCAGGAAATAGTCCGGCTTTAAATCCGATAGAAAATCTTTGGTCATGGCTTAAAGTGATGGTATCACGAAAAAAATCCAAGTAACAAGAGAGAGCGGATTGAAGCCATAATCCAGGCCTGGTACCACGTGATTTCACCTTAAGATCTGAGGCGTCTGGTTCACTCGATGCCTCAACAAATCAAAGCTGTTCATAAAAACATAGGATATCCAACGAAATATTAATTTTGTGTATTGCTGAAAATGCATAATTTTTTTCCATAATAAAAGCATACCTGTAAAACTGTGGTTTTACTTGATTTTTCACTGGAAATTTGACAAATGACAACTTAAAAATAAATAGTAATGATTATACTCACATATACTTCGATTGGAATATAAATTAGAAGTAATTATAATGTAAAAGTAATGACTAAGTGCAACATTTAAAAAATTTCCTAAAAGTGTCCAGAATTAATTCCACTAGTGTAGTTGCTGCTCCACAGCACCTGTATTTGGCCAATACTGCTGCTGAAGACTTGCATTCATGCGCACTCTGCAGTACTCTTCTTCCTGGGAGCTCCGTCGTGCGCATGCGCGAGACGCGACGAGCGAAGGACTTTCCTTCGCTCGTTGTGTCTGATCAAAGGGGGCGTGCTGTCGATGTTGATTGACAGCACGCCCCCTTTGGTGGGCGTGCCGGGGGCGTGCCTGCCAGACGGAGGCGTTCCCAAGGGAACGCCTACCGTCAGAAGCCAGCCCCACTGACATCACTAGTGATGTCAGTGGGAGTGATTTTGGCTCTGATAGAGCCAAAATCACTCCTGGCCTTGCAGTTGAGAAACTCAACCGCAGGCTTCTGCTCGCAGTGGCGATGGTCGCGATGGTCAAGACCATTGTGACCATCATCCTGCACGCTCATATAGGCTGTGGGTGGTGACCCACAGCTATACGAGCGTCCAGGAGGACGCTCCATATTTATGGAGGTGGGCCCTGATTCAGAGCGAGCGCTCTGGTCAGAGCGTCCGGCTCTGAATCAGGGCCCATATCTGCTGTTTAACATTCTCCAAAGTGCCTGTTTCACAGCAAGCACCCTACATTCATCAAAGTGCTTGTTTCAAAGCAAGTATTCTGCATTTTCCAAAGTTCCTGATTCTCAGCAAGTGCTTCACTAAAGTGTCTATTTCCCTGCAAGCACCATAATATCAGATCTATCTGGACACTCTCGGCAATGGGTGACTGGTTTCCCTGTTCTGGGTGTCTGGTTGCCGGGGCTTGCTCAGTTTCCAGTTCCAGTGCAGTGTATCAGTGTGTAGGTTCAGATGGACCCAAGGATTCCGAGACAAATCATCAAATACAGACACCTGTGACAGTAATCTAGTGTTGAAGATTCCTTGGAAAGGGAGCAGGAAGTTGATAGATGGAGATGGGGATAGAGGCAGAAATGGATCGGTGGCATGATCTTTGGCACATCACTTTCAGTCCACTAAGAGGGTATAGATATGTTGTTGGGTCACAGATAGAAGAAGTGGGTGAGGGAAGAAAATAGGGGAGGTTAATTCTGATCTGAAATCCAAATGGCTATGCCAAAGTAGCATATATTGGGGATTTCTCTAGAGTTTTCATTGCTGCAAAATAAAACTTCCACTAGTGGTAACAGGTGTGTGGTGAAGAATAGATAGAATTTGTCAGTAGGGAATACAATTATTAGAAGGATGAATAGAAAATTGGTCAACAGGCATGAGAATCCAAAAGTCTCTATCGTGCTTGGGTTCTGCATATAGAATATTTGACTGATATATTATTGGGAGGACCTGGAGAGTACCCAGGGATCATATAATAAATATGGGTATTAAAGCCAATGTTACAGTTAAAAAATGACCCTCAAAATGAATGTAAAAGTTAACTTAAAACAAAGAAGTTTAAGGATGTAAATTGGTCCCTTTTGGCTGCAGACTGTATAGTAGGAATAGGCTGCACCTCATTGGGGAGGGTACACTTATGTTGGAGAGAAGATGCTTAAAACAATGGAGGACATTTAAAACTAAGACCTGTGAGATGGTGAATACAGAAACCGTTTGTAAGACAGCAGAAGGATCTTGGGAGGGTTATCCAGCATTCCTTGGATTGGTGTTTGTTACATTACATAAATGATTATAAAGAAATGCAATTATTATTTCAAATTCAAGTGACAGAAAAGAAAATCGCCCGATCCTCCGACGTTCCTCATCTCCACCAGGGACCACCGGTGATCGCGGCCGCCCCCCCACCAAGCACCAGGATGCACTCCGGCTGGCCACTGTCCACACCTCCAGTGACCGACCACGCCAGCCTCCCCACGAGTGCACCTCTACCTCGGAAGTCCAGGGCAGACCACCCTCCGCCAGTTGGTCCCCCCCCCGGCATTGCCATACAGGAGTCGCACTCCCAGCAGTTCCCCCCTCCGGCTTAGCCGGCCCAGCTGCTCACACACCAGCAAGGGGCGACAAACCACCACGAACACCACACAGCGGTCATCCACCACCACAGGTCTGGTGATCTCAAGCAACAAGCAGCCCCACAGCCCGCAGCACGACCTGTTCTCTAATTGACTTTCGCAACTTACCACCATTACAAGCATCATCCTACCACATGGCCGCAACGTTGACACACCACCTACCAAGAATCCTACCGGTAGGTAAGTACTCCGAGATTATCCCCTCACCACGCGGGACGCCGCCTCGGTGCCCCACTCACCCAGCTCCATTACCTACTCAGTGAGACTCCTCAGACTGTAGACCATAGGTCCAGCAGGGGATACGTGCGGGTCAGTGGACCGCACGTCAGGGAGACCCCTGAAAGGGTCCAGCAACTTCCCCACCCTGAGTCTCACCACTCCCACATCCCCGCACTGCCCAAGACCCATAAGGAGCAGCACTGTGACTTCTCCAATAAAAGATTTGGCCCCCAACCCTTTCTGTCTGTTTTTTTTCATTTCATCCATCCATACATTTTACATCTCCTCCCCTCCCATCCCCACCCCCCCATTCTCATCTCCTCCCTTTTCACTTCACCACTCCCATCAACCACACCATAACACCAAGGCAGAGCGCACCTTACCCCCCCCCTTATCACCACAGAAAAGATAATGTTGATATAAATTGTGACAATAAAACTAGTGCTTTTGGAAAGTCATTCAGATTTCTATCAATTTGTGAATTTGTGTTTATTATTTATGTGAAGCTTCTTTACACCTCACACAGGAAGCATAACCATGCATTAAATATATAGCATAACAGGTCATGAGAATAAAGTCACAGCATGGAATTAGCACAGTCAAATATTTTAAGAAGTGGCAGAACTTAGCAATAAAGACTGCCAATAAACAAATACTGTATAAGGATAGACGACTTCCATGAAATAGAGCAAGGATAGGCGACCCAATGGAAGTCAGGCACTTATTACCTATGCAAGCCGAAACCAGCAGGTGCTACAAATGGGTAGGGGGTCCACCAAAAGATTTCTATTTATTTTAAAACATTACTAATTTTTTAAAGTGGCAGAAGAAACAAAAAGTTAGTTTCTTTGGTGGCTTTGGTGCTAATAATAGAACTGATTTCTATTTAATGTGCAGAAGAGGTTTTAAAGCTGCATTAACATCTAGGAAATATTAGATTAGGCCCTTCTCCCCTAAAGCCATTTAAAGATGGTTAACAAAATAAATTCACCAGTTCTGAATTAAAGAACATTCAGAGCCCCAGGAAAAACAACTGTATGTAGCAGCCCTCAGGGTTCCTATATTCCTAGGTTGTAATGCTGCTGTAAAGAAATAATGATCAAAATATGGTAATATTTAACTTGAGTTTCAAAAAAAATGTTTTGAAAATGAGCTACAAAGGCTATAGAAAGAAAGTTTCAGTATCTCAAAGAAATATTGACATGCAGTAGCTAGGAACGTGTGCCCCTGAATAACAGCATGAACTCCAAATAGAAAAGCTATAAAATATTTTAAATAAATACTATTTCAAGTACATTCCACATGACATAAAACGTCTATAAACAGAAACCAATTGGAGCAAACCAGAAAATATCGGAGGTAATAAGTTGACAAAAAGAGCCTTTCCATTTTTTAAATTAAGCCACTAGACAATGTGTGTACAGTATGCGGCGATATCGTCAGCGACGGGACCTGGCGGGGGTGCCGCCATCATTAAGTGTATACTCACTTACTGATGTCGGCCACGATGAACGACAGCGTGGGGGGGGGGCATGCTGCATTCGGCAGCATGGCATCGCTAACGATATCCCCAGATTGAGCTGCATGTACAGCCGACTGGGGATATCATGATCGTCCCGCGGGAGCATGCATCGTTGGTTGTTCAGTTCATACACACTGGACGATATGAACGATATATCGTTAAATGATATCGTTATCGTTCATAACAATCATCTAGTGTATGAGCCTTTAGAAAGGACTGATATGTTTCCAGAATGGTGATACAGGGAATGTAGCAAAATATGTAAAAAGAAAATAAAGATTGAAAGTGAATCGGATTAATAGTTTAATTCCAAAATTATTTTCAACTTTGCAAATAGCAAAAAAATAAATCTACTTAAACTGGGCCACCAAATTATAAAATTGGAGAAATAATTGTAGAAAATAAATAGCACCTTACTCCGATGACATTCACCTCCCCTAGAGGTACTTTATCTCCGCCCACTTTATCTCTCTCCAAGGCCTAGTACCCTTAGGGTGTGTTGTGGGTGTGTAGTTAGAATTGTGAGGTATACAGAGATGTGAGTACACAGAGGGCCTGATTCAGACCCGCTCGTGAGCGCTGAGCGCTCGCAAGCGGGTCGATGTTGCCCAAGTGCGCATGCACACGACGGAGGCGGCTCCCACAGCTATGCGAGCGTCCAAGAGGCCGCTCCAAGTTTAGGTAGGAGGGCCCTGATTCAGAGCGAGCACTCTGGTCAGAGCGTCCGGCTCTGAATCAGGCCCAGAGTCTGCAGTATCATTGTAAACTTACTTTGAAAGTAGCCTGCTTACAGTGATACTGCTGAAAGCTTTAAAATGCTTTAATGAGCATTTTATCGTTGTCGACATTGTGGCGCCGGGATTATGGTGCTGACAAGAATATTGTCTATAATGTTCTTGTCAACATAACGTCAACATAACCATAGTAGGTCGTTCTTCTGGTCTTCCAGGAGAGAATTGCTGCCCATCCACTAGGTGAGTAAACCTAGCAATTGAGCGATAACGACCATCGTTATCGCTCCAACGCTTGGTAATCGCCCGCAAATCGGGCAGTAAAATGTTAAAAATGACCAGCGATGCGCGTGCCCGCTGGTCATTTTTAAAATCAATCATCGCCCGAACATGACGGTCAACCTGACGACCACCGTCAGGTTGCCATGTTCGGGGATGATTGATCTGCATACACTGAACATCTGAACATTCAGTGTATGCAGTTCACCCCGTGGGAGACGACAGCGTCGTAATCGTGCCGCCGCCCCCGCATCTAGTAGTGGATGGGCAGCTCCTAGATCCTAGAAATGTGATATCTATGTATACAGCTAGTGAAGCAGAAATGTGAGTCAAATGCTAATACACAGCCTTTATAACATATCAATAAAAAAAAATTAGGAATTACAAATGAGATTTTAACCAAACCTTTAATTATATATAATACAGTAAAGAAACATGTACATAATATTTCTGTGAAGCCTGTGTTTTATAGGGGTAATCCATGCCATGTACTGTAATCTTTCTCTTACAGTGATATGTGCATGACTGGCTACTTTATCTGTCACTAATAAGGCAGCACAGAGCCATGATATGTCTGAATCCTGTTCTGTAATATCCTCATCATCATACTGTAGGAGGCTCATAGTGCTTCCAGAGGGAGGGTCTAAAATCGAAGGTAAACTTGATTGCAGTATAGGAAAGCAGAGAGTGGAACACCACTGTACAGTCTGTATCCTGTATCCTGACACAGAAGATAAGGTGCCTTAGGGGCTTGTGGAGCAGTGCACACTGATGTATGAGACCTCACTGAGCTACACTCATTTATACTCCAGTGAAAGTACAGCAACTAATTGGCCAAAACAGAGAACGGTTTTTTGTATGTGAGTAAAAAGGCAGCTAGCCAGTGGACACCCTTCTTTGCCTGACATCTGGACAGTAAAATCACAGCACAACTTTATAAATGTTAGAAGTGAAGAGGGTGTGTGTCTGACTGAGAATTGGACTTGCATTTTGTAGAAGGGGAAATATTACTGAATGCAAGAAAAGGATGGCTCACAATTTCCTACCGTGGTATGCGTTTGTGCTAATAGCTTTTGGGGGAAATCTTTACCCTTGCAATGCTTCATTTGAAGGCAGCGCGATTCACTTGGAAGCTGAAGGTAGCACGTCTGCCACCAACATACAGGACTTCAATGCTATAGTCGTGCAGCGACCATCCATTCCTACCAGGCTGATTCCAGTATCACAGGTAACTAATCATTCTATCCATCATGGGTCCCTGTATGGTGTCTTATCATGTTCAATTCATTGGAGCTGTAATATAATATTGTTTCTATTGTAAATATTAAACAGGAACAGTGTTCACTTAAAAACTAAAAAGATTTATAAAATAAGATATAAAAAATATATATACAGTATTGGGGCTATTCCTACTGTACCATCTAAGCCTGGGCTGAACTGCAATATATACTGGGTCAATAAGTACTGTAGCTGTCAAGGACAATATATGAAAACACCAGTGGTTACTACAAGCTTAACAGAAAATTAATTCATAGTTATAAAAATAGAATTGTATTCAATACAGTGATGTTATGGCTCTACTAACTGCAGTTTGATATGTATCATTGGCAATTAAGACTGTAATATTATTGCTGGCAATTTCTCATTACATCTGCAATTTATATAGCTTTACAGAGCTTTTGAGTATTTTAATAGTGTATGAATAATTACACCTTGCAGCATCTATTATGGCTAACAATAGAACATTGTAATATTTAACACACACCAGCATGTTCTCCATCAATTACTAAAGTTATTCATAGCTTTCATGTCTATGAAAATTATCTCTTTGTGTTCAGCTTCATGGTAATAATGTAACATGCTGCTTTATGTGATTACGTTAATAGCTATAACATATAAACATATTTGGTATAAGTGGACTGTACCTTTAAAACTTCACTTCTTTAATAAAGTATCTGCGCCCAAAGTGTGAGCTACAGGTCAGGACCATGACATCATGGAGAATAGAATGCCAGCCGTCACACTGTGTGATTTAGAAGTGCTAGCTCCACAAGGGTCATTTATTAACTTTTAGTACCAACACCATAATAACAAATGCCCCACAGTATGTGTAAATAGTATCCTGCTCCTCTCTAAGGAAAAAGCTAGAAAAAACGTGACACACTGTAGAAACATGAAAATGTCTGGGAAAAAAGGGCAGAGATCAGATTTGTACAGTATAAAATATTGTCTGTATTTAGATAGATAGATAGATAGATAGATAGATAGATAGATAGATAGATAGATAACAAAGGAAGATGGGGCAAGCTTTCTGGTTCCAAAACCCATGCCCTGACAGCAGCATTAATACAAGATATGTGCAGCACTGGATTACAGTAAAGTGCCCACACAAACTAACTGGCATAATAATCAGCAGCAAAATAAGGACAGGTGACAATGTGGACCAAAAGCAATGAGCTTGTAGCTCCCTATTGGTCCATAAGGTCACACTCCCTAAACTGTGTGCATTCCCAGCACATATGTCACAGGGAAGATTGCCTCAGCCTACAAAACATGGGATTCCATTGCAGAACTAAAAAATGGAGATATAGCAGGGGGAGAGGGGGAAAATGTTGCTTCGGAGACCAAACTCTCACTTGGCAGTCATGAGAATGATTTGCATATATCTGAGATATTTGTAGACACAAAAATAGATGCACACTATTTGAAATACTATAATAACAGTTGCACATACTTACCAAGTAGGTGTTAAATGTTATCCCTGTCTGATTTGGTGAGTGTGAAATACCAGTGCGTACACATGGCAATACGTACTGTCAAAGCACCATTTATAAATGTAATACAGCAATGTAAAAACCAAATCTCTAATACAATTGTAATCAATGCTTATTACTCATACAGAATGGATCATGTCCCATTGATTGCTTAACGAGTTATTCTACACTTTTTTGCTTCCATGAATATTAAGTTTTCCTTTGAACCTGTTCAGATTCATAGTAGTGATTGTTACATACTGCTTTGTGTGATTACATAAATATCACGCACATGTAATAATGTACAGTATAATAAAAGAAGAAGAAGCAAAATTCACACATTGTCTCATACTGATGTGTTTGATGATAGTCGTACAGGCAGGAGTCCAAGTGGACATTTTTATGTTCTGAGAATCTCATAACCTTTAAGCATTGGGAAGATCACGTGCTGTATTGTACAAAGGGATAATTGAATTGTCAGAAATTCCCAAGAGTTCAAGATCATAGTATGTTGCAATGCATAGCAGTATATAAAAGCTAGTAATGAATGAATAATACCCCTTTTCCACCTAAATTCCGGGTCTGACCCGGAGTTGGAACAAAGTTCCTATCCAGATCAGACCCGGAATTTTGCCGGCGCCGACTCGGGATATTCCCGAGTCAGCGCCGCTCACGCCGCAGTCGGGTCTGCATAGACCCGGCTTTTGCGGAGTGAAAGTGGTCGCTTGGAGATGACGTCATCTCCAAGCGCCACTGAAGCCGGACCAATCGGCCGGCTAGCAGCGCACGCCCGTGTTAAACCCTCTTAGTTACCTGGGTTGGATTGCCGGGTCACTCGACCCGGCGATCCAACTCTCTCCCCTTTTACACCAGGGAGCTGCCCGGGTTAACCCTTCAAAAACCTGGGTTTTAGCTCCGGTGTAAAAGGGGTATAAGTGTGCCTCTTACATATATATATATATATATATATATATATATATGTGACAATGCAGAATGGAAGATGTACCATGTATTTCTGATAATAGGACAAGCATTGCTTGCAAAGTTGATTTCCACTCAGTATGGTATTAAAGCAAGGAATTAGCAGTATGAGAACAATACCCAGATTATTGTCTCATTGTGTCCAGGATATTCAACATATTGTAGATATTAAATGACATACTACAATAAACATACTTCTGTAATAATTTGTGAAACCATATGTTACCAGCTGTGCTGTAATATGTGCAGATATTAAGGGGCCTACTTATCATACGATACATGGCCCGTTAACCATGCGGAGGTGCCAGTTTCCACATAATTAGGTTACAGGGCTATTCATCATCAGGGGTCCGAATAGGTCCACCTGATATTCAGCAAACTCTAAAAACTGAAAGTTATCGGAATGTGCCTACGAGAACAAGCCAGATGGCGCTTGTTCTCATAGTCCCGCTCCTTCCGACGGGAAGGAGTTCTGGGGAAGCGAAGAGGGATCCGAGCGGAATCCTCCACTGCCTCCTCACTGACTCCCAAGTGGCTTTGCGTATGCGTGACCTCAGGTCACGCATGCTTAGAAGCCGACCGCGGGGACAGGTAAGTAACACAGTTACTTCTGTAGCTGCGCTACTAATCGCGGGGACAGCTGCTTTTCAATGATGAATTGCTCTGATGTTAAGTATCCCCCATGGTGAGGCGAATACTTAATACAGCCCCTGATGAAGAATAGGACCCTAAGACGTGAAGTGTACTCAATGCTAAGAAAACGCTTCTGGAAACACTAGTTACTGTGGGCTCTATTCATCATTACATAATTATCACTAGTGATAATTATATTTTGAACTCGCTGCAAGTTCAAAGTTTTTTTCAGAGGCATTCATCACGCCTCTAACCCTAAACTATCAGTTCCGAAAAGCTGCTCTTTCTGCGGAGCCAGATTTTCGGAAGTGAGATACTTTTCTCCTGCTGCTGCTGTCTTCATGGACTCTTCACAGTCTGTCTTCAAACTGTGCATGTGCAGCATGAAAGCTGGCTGCGAAGATCTTGAACACCCACCACCGGCATGAAGAATCCTGTCATGAGGCGGTGAGTGCAGTAGAGCCGGGTGGAGGTACTGGGGTGGAGCTGGATGGATGATGTATGAGTTTGATACTCAATTTATACAAAAGTAGGTGAATATGTTCATTTTGATATTTTAATATAAGCAGCAGAAACCTTAGGGCCAGAATCACTATTGCAGCCGCCACTGTGTCTTTTTACACAGCGCGACAGCTGATGGAATGAGTATAGAGACATCCAGCGCTAATTTGCTGTTTTGCATATTAAGGGGTCTACTTACTAAGCAGTGTTAGGAGACAGAGTGAAAAGTGATAAGGTGCCAGCCAATCAGCTCCCAACTGTCATTTTTCAAACACAGCCTGTGAGATGACAGTTGGCAGCTGATTGGCTGGCACCTTATCACTTTTCACTCTGTCTTCTAACACTGCTTAGTAAATAGACCCGATAGACACACTATATGTTGCACCATCAGACACACCATCAAACACTGCATCAGCACTATGGAGGCATCGAATGTCCGTCTGAAGAACATGGCCACCGATATCACTGCTAATCACGCTTCTGGCTAGCCACTCCCCTGTTACCACCCAGGGATGCCTACTGAAATTGCCTCTCTCTGTGTCCAAATTCATTCTGCGGCTTTCAGTTTTAACCATCAAGACGCATGTGCAGTGAGACTTGGAGACACATGCGCAGACTGAAAACATCAGCTGCTTACATCCGACATTGACACTGTGTCCACGTCTGACTAAGCCCACAATCTCTGCAATATTACAGATATTGTTGCTTATAATTGGACCTTCAACTCACAGCCCCTTCAAAGCTATATAAACGTGGTGAGCATAAATACCACAGCTATCTGGGAGAGCAGCAGAGATAGAAGAGCTGAGAAGCACACAGCTCTATTCTTCCCTGTAAAGGATTTGAATTTTCTAGCACATTAGAGGTGCTAGAGATCGGATCTCTTACTGTACTCTGATTCTCTGCCTTACAGTTGTACTACTGCAGGAAAGCTCATTTTTGGGTGCACTTCTACAAATGTCATAAAGATATTCAGCTCTTTTATGAATAATTGTAGAAGGTCCTAAACTGTTAGTAGGCTGACCTTTAAATTGATGCACATGAGATGAACCAATGGATGCTGACCCTTACATTGATGCTCATTAGACGAACTAATATGTTTTCACCTCATAACGGGAATATAATATAAACAATGTGACTCAGGGATTGGCCAGTTAAGACACAGCTACACCACAATCACCCATCCACTGGTAAAAGTAGCCGTCATAATCATCATTAACAGACATTTGTATCAGCTCTATCTATGGCACAAGAGATCCTTCTGAAGTCGGACATATCTCTGTACACGCACATAACTTAATAGCCTGCAATTCCGTCTACACACTCACAACACGCCTGGGGCAAACTTATCCTCTGTGCGAACACTCAGTTTCGGCCGAGTTACACCCACTCAGCTGCAACTGAAAATACAACTGAGATCCCTACAACCCCAATTCACTCACAATTGCTCTGAGTGGCGTATGCAGGCCCAGATACATTCTCAGTTTGCAAAGCAAATCGTAGATCTGTCCGCAGGCGGTTTGCTCGCAACTCTGAATCAGGCTCTGTATGTTTGAGGGTGTTGCACTATTTGTCTTGTATACAGGGTTTACATATTTGTTATATCATCTCATTTACCCTATGATGAGCCAGCTAATGCTATGGTCACAAGGGCAAGTGTGTTTTATTTCCTATGCTGGGTAACTGAGCCCCTGAGATTAGTCATACTGTTTTCTTTGATTGAAAGTGCACAGTTAAAGTTAAGGGGAAATTTAAACCACACATGTTTTTGATTCAAGTGTTTCAGTTTCTCACGGAGATATTAATGAAAATCAGCTGTCAGAATACAAGTAATCAACGTGCACACAATTAATGGCAGGACAGCAAGCTAAGGATTTACTGCCTCACATCGCTGCCTTCCATGCACAGGGCCTCATTCCATGTGTTCCTAATTTCACATAACACATGTGGACAAAAAACATCCGCTTTTTTGTTGCCGTCCTACAGGAGTTACAGTTAGGTAAAATTGTACAGTATGTGATGTCCAAGTCCAAATATTATTAGCCAGAGCGTCTTGCATTAAAATTAGGCATTTAACATTTATTTTTTAAATGTCAGCAAATAGGGTAAATAGAAATCGTTGTGCCATATGAGACCATGTATAATTACAGTGTCAAGTCCATTTAACTTGTGTTGCACTGCAGTGTGTCATTCTGAATGCTACTTGCTCCATACAAATGAAACACATTGTATTTAAACACAATTCATTAAAAAACATTAAAAATGACAAGTTGTACTTGCCTAGTTTGCTGTGTCTGTTATGTATTCAGCCAACATAACCTATTTCATGGGGAACATGATATGCTCCCATTTCCCTTCTATGATATGCTTCCGGTGCTGGGCTGATTATAGCTAATTGATGTGAATGGTGTTTTTTCAAAACAGATCATTGTAACTGTAAATAGGAATGTTAAAAGGTCAGACATAACAGAAAGCCTTTTCTGCACAACTAATAACATATGTGATCAGGACCACTTTAAGACATAAGTAGACACCAGGGGGTAAATTTACTAAAGTGAGAGTTTTTAGAAGTGAGTTTTAAAAGTGATGTTACCCATAGCAACCAATCCGATTCTAGTTATTATCTTCTAGAAGGTGCTAGTTAAATGTTAAGTAGAATCTGATTGGTTGGTATGGGCAACAGCACTTTAAAACTCACTTCTAAAAACTCTCACTTTAGTATATTTACCCCCAGGCCTCACATTAGTGGGCCTCACATTAGTGGGCCCCACTACGGCCTGATTCTGAGACAGACACAGTTGAGCAATCTTTTTTTACTGCTCTCCATGCGTTTAAGTCGCACTGCCCGTGCCTCCAGGGTCCATGTAAACAATGTCATAGTTGCGATTGAGACTAGGAGGTGACAGATGGGTGGCGTGTCTCCCTGCTATTGCATAGCTCCGCAGCTGGTTCAGACTGGTGCTGTATAACAGAGGCGTCACTAGGTCTGGTGATACCCGGTGTGCACTTCATATCCCCCAGCGTGGCAGAGTCAAGTGCAATAGAAAAGGGGGCATGGCCTAACATAAAGGGGGTGTGGCTTCACAGGAAATCCCTTTCACATTACTCCATGTCCATCCTGGAGATGCTGGGCTACCCACGAAGACTAGTGCCTGCACTGTCAGCTCCTCCTCTTTGACAGGAGCCAAGTGCTGCAGGAGAATGTCACACAGCAGCACCCAGCTCCTGTCACTGAGAAGGTGCCGGCATTTTGGTGTCACCTCCTCTGACGGTGATACCCGGATGCGTTCCACACCCGCAGTGACACCACTGCTGTTTATTGGAAAATAGTGGGGAAACACACACCATTTCCCCCCCTATATTCCAGCACCAAACCAGGCTGAGAGGTACAGAGCTGGTTATGGATTTAGGGGAGAGGGTACATTTAAAAAAAAAAAAAACTATGCTATGTTTAACACACAACGAAGCCTCCAAAGATCATAATGATCTGTGCAGTACTTTCAGCCAACCCACCAAGGCATAGCTGGTTCAGGAGGAGTAGGAAGTAGACAGAGAGGGATTTATATCCAATCCAAAATATGGGAGATCCCACATGCATGCATTGCTCAGGTGTGATTTTGGCCCATTCTTCCACACAAACAGTCTTCAAATCTTGAAAGCTCTGTGAGCCTCTTCTATGACTCTGATCTTTAGTTCTTTCCATAGATTTTCAATTAGATTCAAGTCAGGTGATTGGTTGGGCCATTCTAGCAGCTTTATTTTCTTTCTCTGAAACCAATTGAGAGTGTCCTTGGCTGTGTGTTGGGATCATTGTCTTGCTGAAATGTCCACCCTTGTTTCATCTTCAGCATCCTGGTAGATGGCAGCAGATTTTTATCAAGAATGTCTTGGTACATTTTTCCATTCATCCTTCCTTCAATCACATGAAGTATGCCAGTACCATATGCTGAAAAACAGCCCGACACTATGATGTTCCCACCTCCAAACTTCACTGTTGGTATGGTGTTTTTGGGGTGATGTGCAGTGCCATTTCTCCTCTAAACATGGTGTGCATTATGGCATCAAAAGAGTTCAATTTTGGTATCATCTTACCAGACTACATACTCCCAGTATTTCACAGGCTTGTCCAAATGTTGTGCAGCATAATTTAAATGAGCTTCAACATGCTTTTTCTTCAGCAATGGAGTCTTGCATGGTGAGCGTGCATACAGGCCATGGCGGTTGAGTGCCTTGCTTATTGTTTTCTTTGAAACAATTGTACCTACTAATTCCAGGTCTTTCTGAAGCTATCCACAAGTGATCCTTGGCTCATGGACAACTCTTCTGATAATTTTTTTCACTCCTTTGTCAGAAATCTTGCAAGGAGCACCTGGTAGTGGTCAGTTTATGGTGAAATTATATTCTTTCAATTTCCGGATTATGTCCCCCAACAATGTTCACTGGAACATTCAGAAGTTTAGAAATCCTTCTGTAACCAATGCCATCAGTATGTTTTGCAACAATAAGGTTGCAAAGGTCTTGAGAGAGCTCTTTGCTTTTACCCATTGTGACAAGGTCATTGGTATCATAGTGGAAGGCAGGTATATTTGCCCTAGATTCCTGACCTATGTCTTTTGAAACCTCAGGAAGGTGTTTGTGTTAGGAGTTTTTTGGGTTATTAGCTTCACAGTATGCTAATTAGGGTTTTCAGCTGTGTGGCTGTTTTTTAGTGCTGTGAGGCTGATGATTACAGGGAGACACTGCCTGGGCAGAGGACAGCCTTTCATGTCTCTGTGAGAGAATCAGGTTGATAAAAAGCAGGTAAACTAAACCTGGAAAAACCTTCTTATAGTTTGTTTATTAGTGAGCTAGGATCACTTCTGTATAGCTAGTGCCAGATGGCAAGGTGTTTATTTCTGTTTATTTTTGTTTGTATGACTGAACGCTAAGTACTATTGTTAGCTAATTCCTATTGATCTATGTTAAAAATAGTAAATAAAATAAGAAAAATATAAAAAAATTAAAAAATGCTTTAAACATAAAAACAAAAAAGCTTTTTAAAAAAAATATTTAAAAATAAATAAATTAATTAATTAATAAAAACAGTATGCGCCAGCAAGACAAGCAGGGAGGGGAAGAGGGTATTAGGATAGGTAAAAAGAGACTCCAATGTTTAAAACTCTTTTAAAAACAATGTTAGAGCAGGAGGTAAATTATATTCAATGTCCAGATGATTAGGAGGGATCCAGATATTTTAGCTACTGTCCCTGACCTACCCTACCTGTGGGTTACTCTGGGACTCTTGCAGCATGCGATCTTCTCCTCCTTTGCTGTCCAGAATACTCTGCGGGGATCCGACTGGAGCATACCACAGTGGCTGGTGATGATGTCACTTGCCGGCGGCTTGCTGCTCTCACAGTCCTGCTTGGAGTTGCACACTGCTCTGCTATGTCTTCCAACGTTTCACGTCCTTCAGGATGCTTTACGATATTAGCAATGTTGTGCAGTTTACATGCGGTAACTGACGAACGTCGAACGACGAAAGATATTAGCAGCAGCTACAGAGCGCTGCAGAGGAAAAAATCCACTCCATGAATGATGTAATGCGATATCATTCATCGTTCGTCGTTTGCCAAAATCTATCATGTACATGACAGATATCGTTCAGCACAGCCACCGGAATTTTCAAGGGATATCATCTCTTCAGAAATACATCTGCCAATGGATAGGCCCCTTAAGTCAATTTTATGACACACCTCTCAGATGTAGCAGTACACGCCCACTTTACAGCCGCGCTCATAGGTGTTGTTTTCACAATCTCATTGAAATGCTTTTTCAAAAGTAGGTAAGTATGCAATGGTTAGATTTATTAATAGTACAAAGTTTCCCTTGTCATTTCTTATTGCCGCATATCACAGCCCCGTTTATTACAGGTACCAGCTACTTTTGCCATTCCTCCGTAAATTCGTCTTTTAGGGGAATCCAATTAGCCGTGAGCCAATTCAATCAGCTGGGTTTACCGCACACATTAAAACCCAGAAGTGGACTTGTCCTTGCAGCTTCAGAAGCTGCAGGGAAAAGTCAGCGAGAAAAGGCACCCACTGTGGTTTAACGGAAAACCCATTGATTCTGCACTTTACGCGGTGTCACCCAGGGGTAGATGTAGTAAGCTCTAGAAAGTGATAAATTGGAAAGTGATAAACTACCAACCAGTTAGCTCCTAACTTTTTCAAACTCAGCCTGTAACATGACAGGAGCTGAGTGCCTGGTAGTTTATCACTTTCCAATTTATGATTTTCCCCCACTTGTCATTAAGGGAATCGGTATGACATGCCGCCGGACCTAAACCCGGTGGATGTAGTACCAACGCCGGAAGACAGAACAGTGAAGATCCCGACAGGGTGAGTATTTTAACTATTCCTAACCCTTTCCCCCCCTAACCCTAACCCTCCTTTAGGGGTGCCTAACCCTAACCTGCCCCCCTAGTGCCTATCCCTAACCTCCCCCCAGGGGTACCTAAACCTAACCCCCCCTTCCCGCACCCTAAACCTAACCCACCCGGGGGGATGCCTAACCCTAACCTCCCCCCCTAGTGCCTAACCCTAACTCCCCTTTTCCCTAGCCTAACCCTAACCTTCCCCGGGGGGGTGCCTAACCCTAAATCCCCCTGTGGGTCCCTAAACATAACCCCCCCATCCCCAGGCTAAGTGTTCTACTTACTTGTCACGAACGATTGGGATGGCGGGGTCGGTGTTCCAGCGTCGGGATTAACACATGTTAAATCCATTGCCGGGATTACGCTTTTGGGAAGCCAGCATTTCGACCGCCGGCTTTCTAACCGTATACCTTCATTAAGGGAGGAGGTAGGTGAATGTTACCAGGATTGGCGGCTGCTTCGTGTTTGGGACAATAACGAAGATCAGAGCTTCCATTTTATGGACGCATTATGGGGTATGTCGCTGGAGTGGTTTCGGAGTTAAGGTATGCTCTATCACTTATATTGGAGGCCATTCACTGACGGAGATTCTGGATTTAGCATTAAGGTGGTGCAAGTCCCGATTGCGCATCTGATGGTTGTGACAGCAGCAGCTCAAAGTAGGAGTCCCAGCTCTTCCGCATTCAGAAGCAAGGCTGTACATCAGAGAAATGGCTGATATTAGCATTAGCATAAAGTCACAGTAGCAGCTACAGCAAAAGACGCTAAAGCATCTTACTAGGAGTCAGCACCTGAATATCTCTGTGATCTGATCCTTAAATCCTTAACTATGCAGTAATTAACATCAGATTCATGCCATATGAGGGAGGGCGAGATATATAATTGTTTAGTATGTACTGTATGTAGCTTTCTGACAACCTTTTCATAAACAGCCATTTTCAAAAGAAAATGGAGTTGAACAAGGTGCTGCCTGTTTCACAGTATACTGTATAATGTAACTAATGTAGCCATTAACTCAGCTGTCCTACAGATAAACCTCTCAGCACCACATTCCACACCTTCAGTGCTACAGCGAGAGCACAAAAGACTTCCAAGATGAATGTCTGTCTCACTATATATGGAGAAATGACTTCTATTTATTTATAACAAAGTCACACACAATCTTTGAGGTCAGGTCCTTAAGTAGTTGCTACATTGTAGCACAATTCCCATTTCAGAAAGATAAGAGAAAACTTTAAATTTAAAGTTTTACAGACCATAGTCTATTTATAGGGATAAACTTCCTAAATACAGCAAAAAATAATGTTTAACCCGGAAATAGAAGTGCTCCCTATTTAAGAACCCCCCCAGCCAGTCATAGTGACACTCCAGTGACATGCCCGCATCGGGCTAGCCATCCCTATGTTCCTCCCAGGAATGCTCACTGAAATCCCCAGCTCTAAATTCGTTCTGCAGCTTAGAGTAATAACCATCGGGATGTATACGCAGATGCGTGCAGCATCGACACTAAATCATGTCCGAGGTGTGTATTGTTACAGAATGGAAGGCTTAGGTTTGATGTTCTAATTTAAACAGTACCAGGGCCCTGAGTACCACACTGTTTTTTGTTGGCTGAAACAATACTCCTGGTCAGTGGCGAATTTTACGTAGGGGCTCCCAGTAAAATCCACCACCTCCAGTGAGCCATTGGAAGTACTACCTGCCAATCACACACAGAACAGGCAGTCCCAATCAGAGGTGTTATCTCCCCCTGGATTTGCCAGTCTGGGCTGCGATTAGCAAAGATAGTGCTTCCAATAGGAAGCCACTTCTCTGTCTTACCATGAGCCCTACCCGGCTTCTAGGGGCTGCCGATGTAGTTCCTACAAGCCAGTGGTTGTGCACATGCACTGCCACCGGTCCCAATGGTGTTTGTGCACCTGCCAGATCCATTGCACAGGTGCCAGGACTGACACCTCAGGCTCTAAGTCCATAGTCGAACTGCAGCACAGGCAGCCCCCCTATGTGAAGAGGGTAGAAGACGCCTCTGCTCCTGATAATAGTTCACTAGGAGCGTGTCATCTTGCTAAAGGCACTTCATGACCAATATTCATGAGACATTAGTTCCATGAATTGGGGCTGCATTCTGCTGCACATTGCTTCAGCCCACAACATGTCTGTCTACTGACAGCAGGCGTTGCTCTGAAAAGAGCTACTAAAACGTTTTCCATGTATCTCAAATGGAAACATAACAAGCATTCAGTGCCTCTAAGGCTTTAGTGGTCTCTGGCCATAGACCAAATCAATTTATTAATGTAAAATAATGTATTACAATAGTTTTGAAAACATTGTATTTTTATGGCGATTCCAATACGAATACTCCCTAAACAAGAAATTTTGGAATCACATGAGTCTCCTCTTCCGAAACTTTGATAACATTTCCACTAGTACAAATTATGTTATCATTCAAAGTTAGGGAGATGGGGTTTGGGTATGGGATGACGGCACTCGGGATCCTGGCGGTCAGAATCCCGACGTCAGCATCCCGATAGGATTAGGATAATGAAATTTGTTGGTCAGTATCCTAACCCTTCCCCTCTCCCTACCCCTCCCTCCCTAGTGCCTAACCCTAATCTCCTCCTAGTGCCTAAGCCTAACCTCTCCCTCCCTGCACCCTACCCCTAACCCTCCACCCTTAGTGCATAACCCTAACTCTCCCCCTAGTGCCTAAACCCTAACCCTCGACCTAGCTTCAGTACTTACTGTCGGGATGCTGGTGGTCGGGATGCTGGCACCAGGATTCTGCAAGGTGTCGGGAATCCGGCACCGGCATTCTAAGTGCCGGCATCCCGAAAGTCTTGATTTTGATCGGATCCCCAGTGGGAGGGGGGAAATCAGAGCTGTTGTAATGCTAAGGTTGGTTTATTGTACATACAGTATCTGTACATTTGGACTGAGGCTTGTGCTTGTTGAGCTAATATTAGGTCTAGGCTTTGGACTCCGATATAAGGTAAGGATTGAAGTAACACTGAATTTTGGTCATGGGTTTATGTTGGCCAGAAGTGCTTGATACAGACATTCAGCCCAGACACAAAGCAGCAGGATTATTTTCCAAATTACTATGCACTTATCACAATTGCTAACTCTCCCCTACAAAAAATACTCAGTTCTATCCCCAGCAGGCAGCTGCAATAAATGCACTTCCTCTAATACATGAAGCAGTGGAGATAAGCATCACTGGGCCTTCCACCAGATTTTTAAATGGAGACACTCAGCCGGCTAATGGTATCGCAAATGATCTAATGCTGTGTTCTAGGACTCAGCTCCGATCGGTAATGCATACTTACTGAATTTTGATCTGTCCTCCCTGGGAGAAGCCAAGAGAGGAGCTGCAGTTAGGCAGTGATGGGGGGCGGGGCCAGACCACTTGCATCTTTAGGCCCCTCCCCCTAGTGACAGACCGTAGACTCCCGGTAAAATTATCCCCCTTCTGCACACTTCACTAGGAAGTGGGCGGGATGCTGGAGAAGTGCCTACTCTTCCGGGGGTGCGGGTGGCTACCTGAAAAATCCTGAGCTTCCCACAGATTCCGGGCAAGTAGGCAAGTACAGTATAACCTGACGCCTCCTGCTGCATTACCATATTAGTGCTATCACAGCTGCTACCATATTAGCAGCTGCGATAGCAACTCTGTCCTCAGGCCCAGAGTGCAATAAATCCAGGGAATCATCCTAGCATGAAACATAGTTCATTTACATGATTATTCTTCTTGCTGGCTGTGTAGACAGAAATGCCAACACCCTCTCAAAATACTTAGTATCTGATCCCATATTTGGAAGGCAGAGTTGCTCCTTCAAGCCCAGTGTTAAAAACAATTCCCATGACACTAAAAGCCAGTGGGCAGCATTCTTTGTCTTTGTGCCCTAAAATGACTGTATATGTTTTTGCCTTACAGCTAACTACACAATTGTGATTCTGATCATGGAGCGCACTATATAAGTAGAATCAAAATGAATAATACCCCTTCATGTTTTTAGTATTAAAGGGTTATTAATCTTCACATTACAAAGCAGATCTCACGTAGGTGATCCAAAAATAAAAAGATCTTCAGAGCATTTTCAGAGTCTACACATTTGAAAACTAAGGAAACTTAATAATAAGAAGTTAAAAAAAAAAGTCTTAAAGATATATTGTATTACTAAGCATGCCATGTGTGTTTATTTGTGCAGAGATGTCAACCAGGATTCTACTATTCGGTCTCTGGAGAATGTTTGCCGTGTGCATGCAATGGAAACGCACACACATGTCTGGATGGTTCTGGGTCCTGTATGGTAAGATCAGTTTTTATTTATTTCCATTTTACAGTTGTTTGTTACAATACTGTAAACATATGTGTTTATGAATAAGAAATATGAAAACCATATAAAATGCTGCATGTGTTTATTAGCATATGGTGACCAGACCTATCCTATTGAACACATCATACATGCAATCCTTCAGTATTCATCTTTCATGCATTTAATTGTACTATTTTAAAATTAGTTTTATCAATATATTTGTTACTATTTTGTTAGTACAGCAGAGATAATATACTTATTGGATAATATATATGTATTAGAGCACTGGTCCGACCTATGGATTTATACCATTTTGTTGCCCCATAGTCAGTCCTCCATAAAGGCTCTACTCACCGTCCTACATTCCTGTGTGACTGACATTGTTTTAAAGACATGGAGGACAGACACACTCTACTGGAGTATCATTCCTTTCTAGGTGATAAGGAATCATTTTACGAGCTTATTTTACATAAAAACATTACAGAGTCATTGGCTTCGATAGGAGCTTGTCCAGGAAGAGTGGTTGTTTATTGCTATAATTTTACTGCAGGCTTGGACACTGTGCATTAGAAGAATGCGATCAACAGGTGAGGAGAAGCATGAAGGCTGCAGGGGAGTCATTAGAAGATGGTGTTAGCAAATGGGGCCAATTTCAGAAAAGATAGGTAAATCAGGCCAGACAGCAGTCTCCATTGAGAGTTATTGAGGAATGTGGACTGTGGGTCTGATTCAGCAAGTGCACTGCTGAACGCAGAATTCCAATTATCAGGAATCTGCACGTGCGCAGGACCCATTCTGCAAGTGTGCAGAATCGGTCCTCAATGGAACGCAAGCCCTTGAATGCCTCTGCCTGATTGAGAGGCAGAGGCATTTAAGGGGCATTGCGGGGGCGGGGGTGGCCGGCGGCCCTGGAAACGGAGCGTGTCCACCCCGTTTTCCGGTAGTGGCCAACCCAGAGACTGCGTGGACTTACACAGTCTTCTGGGCTCACAAGCCGGCCAGTCTGAGTAAGCTGAAGCTTACTTAGCTGTCCGGCCCCCTGAGTGACAGTGATCCACATCCCAAAAGTAATATGTTTTACTGTATACCTAGGAGTATATTTATCAATGGTTTCAGTGGGGACCCATTACTATTATTAATGTTATAATTTATTTATATGGTGCCACAAGTGTTCCGCAGCGCCTTAAAAAGTACATAAACAAATTGTTGACAAGCAACTTACAGAACAATACAATACAGGACCAGGACATTGATAATATATATTGCTACATTAACAACCATAACACCCAGATAAGCAACAGAGCATAAGCAACCAAGTGTTAGGTGCCTTAGGGGTGAGTAAGAAGTAAATGAAACTAAAGTAGGGAGAAGCACAAGAGGGTAGAGGGCCCTGCTTGTAAGAGTTTACATTCTAAAAGGGAGGGGAAGACAAACAGCTTTGACACAGATGGGTAGATGGGGAGGAAGGAGCATGTAGCAGGGAGTTAGAATGATAGCTGGAAGGCTTTGATGAAGTAGTGGGTCTTGAGAGCCATTTTGAAGGATTGCAAAGAGGTGGAGAGTCTGATGGGGAGTGGGAGAGAGTTCCAGAGGTGGGGAGCAGTGCGGGCAAAATCTTGGAGGTGGGAGTGGGAGGAAGTAATCAGCTGGCATGAAAGGCGGCGTGCATTAGTTGAACGAAGAGAGCAGAGAGGAGAGTGAAGGGAGATGAGATCAGAGATGTATATGGGAGAAGATTGGGTGAGGGCTTTGTAAGCGAGCGTGAGAACCTTAAATTGGGTTCTAAAAGGGAAGGGGAGCCAGTGGAGGACTTGTAGGAGAGGGGAGGCAGATGTAGAGCATTTGGAGAGGAAGAAAAGACATGCAGCAACATTAAGCATAGACTGGAGAGGAGAGAGATGGGATTTGGGGAGGCCAGATAGGAGGAGGTTACAGTTGTCCAATCTGGAGATGACCAGTGAGTGTATGAGGGTTTAGTAGCATCCTGGGTGAGATAGGGTCTGATCTTGGAAATATTTTTGAGATGGAAACGACAGGACTGTGAAAGGTTTTGGATATGGCGTTTGAAGGAGAGGGATGAGTCCAGGATAACTCCAAGACATCGCACCTTGGGACTAGATGAGATAGTTATTCCATGAATTGATAAAGAAATAGTGGGAAGTGAGGTTAAGTGTGAGGGTGAGACGATGATCAGCTCTGTCTTTGACATATTAAGTTTAAGAAATTGCTGGGACATCCAGGAAGAGATAGCAGAGAGACAGTTGGAGATACGAGTCAGAAGAGATGGGGAGAGATCAGGGGAGTAAAGGTAGATTTGAGTATCATCAGCATAGAGATGATAATGGAGGTCAAAAGAGCTGATGAGTTCACCTAGAGAGGCAGTATAGAGAGAGAATAGGAGAGGTCCAAGAACAGAACCTTGTGGAACACCTACTGTAAGAGGCTGTGAGGGGGAAGAAGAGTCATGAGAGGAATCCGAAAAAGATCAGTTAGAGAGGTAGGACGACAGCCAGGAGAGGGCAGTGTCACGTAGACCAAGGGAGTGAAGAATATGTAGCAGGAGAGGGTGGTCCACAGTGTCAAAAGCAGCAGACAGATCAAGGAGAATGAGCAGAGAATAGTGGCCTTTAGATTTGACATCAAGGAGGTCGTTGCTGACTTTCATGAGGGCAGTTTCAGTGGAGTGGAAAGAATGGAAGCCGGACTGAAAAGGGTCAAGGAGGGATAAATAGGAAAGAAGAGTGGTAAGGCGGTTGTAGACAATCCGTTCAAGGAGTTTGGAGGCAAAAGAGAGGAGAGAAATGGGTCAGTAGTTAGAGTGAAGGTTAGGATCAAGGGTAGGTTTTTTAAGAATGGGGGAGACAAGGGCATGCTTGACTGCAGAAGGAACAGTGCCTGATGAGAGGGAGAGGTTAATAAGGTGGGCAAGATGGGAGCAAGCAGAAAGAGAGAGGTAATGGAGGAGGACGGAGGGGGGATCAAGGGGGGAGGTGGCAGGGGGAGAGGACCAGATGAGGGCCATGACTTCCTCTCCAGATACAGGGGAGAAGGATGTTAGAGTTGGTAAAGTTGATGAGGAAGGGGTGATCTTGGAAATAGGTGGAGAGCTGGGGGACTGGTTGGATATGATGTTATGATGTCCTGACATATGGAATCAATCTTAGAAGTAAAGTAGGTAGCAAAGTCAAAGGCATAGAGCAAGGAGGGGAGGGGAGGAGGGGTGGGTGAAGGAGGGATTTGAAAGCGGTTAAGAGATGCTGGGGATTAGAGGACTGAGAGGAGATGAGGATCTTGAAATATGACTGTTTAGAGAGGGAGAGAGCAGCACTATAGGATGAGAGAATAAATTTGAATTAGAGAAAATCTGCCTTAGAGCGTGATCCTCTCCACTGTCGCTCAGCGGTTCGTGAACACTTTTGCAGGTATCTGGTGCATTTGGAATGCCAGGGTTGAGGAGTAGATCTGCGAGTGTGAGTAGTTATCGCCGAAGCAACAGAGTCCAGAGCAGAAATAAGGGAGGCATTGTATAGGCAAGTGGCTTGTTCAGGGCAGGAGAGAGAGAGAGGATAGGGGAAAGAAGTGAGTCAAGCAGGGAAGAAAAGGAAACGGTGTCGATAGCGTCAATGTTACGCTTAGTGATGGTGGCTTTTGAAGGTAGAGGAGGGGAAGGAGAGAGGGACAGGTTAAAAGAGAGAAGGTGATGGTCAGACAGTGGGAATGGGGAATTGGAGTAATCAGAAATATCACTACGGTGAGTGAAGACCAGATCAAGCAAATGGCCACTCACATGGGAGGGAGAGGCGGTCCATAGGGAGAGACCAAGTGAAGATGTGAGGGTGAGGAGCTTGGAGGCAGAGGATTCTGTGGGGATATCAATTGGAATATTGAAGTCACCTAGGATAATGGAGGGAAGGTCTGAGGAGAGAAAGTGAGGGAGCCAGGAAGAAAAGTTGTCAAGGAACTTGGAGGGAGACCAGGGGGACGGTAAATGACAGCAACTCAGAGGTGTACTGGGTGGAAGAGGTGTAAAGCATGGACTTCAAATATAGAGAATGTAAGGGATGGTTCAGAGGATATGGGTTGGTATGAGTAACCAGGGGATAGAAGGACCCCAACACCACCACCATGGCGATCCCCAGGTCATGGGGTATAGGAAAAGCTGAGGCCCCCAGAGGAGAGAGCTGCAGGAGAAGTGGTGTCAGAGGGTAAAATCCAGGTTTCAGTAATAGCTAGGAGATTCAGGGAGTTGGAGATGAAAAGGTCATTGGTTGGGACCAGTTTATTACAGACTGACCTGGCATTGCAGAGGGCACAGGATAGATGGACAAAGTTTGTTGGAGAGATTTGAATGAGATTATCAGGGTTGCTGTAGCATGGAGGTGAGATTAATTTGAGGGACCGAGATGAATAGAGTGTAGCAATGGTGCGGTCTCCAGTGCTAGAAGGGGAGCCAGTAGTAGGTGGGCAGGAAGGGAGATTAATGATATGTGGATGGATGTGGGGTGAAGTGACATGGAAAGCGGGGTGGGAGGGGGATTAGCAGTGAGGTAGTAGGACCCCGGTGGAGTATAAGAAAATGAAAGTGGAGTAATGGGAGAAGATGGGAAGTTAGGTAAACAGAGAAGATAAGGGGAAGAGAAAGTGGAGGAGACAAGGGGGATAGGATAAAGGTGGTAGCAAGGGGCAGAACAAAATATTAGGTAGACACTGAGTGAAGGTGGGAGTTGAAGAAAACATGGTCATGGTAAGGATGAGGTAAATAGGGGAAGAAAAAGTTGAAAGTAGGAATGAAGAAAGAATGTAAGAGAGTGCAGATTTCCAGAAATGCAAGTAAGAGTACAGTGTGGGAAAAGTGTGTCTGTAAAACAAAAGTTTTATAATATATACTTATTAGAGCACCGGTCCGACCTATGGATTTACACCATTTCATTGCCCCATAGTCAGTCCTCCATAAAGGCTCTACTCACTGTCCTACATGTCTTTGTGACTGACATTGTTTTAAAGACATGGAGAACAGACACACTCTGCTGGAGTATCATTCCTTTTTAGGTGATAAGGAATCATTTTACAAGGTTATTTTACATAAAAACATTACAGAGTCATTGGCTTCGATAGGAGCTTGTCCAGGAAGAGTGGTTGTTTATCGCTATAATTTTACTGCAGGCTTGGACACTGTGCATTAGAAGAATGAGATCAACAGGTGAGGAGAAGCATGAAGGCTGCAGGGGAGTCATTAGAAGATGGTGTTAGCAAATGGGGCCAATTTCAGAAAAGATAGGTAAATCAGGCCAGACAGAGTCTCCATTGAGAGTTTATTGAGGAATGTGGACTGTGGGCAAGTGCACTGCTGAACGCAGAATCCCAATTATCAGGAATCTGCATGTGCACAGGACCCATTCTGCAAGTGTGCAGAATGGGTCCTCAATCAAACGCAAGCCCTTGAATGCCTCTGCCTGATTGACAGGCAGAGGCATTTAAGGAGCATTGCGGGGGCGGGGGTGGCCTCGTAAAAGGAGCGTGTCCGCCCCGTTTTTCGGGAGTGGCCAACCCAGAGACTGCGTGGACGTAAACAGTCTTCTGGGCTCACAAGCCGGCCAGCCTGAATAAGCTGAAGCTTACTCAGCTGTCCGGCCCCCCGGCACCGTCCACCATCGCGACCATCAACCACCGATGGTCGCAATGGTGATCCCAGCCTGCGACCTCCGTCACACTGCTGGGATAGCAAATGCAGCAGGGGGTGTCATACACCTTCTGCTGCATTTGCATTATTGCAAGGATTGCAATTGCAAAGCTGCCTGCGTGCATTATTGCAATTGTGATCCTTTCTGAATCAGGCTCTGTAGCATTAGTTAGCCTATTTCTTATAATTCCTGTGTTCAGCAATTGTTAAGTGGCAGGGATAATGAAAAAACAGATGTGCTCGGAGCCTCATGTTTTGGTTTTTGCAAAATCGCCTTCAAATGTTAAAGTTTTGGTTTTGTCAAAACCACCCTAATGTGTTTTGTTTCGGATTCAGTTTTGGATTTCTTTAAAATTGATTAAAAAAACCAGCTAAATCAGTATTTTGGACTTGTTTACACGCAAGCCAAAACCCGTGATTTGGTTTTTAAATCCGAGTTCCAAACTTACAGCAGACCCCATCTCGGACTCAGTTCTACTCAAAACCCCAAAAATTATCCAAAACGGGGCTTGAATCAACTCGGAACCCCAAAGTTTAGATGTGTTCAGTTTTCAGGAAAATCAAAATGCACACCTCTAACTTACACCATGCCGAGACAACCGTTTTACCCTTAATAAAGAGACACCTTGGGGCCTATTCATCATCACTTATTTTTCACAAAAACAAAAATAAGTAAAAAATAAGTGCCAGAGCTATTCATCAAGTTCTGAAAAGTTCCACAGCAGCCTGTGAAGATTTACAAGGCAGCCACAGCAGAGGGATTTATAAAGATCCCCCCAGCTGTATCTCTCTCCTTACCCCCGCAGCTCTGTCTGGCGGACCGTCCTCTTGTGCTGCTGCTTCTCCTGTAGGGGCGCCGGGGGATTGTGGCAGCCGGGAAGGGTGGGCAGCGGCAGTCAGTGGGACGGAGTGACCTCCGAGGGAGAAGGGGAGAGTGGAAGGTGGCAGTAACGTCCGACAGGGGAAGGGCGGCCGCGGGAGGGTCAGAAGTTTTCGGGGGTTTATCTCAAATATTAAGTATCCCCCATATGTATTAAGGAGGGACCGCAGCAGGTATCTCCGATTGGTTTCTATGGGGGTTGAGATGCTGCCACAATTATTGACCCTCAACTAATGCCATCTGAAGGTGGCATTAGCCGCTGTAGCCTATGAACTACACCATGCATGTAGTTCATAGGCCGTGTCTGCAATGAGAATAAGTTACAAAATGAAAAGAAAAAGAAGCTATGCTACATCTCTCGGCGTGGCTTTATCGCAATGGACATATCGCGCCGTATGGCGTTTTGAGGCAAAGTGTATGAGGACACATCTGTACAATGATAAGTTTTCTTGCCCTTTAGTAGACACAAATATTATACAACCTGTAAAACAATGAAGTAGAGTCATATGTAATTCAGCCTACCATTTGAGGGTATGCTAATCAATGTCACATCTATAATGGGTTCAGGGTGTGCAGTGTACACAGGCCCCTGGGTCCAGGGGGACCACACAGGACCTCTTGCACCCATATATAGTTATACTTACCTCTCTGCAGTCTCCAGAATGCCCAGCGCTGCAGAGCAGCAAAAATCACACAGAAAATGGTGGCGGACACTTCCCAGGGACATGCCCATGTGCAGTAGAGATGTTCCCACTAATAAGGTGCAGCCGCCATTTTCCCGGGGATCTGCACATGTGCTGTAGATTCTGGCATTAAGCCAGAATCCACTGCGCTGCCAGAGAGAAGGGGGCCCACATGGAGGATGCACATGGGCCCCCTCCTCTCTTAAATCGCCCCTGATGTTAATACAGTAACTGTTCAGACTGAGTCAAGGACCCTGATTTTCATTTCTGTACCTTATTAGCTTGTAGAAGTTCATCATACTACTGAGACTTGCTCTAGTAAACCCGTGTGCATAACAATCAGTCTCATGGTCCTATTAATCAAATGGAGAAAGGCCTATCTTTGTTTTCTTTGGAGATAGGGATCCTCCCTATGTAACAACTGGTCACCACCAGCTGTAGGTTCTGGACACCGTGTTGCCAAGGATCATGGCAATACAAGTACTGCTGTATTCTTTCTTCTGCCATCTCATCATGGCAAGAAAGAAAAAAAATCTTTATTATTTCATTTGTTGATCACATTATTTTTGAAAATATTCATAGATTATTTTGGAATATTTATTTTTTTAATTATTATTGAAAGAGAAAGTCCAAGTCAAACCTTTCAGTTCCATTGTGCACGCATTAACCAGCTAGCTGGTTTACACATGCACCTACCGGATTAGACAAAGCATAAAATAAGCCTTACCTATCTCAGTGTCAATGCAGATTTGTAAATGCATTCGTAAACTAAAACACATGTTTCCAGGGCTGCCATCAGGGGGGGACTGCCAGGACTGGAGTCCTGGGCCCGGACAGAGAGGGGGTCTGGAACAGAGAGGGGTGCCCACCTGCCGTTGCCGCCAGCATTACCACTGCCTGTCTGCCTCTGGCTCCTACTGCCAGCGCTGTGCTGCAAAGCCTGCAGCCCTGCAATAAAGTTGTTTTTTTTCTTTGGAGACCGGGGTGCCACTGATAGAGAGGAGCCGCAGCTTGTGAGGAGCAACAAGGCTGGGGCTGTGGCTGGCTGGCTGGCTGGGGCTGGCTGGCTGGCTGGGCCTGGGGCTGGCTGGCTTGCTGTGACTGGGGATGGCTTGCTAGGGTTGGACTGGAGACAAGAGTCGGACAGCAGGGCTGAGCTAGAGAGACCGAAGGGGGTTAGAGATGGCAAACATTTTATAAAAAAAATTTGTGTGGGGGACTGCCTATTTTGCTGCCTATACTGCCTACTTTGTCAGTCCTGAGCCCCACCATTTCTGATGGCAGCCCTGCATAATTCATAATTTCCTTACAAGTCTTTAAACAGGTCAGGTAACCTTGTCAACTTAAATATAGAATTTTCCCACGGAGATCTTACTACATTTCTGTATCTGTATGACATTAGGTATGTGTACTGTTATTTATTCCACTATTACTGTATTTTAAATTTTTTTAAGTCAGTATAGAAATCACCAAAATACAAATAAAACTTTTGAAGTGCACAATACAAATATGATTCTGTAAATGGAATTGCTGAAGCCATATTGCAGTAGACATGGAACCCATTTGTCACTATGCAGGACAGATATCGTTCATGTCTGGGATTTTCTCTCTGACTGACTATCACTATGTGAAATAGTTACCATGACTATACTTCCTCTCATATTTAAGTTACTATGAATTCCCTATTAAACCATTTTGAACAGGAAGTCGGAACAGAATATGAATCAACAAGTGAGTCATTGTTTGGTGCTGTTCCAGGGGAAGATGCTGCATTATTAAAGCTAGAAGGTCATGCCCATAAGAGATCTATTTAAACTCCTTGAAAAGCTCCCAGCAGCTTGAAAGTCTCATTTCATAAAGGGCCAGGAGCAAATAATGTTTTTGAAGGAAGATTCCAGTTAAATAATAAAAACAAATATTTAACAAATCCTCCCCAAATTATATAGTCAGAGCAGTTCCTCATCTTCCCTTGCACCTGTATACTAATGGGGGACATTTAGAGTTGGACAAATTTGCAAAATAGTAATTTAATTAAGTAGTATTTACATAATACAATATAAGTACTACTGTATATCTAATACAGTTACTACTGTATAATATGATACAAAAATGCACAAAACAGCCTCTCTGCAAATTTATATTTATGTTATAGGTTGGGACTTTCCTGTTTAATTGTCACTTTTTCCAGCAGTTGTTACAGTTGTTATGAAACATTTAGAAAAATAGTGATGAAGAGATAAAATGTAATACTTTCCAGTGGTGGTGATGGAAGTAATGTGAGTTATCCAACTACTCACAGTCACCATGATGCTGAACTGAAGCCAAAAACAATCTTACTATGGTTTGTAAATCACAGATGGCCATTGTTATCCTATATATATATGGTTTTGCTGCTGTGAACATCAACCTCCAATGTCGTTTTTTCTTGACCAAGGAAAATAATCCTCAACACAGTGGCCCGTGCAAGTCCGGTTGTGTTTATTTAGTGTGGTGATGTTCAAACAATGGTTCTGACCACATTAGTATGATCTTGTCAGTAGTGAGGAATTTCTGTAGGGGTTAAAGCACCATGAAGTCTGACACCCAGTATGTGGTAACAAATGGAATCATTTGAAGATTTCCTAAACAATATACTTAATTGAAGTAAATACGGCAATAGGTGTATTTTAATATTGCTAACTATAAATAACTAATAGTATAAACAAAATCCATTACTTGTGCAAAAACAAACGATTAGGTAATGTCCATCATTAAACATTTTTAAGGCTAAAATACATACATAGAATTTCATGTGGTACCACTATGGTGGAATCCTGGCTCATTAATTTACATTCCTAGCATGGTGAACAGATTACGGTTATAAAGACATAATTTGATAATTAAAAAAAAATTGGGGGGATATATTTAGAAAAAAATGTTTTACATAGTAAATAAAAACTAGAAAAAAAAATGTTATTGTATTAATATATTAATATAATGCTGTGGCTCTGCCTAGAAGAGGGGGAGAGCCTGGAGGGAGATATGGTTGCAGGGAGCTCAGAGCCTCAGGCTGTGGGAGACATTGTTAGGATCACCGATCACTGTCTGGGTGGAGAGCAGTGCAGGCAGCCAAGGCTGGCCTGTGCCGCATGAAGTCAGGCTGCAGGAAGACTGTCTTCCTGCAGCCATGGCTGGGTGATCCTGGGCCCTTTGCCCTGCCTGGGAAGGGAGGAGGGGAGTGTGAGGAATCTGAGGGAGCCGAGGGGCCGGCACTACTTTCTGAGCATTGCGACTGCATTTTGAAGATCACGTTCCAGCAGCTGTCGCTATACAGTGAAATAATTTTCCCATTATTTGACATTATTGTATGATGTTTTGCAATAGTTTACTAAATCGTAAATTTTGGATTGTATGTATATGTTCGAGTTGAAAAAATGTACGCATTGAGAGGCCTTATTTATTGAACCACCCTCGTATAATATACAAATTTGGATTTAAAAGTAGCTTCTCATAATGAAAACAAGTAGTAGGCTTATCTGATAACAGTCCTTAGCGATAATCTTGCAGGATAAGAAACAAGTATGTACGACACATACCCAGGATTCTCCTCTATTATTAGTTCATACTCTCCCCTTCACTCCATAGGCAGCTGACTGAGTAAGTAGCAAGTCTGGCTCTATTAAATAATATTTTTTTTATTTTCTAAAAGGTAATTTTTTTTTAACTAGTTCAACTCAGAGCCGGCCCTAGGCATAGGCATTCAAAGCAAATGCCTAGGGCACCTTGAATGCCTTATGGTGGGTACACACTACACGATATGCTCCCTGAGCGATATCGTGTAGTGTTGTCCCCGGCAGGCTGTGCTCAATGTCGTTCATGACATTGAGCACAGTCGCTGAACGATATCATTAACGATATCGTTCAGCGCCGGGCTCTCTCCCCCATTCCCTGACATGCAGCAACCTCGTCAGGTTGGCCTGCATGTCAGCCCGATGAACGATAATGATGAACGACCCACGGGAACGCGCGTCGTCGTTATCGCTCATCTTTTTGGGTTTAAAAATGGACGATAAAGTGTACGACTGAACGATAACGATATCGTTATCGTTCAGTCGTCCACTTTATCGACCAGTGTGTACGCACCATTAGAGGCATTCCATGGCTCTGCACTTCCCCCAGCATCTGCCACAATCGGAGCTCAGCGCGCTGTAGAGTGGCTGCTTTATTACACTGTTTCATTGGTGGTTTTTTTAGTGTGTGTTACGGTAACACTGTTACCTCCGTTATAGCAGCGCACACTGACAGCCCAGCCAGCACAGAGGGCTGTTTGTTTACATTTGGTGCCCCGCCCACACACCTGACACACTCCAGCCAATGAGCTTCTAGCAGGACTTTGGGATTTTGCAGCTGCTGCAGTATTAATGCATGACTGCAGAGCCGGATTGTCGCTCAGGCCAGCACAGCATGGGAGAGAGGAGGGGATGGAGGAGCTACTTTTACAGTGTGTAAAGTATACCTGTATCTTGTAAGGTGAGAGGGAAGGGACACTATACTGCCTGTCTATAGTGTGTCTGTAAGTGTGTGTATGTATGTAGTTGTGTCTGAAACTGTATTTACGGATAGAAGTGTGTGTGACTGTGTATATATTGTATGTGTCTGTTTGTATAAGTGTGTTTATGTATGTGTGTGCAGGGGCGTTTATATAATGGGTGCAGGGTGTGCGGGGCACACAGGGGGGTTTCCACACCACACACCCTGCACCCATATTTTTAATACTTACCACTTCTTTACGCTTAACTCCTCAAAAGGGATCCGCGGCCGCACATGTGAAGTATAACTCCCGGGTCATAAACCCAGAAGTCCTCACATCACAAAGGAGAACTTTTATTGGAGTAGCTGTCCTTTGCGTAAATAATCGAACCAAAGGCTTGCGCTCGAGAACACGATCCCCGTTTCCCAAATTATGCTCTTTAGGGCCCCACACTCTTAAGTGCCCTGGGCCCCCTAAAGCCTTAATCCAGCTCTGCGTGACTGAACACTGATGTCTTTGTACAGTAAATAAACACTTCATCATCTAAACGTGTGTGCTTTTTTGGCTTTTTCTTTGCTGAAGAAAGTGAGTGTGCATATATATATATATATATATATATATATATATATATATATATATGGAATGGGTATGTAATGCCGGCTGTCGGCATGTCTCCTGTCATCATACTGACAGCGGCACCCCAATGGTTGGTATCCTGACAGGGGTTGGGTAAGTATACTTACCCTCCCCCCTTCTCCCCCTAACCCTCCCTTCTTGTAGCCTAACCTGAACCCACCCAACCCCACACCCTAACCTTCCCCGTTAGTGCCTAAACCTAACCCTTCCCCTTAGTGCCTAAACCTAACCCTCCCCCCTTAGTGCCTAAACCTAACCCTCGCTCCTTAGTGCCTAACCCTAACCCCCCCAGTTGTGCACAACCTTAGCCTCTCCCCAAAAAAGCTAGTCCTAACCACGCTACAGTCTCTAAACCTAACCATCTCCCCCTGTGGCTAATGCTAAGGGCGTCCTGGCCTTACCTTATTCGCCTAGGCATCGGGATTAAGATAGGCGTCGGTATTTTGACACCTATCTTAAGTTCTTTGTCGGGATTTGGATGTCGGTATTGCAGCGGTCTCATAACTACATTCACACACACATATATATATATATATATATACATGCTAGGGGGCACCAGTTGACATCTTGCAAATTGGCTAGGGCCGGGACTGGTCCAACTAACTATTCATCCAAGCTCCGTAAATTTACTCTGACCAATTATATGATTTCATATATTTGTAGACGTGGAATAAAATACAGGAAAGCCAAATACCTCAGACAGACAACTTGTATGACTCTGCTGTAGATGACAGTATCTGCAAATAAATGTTACTCCAAATGTTGCAGGTTTATGTGCTATGTAATCGCAATCATTTCTAAAAACTACAAAATGATCATCATAGATTTTTCATTATATTTTTGTTAGTGATTGAAACACTTAATAATCTGTTACATATCATATTGACTTTTGTGTTTAATTCTTATTTTGCATAGGACTGTCAAAGAAATACGACAGGGAAGCATTGCGAACGATGTCCAACTGGTTACATGGCTGATGTGGCCCAAGGCGTTCTAAGATCCTGCCTACAATGTCCTTGTCCACTACTGTTTAGCTCTAACAAGTAGGTAACATTTGTATGAGTACATAATTAGTTTTATCAGATTAATTACTTATGGAAAGAATCAAAAACACAGCACTCAATACGTCTGGCAGAAGCAGGACTTTCAAATGGATGCTCAGTAGTTACAAATTACAATAAATAATTTGGGACACATGGAGAAGCTTTGGCAGAGAAATTGTAGGTTAGGGAACATTTTGTTGTACCTTTTGATGAATGTTTTGCAGGTTTACTTTGTGTTTTAGTATCCAGTTACTAAATTGGCAAAGGAGATGACCACTGTAACATAAGTACATGTGTGAAGTGTGTCCTGATTTATAAATGAATAGCACAAACCTATTAAGGTTTACTAAACATTAGACTTGGATTGCAGCACAGATTTTATATTTTCTTATTACTAGGTTAGTGTTGTGCACATTTTTATGGAGATAAATTGTACAGACACATGTAAATGTTAATGAGCCAGAATTTATATAAACAAAGATAAAATAATTTGTGGCACTAAACTAATATGCAATCAGTGCATTTATATTGCACGCATAAAAATATCAGTGGCGAGGGGAAATGAACTCCCATCTAGTTGTGCACTTACAATCATACATTTTATTATATCATATACAAATTTATGTTTATGTTAAGGGCCCCATTTAAGAATGAATCTAAACACCAGCGGCATATTTCGCCAGCGAGGTCCAGCGGTTTCCCCCTCATTGGCGGCATCCTCCGCTCATCTGCTGGCTTTTCTGTCATACGCATGCACGATGGCCAGTCTGTGCAGGTATGACTTTTTCCACCGGCGGGGAACCTGCACTGCCAGGAAGGCTGCGCTAAAGCTGGAATTGCAATTGCAGTGGATAGCCTGCAATTGAATTTCCCCCAATTTATTCCAAGTTATTATGAGACAGATGTTATCTACAGCATGACACATGTTACAATTGTAAGACAATATGAGTTGTGTTCTGCAGTATGATCTTGATGGGTTCTGCAGGATAGTTGTGGCTTTGTAGCAACCCATGTTGTGTTCTGTAAGATGATTATGTTTATGTAGCAACACGTTATGTTTTGCATCATGTTCATGCCTACTGTACTGTATGTAGCAATCCATGTTGTGTTATGTAGTGTGTTCTTGGCTATGATAATATTTCCACCTCAACAGTAAATTTTCTAAATTGTATGGCTAACTTAAAATAAATAAATAAATAAATAAATATGATGCTCTCTACTTAAATATTAAATAATAAAGGTAACAATATAAGTGACTAAATCTATATGAATTTATAATTTTATATGTACTAAATTGCTCTTAAAAACAAAAGGTGTAGACCAGTGTTGGCTAACCTTGACACTCCAGCTGTTATGGAACTACATAACCCAGCATGCACTGCTACAGTTTTGCTATTAGGGCATGCTAAAACTGTGGCAGGGCATGCTGGGATATATAGTTCCACAACAGCTGGAGTGTCAAGGTTAGCCAACACTGGTGTAGACCATAGGTTTTCAAACTTGGTCCTCAGGACCCCAAACAGTGCATGTTTTCCATGTCTCCTCACAGAATCACAAGTGAAATAATTAGCTTTACCAGTGGATCTTTTAAAATGTGTCAGTGAGTAATGAATACACCTGTGCACCTGCTGGGTGACCTGCAAAACATGTGAGGACCGAGTTTGAGAACTACCGGCGTAGACCTTGTGAAAAATAAGAACTTTCCTCTGCACTTTACAGTTTAAAATTTACATATAAACCACAAAATCTTTTTTGCAAAAACATTTTTTTTTTTTTTTTTTAATCAATGAAAACAATGTTTACAAAACATAGACTATGTAGAATATGAGCCATGGCTTTCTCACTATGGGCCTGATTCTAAGTAGACGCTATTCTGATATTCATGCAGCCCTATTGTGTACATACAGATATGCAGTACAGATTTGGATGCACGGTAGCAGAAATGTTAGGGACATTCATGGACGCTGACTGGAAGGTAACAGGGGGGTGACTAAAAAGATTCATGGAGATGTTGCTTCTTATTGGAGTGTTGCAGGCTTGTTGCGGGCATGTCACTAAAAGCGGTTGCATACAGAGACGCACAGCTACTCACAGAGGAGACTGAGAAACTGCACCTACCATAGGGCTGGTGCAAGTTTTGATTGTGCGGTCGAAAATGCACCAGATGGTAGTGCAGCGTCTATAGAAGCTGCAAGTGGGCATCTCAGTCCTTGCACATTCGGAAGCATAGATATACACCAGGGAAGGGCATTGTAGCGGTATTAGCATAAAGTCACATGACTGTGGCAAAAGACACAGAGTCGGCCACGACTGCCCCCAACTCAGAATCAGCCCCTATGCCTTATTAACAAGTCATTAGGCAAAATGAAGAGTATAAAAACAATAGGGCACACCCCAGGTTCTGAGCAATGTGAATTAAATAATATGTAATGAAAATCAGTGTGGATCATACTGGATTTGTTTGCAACAAAAACAAACCTATAGGTTTGGACAAAGAAGGATGATACACATAATGTAAAAGCATAACCATTTATGTGCAAAGAGAACTGGAACTGAACTAAAGAATAGTCTGTCAGGAATGAATCAGTGTTGCCGAACCAGAATCCATAACTGAATGCACCCGGGTGTGGTACAAACTGTGATAGATTAGAACAATGTTTAGCAGCGCATCAGGGGCGTATCTATAATGGGTGCAGGGTGTGCGGGGTACACGGACCCCTGGGTCCAGGGGGGGCCCACACCGCACACCCTGCACCCATAGCATATTTATCTCTCCATCAGAGCGTGGAGTCCCACGTCAGAGCGGGGGTCCGGTACTCTAAAAACAACTGGAAAATGTCCGCCGCGGCCATTTTACCATCGTTTGCGCATGTGCAGTACAGGGTAAATGGCCTGTGCATACCCTATAGACTCTGGGCGCACTCTAGTGCCCAGAGTCTATAACTCCAGCGCTGGCCGCGCACAGCTCAGTGCGCTGCCGGCCGCCCGACAGAGAGGAGGGGGCTCGTTTCGGAGACTGCACACGGGCCCCCTTCTCTCTAGAAATGCCCCTGCAGAGCATGATGGTATTCCCACAATATTATAAACTACAAAGTGTAATTGTGTATCACAAAATATATAGTTTCTTAAGCACAATATGAAAAAGTTAAAGTGGATTCAGCTGACAAGTAGAAAAGCAATGATTTATAAATTGTAATAACTGTACTTAATAATACAGATAATCATGTAGCACCAAGGGTAGAGTAGTTTTCCTAATTAGCTGAATTAAAAAAAGCTTAAAAAGCACATCATTGGGTGACTCAGTACCTAGTTCTATGGCATCATGGAAATGTAACCCAGGGTTCCACGCATTTCACACTCTGAGGGCTCGCTCAGGCACTTCTACCTAGAAATCTATTGTTATTTGTGTATACTTGGATCATAATGAAGGCTGTACATCACATAACCATGTTTGTTGGCACGTTTAATATTAGACCAGTGCTTAGAGAAGAAAGTCCTTAAATGACTCCAAGGAACACTTCACTGTGTACAGCTAGCAATAGATAGATGCAGGACTTGCAGCTGTGTATGAAGCTTGAGCTTGGATTATTGGCTTCATTCCTAAAAAGCATCACAGGCTTAAAGCCTTATTGTGCACATTATACACATGCATTAGGCAAAATGATTTGCTGTATACATATCTTCTCAGTGTTCACCATGAATAATTCTGTGTACTACTGATACTTTCTTCATAAGGTTTTATGAATCTTAATTGCAGCGCAGGAGTTGCATTCACCAAGTGTTAAGCCCAGCTCCAAGCTAACGTGCCATGGGAGCAGGAAATGCATCCATGTATATGAGGACTTATTACATTTTATTCAGTCACATTTGTGTTAGCCTTTGTGTGATACATATTGTATATAGATTGTGTTTAAAATAGTGTGCAGATCTTTCCATTGTCAAGGGCTTGAGAGTTTGTTTTCCCTCTAGGGGGAGAAGGGGAGACACAGTACACATGATGTCATCACAGCTCTGATGGGAACTGTTACTTTCTGTATCGTTCCCATGAACTGGATTCTTATAAGCTCGTACTAGGAGGAAGCAGATGTAACAATTTCTCTCCATTACACCAGATGTCCCATCTCTTTGTACAACTCCAGAAAGAGTTCCCAAAGTAGATATGCCTGATTACTGTAAGACACTGAACACATAGCAGCTCCAGACGTTACTAACTCTGTATGAAGATAGTTCCCCGGTGCCGGATAAAGACTCATTATCGTAAAGTAAAACAATAGATCTGCACAAAAGCAAAATGCAGCAGAGGAAAAGCCAGTTAGAGTAGATATTAAAATGGAAGGATGTGCAAAGAATAGGGAAGTCAAATAAGCAAAGATAATTGAAGGATTTCCAGCTATTAAGTAGTGCTACATACACTATCAATGATCCTTTTTACTTTATATAGAACTGGAAAAAGTTACATCATTTAACATCATTTTGATTTAGCAACAATTATTTTGCCTTATTAAATGTATCTAGACATGGACATATGAGCAACTATTCATTGTATGAATGTTTTACTTTCTTATTTCAATCTCCAGCTTTGCTCTTACTTGTTCGATTAAGAGAGGGTCTGTGCGCTGTATTTGTAAGGAAAATTTTGCTGGACCTAAATGTGAAAGGTAAGTGCTAAGATTCTGCATTTACTTATTTCGGTCGTTTACGTACAACATTCATAAAGGTTGAGGGGACACTAAGCATTTCCCACTGTTAGACTGCATTTACAACCAAAGAACTAAGTTGTGTTAGAAAGAACTCTTATGGTACCATGTGGTCATATGGCTTACTGGTAATTCACACCAAATAACTATTCCACATTCCACATCTGCAGTACAGTTCTCCAAACCATCTGCAGAATAGGCACAATGGTTCTATTGGCATTAAATCATTTCATTAAATCTTTATCGCTGCTTTAAACTGAAAATTAGCATCAAATTAATTTCTAAGTTAGATTTGTTCAATTAAAGTAGAATTTTTATATAACATCTGTAAAGACAGGTTTGCTGAAAAGTTCATATTACTCTCATATTGGCCTTTGCAAAATGATTTACCGGCTCATTGAAATGCAAAGGTTTTCAGTCTCATGGAGATCTCTTTGCTCACCTCCAAATGTACCATACAGAACATTACATTGAGATGCTCAGTTGATAAAAGGCAGAACCAAGCATCTGGCACAGTGCATATAAGTTGCACCCTTTGACTCTGACTGAGCTGCAATTCCATAGTTTACCTTTTCAGTAGGAGGGATAGGATGTGCAATTCTGCGTGTTCTGCACAATTAGGGGGGCCATTAACCCTGGAAAAGTTTGTTCCATCAGTATGCTGCATATTCCAAAAACATATGGGAATGCATGTAAGCCGTCTTGATAATAGCAAACTACAGTAACAACCTACTTGAACTTTAACATCAATCTCATATCAGATGATGTGAAATATTATAAATGTGTTGGTATTCTGTTAGAATCCAGATGTCTATAACCACAAGTTAGCATAGGAGTAGACGGAAATTCCATGGACTGTTTTGTCAGACTATCTCAATGGAGTATTTCAAATGACCATATTCATAAACACATCTTTCTGAGTAGACAAAGCTGCAGTTTCTTAACGCTGCCAGTTTTGCAATGTGTACTATATCATTGATGTGTTTTGTAGAAATTGCTTTCCGCCCTGATGCTTTGGAAGTTGAGCACAGCAGGATTATAATATAATAATATAATATACTGTAATTGTAATGTTAGCGTATGGGGCAAGAAGGAAATATGAAGCTCCCCAAGCCCTCAGTTACAGCTCTGATCCCTGTCTATACCCTTAGGCAACAGGGCATTTGTCAGGAAATGGAGCCACCATGAGACTTCCTAATTGTGGGGCATTCACAGGCTTCCTTACTTGCCCCTAGCTTTCAGACTTGAGCTTCTTTTCTTAAAATCAAGTTGTTTGTCACTGGGAATTATTGAAACTGTAATATAAAATATAGAAATCCGCAATATAAAAGCCACATAATTCATCACAGAGATGTGAAAAAAACAGAAAGCCCACATGGGATGCATAAATAGATTATGTAAATAAATATTTTATCATTTATTAAGATAAATTAACACATTTACAGTTACCTTGTCAGATTATTCCAGCTTTGTATATGACAAGCTCAGAGATACATTATTTATTACCAGTTATTTATATAGCGCACACATATTCCGCAGCCTTTACAGAGAGTATTTGGCCATTCACATCAGTCCCTGCCCCAGTGGAGCTTACAATCTATATTCCCTAGCACATGTACACACACATACTGTACACACTAGGGATTATTTTGTTGGGAGCCAGTTAACCCACTAGTATATTTTTGGAGTTTGGGAGGAAACCAGAGCACCCGGAGGAATCCCATGCAAGTACAGGGAGAACATATAAACTCCACACAGTTAGGGTTGTAGTGGGAATCGAACCCACGACCTCAGTGCTGTGAGGCAGTAATGCTAACCATTACATTACATTTACTTTGACTACTTTTGTTATTTATGTATAATAAACAGATGGACATTTTAATGTACAGCTGATACATCATCAGTCATCACATTACATGCTGCCTTATTGTGACACACATCTTATATCTCTTATTCCATATTCACATTATTTAGTCATCAAATATTAACATGTCGTTCAAAATGTATGTGTTCTTTCTTATCATTTTAAATTCATAATATCTATTACTGCACACTTTAACCCAATTAAACCAATAAATTAGTGGTTGCCAAATTGTTTGCCACGGGGCTCTTGCAGAGGTGCCACAGGTTGGTGGTTCAGTACCAATTCAAATTATTTATGGTAAATGTAATAGACAACACCAGTGCTGGTGGCTGCCAGTCATAAGATACATGGCCAAACAGAAGCACACCTGTCCACCATCACTCAACTGAGTCTAAGGATGACAGCAAAGCACAATTTAATTTGTTTTTAGTGATTTTCTGAATATGAAATATTTTTCCTTGGGGTGCTGTGAAAAAAATGCTAATTCTGTGATTCAATATCGTTTGGGAACAGCAGTGGCTCCTATGAGGGGGGCTGCCGCTGCTAAACACTCACCAGCTCCTCCTGGCCGGATCCTGGCGCCTGCGTAATCCATATGTAGGGCGCCAGGACCAGCGCATCCGCACTAGCAGCGGGGAGCCGTGTGCATGTTACCGGCTTCCAAAGCGCTGCATTGTCTGCAGCCCCTAGGAGCCGGTTAGGGCTGGGGAAAGGCAGAGTAGCGGCTTCTTCCTGGAAGACAGCTCCCCCCGAGACTGCCTGTTGTATATGTGACTGGCAGGTAGCGCTTCCAATAGGAAGCCACTGTCAGTCACAGTATAGCCAGTGCAGACAGGGGTGGGGATGCTGCAGTCCCTAGGCAAAATCTGCCGCTGTTTGGGAATCACTGCTATAAATAATGAAAACCAACTGAATTACATAGAAAGAGTTTTTTTTATAAAGGCAGTTCATTATGTGTTCAAATTATATATAAATATATATACATACATACAGTACATACACACACACACACAGGCCATGAGTCAAGGAAGTAACCGCTGCTAACCCTGCACTCAGAACCGTAACAGCCGACGCCAAATTTATGACACTCTCTTCAGACGTGTCTGACTGGCCTGTGCCCACTGACTGTATCCAAAGAGTGTGCCAGAAATATGCCACTGGTGCTTTCTCAAAGGAAAGTGAAGACTCTGGCACAGTGCTAACGTTATCTGTGTGATCTCTACGCCGGTGCTTGCATACATTTCCTGGAAGTTGGTAACTGCAAAAAACTCTAACGCCTATGGTAACAATGTATGTCAAGATATTCTATGAAGAGTGATATACTAACTTACAGTGATAACTTACATATTGCACACTGCTCTGCTTAGGATTCACTAAGTTAACCCTTTTGCTGCAGGATAGTGATGGTACGTTTCTTGACTTGAATATAGGCTCTAACTTTTTGGTTTTGTCATAATATACATTCAGAGTGATACTGAATCAATATTGAGATTCTCTCAATAAACATGGGGTATATTTACTAAATTGAGAGTTTTTAGAAGTGGAGATGTTGCCCATAGCAACCAATCAGATTCTACTTAACATTTAACTAACACCTTCAAGAAGATAATATCTAGAATCTGATTGGTTTCTATGGGCAACATCTCCACTTCTAAAAACTCTCACTTTAGTAAATTTACCCCATGGTCTTGCTGATCATATACACAGTAGGCAATAAATAAGGATATTCATTGCATATGACCATTTGTAGGATTGAGGTCTAATATACTGTACGAATGCTAAACCTGGGAAAGTGAAAATGTTAATTCAAACTCATATCTTCTTTACAAGGACCACCCTTTTTTTATAGAAATAATGCCTGTTGGTTCATCATTAACCTCGTACTAAAGAGGATGAATGGTGTCAAAAGAGTCCACTTGGAAATAATGAGAGATGCTTGATCTATGGCACCTCTGCTCAGCCTCATGTGCAAAGTGGTTCTGTGAGGATAAAAAGGCTCCGCAGCTACTTGCTATACTGTGGACTCTCCATGTATCACTACCAGTGGCGGCTCCAGAGGTGGGGCTGTGGCACAATCCAAAATTCATATAGGGGAACCACACCAACTGCCCTTCCAAACACTGCCAAACATCGCTGGACGGGACTCACTGGCAGTTGGTGTGGCTCCCCTATTTGAATTTTGGACTGTGCTGCAGCCCTACCTCTGGAGCCACCACTTATCACTACTGCTAGGTTTAGACAATCATTAAGGGGTCTATTTACTATGCAGTGTTAGGAGACAGATAGGGGTATTCAATATGGGAGCGATAAGTCAGTTTTTGCGTTAATATCGGATGTATGACGTCATTATCACAGGTTTTACTTTTACACCGAATTCAATTTCAGAGACTTATCGCAGTTTTGAAAAGTCTTTGATAAAAAACGGGGATAACTTTTCACCACTGAATAGGTGTCGAAAAAAAGTGCAGAATTGGGGTTTAGTGGTGCAGGTTTAAAAAAAATAGCCTGCACCCTTCAGAATGACCCTTTGAAACGATCTGTGTCAAAAAAAGATAAAATAAATAAAAATCGGGACACCCCAAAAAAAGCACTTTGAATTTGGGGGCCAAAAAAAAAAAATGTTGGGGAACAAAGTTAAAAAATAGTGAACATGACTCTGGGGGGGTCCCCAAGTATGCCCCAGGTGTTTTTTTCATTGCAGCTCCTTGCGCAAGTGGGTTTTTCACGATTTTTTCAAGTCTCTTTTGCAACTTTAAAACATGCTGACCCCCATTTTCAAGTACCCCAAATTTGCTGGGCATAGTTATTTTTCGCAAAAAAAAAATTCTAAATGCTCTTCTGCACCACTTTCTTCAAAGTCGCATTTATGCACTTGCCGCGGCTATTAGAAACCCCGACTTCCTTCATGAGTTAAAAATGGGGGTACCCATAGTGATCCCCCATGTCTAAACATCATTAGGGGGGTCCCTAGAATATTTCCCGAAAATTCCCGTTTTAGTTAACCTGTAAAAAAAATTAGTAAAAAATAAAAAAAAAATGACATAAGGTCACCCCCAAAAGCCAAACCAGCCCCAGGCTAGCCAGCCAGTGGTGGTTTCTAAAAATACGGGGAACAAAATGTGTAGGGTTCCACCGTATTTTAGAAACCAACACCAGGCTGCAGGGACTAGTGCTGGTTTTAAATATAGGGGGCAAAAATGACGTGGGGTACCCCCTATATTTAAGACCAGCACCAGACCCAACCGACCGGGGTGCAATGCCACAGCCCGGAGACCCAATCACTGGGGCTCCAGGTCTAAAGCATTACACCCCAAATCGGTCAGCGCAAGCCGGTGATCTCGGGGGAATCGGGGACCCCCCAAAAAAGGGTCCCCCCTCTCCCGAGCACCACAGGCTTACGCTGAAGCCTGGGGCTCATCCCCATACCCCTGGAGCGGTGGATATGGGGGTAATACGGGGGCCAAATAATGTAACACTATTGTACTTTACAGTGGAACTACAAGTGCCAGCATGCCTGCCATTTTGCACTTGTGGAACTACAAGTGCCAGCAGACATGCGGCACCTGTAATTTCACTGTAAAATAAATAGTTAAAAAAAGACAAAACACACACACCGTGCCCAGTATAAGTTTATTACATACACCTACCCATTCACACATACTTACCTATACCAGAAGTTTCTGTCCCCTTCTCCAGTAGAGATCAATGATAGCTGGCCCTGCAAGAAAGATTTCATACTTACCTACATCCAGCTCTGGTCTCCGCAGTAATCCATGGGTGTTTTAAAACAAAAAAAAAAGTGTTAACCGATCCACGCTACAAGCTATCTGTATGTGTGTTGTCACACATACAGATAGCTCCCGAATGGCCACTGCCGGCACTTCACGGGGCATTGCAGTCCCGTCAGCCAATCAGCGGCAGCGCTCACTGTAGAGCGCCCGCTGATTGGCTCCGGCAACTGACAGTTCCCACATGGGTGAGTCAGCCATGGGGGATCACTATGGGTACCCCCATTTTTAACTCCTGAAGGAAGTCGGGGTTTCTAATAGCCGCAGCAGGGAAAAACACCTTGGAAAGCTTTTTAAAAACCTGACTTTCTTAAGCAGGCAAAAACGGGGTTACCCATAGTGATCCCCCATGTCAGGACATCTTTAGGGGGGTCCCAGGCATATTTCCCGAAAATTCCCGTTTTTTTCCTTAAATGGGCTCAAGGGTCATTTTTTGAAAAACAGGGATAATTTTTCTAAGCACTATAGCAAGTGAAAAAAAATGCAGAATAGGGGTTTGGGGGTGTAGGCTTATAAAAAATAGCCTGTAGTTGTGGGAATGTCCCCTTAAAAGGAAATGTTCAAAAAAAATGTCCTACAAAAAATCGGGACACCCTTTAAAAAATAAATTTGGGTTTTAAAAAAAATAGGGACACCCCAAAAAATTAATAAAAAAATTGGGGTGAACAAAAAAAAATGGGAAAAAATTGTTTAACAATAGGGAAATAGGTTCAGGGCTGCAAGTATACGGCAGGTGTTTTGAAGAATAGAATTATAGCGGCAGGTGCACAAATGCAGAATTTTTAAAAACTTACTTTAGGGACTTAAAAATATGCTAGTACCCATTTTCATGTACCCCAAATTTGATGGGACCACTTAAAAAAACAAAAAAAATAACCTAAGTGCTCTTCTGCAACACTTCTTCAATGTCGGGAAAAAAACACCTGCTGCGGCTATTTAAATCCCCGACTTTCATTTAAAGGCTAAAACGGGGGTACCCATAGCGATCCCCCATGTTTTTACAACTTTAGGGGGTCTTACAAATTTTTTATGGAAAAAATCGTAACTTTACGCAAATCCAACTTCGGAGGTTCCCGTTTTCGATAATTTTATATTGAATACGGGGATAAGCGGGAGTGCGCCCGATACTTTAACGCAGGTAAAAACTCCGATATGAAACGTTAACTTCGACAGTGAAGTTAACGTTTCATATTGAATAACCCTCAGAGAGAGAAGTGATAAGACAGTGGTAAGGTGCCAGATAATCAGCTCCCAACTGTCATTTTTCAAACACAGCCTGTGAGATGACAGTTGGGAGCTGATTGGCTGGCACCTTATCACTTCCTTATCACTTTTCACTCTGTCTCCTAACACTGCTTAGTAAATAGACCCCTTAAATATATTTTATCTCACAAAACAAAATCTATTTATATTCTCTTACATATGGATGCAGTAACTGCATTTACCAAAACAAAATCCTAAACTGCTCAGTACCTCCAATATGAACAGGAACATATTGGCACCTTGGCAGTTGCAAGCACCCACCAATACAATGGGTTCAATACCTAACATGGCAAATAGGAAAGGAATGGCATTTGTGCTGCACATCCACATTTTTTCCTTGTACAGTATAGTTTATTAGATTTAATCATCTCTACGGTAATAGCACCATTTGCTTACATTGTCGTTGTTTGTTATGAATTTTGTAACCAGTTTGACTATAAATTCTGAATGTTATTTTCCATGCCAAAATAAGTAGTCTCCATCAATTTTAAATGACACAAGCCCATAAATAGCAAATAGCTGAACTATAAAACACTAAATACTGTTAACAAAAGATTTCTAAATGTTTCAAAGACATATAAAAACAAACTGCTGTTTTTACAAGGTGATTTACAAGGTTATTTCATCCAAAAAGTACAGTTTGTTATGGATACGTTATTTTTATTGTAGGTGCGCACCAGGTTACTATGGAAACCCTCTACTAAGAGGTGGCACATGCAGAAAATGTGACTGCAGCGGTAACTCGGATCCTAACTTGATTTTCGAAGACTGCAATGTGGTGACAGGACAGTGTAACAGCTGTTTTGGTAACACCTCTGGCTTTCTCTGTGAGCGCTGTGCACCAGGATATTATGGGGATGCTAGAGTGGCCAAAACCTGCACAGGTACTGATCATAGTGTATGAGGAGGTATGCTTATCTTGCTGACTTTACATATCGGTAGGAGATTAGCTATTACTTTAGAGAAGATAATCTTTTGCTTGTTTAACACTTACCCCACTCACAGGCTGGCTGTCCTTTTAAAAGGAACATTATTTAAGAAAAATTGAGTTTAAAAACCATTAAGTGGGGGATGTACGTGCACCATTGAAAAAAAAACACATTAAATAAGCCGTTTAAGCTCGTCACATACACAGTACATTCAATCTCCATAATAACATGTTCACACAATTGGGTTATAATGTGACTTTTATATTTTAAAATCTCACATTCAATAAATATTACAAAAAAAAATCCAAGGAATAATAATATATAGTGTGAATTATATTGCATATGTAGAATAAATGAAATGTGTAGTGTTTTTTTCCATGGATGAAGCTTTACACCTGGGGACTGCAGCATTCTTGGGAACGTTGGACAGATCCTCTCATAAATTGTGCTATTGTTTCAGAGTGCCGCTGTTCAATGTGTGGTACCGAATTCTGCAGTGATATCACAGGGAAATGTCAGTGCAAACCAGGCGTCACTGGAACTGCCTGTGATCGTTGTGAAGTGAGTATGGGGTCACTTTTTATCTGGAGTCATTGTAACCTCAGATGTAGCAACATTTTGTATATTGAAACATATTTTTAATACAAAATAACTTTCAAATAAGTAATTTTCCAAACATCTGCAACAATGTGGATAAATAGCAATTCTTATGAATGGTTTCCCCAGTAATACTCATGAGTTACAGTAGCTTCCCCCACCTGTGATTATTTTTTTTTTCATTATGCAAAAGCTATGAAACACTTCCCACACTGCAAACAATGTAGTTTGTGCACTAATAGTCTCCCATATTGCTTATTGCAAGATCCTTCCCACAGGTCTTCCCCTAATATTTCATCCCTATTGCAAAATGTTCTTTTACTGCTGTCCATTTTGTCAGTCCCTACATTTGTTGCCTATGTTTTATAAAATCCAATATAAAATACTTCTAATATACATAATCATTTACAAAGCTGCATACATCTCTTCCCTTGTATCAAAGTATCTCCCAACTTAACCCCTCTGCTCTGCCCATGATCTGCCACTTTCATCCACACTCATTACCTGCTCCCTCTCATGGCTACATGACTTTTTTCAGCTGCACCCACTCTGTGGAATGCCCTGTATTGTATAACAAGACTTTCAACTACCCTCCAAACCAGGGCCGGCCTTAGGGGTGTTCGACCAGTGCGATCGAACAGGGGGATCCATTCACTGATGGGAGAGGGCTGGGGGAAGCCCAGCCAGTGAAGGAGGCCGGGGCTTTACCCCCAACCTGATGTTATTTGGAGGCGTGCCATGCGAGCACACCTCCAAATAACATCACTTAGGGGTTGTGACCTATGGAAATGAGGTCACGCCCCCTATTTCAGTCGCACGCACGAATGCTGGGCACAGGGTATGGGCCTGGCACAGGGTGCTAAGATCCCTGGAGCCGACCCTGCTCCAAACCTTCAAGTATTCCATGAATTGTCACTTTTTCAGACAACAAAACAAATTTTCAAACTATATTCTAGTCTATCCTTCCCTTCCTTCTTTGTATATTACACTAAAAACTTACATTTATTCTCTTTCTGTACTTTAACAACTCTCTGACCCCCAAAACCAAGATTTCTGTGTGAATGGATCATACTCATATTGCCTCACTAAGCACTTTTTTCTATTGTAATCTGGATGGATCAGTACACAGTATCTGGTACTTAACTTCATCTAGACTCAGGTGGGCTTGTGTGCAGGCCTCTAATATCTACTGTATTGTAAAGCAATGTCACTTATGCTAGAGCTATATAAATAAATGGTAATAAATAAAAAATAAATATAGACACTGACAGTCATACTCTCTCACTCACCCTTATTGGAGATAGGACAGACTTTAGCAGATTATTATATAGACTAGTATATATACTATTTAGACTATAGTATATAGTATATATATTTAGACTATATATGCTGATATAACCTCAGTCTCCACCCCATCCCACCCTCCACGACATCATTCACTGACATATCAGGTGTACACATCCGCCATGCACTCATGATATATCGTTCATCAAATGAATGATTATCCTTAATGTTGGAAGAATAAAAATAGAGAGAAAAATGGATTGTGTAACTTCTTTATAATATGGTAATACCTCCCATTGACAAAAGATAGTTGTTACGCTGTTACACTTCCACCAGCAACATGTGTTTTTCATTCTTACGTTGCTCAGTGAAGAAACAGACTATCATGCCCACTCATGTTTCACTGTTTTGTTTCCTTAGATCGGGCACTATGGTTATGACAGTTGCTTGGGATGTCAGAAGTGTGAGTGCAGTGCTGCATCCATGGATAATTACTGTGAACCCGTGACTCAACAGTGCAGATGTAGACCTGGTGCAGCTGGCCTGAAATGTGAGAGATGCAAGTCTGGATACTGGAATTACAGGCCATCTGGCTGCCAGAGTAAGTGCCTCCAGAACAGTGTATCTGAATGCAAGTGATGTCGCTCATAAATAAAATGGCAAAATGACATGTAAGGAGATGCTTCATAAATATTTGCTAAATGTGTGGTATGCATCATTTCAGAACAGTGAAGCAGTTTAATCTTAAGTCTAGTACATTTGTGCATGCAATACATTAAGTGTGTGTATGTATACATATATATATCGCGAGAGAGAGAGAATGAGAGAATGAGAGAGAGAGAGAGAATGAGAATAAAGATAATTTGGTTAGATTTTAGATAATTTAATACTGGTAAACCACTATTGGACATTAATACATTAATACACACAACAATTAATGCTCTAAAGGGATGATTTTTACTATGCAGATATACTAAATTGCACATGTAGGGTGCCCCTTCCCCCTTTTCAATTTTATTAGTAACCCTTGGTTGTGTCACATATTACACCGCCTTAGCTACGGCTCTGTATATAGTACTATAGCTTTAATTTTACTAACACATAACCATTCAGCTTAAATTTTTGATTGTATGTACATTACAAAATGACTCCATTCTTTACCTACTGTAATTCCCCTCATGCACCACCACTCCCATACAGCATAGCTCACCCACAGAAATACTCCTCACTTACCACACTCCCTGACCCCTTACCTCACACCCATTGTAATTACTCTCTCACTATCACTCCTACTGCAACATCAACATACTCCCCAATAACACAAACATACTCCACCTGCACACCAACATACTCCTCTTGCACACCAACACGCCTCCAGCAAACCAACATGCCCCCTGAACATCAACATAATTCTCCTGCACATCAACATACAGTACTTCCTCTGCACATCAACATACTTCCTCTGCACATCAACATACTCCCCCTGCACACCAACATACTCCTCCTGCACACCAACATACTCCTTCTGCACACCAACAGGCCTCCTTGCACAAAAACATGCCCCCTTGCATGCCGACATGCCCCTCTGCACACCAACATGCACCTTTGCACCTATATGCCACCCCTGCCCACCAACATGCCAACTGTACACCAACATGCCCCTCTGCACACCAACATGGCCCCTACACATCAACATGCCTGAAACATGCCCCCTACACATAAACATGCTCCCCTGTACACCAACATTCCCCAACACCGTGGGTTAGTCTTAACATTACACTTTTACTTACATTATTTCCTGCAGTGCTGTCTGCTGCACAGGACCTGGAACAGCAGCAGCCTCCATCCAGTGTGTGTGCCATGTGACTGCAACAGTCACATGACACAACATCAGGAAGTAATCTGCTTCTGACCAGGATCTACTAGGGCTAGTTCCCTTTCCTTGGTAGTCTGTTACCAAAAAATGCATTCCAGATGGCACCTCCTACCAGCCCTGGCACCCTGAGCATGAGCTCCACCTGGTCCCCCCACACTTAAGCCCCTGCCCTTGAAAATTAAGTCTGTTCATAACATGTACATACAAGCCTCATAGGTAAGGGGACAGAAGTCAACAATTATGTGCTGTAATCTAGAAGATCAGTGGGAACAATATGCAACATGACAGCTAGGCAACATTAACACAATAAAAAAATGAAAAATAAAAAAATTCCAAAAAGGAGATGTTACAAAAAATAGATTAGATCAGTGGTTCCTTCCCAAACTTTTTTGGTTCATGGCATCGGTGTCTCAGATTTTTTTTCCGCAGCACCTCTAGGTGCCAGCAGGGCCAATCTCTGAAAAGCTTTGCTTTTTGGAGTATGGTATACAAGGGTCAGACCATAGTCCCCATTGATAATAATGGGGACTCTCAGTCTCCAGTGCTAATGTATAACATGGTAAAGAGGGCAGAAGTTGAAGAAGAAAAGTGGTGGCAGGAGAAAGTGCAGGGCAAGAGGAACAGTGGTTCGTGAAGGGCACGGGAAAGGTGGGAGGTGGTGGGTAAATGGTAGAAGTAGGTGGAGAGACAGATATAATAAGAGGAGTAATCAGAGACACATGTGAAGGAGGACAAAGAAAGGCCAAACACACATAATGATGATAAGAGACACACATGGGCCTGGGGCAACATGGATACATATGTTGGGGGCTGGTGGGCATGGTGATATACATACTGGGGACAGACGAACATATAAACATACACACTGAGGCTTGGGAGAGGGGGACATGATGACACACACAGTGAAGCTTGGGGGGAACCTGGTGAAACACACATACTGGGTCCTTGGGAGACAGGGTGACACAGACACCGGGGCCTGGAGGTACATGGTAACACACACATCGGGGCCTGGAGGAAACAGGGTGGCAAATACTCTGGGTCCTGTGGGGAATGGTGACACACAGACACAGGGGCCTGCGGGGACACATGGTGACACACAAACTGGGGCCTGGGGGGCATGGTGACACACAATAAGGCCTGAGGGAGGACAAGGTGATATACACACTTGGTCCTGATAGGGGTGAGGGGGCATGATGACATACATACTTTAGCCTGTGGAGGAAAAGGAAACAGCTGTACAGTGAGGTACTATAGGAAGTTGAGGAGCTCAGCATACGGAGTGCAGCATCTGCATAGGATGTGCTGCTGCCCTATGGAAACGGAGATCAGGGTCATCATAGTGCAGAATGAGGGCAGGGCAATGCATCACTGTCAGAGCCTGCCTCTACTCTACACTCAAAGAGTAAAAATGAAAAATTGTGTGGTCTCATTTAAAGTAATGGTAAGAGCGACACCCAGTTATAAATTATTAAAGCTTTGCAAATGTTTATATGCACACCACAATGCTGCTTTTGCATGGGCAAATATATTTTTAACCTGTGGTTCCTGTTTTCATACTAATATTTTGGTAAATGGGATGACTAATCTAAGCAGAATGATGAACCAGAAGTTTGCAACTACTGTAATTGTAGTGCCATGAGGATTTTTGCTTCATTAATAGTAATGGTCCATTTGGGAATAATGGTTTGGGCCCAATCTGAGGAGAATTACTTTTCTTTTGAAGTATATCCTGGATAGTTTATGTTTAATTGAAAGTCAAAGAGGCTAAAGTAATATTTGTGGGCAAATTTAAACAAAAACATGACTATTTTGAACTATGATAATTAGACCCCTAATCTATATAACAAGCAAGAAAGTGTATGCCTGTCTGTTTGTTCTTTATGCACGGCCAGAGTTTTGTACTAGTTCCACTAAATTTGGCATGGTGGTGTAGTATGACCAGGATTATGTTTTTGGCTATGTTTGAAGTTTGTCAGGACCATGGAGGTCTACATGGTGCCCCCCAAGTAGGTCTTGGAGTCTCTGATTTGAAATTTTGGTTTAAGCAAGTTCACTCAGGATGTCTTCCAGTGCCTAAAGCTGGGTACACACAATAACGATGGATCCGCCGTCCTATCTGATGCTTGGTAAGTGCATACACATTTGCCAGTCGTCGGCCCGATGTGTTGTGCCTGATGTCACAATGGGGCAGGCTGACTACTTGTACACACAGCATGATGTGCCAATATATCTGCAGATATATTGCCCATCGGCTGTGCTGCACAGCCGACACGATATGTCTGTGAATGACGTTGCTCACAGACACATCGCTGGTACACACCTGTCGATGTGCACACTATATATTGGCCGCTCAATTGAGCTGCCGATATATTGGCCAGAGCATACCCAGCATAAAACTGTACTTGTCTGAAGGAACAGGCTGATATGTACCAGTGGGGGGCAAGTAGTGCTCCAACGGAAGAGCAGTGAATCGGAGGATCAACTGTCTCACTGCACCTGCACTGACAGTTACTGATTTCCTCCAAGCACATTTTCATATGCCATGCTCTCCAAAGTTGGTCTGCAGAGATTTCTGCTCATCAATGATTTCTGATATCGTAGTGATTTCTGCCCTGTAAGTCACTCTGCTCCTGATATACCCCATTCCAAACAGTCAGAGTTTTGGCTTCAAACAGCCTTTTTTTTCTGGCTCCTAATTGTTTATACTTCAGTGTTGAGGTAATAGTGTTTAAATACTGTATTTCAGGGCTAAAACCATGTTAGCAAACAGTGGGGATATTTTCAGGATCGATGGAATGGGGTAATAGGCGAGGGCAATGTAAAAAATTAAGGCTGCAGATGTACTTCAAGGTCCATTCTTCAACCCAGGCAACACTGGGTATCCCAGATAGTTGATAAATAGACATACAGCATTTCTTTGAGCCACTCCTTATCTAGGACACATTTGCAGTTATTTTGTTCTGTTAATAGAGGTTACTATTAAATTCTTTTAGTAGCTGATACCTCACTGTAAAATGAGAACTGTTTCTGGAATACACAGATGTTCTGCATTATGTGTAATCCTAAACATGCATGTTTCCTTCCTGTACACAATTATCGCTCTTTTCTTGTCTTCTAGAATGTAACTGTGGTGGCGGTCCATGTAACAATAAAACAGGAGAGTGTTTATTAGAGGACCCTGATAATCCAAGTGGATCCGATTGTTCATTTAGTAAGTTACTCTCAATTGGGAGAACATAACTTTTTCTCTTACTTTAAGAAAAGAAGAAACTATAAATAAAATTACAGAAGAAGCTGTTGTCATTAGTCATGAAAATGACAATACAGACATCAAGGTGAATAAATTATAGTTGTTTAGTCAGCCCAACCACATCCAAATTGAAATGATAGACTACAGGGAAAAGACTTAAAACTTTCATATATTGCAATATGCAACATATTGAATAGGATTGCTTTAAGTGCAGGGCAGCGAACCATGTAGTGGGATTAGGTTACCTATATGCAGAATATAAAGAACACAGCACAATATACAGAAATGCACATTTAAGAGCACCTACAGTAAATGCAGTATTGTGCTGTGTACATAGCTTTATTTAAGTCATTAAAAGAATATAGATGGATAGACAGAGAGATAGTTAGATAGATAGATAGATAGATAGATAGATAGATAGATAGATAGATAGATAGATAGATAGATAGATAGATAGATAGATAGATAGATAGATATTTCTCCATAGTGCAAAATGTTGCAGAATACACTTAGAAGTTTCCAAGTCCAGGCAACTAACTGATCAATATGGTTGAAGATGCCCTCACCATTACTACAGTTTATATAGTATTTATCTATCTTTCTGCCTTCTTTGTGTTTTTCACTGATGCTTTTATATTAAGACTGGTGAACTTATTTTGCTTGCCTTTGACTCTATCTAGGCTGTGCATTGTGTGTACCATTGAACAACTGTATCCACAAAGCAAATATACAATGTTGTCTGGTGTATATATATATATATATATATATAAATGAAGCAATTTATTCAGTAAAATCTGCACACACAAACAATATATTTGTGTAAAGGTTGGAAAGATTTTATTGTAGTTTGTACATAATGAAGTAAAAGACGGGGCCTGAGTCGGGACTGCATGCAAGTAAGTCTGAGGTTGGATCTTATGATTTTTAGCAACCAGGGTCTGCATACACAGAACATAGGCATACAGATCTCAGTTGCGTCTCCATGTGTGGCTCAGTTAGTGCAACTGGGTGTTTGCACATAGGATAAAGGTGCTGCTGGCCTGCAGTGTGCATGTAGGTTGCATTGCAGACTGTTTAGACTTGTGCGTTTGCAGAGATCCATCCGATTTCTTATGGATCTCTTGTACCAGGGATAGGACTGATGCAAATGTTGATGATGATGACGGCTACATTCACAAGCGGTTAAATGGAAATTGGTGCAGTCGCATTGATGCGGTTGACTGAATCCAGATGGATATTTGAATTGAAAACGGAAAGTGTCACCATTACATTCGCTTTACATACATCTCTGACTCAGGCCCAAAGTGTTTCCATAAACATTATTGTACGATCTAACTACCCTCCTGTTTTCTTAGGTTGTGATAAATGTATCTGGGACCTGATTGATGACCTCAGACTCAATTCTTTACTAGTTAACCAAACTAGGGCAACGATACAGAGCATATCCACTGGAGTTGCAGTTAATAAACTTCTTAATGACATTAATTCTACCATCTTTCTACTCACGGTATAGTATTCATTTTGTTTTGCTTGTAATTGGGGTTTTTGTCTATTGTTCTGCATGAATTGCTATCTGTCTGTTATGGTATTGTAAGTAATCAATGAAATGTCTAACAAACATCGGCATTAGTGCACAGTGGTAATGGAGCAGGGAAAACTTTCCTGTACTGACATTGCGAAAGCTCATGTCATACACCAACAGTACAACAACATTCTGCTAGTAAACGAAATTCAAACTAACATCTAATATCTCCTTCCGAGCTAATAGAAGAACCAGCTTGTCCAGCATCTATTGCCCCACCCACGGGATACATACGTTTTGCTTTTTTAACTCCCAACTTCAGACCCAAGTCTTTTTTCTCCCCTAAGTGTGACACCAGCTAATATATGGCTATATATTAGCTGGTGTCACACTTAGGGGAGAAAAAAGACTTGGGTCTGAAGTTGGGAGTTAAAAAAAAAAAATATCTATAATGCAGGGCTGAAACTAGGGTGTGCAAACAGTGCCTCTACACAGGGCACTGAGGGCGGCACATTCGCTGCCACACAGCGCCTGCATTTATACAGCCTCCAGGTAGTGCTCTTCTTGCTGGTTTCGGTGGCCCTGCCCCCTCAGCATGACATCATGACATCACATGTTCGGAGGGACAGGGATGGCTTAGGGGGGAAAATCGCCCTGCTCCAGTGCTGCTACAGTACCACATCTTAGCCAAACACCTTAGGAGGACTCTCTGCTAAACTTGTGCTACACATTGGGGCAGATTCATTTAGCTGCAAATTCCTTATTAATACAATAGAGCAATTCACGCAATTCAAAAAGCATCAAATCGGGACCACCCTTCAGGTATTGCACATATATACATATATACTAGGGGTGAGCGGGTTCGGAATTCAGAAATCCGAACCCCCCCGAGCCCCCCCGATCCGAGTCCGATCCGAGTCAGGCTCGACTTTTCCCGCCTGACTCGGATCTGAAATCGAGGCAAAACGTCATCATCCCGCCTTCCGAGTCTCGCGGGTTTTGGATCCTATATAAGGTACCCGCGTCGGCGCCATTTTCTCACTCGGCTGTGGACAGTGAAGAGGGAGGGTGGGAGTTAGGGCTGTGTAGTGTAGTGTAGTGTAGTGTAGTGTAGTGCTGCTGTTGTCCACTACTTCAAAGTCCATAGGGGCTGGCTGTGTTGTGCTGTGCTGCTGTTGTTAATAGGGGCTGTGTCCACTACTTCAAAGTCCATAGGGGCTGGCTGGACTGTGTTGTGCAGTCAGTTCTCCATAGGGGCTGTGTCCACTCCAAAGTCCTGTGCAGTGTCCCAGTCCTAAAGGAGTGCTGTAGTGTTGTCCAGGGGGTGCTCTGTCCATCAGGGGTGCTCCCCCCAAGTGCTAAAAAAATAATATATTTTCTGTGTTTGTGAATTGTGTGCGCAGTAGCCGCACGTGCATCAACAAAGTAGTGCCAAGCGTGCGCCTGTGTCATAAGTAAAGGGCCGGCTGGCTTGACCGTTAAAGGGTGCTGTAACCCCCGAAAGTACACTCCAGTCCAAACCAAAAAAAAATTATTTTCTGTGTTTGTGAATTGTGTGCGCAGTAGCCGCACGTGCATCAACAAAGTAGTGCCAAGCGTGCGCCTGTGTCATAAGTAAAGGGCCGGCTGGCTTGACCGTTAAGGGTGCTGTAACCCCCGAAAGTACACTCCAGTCCAAACCAAAAAAAAAATTATTTTCTGTGTTTGTGAATTGTGTGCGCAGTAGCCGCACGTGCATCAACAAAGTAGTGCCAAGCGTGCGCCTGTGTCATAAGTAAAGGGCCGGCTGGCTTGACCGTTAAGGGTGCTGTAACCCCCGAAAGTACACTCCAGTCCAAACCAAAAAAAAAATTATTTTCTGTGTTTGTGAATTGTGTGCGCAGTAGCCGCACGTGCATCAACAAAGTAGTGCCAAGCGTGCGCCTGTGTCATAAGTAAAGGGCCGGCTGGCTTGACCGTTAAGGGTGCTGTAACCCCCGAAAGTACACTCCAGTCCAAACCAAAAAAAAAATTATTTTCTGTGTTTGTGAATTGTGTGCGCAGTAGCCGCACGTGCATCAACAAAGTAGTGCCAAGCGTGCGCCTGTGTCATAAGTAAAGGGCCGGCTGGCTTGACCGTTAAGGGTGCTGTAACCCCCGAAAGTACACTCCAGTCCAAACCAAAAAAAAAATTATTTTCTGTGTTTGTGAATTGTGTGCGCAGTAGCCGCACGTGCATCAACAAAGTAGTGCCAAGCGTGCGCCTGTGTCATAAGTAAAGGGCCGGCTGGCTTGACCGTTAAGGGTGCTGTAACCCCCGAAAGTACACTCCAGTCCAAACCAAAAAAAAAATTATTTTCTGTGTTTGTGAATTGTGTGCGCAGTAGCCGCACGTGCATCAACAAAGTAGTGCCAAGCGTGCGCCTGTGTCATAAGTAAAGGGCCGGCTGGCTTGACCGTTAAGGGTGCTGTAACCCCCGAAAGTACACTCCAGTCCAAACCAAAAAAAAAATTATTTTCTGTGTTTGTGAATTGTGTGCGCAGTAGCCGCACGTGCATCAACAAAGTAGTGCCAAGCGTGCGCCTGTGTCATAAGTAAAGGGCCGGCTGGCTTGACCGTTAAGGGTGCTGTAACCCCCGAAAGTACACTCCAGTCCAAACCAAAAAAAAAATTATTTTCTGTGTTTGTGAATTGTGTGCGCAGTAGCCGCACGTGCATCAACAAAGTAGTGCCAAGCGTGCGCCTGTGTCATAAGTAAAGGGCCGGCTGGCTTGACCATTAAGGGTGCTGTAACCCCCGAAAGTATACTCCAGTCCAAACCAAAAAAAAATTATTTTCTGTGTTTGTGTGCGCTTTAGCCGCACGTATATATATCAATATAACATAAATGGAGGACCAAACTTTCTCCGATAAAAATAAAATAGGGAAAGATCAAGAACCACTTCCTCCTAGTGCTGTTGCTGCTGCTGGGAGTTGTTCATCATCCCAGAGAGGAAGTAGGAACATCACTACTTTTACTAAACAATTGACCCTCCAACAGTCCCTAGCGATGAGGATGAAGTACGACAGCAGTCATCCTGAAGCAAAACGTATAACTGAGGCCTTGACTGCTATGTTGGTGTTAGACGTGCGTCCGGTATCCAACATTAGTGCAGTGGGATTTAGACAATTGATGGAGGTAGTGTGTCCTCGGTTCCAAATCCCGTCTAGATTCCACCTGCATCCTCAAAGCAGCAGCGACAAGCGTGCGTCTGTCTGTTAAAGGGTGGTGACACCCTCAAAGTGTGCTACACAAACAATTAAAATATTGTTCTTTTTTTTTCTGTCTTTGTGAATTGTGTGGGCTGTAGCCGCACCTGCATCCTTAAAGCAGCAGCGACAAGCGTGCGTCTGTCTGTTAAAGGGTGGTGACACCCTCAAAGTGTGCTACACAAACAATTAAAATATTGTTCTTTTTTTTTTGGTCTTTGTGAAATGTGTGGGCTGTAGCCGCACCTGCATCCTTAAAGCAGCAGCGACAAGCGTGCGTCTGTCTGTTAAAGGGTGGTGACACCCTCAAAGTGTGCTACACAAACAATTAAAATATTGTTCTTTTTTTTTCTGTCTTTGTGAATTGTGTGGGCTGTAGCCGCACCTGCATCCTTAAAGCAGCAGCGACAAGCGTGCGTCTGCCTGTTAAAGGGTGGTGACACCCTCAAAGTGTTCTACACAAACAATTAAAATATTGTTCTTTTTTTTTCGGTCTTTGTGAAATGTGTGGGCTGTAGCCGCACCTGCATCCTTAAAGCAGCAGCGACAAGCGTGCGTCTGTCTGTTAAAGGGTGGTGACACCCTCAAAGTGTTCTACACAAACAATTAAAATATTGTTCTTTTTTTTTCGGTCTTTGTGAAATGTGTGGGCTGTAGCCGCACCTGCATCCTTAAAGCAGCAGCGACAAGCGTGCGTCTGTCTGTTAAAGGGTGGTGTAACTCTCAAAGTGCTCCAAAAAATAAAAAACTATTTTTTTAATGTGTTTGTGACTTGTGTGCGATGTAGCCGCACCTGCATCCTTAAAGCAGCAGCGACAAGCGTGCGTCTGTCTGTTAAAGGGTGGTGACACCCTCAAAGTGTGCTACACAAACAATAAAAATATTGTTCTTTTTTTTCTGTCTATGTGAATTGTGTGGGCTGTAGCCGCACCTGCATCCTTAAAGCAGCAGCGACAAGCGTGCGTCTGTCTGTTAAAGGGTGGTGACACCTCAAAGTGTTCTACACAAACAATTAAAATATTGTTCTTTTTTTTTTGGTCTTTGTGAAATGTGTGGGCTGTAGCCGCACCTGCATCCTTAAAGCAGCAGCGACAAGCGTGCGTCTGTCTGTTAAAGGGTGGTGACACCTCAAAGTGTTCTACACAAACAATTAAAATATTCTTCTTCTTTTTTCTGTCTTTGTGAATTGTGTGGGCTGTAGCCGCACTTGCATCCTCAAAGCAGCAGCGACAAGCGTGCGTCTGTCTGTTAAAGGGTGGTGTAACCCTCAAAGTGTGCTCCACAAACAATAAAAATATTCTTTTTTTTTTCTGTCTTTGTGAATTGTGTGGGCTGTAGCCGCACTTGAATCCTCAAAGCAGCAGCGACAAGCGTGCGTCTGTCTGTTAAAGGATTACATCGGTGACAGCATCCAAGTAGGCATGTCAGACAGTCCGTACCTGTACTGGCAGGAAAAAGAAGCAATTTGGAGGTCCCTGTACAAACTGGCTCTATTTTACCTGAGTTGCCCCCCCTCCAGTGTGTACTCCGAAAGAGTGTTTAGTGCAGCCGGGAACCTTGTCAGCGAAAGGCGTAGGAGGTTGCTTCCACAAAATGTGGAGAAGATGATGTTCATAAAATGAATTATCAACTCTTCCAGGGAGACCAGCCTCCAGAACGTACAGAGGGACCTGTGGTTCCAGCAGGGACGAATTAATACTCTGTGAGGATGAGGATGTACACACTGAAGAGGGTGAGGAATCGGTGGATGAGGAGGATGAGGATGACATCTTGCCTCCGTAGAGCCAGTTTGTGCAGGGACAGATAAATTGCCAGCTTGTTCTGTGGGGGCCCAAACGAACCAATCATTTCAGCCACAGTTGTGTGGCAGACCCTGGCGCTGAAATGATTGGTTTGTTAAAGTGTGCATGTCCTGTTTATACAACATAAGGGTGGGTGGGAGGGCCCAAGGACAATTCCATCTTGCACCTCTTTTTTTTCTTTGCATTATGTACAGTTTGGGGCCTAGTTTTTCAATGCCATCCTGTCTGCCACTGCAGTTTCACGCCTAGATGGGTCACGTGTTTGTGCCGCCCACTCGTGTCGCTTAGCATAGTCATCCAGCTACCTAGGTGCAACCTTTTGGACATAAAAACACTATTGTGAGGTGTGAGGTATTCAGAATAGACTGGAAATGAGTGGAAATTAAGGTTATTGAGGTTAATAATAGCATAGGAGCAGAAAAACCTACAAATTCTGTGATTTTAGCTGTTTTTATGCTTTTTTTCAAAAAAATACAGATCCAAAACACAAAACCCAGAACCCAAAACACGGAAGGGTGGTTTTGGCAAAACCAATCCAGATCCAAAACACGAAGAAAGATCCAGATCCAAAACCAAAACACAAAACACGAAAAGTGGCCGGTGCACACCCCTAATATATACACTATGCGATCTATGTGATATGCATGAAAGAGTGGGGAAATCATACTGAATGCCAAAAAGGAGTTACATAAGGTAGCAAGTGGCCATGAGGACAGTGTAGGTTTTTTATGGCCATAAGAAAACTATAGGAGGCTGTTACAGGGGTTCAAAGGACTGACTTTTATAACTTTTGTTAATGAATGAAGAAAGATGATGACATTAATAGGAATTGTAGCAAATAAACATATTTAGAGTATTTGGGGGTACATTTAACTGTTTCTATTGTAATTTATAAGTGTGTATATACAAATAAAAATATTAGTGAAAAAACACTTGCAACTAACATCTGTACAGTAAGTTAAAAAAAACAACACTTTTTATCAAAACAACACCTCAACATACATGTATCCAGGGCCGTAAGGAGGGTGGTGTGGTCTGTGCCGTAGCACAGGGCGGGATGCCCTGGAGGCAGAACCGGCCAAGCTCACCCGTTGCAGTGCGGCCAGCTCCTTCTCTCAACTCAGGAGCTCCATCTCCTAGCTTCCGCACTATGGGCTCGATCCAATTAGGTACGTATTGCAAGTAGCGAGTTTGTTTCTTTAAACTCGCACACATCGCCGCGACGCTCGCTCCCGAGAATTCTCCAATCCAATTAAAAATGCCTAATTGCACTACTCACAGCGGAGGGGTGAGAATTGACTGCCAAATGAGATTTGCAAGAATTGCATGAAATTGTGGGGAGACCACCCTGGACCCCCCAAAATGGATAATTTTGTTAGCAGAACTGTATAGACGGCTGTTTTTGGCCATTAGGATGTTACTGTAGGTTTTGAAATGGTGTCAAATGGCTGATTTGTGCTTTTTTTTAAATGCAAGAAAATGATAAATCTCAAACGAATTAAAGGAAAAATGCAAAAAACTTTAGGAATAAGGGTGATTTTGGGGTACTTTGAGGGCACCTTGAAAAATGGAAAAAAAAAAAAAACAATGATTTTTCAACTAAAAAATTATTGTGATTAAATTTGGGGTGCCTACAGTAAAGACAAAGTTGATTTTGGGGTAATTTGAGGACATTTTTTTTTACCCCAAAAAATGACATGTAATTATTGGACTAAATAAGCTAATTAGAAACTTCCAATTGCCTAATTGATCATTAGGGTTGGTGTCCAAGGGGTTCAGCACAGTGTCCCCACATTTTAACCTTAAAATAAAGACTTTCCTTTCCATCTCTCACCCTCAGGGAGGTGCGAGTGGAAAGTTGCGAATTCAGTCTGACTGATCAGTGCGAGTTGCTAATTGGATTGCAAAATGAGGGGTCTACTTACTAAGCAGTGTTAGGAGACAGAGTGAAAAGTGATAAGAAAGTGATAAGGTGCCAGCCAATCAGCTCCTTACTGTCATCTCACAGGCTGTGTTTGAAAAATGACAGTTGGGAGCTGATTGGATGGCACCTTATCACTTTCTTATCACTTCTCTCTCTGTCTCCTAACATTGCTTAGTAAATAGACCCCTTAATTCGCTATGCGAATTCGAAGTGAAAATCGCAACTCGCACCTTGCATCTCGCAATTCGCACCTAATCGGATTGACCCCTATATGTGGCGAGTGATGTCATGACGTTTCCCACTGTGCCGTGCGAGGAGCCAGCGGACCGCAGGGCGACTTAATTCTTTAGTTCACCGATTCATTTAGCGGTTCAGGTGGGTGACCATAAAGATCAGACAGCTATATATGGGTGCAGTATCACTGACCACTAGACATCCCTTATGTATGACATCTACACAAAGCTGTGGTGCTTCGTTTTCTTGTCATCTAACTAAGTATACATGCACAAATTAGATAGATAGATAGATAGATAGATAGATAGATAGATAGATAGATAGATAGATAGATAGATAGATAGATAGATAGATAAGCAGTCTCTTTTAGTCTCAGCTTATGTTTTTACATTGATTCAGTTGAGTTGTTTGAAGCTGGCATATGTGCATGCAAATAAATAGAATACAATTTCTATTATAGGCTGCTCAGGCTTGTTAATAGGAAGAGTAAAGGAACATTTATACAGTCAAATTATTTGTGGATAGGTGACAATTTGCTCTGATGAAGTTGGAATGAAGCTATATACCATTCAGACGAAATGTGTTGGATACACCATGGCTACTGGCAAATCAGTTGAGGTTTTCTACAGTTTTGTTCAAATTTAGACAATCAAAAACAACAATAAAGAGCAAGAGCCCCCTACTACTATTAAATTATAGCAAACAAAAATGAGTGTATCCAAGTGGCAAAAATGTATATGTACCAAAAAATTAAGTTTTCTAGAATTTATTCTTATTCTTTTGAAATAACTCATGAGTCTGTTCATTATGCAGAAATAACCTAATATGGCATTAATAGAAATACTTTCATGTTGAAAATATGTACAGATGTGTCCTGCTACATCTATCCTCAATACGCCACACAGCACGACATGCCTGGCGTAAGTGAGCCACCAGGCCCCATGCTACTCTGCTAGCGTCAGGAGTTTTTTTTTTGTAGAAGATGCATCTAAATCTCAATGTGATAAGGATACACTAGGACTGTGCTGATTAATTTGATATGTGACACTTGCACACAGTGGCATTGCACACAGATATAGAAGTGTTGCATATCAAATTAATGAGTACAGTCTTCTGGTGCATCCTAGTTGCATCACATTGCATCGTAGTTGCATTTTCGTCAGATAAAGACACAAAAATTACACTCGGTGCTAGCAGAGTTTCAGGTGATCTGGGACTGTTTGGCACGACTGTAGCCAGGCCCGCTGAGAACCGCGGCGGGCCCGGGTAATATGGGGCATGGCCTAAATGCGGGAGGTGCGGCCACACCCGCTTCCCGACACAAAAAAAAAGCTTTGCAGCGGCGCACGGGGGGGGGTCGCTCTGGGCCCCCTCAGCCCTGCTCAAAGCCAGGGGGGGGCGCGATCAGTGTGATCGCTCCCCCCCACAGGCATAGGAGACTGCACGAGCAGTCTCCACTGCAGCACAGCACACGCTGTGTGCTGGGCTGCTGTGATGGAGGGGGAGCGGCGTCGGGCCCCTCAGGAAGCCCGGGCCCCGGTAATCTGTACCCGCTCCCCCCCCCTCTCGGCGCCCCTGACTGTAGCAAAGATGTGCAAGGACGCATCTGTACCTGCATACCAGAATTGTAGATTTGAGAAGCTTATCTGTGTGTATTTAGAAAATCCTGGGAATTTCTTTTTTTTCCAGGAAAAATCTCACATGGCATTGACATCAATGGAAACCATATGTGAAAACAAAAAAGTATCATTAGTGTAATGAAATATTACAGCAAAAGCCAGTACTGCAAACAAATGCCTGCGTACAAGAGATCAAGTTTATAGCTTCTCATATCTCTCTAGCTCGCCAATATATCTCCATATTTCCAAGTGAGAAGCCTTTTAATTACAATTGTTTAATACCTGGACCTACTTGCAAAAAGTTAAGATTAATATTTGATTTACAATAAACACTAGCTATGCACTGACAAGTAAAGTACATACAGTAGCAGCCATAGACTAGTGCTTTCCCATGTAACAATGCATGTACTATAACGTTCTTACCATTTATTTGTTTTGTTTATCATTAAAAGGAAGATCTAGCAGAAAAGAAGAACCACTCAGGCTTTGCAGATCTCCAGATTGATAATGTTGAAATAGAAGTGGACAATCTTCAGGCAGCCGTCAATAATATTGCACAGAAGGTTAGTACTGTATAGTACTGTATATAAACTACTACAGGCTTCATTTAGAGTTAAAGGTAAAAAGACATCTCTACGACTGTATTTACATAGAATAGTTTGGTAAAATTCTATGAGATTAATAAACACACTGCTTGCTTATATTTAAATAAATCATTTTGCATTACGTAAGTGTTGCTCTTTTTTCATTTGCAGCTGTCATGTGTCTGTGTTATATAAAAACACATGGCTTTTATATATCTATGATGATTCTGGATACCCCATATATTTATTATACTAGGAGAAATCTCACAAACCTACAGTATAATAGGAATACAGCTGTACTGTGTTTCAGAAATATGTTTCAGAAATATGTACAGTATATGTTGAGGGTTTGATTTAGCAATGCGGTGTAATTTCTTGGGTTTTGAGTCTTTTTTTCTTCAGCGGTAAGTCATGTCTTTCATAGTTCCTAGACCCCAGTGTGTGACCCGCTGTATTAAGAGAGCAATGTCAATTTATATTGAGCTATGTCTGGTTTGCCTGGTAAATAAAGTGAGGGATATTCACAGCTTTTCCTAATGCACTGGAGAAGAAGGTGATAGTGGAGGCCTGATTCAGAGGTGAACGAATTGTTGATGCTTTGCGCAAGTGGCCAATGTTTTCAGTCTGCGCATGTCCCCAAGTCGAATTGCGACGGTGTCCTGATGGTTACCAACGAGAGCTGCGGAACAAATTTGGAAGCAGAGAGAGGCAATTTTAGTGGGCATTCCTGGGTGGTAACGGGGTGACTAACCAGACCCGTGTGTGTCGCGTGTCAGAAGAATAATCTGTGACTCCATAAGGCTGGTGCAATGTTCGACGGAGCGACCGATGGTGCTGCTGATGTCGCATTTTAATGCGCACAGCGGCAGATAAGTACCGCAGCCAGTGGGCATCTCTGTATGAAGTCCATCAACTGCGGCATCAGCATTAAGATGTAGTTGTGCAGCAGCAAAAGACAAAGTCACTTCTGCAATAGTGTGCACCTCTGAACTCAGAGCCTACCATTGAATGATGAGTTCTGTCTTAGGCTGGGTACACGCTAAACTATGTGTACCCAGCCCAAACTCTGCAGCGACGGGACCAGGCGGGGGAGCCAGCATCAGCAAGTGCATACACACTTGCCAATGCAGACAGGACAGTGACGGACTGGCGTCACTAACAACATCCCCCGTTGGCCCTGCATGTAGGACCGAGGGCTGACAACCCGCGGGAGCGCGCATCATTAACGAGCAGGTACACACTAAACAATGTGTCCAATTTTTGGTTCTGATCCGCCGGATTGGATGACATATCGTCTAGTGCAGCGGTCGCCGACCCATGGCTCTTTAGGTTATGTGATGCGGCTCCCCCACTGTAACTGTGAATGCTAGCCTCTGAAGTGGTCAGAGGCTAAAGAAGCCTCTGATCGCTTCAGAGGCAAGCGTTCCCAGTGATGCAAACCAAGGTTGACGTCATGACGTCACCCGCGATGTGAGGAGCCTACCCCACGCGCCTGCTGGATCTAGTTATATCCAGTCAGAGGCAGCGGGAGCCGGAGCCAGAGCGGTCAGGTAAGTACTGGGCTGGGGGAACTGCATATGGGACAAAACTACAGGGGGCACAATTACAGGGGGCACTGCATAAGGGTTAAAACTACAGGGGGCACTGCATAAGGGGCACAAATACAGGGGACACTGCATAAGGGGCACAAATACAGGGGCACTGCATAAGGGACAAATCTACAGGGAGCACTGCATAATGGACACTACTGGCTGAGAGCCAGTGGGGGGGGGCAGCCTGATAGCTGGGGGTTGCTGCCTGATTTCATGCTTATGGGGGCAGAGTGGGGCTTTTGAGATAACTCCGGTGGGTGGGGTGGAGATGGCTGCAGTAACACATGATGGGCCGCTGCAGTGGCATGGGGGGGCTGCATTGACACATGAATGTGGACTGGAATGGCAAGGGAGGGGGCTGGAGTGACACATGGAGGGGCTGAAGTGTGTATTATGTGAATCTTGCTTTTTCAATGTATTTTATGTAGTTCTGGATTTTACCATGTATTTTATGTGGGTGTGATTTTTAAAATGTATTTTATGGGGATCTGGCTTGTTTCAGAATATTTTATGTGAATCTGTCTTGTTTCAGTGTATTTTATGTGAACGTGGCTCTGTCAATGTTTTCTATTTTGCTCTGGCTTTTTCTTTCACGTCAGTGAAAGAATTATATTGGGAAGATTATGTAAATTGTGTATTTTCAATGTGCTTGGCTCACCCCAACGTGACTAAAAACGGGGGTGTGACACAAGGTCATGCTCCTGCAAGTGTCAAACCAAAGGCTTGCACACAAAAATGGGGTGTGGTAGCTACCCCATTTGTGCTTGCGCGCCTTGGACGCACGCATGCTATCGGCTCTTTAGCTTAACTACAGATATTTGTTGGCTCTTTGCCTCTGACTGGTTGGCCACCCCTGGTCTAGTGTGTACCCAGCATAAGCCTTCTGACAAAGGGAGAGATAACACCCACTGCTAAAGCTACTTAGCTTGCTGCACTTGGTACTTCCCCTAAAGTCAGTTTTCAGTCTGAACTCTTGCATTGAGAATTTGCTGGTCAGTACAACCCTACACATTGGTCTTTAATCAGCACTATGGCCCTCATTCAGAGCCGTACGCTCTGAGCAGAGCGCACGCTCTGAATGAGGGCCGTCCTCCATAACTATGGAGCGTCCTCCTGGACGCTCGTATAGCTGTGGGTCACCACCCACAGCCTATACGAGCGTGCAGTTTGAAGGCCGCGATGGTCTTGACCATCGCGACCATCGAAACTGCGAGCCGGAGCCTGCGGTTGAGGTTTTCAACCGCAAGGCCCGGAGTGATTTTGGCTCTATCAGAGCCAAAATCACTCCCACTGACATCACTAGTGATGTCAGTGGGCCGGCTTCTGACGGGAGGCGTTCCCTTAGGAATGCCCCCGTCAGGGAGGCACGCCCCCGGCACGCCCACCAAAGGGGGCGTGCTGTCAATCAACATCGACAGCACGCCCCCTTTGATCAGACACAACGAGCGAAGGAAAGTCCTTCACTCGTCGCGTCTGGCGCATGCGCACGACGGAGCTCCCTCCGTCGTGCGCATGCTCAGCGCAGAACATCGACCCACTTGCGAGCGGACAGCCGCTCGCGAGTGGGTCTGAATCAGGCCCTATATTTTCCTAAATACTTCACTATGTGAGATTCCAACAAGGATATAAACTAAAAGTCATACTAAGATATGCATATACTGTACAGCACTATCAGTAGATTCTGGTAGAATAATTCCCATTGTAACAGTGCTTTATTTCATGACATTGAATTATATATAAATGCAAGAGATGTGTAGAATATGTGAACAGTTTAGAAAACATAATTTTAAATAAAACATCACAGTGTTTGAAAATATAATTTTATTTAAAACATAAAATTTTACTAAAAATACAAGGGAGTGTCATAAAGTTCTAATTACCATCATGAAGGTTTTGAGATATCCAGATGTAATTTGATCAACCTAATCATTGATCTTTATGTGCATGATGTTGTAAATTACAGCTACTTATGTCAACTTGTTTAGTTTCTGGAGCTTGTAGATGTCAGTAACCTGCATATGGACAAAACTGAAGCCTGCAATGTTATTAAGTTCCTCCATTTGAAGGGTAATAGCGCCTGCCAAGTCCATGATGAAATGGTGACTGTTTATGGTGAGAATATGACACAGTTGTAAGGTGGAAAAGGAACTTTCAAACTGGACACATGTCCCTCTCCGATGAGCCTCAATCTGGGAGACCCTCAACCACGGATGATCTTGACACGGTGAAGAAAGTGGAGGCTCTTGCCTCGAATACAGACAAATAACCATTGAAGTGGTCATGAAATAAGTTGGTCTTAGTTATGGGAGTGAGTGGAAGATTATGCATGAGCAACTGCACATGTCTAAAGTGTCATCACGATGGGTTCCCTGCTTGCTGACCCCATTTCACAAGCAAACTCGATGTGAATTTTCGCAGCGGATGTTGAAAATTTATTTGCACGTCACTTGACTATGGATGAATGCTGGGTCTACCCAGGGCCGGCTCGAGGCATGTTCGACCAGTGCGGTCGAACAGTTGGGCCACCCCATAGAGGGCGCACCCCTCCCAGCCATTCCCGATTTCAGCGGGATAATCCCATTTTTCGGGCATTGCCCGCTGTTCCACCCGCAGTGTCCTGCGCGCGGTCGGAATTTTAGGCACCTCAGCTGTGCACCGATGCCATCCATTCAGTGCAGGCAGAAAGCTGGGGGCAGCCCAGCTACTGACGTAGTGCTGGGCTCACCCCCAGCCTAATGTTAAATGGGAGGCGTGTACCAGGTACTGGTAGATGAACTAGCTGCATAAAGGGGGAATTCTTTACTACCCACCTATTACTCTACTCCTCTTTAAGTGAAGCGCAAGGATAGTGGATGCTAAGTTATTAGTATCCAGAAATTACGCCCCCAAATAGCATCATTCGGTATGTGGCCTATAGTAATTATGACCACGCCCCCTTTTTGGTCGCACACAGCTTCCAACCACGCGAGATTTAGGGCGTCTGGATACCTCGCCACACAGGGAGCAGATCAAGCTAGAGCCGGCCCTGGGTCTACCTGTACGATCCAAAGACCAAAGAAATGAGCAAGGAGTGCAAACACTCCACCTCACCCTCTCCCAAAAAAGCCAAGGGGCAGAAATCTGCATGGAAGGTCATGCTGTACGTTTTTTAGGACTGTTGTGGCGTAATCCTAACTGATTACCTTCCAAAGAGTCAGACCATCACCAGCGCTTATTACTGCACCCTTCTGCAGAAATTGCCAGATGCCATGAAAGAAAAACGCCATGGTAGGATCAGCAAAGGCATCCGTCTCCTAGCTGACAATGCACCTGCACATCCAGGCAAAGCATCCACTGTGGAAGCAGACAGGTGTGGCTATGCAATTTTGCCCCATCTCCCCTAGTCGCCACTTTGCGGTAGACGATTTAACAACACAAATTATGTAATTCTGGAAGTGGAACAGTGGTTCTCCAGGCAATCGCAGGACTTCTATAATGATGGGTTGCAGAAGGTCAAGAAACACTGGCAGAAGTGTGTGGCTCCCACATTTAACTTTCTATCTCATTCTGTTCATGGTGATTATTGAATCTTTACAATATATCCTCGTATGTTTTAAATACCCAGTAATGTATTTTATGTAATTAATCTGAAATTGCTTTAATTCCAGATTTGACATTAGTTCAGTTAGCACAAAGCCCTAGCCCTATGGCACAGCTAATCTAATGTATAAACCTACTCCTATGCATAAAAAAGGCCAAACACACATAAATGCATGAAGCAATGACTGTTTTCTTCCTGTATAATGCTTTGTCATGGAAGTATCTTAATGTAAGTATTTTCGTGTACTATATATTGTTCTTTGTTCTGTATCAGTGTTTTTTTCGTGCAGCTGTGTGTGGAATGAGCTACCCCTAAGATGGAATGTAATGCGTTTTGCATCAATACAGAATGTAACTTTGTGAATTTATGTTGACATTGGCTGCATGTAGGGAAATTTAGCAGAGATGGAAGGCCAGCAAATACACAAAGAAACATTGGAAACGATGAGGCGTGCTAAACTGACTGCAGAACAAGTTAGTGATATACAGGATGGCATCCAAGGTAAACAAAATAATATTATTAGTTAAAAGTTACTGAAATTTCTTGTTATAGTATTGCAGATGTGTTATTCTGTGACAACTCTTCTTTGTTAATTTTGCCTCAGCATATATTAGGTACAGCGGATGACAAAAATTAGGGGTGCACAGAGGTAGGAGGGCAGTGCCAAGCCAGTATACAGCTGTGCAGCATGTACAGAAGACCCCGGAATTTGCAATAGATTGTGGCCGTGCCCCCAAACGTTTGGTCACGCCACTTAGTACAGAGGACAGACAGATCTCCCAGTGGTCCTGCCAGAGGCCATTCAAATCTTGCCATCCTAGAAGACCACATTGGTTCACTGGTGGTAGTGTCAACCCTGATAATAGGATTTTTTATAACTATAAATTATAATGCACATAATATAGGCACTGGCACAGCATCCTCCTATAGTAATAAGGGCCTGTTGTAAAAAAGTCTATTTTTCACTTTTGAATTTATTCACTGTTACAAACTACCAACCTCTTCTCACCTAATTAAGAAATGTCAAAAGTGTCTTTATTGAAACCAACTAAAGGCCCCTATACATCAGCGATGGATCGCCGTGATGTAGCGATCCAGAGATGCCGGGTCGGCGCCTCGGTGAAATCCAACATGTTGGATTTCACAGATTTGCCGCACGATCAAAAAATTATTGTGATTGGCAGATCGGTGAAATTTAACATGTAGAATTTCACCGATCCTGTGATGGATCGCGGAATATCAATGTTCGTCGGTCGGCATTTCCGACCGGCGGATCGGCGTTTCCAATCCGATCTCAACATTGCGACGATCCGTCACAAATGTATGGGGACCGTAAGATTCCATGCAGAGCCCTGCATGATCAGTCGTTTTTACATTTACATTTATATACAAGACTGTATATAAAAAATTTAACAAATAATGAAGAATGGTTTTTAGTTTTATTTTAAAAGTTTCAGATTTATTACATCTCTTTCCACAATGCCTCAGTAAACGAAGGTTCTATAATAGGGAGTAATGGATAGCACCTGTATCAAGCAGGTGATATGTTTCTGTAAAAACCAAATGGCTAGAAATGAGTATTTAAAAGATACATATTTACTATATAAGATATGTTTCCAGTTACAGATCTTATTTAATGCTCTATTTGTGAGGGCTGATGATCTGTAGAAACATCATGGTGGGGTTAACTAAAGATCTTCTAGCTGTGGATTGCCTTGTTCAGAAAATAAATAGGGCTTCTTTAGTGTATAGTCAGTGGAATAAGACAAACACATGAAAGTGCTTCACTATTCAGAAGAACTCTCTGGGGTCTTTTAAAAGCCATAAAATATTTACAGGCACAGTCTAAGCTTTTTATGTTCATAAGAATTACATACGTTTATAACTTCCAAACTTATACAACCTTGATTAGCTTACTTAACCTTAACTACAAATAAAGACACAGACACCATAGCTTGGCTAAAAAAGGTCACAGCTTTTATTTATAATTGAATCAATTAACCTAACCAGGGTGGCAAAGAGACGCTGCAGACTCAGTTCTAGCTTTTTAACTTACTCCAAAATACTCAGGGAACGCCTAAACCGTTCCCCCTTTCAGACGCACTTAAACCGTGAGGGTCTCACTTCCCTCCTGGGCCAATCCGAGGCGTTTCGTGCAAAAACGCCCGGGTCCCCCCGTGCGGAGCAGGACAAATCCGCCTTGTACATCGAGAGCAAGTGCTCCCACAGTTATCTTGCGTCCCATAAAACCACTGAGCTGCAGCGTACTCCCGCCAAAGCCAGGCCCTAATAGAGACTGGCCCACCACCCAAAAGAACTAACCAAGAAACGAAAACAAATCCTGAACAAAAAGATTCATACCCAGTCCGTTCAAATGCCCGCCATCATGACGGAAGAAACGTACAAGATCACCCTCAAAAAAGCCATGACGCACCACCAAGCCACCTATCGACACGACATGCTTAGACACTGCCACGTTCACCTTCCTCCGTGTTCTTTCCAATGCCCCAAACTTTCGCACTCCTCTCCACGTCAAGCGGGGTGTCATCTCTGACCACACCATCTGAATGGATGGCCATTTTGTACGAATCAAATCCACAATCTCACGCAGACTCACGATTAAACCCACGCCTGTCAGCTGACCAACATCATTGCCACCAACGTGAAGCACCAGCCATTCGGGCATTCCCCATTTTGCTACCGCAGAAACAATCAGTGCCAAAACACCGTCCACTCGCAAACCTCTCACTCCAATCCAACGCACTTTCCGACTACCAATTGGCAAGCCACTAGTCCGACCCGAGACATGTTTTTCCGCCCCAAAAATGTAGGAGTGGCCAACCAACCACACCTGCCCGTCTTCTTTTGTCAACACTGCAAAAGAAGAAACCCTAACATGAGAAACCACACCCAACCTGGATCAAAACGACACAACTTAGAACAAAACAGAGCAACTAACTAGCAGGGATGCCAAAAAAGGGGGAAACAGGAACCCGAGTGAAGAAGAAAAAACCAAAAACCTACCCGTGAACCAAATTGGGCCAGATCATGGCTAACGGGAGGAAAATTAAAAAATCCCCTCACACCCCCAATTGTTGAACGCTAACCGTTCAACGATTGGCAGGTAAACAACGTTTTCGGGTTATCGCAGGGTGCGCACCTACAACTTGTCGCAGCGAACATACTTCTTATAACACCCTGACTTCCAACGCCCCACCTTTTGAATATCCGAAGGAGATGCCCCTGCAAGCGCTGCACAAGTGGCTGCCCCTATTCGAAAGGAATGGGTGCCATAATCTGTATGATCTAAACCCAATTCTATTAAACTTCGCTTAAATAACGCAGTGAACTGAAACTTTGTGAGAGGCTTAGCATCCGCATGAACCAACCACTGAATCCCCCCAACTGGGCGCACTAACATGTATTGCGATGCTAAATGAACCGGGCAAATATTGCAATCCTGCTGCTGCGCAAGCGTGACCCATTTACCCCTACCTGACTGATCCGTTTTAGAGAGACGGAGCTTACAAAGCACCGCCGCATCTCTAAAAACAATGTCCTTATACAACAACCCGGAGGACTCAGATAAACTATTAACTGCCACTAATTCGCTAACCCTGAAAGCTCCAAAAAACGCAGCAGAAAAAGCTAAACGAAAAAGAGCAGCCTCAAACGAATCAGAAGCTACCTTCTCCATAACCTTAAGCAATGCTGCCAAAAGCTGGGTGTCCACCGGCCGACGGGAATCGGCGCGAGCAGGAGCTTGCCTAGCCCAACCTTTTAGAGCCTTAGCAAGAAGAAAAGACCTGGTTGGGTCAATCAAACCTTTTAGTTTGCAAAAAAAAGAGACTCCCGCAAGCGCCGACGCCACGTAGGCCCTGGACCTCCCCTGCTGATATCTCTCCCACACAAAGGATGACAGCAACTCCTTCGGAGACTTACCCTCCGAATCTTGGCGCGCGCAGTGACTGCTCCAATCCCGCCATGCGGCCGAGTATTTGCGGAGAGTTGATGGAGCGAGCGATTGCATCGCCAAAGCCTCTAAGCCGGCCTGATTATCTGCCACACAAACGGGGGGCATGTCAAACCAACAGCAGAAGCAGACGGTGCAAGCGCCCGAAAACGTTCAAATTGAAAACGAGACAATGCGTCTGCAATCTCGTTAACAACACCCGGTACATGACGAGCTCTAAAACGTATGTTGGCCTCTAAACAGCGCAAAATTAAATGACGAAGCAAACGCAAAACTAACGGAGAGGACGATCGCTGATTGTTAATAGCATGCACCACCCCCAAATTGTCGCACCAAAAAATTACATGCCGGTTACTCAGACGCGCTGACCAGAGTTCCACAGCAACGACAATTGGGAACAGTTCCAAGAGCAACAAATTACTAGTTAAGCCTTTGTCGCGCCAAACTAAAGGCCAAGCAGTAGCGCACCATTCCCCATTGAAAAAAGCCCCAAAACCAGATGATCCAGCCGCATCAGTATACAGTTGCAATGACCCATTTGCCACTGGAGGCGCTGGCCAAATACGTTCGCCATTGAACTGAACCAGAAACTTGGTCCAAACCCGAAGATCTTACTTAATCTCTGACGACAAACGAATATGATGATGCGGCTGTCTCGACCCAGCAGTGGCCCTCTCCAATTTCCTACAGAAAACCCTGCCCATGGGAATTATGCGACAAGCAAAATTAAAGGAACCCAGCAGTGACTGAACTCCACGTAATCTTACCGTGTCCACTGCTAAACAACCCGCAATCTGTTCTAACAATCTAGCCACTTTGTCGCTTGGTAACCTACAACAACCCGCAACCGTGTCTATCTCAATTCCCAAGTACGACAGACAGGAAATGGGACCCTCCGTCTTATCTTGCGCAATGGGAACTCCTAAACTGCGAAACAGAGCTTGAGCGGAAAACAGGAGGTCTGCACAGACGTCGCTCTCCCCTGGACCTATGAAGAGAAAGTCATCTAAATAGTGTGCCACGCCCGCTTGTCCTGTGCCGGCATGAACACACCAGTGTAGAAAAGAGCTGAATTTCTCAAAATAGGCACAGGAAACCGCACAACCCATAGGCAAACATTTGTCAACAAAGTAACCTGACTCTAGTTTGAATCCCATAAACTGCATAGCGTCTGGGTGCAACGGCAATAAACGGAAGGCTGACTCAATGTCTAACTTAGCCAGCAGCGCGCCCTGCCCAAAACTGCGCACTAAGACTTCATCAAAACTTTGATATTTCACTCTACAAAAACTATCAGGAATGGCGTCGTTCACCGAACGCCCATCAGGATATGATAGGTGTTGGATCAAACGAAACTTCCCAGGGGCCTTCTTGGGTACCACACCTACCGGAGAGATACAAAGATCCTGCAACGGAGGAACAGGGAAAGGACCCTCCATCCTCCCCAGCAGCACCTCAGCCCTAACTTTCGCTTGCACAACTTCTGGGTAGTCCCTGGCCGAGCGCAAGTTACGGGGAGACCGGACCCATAAAGGACCCACTATTGGCAGAGAAAAACCGAACGAAAAACCTTCTAACAAAAAAGAAGCGTCCTCCTTATGAGGATATAGACCCAACCAGCGAGCTAGTGCAGCTAAACAAATAGGCGAATGAGCCTTAACCAGCTCCTTTTGACCCTTCACGATCCTGGGTGGCACTAGCAGACCCTCTACGGCAATCTTTGGCTGGATGTTCCCCCCCGCAGAGACGACAGGAGTGACGAAAACGACAGGACGACCCCCGTGTACACCGGGAGTCGTTGAAAGCAAAACACTTGCCCTTCATAACTCCCGTCGCCCCCGTCCTGCCACTAGCATAACCCTTGCGAGGATGCATCCCGTCCAAAGGGGGCCTACGCTGCTGCGACACCTCTAACCACACCTCTACGTCTTTTGCTCCGAACGGAATAATCTTGCTGCCATCATGCTTTCTTCTAAATTGCACGTCGTATTCCCACCATGCCAAGGCCCGCGAACGGACAAACATGTCTAGCACTAAAAAAATATATCTCACTATGTTTACATGTTCATCCGCTCGCGTCTCCAAATAGCACGCCGCAAATACCAGCATGCCCTTCAACCAACTGGTGAAACTACAGAAAGCCTCCTCGCCCATACCCCCCGCCTTCTTAGCCTGACCAAAAGCCTTTTTCATATCTTCGGTAAGCGTAAAGAAGTCGACAAATTTACCTTTACGAATTCTCCCCCTCACACTCTTTCGCAGGCCGCGAAGAACGGCGGTGTTCGCACAATGCACTGAATCAGCCCCTGCCGCCACTGTAGCTAGCTCCACACTAACGCCCTGTGCAGCTGTACTCACTGACTTCTTGGCTAAACGCCTGGCAACCATTTTGGCTATTTTACGCGGGCGCGCAGGGGAACCAGAAGAATGAGAAGAAGAGGAGGAGTCAGACATAGACGAACAAGAAGACTCATGCTCACCAGCACCAGATGGACCCGGAACAGCTCCCTCGACTTGCTCATTCGTCGTGGCCAAAGACTCGCCTGTCGTCCCTTTCTCCGCGCACACCGGATCAGCTGCTGCAACAGTGATTGGTTCGCTTGACGGAGCCTCGATCGCCCTCCGATTATCTGCAACCGGGGTAGACTGGTGAACAACAGGACTGGAAGTCACTACCATCTGCGCGGGGGGGGTGGGAATGCCGGGCGTAGGCGGAAGGGGTGCAGGCGCGGCTAACAGACGAGCCGGAGGCACCAGCGTGAAGGGGGTGGAGGTTTGACTGTACATGACAGGAGATGCGGAAGGTAGCATCGGCATGGGAGCCGATGATGCGCTTTGCTGCGAAATTGGCAAATAAGGGAAATAAAGCTGCGGATGAAAACCTGAGAAAGGGTAAGGTCCAAAAGTGGCCCCAGAGTAGTTGGGATAAAAAGGCGGAGAGGACACAACTGAGGTGGAGGGATAAATGGGGGGGCCGCCCCGGAGCTCCATGAAGCCTGACCCCAGGATGAGCCGACTGACAAGGGGGGCGCATTATAAATGGGAGGTGGGGCACTGTTGGCGGGGAACCATGGATTGTGATAGGTGGAAGGGACAGCTTGCCTAGGCCAAAATTGGGCAGGTTGACTAAGCATGGGGCTGATAGACCCAGGGGTGCTACTCAAAATGGCCGCCGGGGTTAAGATGGCCGCCGGGCCTGACGTGCAGACCAGGCCTGCGGGACCCCCCGCTCCCCGGGGACCAAAACCTAATGACCCCACGTGACCCGCGACGCTAACCGCCGGCGGGCCCAATGCAGAGTAACCAGCGGGAGGCGGGAGCACTTGCGCCCCCGCCGGTGCAGCGTAAGCGGCAGCCGACGTGTGGCTGATGGGCGCCGGCAAGGAGCGTCCAGCGGACGCTCCCGACGGCGGGTCCGATGCAGAGTGACCAGCGGGAGGCGCGAGCACTCGCGCCCCCACTGGCGCAGCGGAAGTGCCAGTCGCTGCGCGACTGCTGTGGGACGGCGAGGAGCGTCCATCGGACGCTCCCGCCAGAGCCGCGTGGGGAGTGAGTCGGCCCGGGGAGGTTGCCGAGTGCACAACCTCCGCCGGGGTAGCAGGACCCGCATGATGCGCTGGTGCAGCCGCACCAGCGTGCACGGGAGGAGGGGGAGCCGATGGGGAGGACGGCAGTATCAGAGGTGAGGTGGGGGGGGAAGGAGGACGTGGGGACAGCACAGGTGGGGAAAGGGGGGGGCGCGGACGCGCAGGGGGCAAGCTGAGGGGGCTAGCATAATCAGCTAGCTGACGGGGTGGGGGAGCAGAGCGACGTGGGCGAGGCATGATCAAACTAAGCTGCTTGGGCTATGGCACAGGGGCACTGGTACTTAGCTTTCAAAATTTCTTTCAAAGAGGCTGATCCCAAGGACCACAGGCTCCTATATAGTCCCCTATAACCACTCCCCCAAACTATATGACTGGCCCTTGGAAGCAGCTGATCACACCCAAACTAATACTCAATTTACCCAGCAACAAGGCTGTCATTCAAAACACACTGTCAGTAAAAACTAATAATCTTAACACTCCTCAATCCTATTCATATTTCGTCATTCATTCTCACAGACACATTATACAACATTTTGTGTGACTGTGAAACCATTATAGTATTATAGTAAGCAGGTTTGTACCTCTTATAAAAAAAAACAGGGTTGCGGTAGGGGTAGATACCTGTAGGCGTCGGGATTTGGACTGTCAGGATGCCCCTGTCTGTATTTTGACCACCAGCATCCCGACCGCCGGGATCCCATACCTAGCCCGTACAAAAAGACTCTAAACGTGTCAAAATGTGCTGTGTTAGACCCTTCATATTCATTAGAATATCTTTGACTGCAAACAAAACCCAAATTATACACTCTCAATCACAAATTCAGGCACATCACTATGGATTCTGACCCACACACGTCCATTTATCTCCTTTCATCAAAGCAGCAACATTTCTCATACCTGGTAATAGGTATTCTAATGCACTAATCTATGAACATGATCTGGAAACCAGGGTCAACTGTCAGTTCAGGCATCTTCTCAACTTTCTGCATTGTTACTGTGTCTTCTATGTTTACGTGCTCCTACACACTGGCATTGTTACTGTGTCTTCTATGTTTACGTGCTCCTACACACTGGCATTGTTACTGTGTCTTCTATGTTTACGTGCTCCTACACACTGGCATTGTTACTGTGTCTTCAATGATTACGTGCTCCTACACGCTGGCATTGTTACTGTGTCTTCTATGTTTACGTGCTCCTACACACTGGCATTGTTACTGTGTCTTCTATAATTACGTGCTCCTACACACTGGCATTGTTACTGTGTCTTCTATGTTTACGTGCTCCGACACACTGGCATTGTTACTGTGTCTTCTATGTTTACGTGCTCCTACACACTAGCATTGTTACTGTGTCTTCTATGTTTACGTGTTCCTACACACTGGCATTGTTACTGTGTCTTCTATGTTTACGTGCTCCTACACACTAGCATTGTTACTGTGTCTTCTATGTTTACGTGTTCCTACACACTGGCATTGTTACTGTGTCTTCAATGTTTACGTGCTCCTACACACTAGCATTGTTACTGTGTCTTCTATGTTTACGTGTTCCTACACACTGGCATTGTTACTGTGTCTTCAATGTTTACGTGCTCCTACACACTGGCATTGTTACTGTGTCTTCTATGTTTACGTGCTCCTACACACTGGCATTGTTACTGTGTCTTCTATGTTTACGTGCTCCTACACACTGGCATTGAAAAAAAGGCTATTAAAAGCAAAGACAAAAAATTGTACTTTGCCCTCTCTTTTAATACAGTGTGTTTTCAAAGCTTCACTGCAGCATAGCGTACTATGGGCCTGATTCAGCATGGATCGCAATGCAACCGTGTACATAGATCTGCCGATTGTACGTACTGTGCATGCATATGCACCGCAGTGCATATGCGCAGCGATAGCATTGTGATCGCACTACGATCACGCACACACATAAAAAGCCATTGCAGAGTAAGTGACGGGACATCAGTGTTTGGGGGTGGCGAGGGGGAGTGGTCAGAGAAACACAGAGGTACCTGTCCGTTTGTACGCCGTTGCATGGGCGTGCATAAATTAGCCACTGTGACAGCATACACAGCTTGAGTACTCACTGTGTGCGACGAGACTTACAATTTCTGAGAGCTGCTGTAATTGTGCGTGAAGGTCCGATGTTACCGATGTATACACTGGATTGCGAGGTATTACAGATGCTGAGCGTTTGCAAATATTAGCATATTTTCGCAGCACAACTTCTTGCGATTATACAGCTGCGATCCAATAGCGATCCATACTGAATCAAACCCCGTGTACTTAATGAACACTGCCATAAAACACCATTGTATTGTGTAAAGTGTTGAGATTCATGATTGCAGACAATGTTGAAATTGACTCAACGCATGTTAACCTTTCTGTGTACAGGTCCGTTTGCTTATATTCATATTTGACAACTTTTGACAACTTTTTTTAACTATTCTATTGGAGTTCTCGAAGGGAAGATTTATTTCGCCAGTGATGAGGGTGGGATGGGCAAATTGTGTCACCATGGCCCTGCATTCCTAGGTGCAATGCTGCCAAAAATTGCATCCTCCTGTCCCCCTGTCCCTCCCGTTTTACTAGGAAGTGGGCAGTATGCTGGAGGGTACACCACTCTTCTGGGAGTCAATAGAGAAGTAGGGGAGAGTAAGGAAGCATGCTTATATCATTTAGTTGCTTAGCAATATTAAAACAAATATAATAGGTACTAAGAACATGCATTGAACACTTAATTGTATTTCAAGTGTGTAGGAGGCCCTAAAGGACAAACTATTTCTCATGATAAAATGACACAGTGACAGGACCATCTTAAACACACACTGTTGGTGCAGCATGGACAGTGTAGTGGTTAGTGCTGCTGTCTCACAGCACTAATGTTCTGGAATGAAATAAAACACATTCCATATTTATGGGGGGGTGGGGGTTGTATGTTCTCCCCTAGGTGCTTCAGTTTCCTCCCACTATTAAAAAGCATACTGGTAGGTTAAATGGATTCTGACAAAAATATGTATATATCTATATGTGCGCTGGACTCATTGTGTGAGTGTGCTGAATGGGTCCTGTGTAATCGATCGCATGCAGCCCCTCCGATGTCTCTGCCTGACTGACAGGCAGAGGCATTTAAGGGGCGGTGTAGGGGCGACCGGCATTCCCAGAAACGGGAGTGGCATGGCCAGGGACTGCGTCGACGGATGCAGTTTCCTGGCCTTCTCAAGGAAGGCCAGCCTGGGTAAGCTGAGGCTTACTCAGCTGGCTAGTGGTCCAGCCCCGCCCACCATCGCGACAATCGACCTCAGTCGCAGTGCTGGGATTTCAAATGCAGCAGGGAGTGTTACAATTGCATATTACTGCACATTCGACCATGGCAGGTTGTGTCTCAATTGCACATTAGCAAGGACGGAATTGCAAAGTTGCCTGCGTGCATCTTTGACATTCCGTCCGATGCTGAATCACCTCCATAGATTGAAAGTTCCACTGGGGCAGGGACTGATGTGAATAGCCAAAATATTCTTTGTAAACTGCGGCAGAATATGTGTGCTCTTGCTCTATACACATTACTGTTAATAAATAATAAAAATAAATAATTGTAATTTGCAAAAATAAATTACTGGGTATCTACAGTATCTGTGCTTTTCCACAGTACATATATTCATGTGGGGTTATTTCTGGGTGATCCAATCTCTCTATCTGCCTCCCCAAATGAAGAATATTTACATGCAGGCATTCAGACAATTGCAGTAAACAATAAGAAAACTTGTGGAGGGGGGGGTTCTGGCCCTCTAAACCTAAAAATGTTATTCCCATCATCATACTTAACTACTTAACTTTTAATTTATTACATTTAAACATAATTTATTATTAATTATTTAATTAAGTTTAAAAAAGTATTTTTAAAAATATATTTAAATATTTTATCAAAAAATATATATCTGGGGATATTTTGCACCCCCCCAACCCCTGTGTCCATAAGCTCTCATTGTAATTTCACTTCCCACCCCCATGAAAAATAGCCCCCCCCGTGTCACTTCCCACCCCCCTTAGGAGTAATAGGTCCCCATAGCAGAGACCCCACACTCACCCCCAGGGACAATTGGTCCCCAGTTTAGCCCCCCTTCCTCCCCATGTGTCACTATATATGTAATAAAACAAATTTTTATATATCTCCCTCAGCCAAAAAAAAATATTTTAATGGGCAGCATAAATGTCCTCTGCCCAAGTGCCAAAATATGCCCCCTCCTCCCCCTCCTCCCCCGAGAGATAGCCCCACCCCCTTGCCTTGTTACAGAGCGGAGTGGCGCATGGTGCAGGGGAAACTGATAATCAGTCCCCCCTGCTGCATTTGCATCTGCACACTCAGGGCCTGATTTTGTAAGGATCATAATTGCAAAGCTGCACTCAGGCTATAGATATGATGTATGCACACAGGCAGCTTTGCAATTGCTATTCTTTGCAGATATGGTAATGCAGCAGAAGGCATCACGCCTCCTGTGCATTACTTAACCGAGCTGCGTTGTCCAACGCAGCATCGCTTAATCTGCGTAACATCGGCTGGCTGCGGTGACCCATGGGGTCCTGCAGCCGGTGCTGCAGTTTACAGGAAGAGGCCAGGAAATCTAAGTCACCTGACGGAGATCCTGGCTTCTTCCCTCCCCCGCAACGGCGGCGACATGCCTCCGTTTTGGGAAACGGAGGGCATCGTCACCCCTTCCCCACCTACAAACGGCAGCAGACTGTCATTCACTAACAGTCTGCTGCCAGTTTGCATGCGGCCTCGCAGACCTGTTCTGCACATGTGCAGAACAGGTCTGGCGGGAATCTGCACTGCTGAATCAGGCCCTCATAGATAAGCATATTGTGCTCAGAGGTGAACTATTTGTGCTCAGAGGGGAACTACAGTATGTTCCCCTCCTCGCACTTTTACTTTAGGCGCATGCGCCCCAGAGTGCCTTTCACACAACATTCTGGGGCACAATTCCAACAGTGATGTTGGTCACATGCCGCCACATTACTTCAGGGGGTCCGGGGAGTCAGAAGAGATTTGTTCTGCACTTGTGTAGAAGGGGTCTCCTTTGCAGAAGCCGGGGGACAGAGCAGACTGGCATGGTCACATGTGATGCACCCTTGCCAGATGAAGCACTTCTGGCTCCGGTCGCTTCACATGCTCCACGGCAGCTAAGTGGTTAAAGGTATAATAAGTAATAAAAAAGACAAAAAAGAGTTAATTTGGGATACACTGCAGTTTATCATGTCTCTTTATGCATCAACAACATCCTGTTTCTGTGGTTTGGATGATTTTCCACTCTGAGCTGTATCCATCTGACCTCTCTGTCATGTCCCCAACAGCTTTCACTATCTACAGTACTATTGAGGTACCCCAGAACCTGGGAGTACCTCATGTTGTGTACCCTTATCTATGTGTTGCTGGACATTTGAATGTATTCATTGGTGTCAGTGGACAATGTAGCCAGCTTCAGGAGCTGGCGTGCGGCTGGAGAGACTGGACCTCCAATGCAATAGAGAAACAGTGCCCCGCGACCAGAGGGGCTTGTACTGACAGTTGGGCAGCAGTTGGTGAGGTAGCTTGACAGGAGAAGGGGCTGCATTGCCTTGATGATTACCTGAGGGCTGCGGCCGTACTCCGGGACAAGCAGCGGAGGTCTCTGAGGCGGGGAACATCCAATGGGACCAAGCTGTGTCATCCAGGGAGGTTCCTGAGAACAATCAGCCTAAGAAGGGTGTGTCAGACAACCCCTAAGGGAGTGCCTCAGGCGGAGCTGTGGAAATATAGAGAGACTGAGCTTGTAAAGGAGCCGGAGGTTGAGAGCTGATACTGGAGGGGTAAGAAGCTGCTGCAACCTCCCAAATAGATACTCAATGACATTAGCACCTATTAACTGGAGGCCTACAGTTGTCCACCATTACATATGCACAGCAGTACATTCAGAGATCAGCATGGGGTTTATAGACTGCATTCATAATAGTAAGAATAACCCCCTGATACCGCATATTGGAGGTTAGGTACAACAGTTACCAGCAGTGTTAGGGTGACACTTCACTGCCAGCACTTGTAATACTCTCGCTATGAACTAAGGTTGCTAAGCAGAGAAGGAACTGACAGTAACACCAACACCACCTCAGCAGGATCATTTACAGAGGATTACAGTGTTGCATTAATTAGAGACGAGTACTGTAGCTGGAGCAGTTTAAGAACATCTGTACAGGACTTGGCAAAGACAGAGTAGATTGCCAGTTAAATAATTCCCAAAGAATTGTTCTTCATATCCCGGGCAACGAAGGGTGCACCCTATGAACTATTTCAGCACTGAACTAGCATTGTGTAAGACTTGTAAAGAGCAGTAGTGTGAGGAAAACGTTTTCCTAAAAAGGTATATAGAAAAGTAACACAAGTTTGCAATTGTATTCTTGATGTAACCTTATCCTACTCACGTGAGGTTGTTTGTATATATTTTAGAGATGTTAAGGGAATTGCAAAATTAGTCATTTGATAATTGCCACTAGAGAATACTTACCCATTTATAGTTTGCAGGTTCGAAGTCCAGAGTTCGCTGGTGATCTTCAGGTTCCTGAAGAATAAAATAAACGAGAGTGTTAATGTGTGTGTTACGGTCTACTGAAATACATTGTTGATATATGAATATTGCCAAGTGTTTCTTTGTTCTTGCAAAGTAAAATAATCATAAGAAATTATTCACTATCTCTATCTTTACTGTTATACTATGTTGTCTGATTACATTGTGAATAAACTAATAGTTTAGGGTATCACAATTTGGCGTCCGCGAACAGGATACGACAGGAAAATGTTTGCACCACAAACTCCTGCATCAACCTCAGATCAGAGACGACTACCCGCTTCACCATCAGTAAATGTCTCACCCAGCAGTGGTGTGGCACATATGACACAGGCATCACCCATCATGATGCCATACTATTTTGGGGCCCCATGGTTGCCAACATACTCCGGGAATACACGTACAACGGGTATGAGCACCTTGAAGGAATTCAAGGACAAAATGCAGTCCATGTTCCGGCTATACCCGCTGAGTGAAACGCAGAAAGTCGAGATATTAATGGGGCAGTTGAAAGGTCCTGCACGACGTGAAGTTAAAGCATTGTCTGACGGAGAGCAGAAAACGGTTGAGGAAATCTTCAAAGAATTAATGCGCATCTTCAATTCACGAACCATCTCCGAACTTAAAGGTCGTCTCTATGCCAGGAAACAAAGACCCCAAGAGTCCCTGAGGGAGTTTGCTCTGGGTCTACAGGAGGCCATGCAGGCAGTCCAAGCTCTAGACCCGCAAGAGGATCAACATGAAGATGAGACTTTAATTAGTCTGTTATTTGAAGGGGCACGAGGAGAAGCACTACGAGCACAACTGAAGATGTGGAAACACAACCATCAGGGCTGTTCATTTTCAGAGTTCAAGGAGACGATGTTGCAAATTCTTGGACTCAATCAGAGTGATGACAACGAATTGTCGGAACAGATGGAAGATGGAGACGTTGAAGAGAGCAGTAAATACATTGGGCCTGACCCCCTGACACCAAAGGGGGCAATTACCCAGCAGACGCAGGTACAGTCTGCTCATGATCCGATCGGGGCCCTTGATAATAAAATCACCAAATTGGCACAAAGTCTTTCAGAGATGGGAAGAGAGTTGAGAGAACTCCGACAAGAACAGGCTGAAGCAAACACAGAGACTGGCACCAGGAACAAGGTGGGAGAAACAAGTCACGATGGAACATTCCACGTGAGTCAGGCCGATATCCAATGGACGAATTCGATTCACAAGGGAAGCCAATCTGCAGAAGTTGTCGGCAAAGTGGCCACATTGAACACTATTGCATCCATAGAGAGCCCGAGGACCAGCCCTCAGAAGAGACAGAAAGAATAGGTTCACAAATGGAATTTGGGCAACCCAGAGTTGCGAGTTTTAGCCCAATATTACAGAACCAAATAAAAATTGCAAGCACGCCATCAGCAGGCGATGTTACATCAACCTTTGCAAGAAGAATTTGGGGCAAAGTCGTATGGTTCCATGTGCAACACGGTTATGGATTCGTCAGCCGGAAGGACACCATGGAGGATGTGTTTGTACATTATACCGCCATCAAGAAAAACAACCCCAGGAAGTACCTCCGCAGTTTGGGAGATGGAGAGACTGTAGAGTTTGATGTCGTTGTTGGGGAGAAAGGTCTACAAGCAGCAAATGTCACTGGTCCTGGCGGTGTCCCAGTTCAAGGCAGCAGATATGCCGCAGATCGTAAGCGATATTGGCACTATTCACATCGCAGAGGTTCTCAACGTAATTACCTGCAAAATTACCAATACCATGAATATAGAGAGGAACCTGAAACATCGGAAAGTGAGATGGTACGGCATAGACGGCAGGATGTAGTCAAGCAACCACTTCTTCCAGAGCCAGTACGTGAGACTAAGCCTAGAATGGAAGATACAGTTTCCATTACGGCCTACCTTAATCAGGCACATTCACGTGCATTAGACCAGAAAAAAGATAGTTGTGGAGTAAACCAAACGGCCATGGCAGAAGAATCGAGTCCTTCTAAACCCCATTACTCAGACTCAGTTATATTGAATTTTGAATCTGATATCCCTAGTGTAGCTAAGGAAGCAGTGACATATCTGCTTCCAGAGTGGCATCGCCCAGACTATGAATATACAACAATAGGCTACAAAGAGAGCACCTTAATTTTGCAGCAAGCATGTAACAAGTCAGGAAAGAAGAGCAAAGGGAACTCTACCCATTAGTTACAGGCAGTAGAGTATACAGGAGTAGATATTGCAACCAAAGGTTGTGTGCATCAAAGTATCCAACTGATGTTACTTAAAAGAAATAAACATAGTCAACCGTTGTTCTGAAGGCAGTTGTTATATTGTAACTGAGCTGTAACGTTATAGTGATGTTTGCCAAACTTGTTAAAATGGTGAGATGCATGAGGACTCGTATCATTCTAGCGGGGAAGTATGTGGTACCCCAGAACCTGGGAGTACCTCATGTTGTGTACCCTTATCTATGTGCTGCTGGACATTTGAATGTATTCATTGGTGACAGTGGACAATGTAGCCAGCTTCAGGAGCTGGCGTGCGGCTGGAGAGACTGGACCTCCAATGCAATAGAGAAACAGTGCCCCGCGACCAGAGGGGCTTGTACTGACAGTTGGGCAGCAGTTGGTGAGGTAGCTTGACAGGAGAAGGGGCTGAGCTGCCTTGATGATTACCTGAGGGCTGCGGCCGTACTCCGGGACAAGCAGCGGAGGTCTCTGAGGCGTGGAACATCCGATGGGACCAAGCTTTGTCATCCGGGGAGGTTCCTGAGAACAATCAGCCCAAGAAGGGTGTGTCAGACGACCCCTAAGGGAGTGCCTCAGGCGGAGCTGTGGAAATATAGAGAGACTGAGCTTGTAAAGGAGCCGGAGGTTGAGAGCTGATACTGGAGGGGTAAGAAGCTGCTGCAACCTCCCAAATAGATACTCAGTGACATTAGTGCCTATTAACTGGAGGCCTACAGTTGTCCACCATTACATATGCACAACAGTCCCTTCAGAGATCAGCATGGGGTTTATAGACTGCATTCATAATAGTAAGAATAACCCCCTGATACCGCATACTGGAGGTTAGGTACAACAGTTACCAGCAGTGTTAGGGTGACACTTCACTTCCAGCACTTGTAATACTCTCGCTATGAACTAAGGGTCTCATTCAGACCCGCTCGCGAGTGCTGTATGCTCGCAAGTGGGTCGATGTTACCCAAATGCGCATGCGCGAGACCTGGCGAGCGACGGGGAAGCCGTCGCTCGGGGTCTAGCACCAAAGGGGTCGTGCTGTCGATGGTGAGTGACAGTACGCTCCCTTTGATGGGCGTGCCGGGGGCGTGGCTGCCCAGACGGAGGCGTTCCCATGGGAACGCCTACCATCTGGGTCCGGCCCCACTGACATCACTAGTGATGTCAGTTGGAGTGTTTTTGGCTCTGATAGAGCCAAAAGCACTCCGGGCTTGCGGCAGACAGGCCCTACCACAAGGGTCTCGTCGCAAGCCCGATGGTCGCGATGGTCTTGACCATCGCGACCATCTTTTTGGCCGCTCGCATAAGCTGTGGGTGGCCACCCACAGTTATGCGAGCGGCCAGGAGGCCGCTCCATTTTAAGCTAGGCCGGCCCTGATTCAGAGCGAGCGCTCTGGTCAGAGCGTCCGGCTCTGAATCAGGCCCTAAGGTTGCTAAGCAGAGAAGGAACTGACAGTAACACCAACACCACCTCAGCAGGATCATTTACAGAGGATTACAGTGTTGCATTAATTAGAGACGAGTACTGTAGCTGGAGCAGTTTAAGAACATCTGTACAGGACTTGGCAAAGACAGAGTAGATTGCCAGTTAAATAATTCCCAAAGAATTGTTCTTCATATCCCGGGCAACGAAGGGTGCACCCTATGAACTATTTCAGCACTGAACTAGCATTGTGTAAGACTTGTAAAGAGCAGTAGTGTGAGGAAAACGTTTTCCTAAAAAGGTATATAGAAAAGTAACACAAGTTTGCAATTGTATTCTTGATGTAACCTTATCCTACTCACGTGAGGTTGTTTGTATATATTTTAGAGATGTTAAGGGAATTGCAAAATTAGTCATTTGATAATTGCCACTAGAGAATACTTACCCATTTATAGTTTGTAGGTTCGAAGTCCAGAGTTCGCTGGTGATCTTCAGGTTCCTGAAGAATAAAATAAACGAGAGTGTTAATGTGTGTGTTACTGTCTACTGAAATACATTGTTGATATATGAATATTGCCAAGTGTTTCTTTGTTCTTGCAAAGTAAAATAATCATAAGAAATTATTCACTATCTCTATCTTTACTGTTATACTATGTTGTCTGATTACATTGTGAATAAACTAATAGTTTAGGGTATCACACTATGGTGTCACTTCTACTGCACATTATCAGGTCTAGAGAGGCTGACATTCTCTAACATGTGAAATGAGGTGCAGTAATACAATGCATGCTATTATTCTGTGTAAGCGATAATTGTCAGGATAACATCAATTACATAATAGGCTGCCACTTTCTTTGTCAGTGTTCAATTTATCCAATGCAACAAATATGCAGAAACCAGCTGTCACATAGATGATTAAACCAGATAGCTCATTTATCTTCCCTCACTGCTCTGCTCATGAGTGCCTGAGTTCTCATTGTGAGAAACACAATAAGTACACTGAATTATAAAACAGGGATAGCCAATGGTCAGTCCTGTATCAATCTTTGGGATTGTTGTGGGATCATCATCTCTGTATTTAATACAGAGAATAATCAGAAAAATAATAATGATCTTCATGCTCGATATTTCACTCACACACAATTGGGAAGTCAGTGACTGGCTGCGTGTGCACAGTGAAAAGAAAAGGTTATGCATGCGCAGTGGATGAAGAGCCTTCAGGGACCAAGGGCGGGATGCATGACACATCGCACTCCGCCGGTCTTCGCATGCATGCCAGCCATCGCAAAGGCCCGATTTCTCAGTAAGAGCGGCCCTTTGCGACGGCTTAGGTATAGAACGGAGTGCTGTAAAGGACCTCTGACGTCACAACCAAGTGAACTGCAGCAAAAGGGGGAGGAACAAGGCTCAGAATGGGGGCCAAAAGATAGCGGTACCAACCGCAACCAAGCCCCGGAGTGCATCCCATTCCAGGGCTTGGTGCATATGAGAAATAAGGTCAAACCTGCATTTTTGGAGTTTGACCGCAATCTTTCTGATATACTGGACATCGACGTCCATCCCTATTTCTGAGTACTGTATATCAGCGATGGGAAACTTCATACACTTCAATGCTGAGCACACCGATTGCTGGTGCACATGGCACTGAGAGACATCTGTTAGTGGAACATTTCTACCCAACTTCCTGGTATCAGCACATTGGTCCTGACCCATTGGACTCATGAAAGTCTCTTCAAATCGCAAATGTGCCAAATAAATGGGTACACTTGTGTGGAATACACACACCACATCTCTTACTCTGCTCCCTTCTTTCTCCCTCTCCCTGCTGCATATCTCACTGAACACCAAAAATATATATATTATTTTTGAAAATGGAAAAAGCACCATAATTACCTCTGCATACACACATCAGCCACATAGTCCCAAAATGCCTGTAAATGCCACATCCACCTTCCAGATGTTCCTCACATTCCTCACTTGAATATGCCAATCCTACCTCCCACTACCATCATACTCCAACCAGACATCCCCGCATGCCAATCTCCTCAAATGTCCATTCAAATTTCTCCAGTGGCTGCACATTACTAATGACTAATTAGTCACTAATACCTTAAACTATCAGTAAGTAAAGTTGCAGCTCTCTACCATGAAAGAAGCAGGGAGACAACTTAGAGCAGACTCTGTTTCTTCTTAGACAAAGCAAGCTGTGTGATCTCGTTGTGTAGTGGACTTCTGAAAAGTTCTGAAGAGCTGGGGTCAATTCTCTAACTTGACTAAAAGCCAAATTCAGAAATGCTTTGTGCATATGACTGGTCATGACCTACACCACATTCTTGGTTATTCCCCCATTCAGCTCTAAATTTGCTTTATCTGACTCTGCTATGAGTCTTTGGGCGGTATACATCCTCTACCCCCCTTTATTTTTTTGTCATGGGAGGGATGGTCCTGCATGGTCCGTACTCTGGAGGTCACACAGGCTGGTCATCGCAGAAGTCCCAAAGAGATCAGGTAATCCCCGTCTGCTGACAGAGATCCTGGCCTCTTCCCTTCCCCCCAACATTGGAAAACGTAGGCAGTCGCAGCCGCCTCCCCGCCCCAAATGGCAAGAGACTGTCAATCACTGGCACTTTGTTGCCACTCTGTGTCTGTTCATACAGGACCCGTTCTGCACTTTTATTTATTTATTTGCTTTAAACTCAACTGGGCAAATAATTGTATACATAACTTCTGTGGGAGGTAATATATTGTACCTTAATAAAAATAAGTTATCATTAGAATAAAATTACATCCCACTATGGTGTTTTAGTCAAGTTTTATAGAGTCATGCCATTGGTTTCACACATGTATGACGTATATGTTTTACAGTGTGCTCTCCACTAAAAGTTCTGAATGTACTTACTTTACAAAAAAGAAAATGTTATACTGAGCTTGACTTAAATTTAAATTTCAAAGTAAATTTGTCGATTGTTTACATTATTTTCTCAGATACACTTCAAAAACTACAACATTATAAATCCCTTCAAGGGGATGTGAGCCCATCAGATCGTATTAAAAACATGAAGCAAGCAGAAATAATGCTGAAGGACCTTGCAATCTTAACCTTTAACCTGCAACGTATGCTGGTCCAGGAGGAGGCAGGAAATGCAGAATACCGTAAGTTACACCATTCATGTTGATTTTTATTACATGTATACATACATATATATATATATACTAGCGTTCGCTCGCAGCTTTGCTCGCATGGATGTCTGTTATGGCACAGCGGAACTAATTTTACAAAGACAGTAGTGGCATCTAATATTGTGATATTTATTTTATTTTGTAGACATTGATCACAAAATGTCTTTGTAAACAATATTTGCAGATTTCCTTCAGAGATGAACATAAAAAGATGCTTGGGGCTACTAACTCGTGAGAAAGCCATTTAACTTACAGTAACACTGAAAGGTTGCAAGTAACATGAGCAGCGACTCTATGATATGTAGTATTTGTCTTGGTACACCATCTATTGGATTGACATGTATACTGCAACTTCAGGAGTCAAGATAAGCTGCCCGATTAGTACTTAACATATAGTTGGATTTTCCTGTGACATAGATCTTAAGATATATATATCTATGTATTTATATATGCGTGCATATATAAATGTTTGCGTTCGGGTGTGCAATATATATATATATAAGTAAGTCAAAGTCTGCACTCAAAGCTTAATCTGTATAGACATTGCAGTGGTGCTCTTCATGAATCCCAAAGGGTAATCCAAAAATATAAAACATAGAAAAAAGGGCACTCACCAGGTAGTTGAAAGATAAAATCACATCTTTATTGAAAACTCACGAAAAATCATCATAGTAGTCAACGTTACGGTTCTCTCAGGAACCGTCATCAGGACAGCAGCATAGATGCAAACAGGACAATGCTTCACCACATACTGAACAGCAGTGCCTAAGGCTCCTTATGTAGTCAAAACAGACTCACAAACCTACCCATTAATTACTCTATACAAGAGACAGTCCCTAATAGTTTATTTGTCCCCAAAAAATTCAGTATATGTACATGTAGTCATTTTTGACTTGAGGAGCCTGCAAACTACAAACGTTTGTTTTTTTTCTTTATTGCTTCTCTCCCTGATGTCACATTGAGATAATACATACCTCAGTTTTTTTCTAGGTGACTAATCTATACACTATTGAAAATGCAATCCAAATTCATCCTCTAGTGTTTGCGTGATGCCGGAACGAACAGACAGACAAACCAAAATCCTGGAGAAAAAAAATCTGTCTCCATAGTTCATACACAATCCCAAGGAGTACACTTTTGCAAAAAAATCTATGTACAGACACAACCATTACATCTTTATTATAAGTATTGATACCTAAATACTACAACAAAGTGCATAGGTGCCGGTAAGATGCATCACTCTCAATCCTTTGCACTAAGGGCCTCATTCAGACCCACTCGCGAGCGGCTGTCCGCTCGCAAGTGGGTCGATGGTCTGCACTGAGCATGCGCACGACGGAGGGAGCTCCGTCGTGCGCATGCGCCAGACACGACGAGCGAAGGACTTTCCTTCGCTCGTTGTGTCCGATCAAAGGGGGCGTGCTGTCAATGTTGATTGACAGCACGCCCCCTTTGGTGGGCGTGCCGGGGGCGTGCCTCCCTGACAGGGGCGTTCCCACGGGAACGCCTCCCGTCAGAAGCCGGCCCACTGACATCACTAGTGATGTCAGTGGGAGTGATTTTGGCTCTGATAGAGCCAAAATCACTCCGGAGCTTGCGGTTGAAAACCTCAACCGCAGGCTCCGGCTCGCAATTTCGATGGTCGCGAAGGTCTCGACCATCGCGGCCATCAAAATGCACGCTCGTATAGCCTGTGGGTGGTGACCCACAGCTATACGAGCGTCCAGGAGGACGCTCCATGAAAATGGAGCCCGGCCCTCATTCAGAGCGTGCGCTCTGCTCAGAGCGTACGGCTCTGAATGAGGGCCTAAACAAGAACAATACTCAGAAATAGCCATGATACCCGCAGCCCTTTATGCCACTTTACTAGCTCCTTTGTTCATGACAGCTATAATACCTCGTTAAGTCTGTGATAAGACTAAATGACAGATAAAGTACTTCTCTGAGGGCCACACTTAGAAATTAATTGAACTATTGAATACTAAATTCTTTATAGTTTAATTCACCTAAACAAAACATACATAAAACACATATAGGCAAAAATGCGATATCTGGACTATATAATAATGGAAGAATTCTGCAAATCAAAGGTCTAACATCCCAGTAGCAATGGTTTACATTAAGGACCTCATTCAGAGTCAGTCGTTGCGGCCGCACGATCGTACGCCACCGATGTTCGCTAAACTGCGCATGCGTAAAGTTCGCAATGCGCGTACGCAAACTAGCTGCTACGATCAGAAATTTCTCTCTCCTTGAACACAGCCAGGTCGGTAGTTTGAGTGACAGAATGAGGCGTTTGTGGGTGGTAACAGGGGACGGTGCTTGAAAACGGGGGAGTGGAGATCCGAACGCAGGCGTGCCTAATTATGCGAACAGCGTTTAATGGGAGTGCATAATTAACAAAGTAGTGTCATGGCACACGTGACATGGGTGGTTTGTACACTGACTTGATCGTAGTGCTTAAGAGAGGGTATGGTCAACCTTAAGCACTACGACCAGTTCCGATGGTTCCCGATGCTCGTGATTAATCCTTATATCCCAGGAGATGACATGTGTGGTGAACGAGAAGGGGGCGTGATTTAGTCTTACGGCCGCTTCTTACCCTGGGTCATTCAGCTAACGATCTCATCTTAGGACCACAACTTGTGATCGCTTAATTTGCATATCCGGCCCCTTTCCCCTATGACCGTGCGGCCGCAACGACCGACTCTGAATGAGGTCCTAAGTCTGTACACGATTTTCACTGGATTGGTTCATACAGGTATATACTGTATCGGGAAATTTAATATTTGGAGATGGCCACAAAGTGCCTCTGGAATGGTCAGGCAAACTTCATAGCCACTTTATGACCGTATCTACGCTACATAAAGGTGGGAGCAATAATTGGTGAATATTTTCGACCGCAATAAACAGTGAAGTTTGCCGTGACGTCCAGCTGCACGTCATTATGAATTGAATTCCCCTTTGTGTCAGAATTCAGTCCCAGCAGTGCTGCACTTCCAGGGAACAGCTTTCCTCACTACCTGGGAGCCTGGACAGATCCTAGGGTATCTCTGGATTCATATACATATACTTTTTGACTCCTCCATCTGACTTCCAACATATACATTACTTTCTGTTTGTCATATTATTGTATCTCTAACCAGGGGGCACCGAGAGGGGGGGGGGAGCGGGTACTAATTACCCGGGCTTGCTGGAGAGGCCCGGCGCTGCCCCCCCCCCCCTCGCTCTTACATCACAGCAGCCCAGCACATGCTGCTGTGTGCTGGGCTGCACTGGGAGACTGCTCGCAGCAGTCTCCTATGCCTGTGGGGGGAGCAATCACGCTGATCGCGCCCCCCACTGGCTATGTGCTGGGCTGAGGGACTCACAGCACCCCCCTCCCCAGCACGCAGCGCTGCACAAAAATGTTCCCCTGAGGGGATGTGGCCACGCCTCCCACGATTAGACCATGCCCCCTTCACCCAGGCTTCTAATATACTGTCGCTTCTTGTTCTTATTAGACAAATGCTTTACTAATTTATATTGCCTATAGATCAATGAATTAATCCTGTCTTGTTACCAACTACTGTACATGTATGGCTAACTCATTTTATACTTTGCTTTCTGTCGATGTTACTTGATGTTCCCGATGTATACTCAGGACTGCAAGGTACTACGGACGTGAGATAGAGGTAGTGGGCGTCTCTATGCTGGCTGTGCGACGGCTTTTCAACTGCATTAATTTGCATATTTTCGCATCAGACCAGCGTGCGTAATCGCAACCGCAATCGCAATAGCCATCCGTAGTGAATCAGGCCCTTATTCTGTTCATGAATACTCCTTAACTTTCCTAAGTATTTCTGGGGCCTATTCCTCATTACTAAAAATTCTTTGGAGGTAATTAGGTTTAGAACTCGCTTGGAGTTCTACCTAATTACCGGAGGAATTCATCATTCCTCCTCTCCATCATTATCTATTCCGAAAAGCTGTCATTTTTGGAATGACAGCTTTTTGGGAAATAGATACTTTCCCTGCCTGCTCTAACTTACTGCAGCTGTAATCTGTGCTGTGCATGCGCCGTTACGTTCACAAAATCAGCGCATGCGCAGCACTGCTTACAGCTGCGGTAATTTGATGAATAGCCTAATTTCTCCATGGAAATGAATGCAGGCGGACTTAGCCAGGAGATATCAGTGATATCTACTGTGTTAAGTGTGTTCATGAATACTAAAATAACGGTAATTAAGGAAAATGTCCTTAAAACCATTATTTGAGTTTTGATGAATAGGCCTCTCTGTCTGTTCAGCCACTGGACTCTGATCCTGCTTGCTGGCAGTGTGTCTTTTAAATGAATAAATATCTTATGAGAGCATAAATTAGAAATGAGCAAAATTTTTAAAACCAATGCTCTAAAATGTGCTCATCCCTAGTGTGTATTGGTGGTAATTAAAACTGTAGGCCACAAAGTATACAGGACCTTTTTCTTAAATTTTCACAAAAAATAACTAAACTAAGTAAATTAAAAATTGAACATGTAATATTTCCTCTGGAATTAGGCCAAAATTAATTTTTAATTGTGCACAGATGTGTTTTGTAAAAGTGTGGTTTTATGTACTATGTCTACCTTATGCATTTACAGTAAATTCAGGCTGAAATATATGTACAGTATATGGTGTATACATATGACTGACTGTGACATGGACTTTTTATGTTTCAGTGTTAAGTGAGGTGAAAGAGGACTGGTTGCAGATGTACAACAATACGCAGTCCCTGTTTCCTATTGTGCTGGAGCCTATCACTGACTACAATAACAAGCTCAGTGATATCCAAGAGGCCATAAAGGAAGCCCGCGAGCGCATCATGCAGACAACAGATAAAAACACGGAAAACAGTGTCAAACTCCATATGCATGATGTAAGATGTTTTCTAGTTTTAATTTTTGAGGCAAGATTAGAATAATGTCGGTATTCACAGTAAGAAAATCTCAGAGAGTGGGCCACCCCGTTGGTGGGGACTTGATAAGGCGATTCCCTTCAACAGGCCCCAGCAGTGCCCCAGCAGGACTGTGCATCTTTGCTTGGCACCCCCCACCTCCGGCGCACATTACATCATGATGTCACACATTTAGTGCGGGGGGAGCTGGGGCTCGCCAGGAAAATGACTGCCGGGAGTGTCCTAAGGATACTCCTTGCGGCTTTCTTGCAGAGGGGTGTCTGCAGAGCTACCCTGCAAGGTAAAACAGTGTGATGGGGTGCCATATGGGTAGAGACCAGTGTCGGCTCCAAAGGTAGGGCTGCAGCACTGTCAAAAATTAAAATAGGGGAGCCATACCAACTGCCAGTGAGTCCTGGCTGGCGATGTTTGGCTGTGTTTGGGGTGCCAGGTGGTGTGGCTCCCCTATTTGAACTTTAGACTGCACTTCAGCCCCACCTCTGGGGCCACCACTGGTAGAGACTGTGCTACCCCCTTGACTTTGCGCCCTGGGTAGCTGCACTGGTTGCACACCCCTTGCTACAGCCCTGTCTCCTCGATAGGAAGGTCCAAAACTAGGCAAGTATCATTTCATGTTGTCACGATCCAGTGCAAGAATTCCTCTGTGGAGGACGGTGAGCCGAGGGGTTCGGGTGACTAGGGGAGTGACTAGACTAGGTCTCCTAGTTGCGGCCAAACCCAGGTTTGGCTAGACCTGCCCAGAGGCGCGGAGTTTAACTCACTTGGTGGTTTTCTCCAGTGACCTCTCCAATTGGGATTTGGTTATCAGCTGCACCAAGTGAGCAGGTCGCGGCCCTCTGGACAGGTACCTGGGAATGGCAGAAGACCGGAAACTATGATGAATGCAATAGCACTGGAGGTGAATGGAATGAATGAACTCTGGAAATGTCACTGAATGCTATAACACAGGCATGGACGGGAAACAGTTAAGTATGCAGAAAAACACAGACATATACTGGGCAAAGGCAAGAGCAGAGTGGACTCAGGGAATATATGGGAATGCTAGAAATGATTGGAGCTGATTACCAGAGACAAGACACTGAGCAAAGAACACAGACATATACTGGAGATTGAACAGACAAGAGCAGAGTGGACTCAGGGAATATATGGGAATGCTGGAAATGTTTGGCAGAGACAAGACACAAAGAGAAGTCAGGCATACACTAGGAGAGTGCTAAATGCAAGTGCAGATTTGCACTGACAAGACACAGGGCAGATTGACACAGATATGTGCTGGGAGGTCCAGCTGTGAGCTAATTAATACGAGCAGGTAATCTGACACCTCAGTGACACAAGGAAGCTGCAATACTAGCAGCACATATACAAAGACACACAGACATAGAAAACAAAACAGTCTGGATACTGGGAGAGAACTACTCTCAGACTAAGAATAGCTTGGAAGCTAATACTGGAAACTGGAGAACTGTGAACAGGCTGAAGTAACTCTCTGAAAGATTAGTACAGAGCAATGCTGGTATCACTGGAACAGAGAAGAAGTTGAACAGCAACTTCCTAGAGTTCTGGAGGCGGATTTATACCCAGGGGTAGCAGATTACTGGAGCACAGCATCAGCTGACTGAAATCATGCTACCATAGGTTAGGAGTACTGTCACATGAGAGGAACTGTCATGGCGGCGCCCATGATGGGAATTCCGATCCCCAGCACACCCAGCCGACCATGGAAGCTCGCAAAAAGCACCTAAGGCAGAACTACTCAGCCCCACATCTATCACTGCACCAGACATCTGACCGCAAGGAAGTCAGGGGAAGCCGGCAAGGAGGTGAGAGAGGCCGATCCTAGGCTGAACCCTGACACATGTCAGTCCTATATAATACTCACACCAAGGCCGTAGCTAGGGTAGTGCGGCCGGTGCCATCGCACAGGGCACCACAGGTCAGGGGGCGATGTTTGGGCCTGTCAAATTTCTGTTTATTATCATTCTCACTTGTAGCTTCCTCTTATTTCATCCCCAGCATCTCCTGGCCTCTCCTATCTCTTCCCTGGCCTTCCCCATGAAGGCCATGACCCTTTTTGGGTGCATTATTTCCCTTTGAAAAATGAGGGGGGTACCAATGCTCTTTCTGGCCCAGGGCACCAAAAAGTATAGTTACGGTTCTGACTCACACTATATAATTGCTGGTTTGTTTTCTAGGTCTGTGATCTGACAAAATGCTTCTCAACATTTCAAAGAGCAAAATAAGGACAACAGATTTAAGCAAATGGACTGACTTGTACTATCTTCATTTATTTTAGGCTGTATCTCCCAACATTTTATTTTCTTACTATTTGGCACCAGAATCTAAAATATATAGCAGGAACAGTCCAGCTGTGAGAACTATGCTAAATTACAAAATGCAAAATTATCTTTGGAAATGTTTAAGTAATGTAATAAATAATTGTAAATATATTTTCTGACTGTCTCACCAGTATTTACTCAATCTGTACTCTGATGGTTAGTTGATTCCTATACCTGCTTAATTTCATATTTTCTAAAAAAAAAAATAATAATAATAATTATATTGCTTTTACATTTTGCTACATTGTCACTGAGAGCAACTTTTCCACTAGGCTCAGACAGAAAATGTGAAAGACGTAGAAACATCTGTCAACAATGCACTGACAGAGGGCTGGACAACGTTGAATGACACCCACAGTATCATTGCAGATATAAACCATGTGATCAAGGTACAGTAACAGTAATGTCAATGAACATACTATTCAGAAACTTTGCATGTCTAATGACAGTAGGTGTACCATAAATGGGAAGCTGTACGTGCTCTGACAAATTTTCAATTTAAATGGAAACCAATGTGTATATTTACTATGCAAGCTGCCATTTGTCGGTGGTAAATTAGATGTTAAAACTTAAATTAGTGTCACACTGTATAAAGCAGGAGTCTGTAATCTGCCTGTTAATACTGTCCTTCCTTTTATTTTTTCAAATGATTATATACATACAGTAATATGCATACAGTACATTTCTGACAGCAGCCTGATTTGCAAACAGTATATTAGAAAATGATCCATTCTCACATTTTCATGAACAATAGACAAATACAGTACAAAAACAAAATACACAAATATTTTTCTATGGGAAGTTACCACATGTTTGCAATGTCCCAGGCAGCATCTTTTAGTTTATTAATCATACATTTTGATAGCCTCAATATATAGAAGTCAGAAAAAAATGGATGTATGGAAATCTGACAAACCCATGTAAAAAGCACAATACAGTAATATGTAAGGTAGCTGTTACAGAAACATAGGCAGTGTATACGCACTTGTGAATGCACCAAAATAAAGATTTGTAGTTTCAAGTTTTTGTATCATACTAGCATTAATAAAATAATATTCTACAGACATAAGTTGTTGGAAAGCTTAGTCTCATTTTCTGTATTCTGTGTTACATAGAACCTGTCTGGTTATCATGCAGAAATAGATGGTGCCAATAATACACTACAACAGAAAATAGCTAATTTATCCCGCAACGTTGAAGATATAGTTCAGCAGGCCCAGATTCATGCACTTAAGCTTCAAAGACAAGCAGATGGGCTGGCCAGGTAAGTGATCTAAAAAGATGTAATCAAAGACATGGTATGGAAACGTCTCTAAATTGTATTTATGATTGTTTTTATGATGAATTAATTGTTGGTCATGGGGCTCTGACAGTTTTGTAATATAGAACCATCAAATCAATTATGTCAGCTAGATGGTAGTACAGCTTCATCATGTTCACTGCTGAGACTATTTAGCCACTTTTTGAGCTGTTCACATTCCAACATCAATATATGTAACTAGCACCCACATAAATTATACCTTTTGTTTTTATCAGAAAATAACATTAGTTTGCTTAATTCTCCTTACACAGTAAAATCAATATACTCAAAATGGCCAAAAAGAGCTTTTTTATTTAAATGGCAAGAAAGCAAATGTGTGTATATTTTTTAACCACCACCAAAAAAAACTTTGTGGATCTTGAATCGGCAACAATCCACCTTTCAAAAACAGCAAAAATCCAATTATCCTAATATGCACAAAAACATAAATTATATAGGAATAATATGGGTAGCACATGACATAACGTTTTGAAAAGTAGATAACCCAACACATAATTTAAGGTGACTCCTGTGTTTATTGATACCAGGCTGGCACATGACGCTACCAAAGAGCATTTTTGGTTAGGATGAGTTTGCATTTTTACATTTTTAGAAATGAGTCTTACTGTAACAATTATGGTAGTAGCTCTTTGGTTGAAACTGAGGGCAGTGTATGTGTTTCTTATTTATCCCTGAGACCTTAATGTCTAGCAACTCAATGAAAAGTTCCAATCCCACTTCAATCAAAGAGTCTCTCATCCTATGTTATACTGCTTATGGCTTATCCTATCCAATCTAATAATGCCCACACTTTTCATGATGTATCCAGACCAGTGGCGTAACTAGGGCAGGGCGAGCGGGGTGTGTGCCCTGGGCGCCGTCGGACCGGCGGTGCGGGGGGCGCCGCCGGCCATGGTACCGGCCCGCCCACCCTAGTTAGCCAGTGTAGTGCCAACCGCAATGAGTGCGGTCAGCGCTACACATTTACACAGGACCGGCGCTAGGCTTCCAGCGCCGGTCCTGTGCTGCACAGCTGAGCCCATTCCCTCCCCCTGAGCACTTGCCCAATAGCGCTAGGAGGCGGACTCAGGCTGTGCATAACACACGCATCGCCGCCAGCGCTGGCGGCGATGCGTGTGTTAAACAGCAGCCAATGAGAGTCAGATAGACTCTCATTGACTGCTGCAGCACCCACTGCAAGAGCCTGCTTCCGTCCGGCTCCTGCAGTGGGTAATGGGACAGATGTCATGACATCATGACGTCTGTTCCATAATGCTGAGCATGCCAGCCCGGGAGGACTGGCGGGCGGCGGCGGCGGGAGCGGTGTCATGGACTGGAGCAGCAGTAGCGTGGATTCAGGTAAGTATATTTTTATATATATATATTTTTTAAACCTGTCTGCACTACTGGGGGCACAATGGGGGAGGGGGGTTGCTACTACTGGTGGGACCTCTACTGGGGCTGGGGGCACAACGGGGAGGGGTGGCTACTACTGAGGGCACCATTATTGGGAGGACCTCTACTGGGGGGGGCTACTACTGGGGGCACTTAATCAGGAGGGGGAACCTCTACTGGGGACTACTACTTGGGAGGGGGGGACTACCACTGGGGGCATTATAAAAGGGGCCTACTACTAGAGGCACTGCACTGGGGGGACCACTACTGGGGGCAATAATAGGAAGGGCCACTAGAGGGGGCACTGGATAGGGGGGATCACTACTGGGTGCCTGCATAAGGGGACCACTACTGGGAAAACTGCATGGGGGGACTACTGCTGGGAGCACTATATAAAGGGCACTGCATGGGGGGGGACTACTACTGGGGCACTATATAAAGGGCACTGCATAAGGGGATACCGCTACTGGGTGCACTGCATTGTGGGGACTGCTACTGGGGGCACTGCATAAGGGGGAATACTACATGGGGCACTGCATTTGGGGGGGCCACTACTGGGGGTACTGAGTAAGGAGAACTAATTGGGGGCTGTATAAGGGGGACAACTACTGGGGATACTGTATAAGGGGCACTACTATGGGCCTGCATAAGAGGGACCACAACTGCATACTGGGGGTACTGTATAAGTTGTACTACTGGGGTTAAGGTGCATATGGATAGGAATGTTCAGTGTGAAAATAAAGGGGTGTGTCATGTTGACATGCCCCATTTTTAAGTGACCAAGCCCATTTTTTGACGCATACACAAAGAAAAAATACAGGTGCACAACTCCAAATTAACTGATTATATATAAATAAATACATTTTGCAGTAAATACAATAGAGGTTTTTGGCATAATCTTGGCCAAGCTTATGGGCCTGCCCACCATATCCGGGTAACCTCTTGTCGGGCAGGTCCCTAACATACTAAGGCTCAAATCCAGAGCGCAGGACACCCCCAAACTAGCCCAGCCAATCCACCCCAAAGCATCGCTCTAATTAGAAAAGTGAAGTGTTAAGAGCAGCCGCTGGCCGCATATAAAGCATAAAAATAAAAAAGTGAAATACATATATATAAAGGAAACAGACAGTGAAGTATTAAAATGTGTTAAAGGAAAATGTGTTATACTGCGGTGCCCTGAAGCAGATCAGCAAAGCAATCTAGGGGGACCCACACCCCAAAAATGAACCAAAGCTGCACTACACAGTCTAAATATTAGCAGGACTTACCTATATTGTGCCTCTGACTGGTGTGCATATTACATTGCCAGACTCCATGCTGTAACCAATGTAGTAGAAGTGCTAGTCTGAGTGGGAAGTGGCTTAGGCTTCCCAGGTGTGCTTATCAATGCAATTGATTTGCACACCTGGGAAGCCTGAGCCACTTCCCACTCAGACTAGCACTTCTACTACATTGGTTACAGCATGGAGTCTGGCAATGTAATATGCACACCAGTCAGAGGCACAATATAGGTAAGTCCTGCTAATATTTAGACTGTGTAGTGCAGCTTTGGTTCATTTTTGGGGTGTGGGTCCCCCTAGATTGCTTTGCTGATCTGCTTCAGGGCACCGCAGTATAACACATTTTCCTTTAACACATTTTAATACTTCACTGTCTGTTTCCTTTATATATATGTATTTCACTTTTTTATTTTTATGCTTTACTGTATATGCGGCCAGCGGCTGCTCTTAACACCTCACTTTTCTTATTAGAGCGATGCTTTGGGGTGGATTGGCTGGGCTAGTTTGGGGGTGTCCTGCGCTCTGGATTTGAGCCTTACTATGTTAGGGACCTGCCCGACAAGAGGTTACCCGGATATGGTGGGCAGGCCCATAAGCTTGGCCAAGATTATGCCAAAAACCTCTATATATAAATAAATAAATTTTGCAGTAAATACAATAATCAGTTAATTTGGAGTTGTGCACCTGTATTTTTTCTTTGTGTATATATCAATGGTCTCCACAGGTAGCACCTCCATTTTTTGACGCGCGCGCCTTCGGCGCGTGCACATCGGGAGGGGGGCTCCCTTTTCAAATTTGCCCTGGGCTCCAAATACCCTAGTTACGCCACTGGTCCTAAGTTAGCTTTGCTCTCAGCACAACATACAGTATATTGCATAGAATGCCATAAGATGGTGTGCTCAGTTGCGTTAGACTGCACACAGACCTCCTACTCACTCAATATGCCCCTGTTGTCCCTGCCTGCTGACTAACATCCTCAGTACTGTATGTTTCTGTACTGTATATACAGGGGTATTCAATATGGGAGCGATAACATCGTTTTTGCGTTAATATCGCACTTTTGACGTCATTATCGCAGGTTTGACTTTTACACCGTATTCAATTTCAAAGACTTATCGCAGTTTTGAAAAGTCTTTGATAAAAAACGGGGATAACTTTTCACCATTGAATAGGTGTCGAAAAAAAGTGCAGAATTGGGGTTTAGGGTGCAGGCTTAAAAAAAATAGCCTGCACCCCTGGGAATGACATTTAAAAATGAACTGTGTCAAAAAAAGTTTTTTAAAAAAATAGGGACACCCCAAAAAATTAATTTAAAAATTGGGGTTAAAAAAAAAAATGGGAAAAAAATTGTTTAACAATAGGGAAATAGGTTCAGGGCTATTCTGCAAGTATGCGGCAGATGTTTTCTAGAATAGAATTATAGCGGCAGGTGCACAAATGCAGAATTTTTAAAAACTTACTTTAGGGACATCAAAATATGCTAGTACCCATTTTCATGTACCCCAAATTTGATGGGACCACTTAAAAAAACGAAAAAAATAACCTCTCTTCTGCATCACTTATTCAATGTCGGAAAAAAACACCTGCTGCGACTATTTAAATCCCCGACTTTCAATTAAAGGCTAAAACAGGGGTACCCATAGTGTTCCCCCATGTTTTTACTACTTTAGGGGGGTCTTACAATTTTTTAAAGGTAAAATTCGTAACTTTACGCAAATCCAACTTCGGAGTTTCCCGTTTTCGTTAATTTTATATTGAATACGGGTATAAGCGGGAGATAGCCCGATACTTTAACGCAGGTAAAAACTCAGATATGAAACGTTAACTTCGACAGTGAAGTTAACGTTTCATATTGAATACCCCTCTTAGACTTAGTATTGTAGTTTTACCTACTTTCTATCAGTAGGAGGGGGTTAGATGCCCATGGTGAGTGGAAAAAGGGTCACAAAATGTGTGTATAATTGCTATACTGTCAGTCAACTTTGACCTTTGGATTTGCTGAATTGCAGGATGACTCTATGCTGAACAAAGAAACTGGGGCAGACTTCAGAAGGGCTGCTCTACACATTTGTATATAATCAATGTACCTTATACATGTGTTTCCGTAACTGCAGTGATTTAAAGAATCTTGACACAAATGGACTAGTACAAAAAGCTTTTGATGCATCCAACGTCTATGAGAAAATTGTAACTTTGGTTGAAGATGCTAATGAGACATCTGTTATAGCTTTGAACACTGCTGAAAGAGTTAATGATGTAAGTCACAATGGTTTTCTGTGTTTACTGAGTCCCTATTGCTATCAACACCTGTTCCTAAATGTTCCATGGCTGGGAGCTTGCAGCTTTTTGGTGTTATTGCCAGATCATTTATCCACTTCGCTCTGATGTACAATAGTTGCTCAGTCTGTACCCAAAAGCCTGCATTATATTTATTTAGAAGGAAAAATATATTTAGTTTTATTCAAAATAAACTTTACCGTGTAAAATAAAACAAATACAATACTAATATATAAATAAATATATATATTTTTTAGTTTTTTCAGATATACCGTTTTTATTATTGAGCAGCATTTTTTTTTTCTTGTTTTGACATTAAAAACAGGGAATAAGGGAGGATATTTGTGTTTGTTTAACACTTCTACTAATGTATTAAACTTCATGGGTGATTGAAGAGTTGGTAAGGGTTTTTCTTTGGTGGAAATTGTGATTTTTATGTATTGCACATACCGTACACACAAAAAGTTTATCCATCCATATTAGGGGTGTGCACCGGCCACTTTTCGTGTTTTGTGTTTTGGTTTTGGATCTGGATCTTTCTTCGTGTTTTGGATCTGGATTGGTTTTGCCAAAACCACCCTTCCGTGTTTTGGGTTCTGGGTTTTGTGTTTTGGATCTGTATTTTTTTGAAAAAAAGCATAAAAACAGCTAAAATCACAGAATTTGTAGGTTTTTCTGCTCCTATGCTATTATTAACCTCAATAACCTTAATTTCCACTAATTTCCAGTCTATTCTGAACACCTCACAATAGTGTTTTTATGTCCAAAAGGTTGCACCGAGGTAGCTGGATGACTATGCTAAGCGACACGAGTGGGCGGCACAAACACGTGACCCATCTAGGCGTGATACTGCAGTGGCAGACAGGATGGCAGTTTGAAAAACTAGGCCCCAAACTGTACATAATGCAAAGAAAAAAAAGAGGTGCAAGATGGAATTGTCCTTGGGCCCTCCCACCCACCCTTATGTTGTATAAACAGGACATGCACACTTTAACAAACCAATCATTTCAGCGCCAGGGTCTGCCACACAACTGTGGCTGAAATGATTGGTTCGTTTGGGCCCCCACAAAACAAGCTGGCAATTAATGTGTCCCTGCACAAACTGGCTCTACGGAGGCAAGATGTCATCCTCATCCTCCTCATCCACCGATTCCTCACCCTCTTCAGTGTGTATATCCTCATCCTCACAAAGTATTAACTCGTCCCCACTTGAATCCACCACCACAGGTCCCTCTGTACGTTCTGGAGGCTGGTCTCCCTGGAAGAGCTGATAATTCATTTTGATGAACATCATCTTCTCCACATTCTGTGGAAGCAACCTCCTACGCCTTTCGCTGACAAGGTTCCCGGCTGCACTAAACACTCTTTCGGAGTACACACTGGAGGGGGGGCAACTCAGGTAAAATAGAGCCAGTTTGTACAGGGGCCTCCAAATTGCCTCTTTTTCCTGCCAGTACAGGTATGGACTGTCTGACATGCCTACTTGGATGCTGTCACCAACGTAATCCTCCACCATTCTGTCAATGGTGACAGTATCATATGCAGTGACAGTAGACATGTCAGAAATTGTTGCCAGGTCCCTCAGTCCGGACCAGATGTCCAAACTTGGTCCTGCCTGCCCTGCATCACCACCAGCGGGTTGCTTAGGATAGCTAAGTTTTTTCCTGGCAGCCCCAGATGCGGGAGAAAATGAAGAAGGAGCTGTTGACGTGTCACGTTCCGCTTCAGCTGACAGTGTGTTCACCAGCAGGTCTTTGCACCTCTGTAGGCTTGTGTTGGCCGGAAAGAGAGACACCACATAGGCTTTAAACCTAGGATCGAGCACGGTGGCCAAAATGTAGTGGTCTGATTTCAACAGATTGACCACCCTGGAATCCTGGCAAAGCGAATGAAGGGCTTCATCCACAAGTCCCACATGCCGAGCGGAATCGCTCCGTCTTAGCTCCTCCTTCACTTTCTCCAGCTGCTTCTGCAAAAGCCTGATGAGGGGAATGACCTGACTCAAGCTGGCAGTGTCTGAACTGACTTCACGTGTGGCAAGTTCGAAGGGCTGGAGAACCTTGCACAACACGGAAATCATTCTCCACTGCGCTTGAGTCAGGTGCATACCCCCTCCTTTGCCTATGTCATAGGTGGATGTATAGGCTTGTATGGCCTTTTGCTGCTCCTCCATCCTCTGAAGCATATAGAGGGTTGAGTTCCACCGCATCACAACCTCTTGCTTAAGGTGATGTTGGGGCAGGTTCAAGAGTGTTTGTTGGCACTCCAGTCTTCGGCACGCAGTCGCTGAATGGCGAAAGTGGCCAGAAATTTTTCGGGCCACCCAAAGCGTCTCCTGCACGCCCCTGTCGCTTTTCAGAAAATTCTGCACCACCAAGTTTATTGTGTGAGCAAAACATTGGACGTGCTGGAATTTGCCCAGATGTAATGCCCGCACAATATTGGTGGCGTTGTCAGATATCACAAATCCCCAGGAGAGTCTAAGTGGGGTAAGCCACTGGGCGATGATTTCCCTCAGTTTCTCTAAGAGGTTGTCGGCGGTGTGCCTCTTACTGAAACCGGTGATACACAGCGTAGCCTGCCTTGGAACGAGCTGGCGTTTCTGAGATGCTGCTACTGGTGACGCTGCTGCTGTTGCTGTGTAAGGTGATACATCTACCCAGTGGGCTGTCACAGTCATATAGTCCTTAGTCTGCCCTGTTCCACTTGTCCACATGTCCGTGGTTAAGTGGACATTGTGTACAACGGCATTTTTCAGGACACTGAGGACACTTTTTCTGATGTTTCTGTACAGTCTCGGTATCGCCTGCCTAGTGAAGTGGAATCTAGACGGGATTTGGAACCGGGGACACACTACCTCCATCAATTGTCTAAATCCCACTGCACTAATGGCGGATACCGGACGCACATCTAACACCAACCTAGCAGTCAAGGCCTCAGTTATACGTTTTGCTTCAGGATGACTGCTGTCGTACTTCATCCTCCTCGCTAAGGACTGTTGGAGGGTCAATTGTTTAGTAAAAGTAGTGGTGTTCCTACTTCCTCTCTGGGATGATGAACGACTCCCAGCAGCAGCAACTGCAGCAGCGGCAGCAGTAAGCGTAGCAATGCAGGATCCTCTGGAGGAATCCCGGATAGGAGAGTCAGTCATGCCAGTGACATGGCCTGCAGGACTACTTCCGATCCTGACTAAGGAGGAAATTGACGAGGAGAGAGTTGACAGTGTGGTTTGCAGGCGCTTGGATACAACAGGACAACGGGATTTAGGTGTCCCTGGACTGCTTACGGTCTTAGCCAAAGTTTCTGAACTTGACAGTAACTTTTTATGAACGCGGTGCAGGTGCCGTATAAGGGAGGATGTTCCTAGGTGGTTGACGTCCCTACCCCTACTTATTTCACCTTTACATATGGTACATATGGCAAGACAGTTGTTGTCCGGATTTGGATAGAAATATTGCCAGACCAAAGAGGTGGAATGTTTGGTCTTCTGCCCAGGCATGACCGTGATGGGCTTTTTCATCCCACGGACAACAACTGTCTCCCCCGGAGCCTGATTTAAACAAACCACATCACCATCAGAATCCTCCTCGCCAACTTCCTCCTCAGCGCCAGCTACACCAGTATCCTCATCCTGTTGTACTTCAACAGTGACATCTTCAATTTGCATATCAGCAAGTGGACTGTGGGTGCTCCTTTCAGCACTTGCAGGGGGCGTGCAAATGGTGGAAAGAGCCACCTCTTCCCGTCCAGTGCTGGGAAGGTCAGGCATCGCAACCACCACCACACTTGGACTCTCCTTGGGGATTTGTGATATCTTCTTAGAAAGCACAGTTCTTCGCTGTGCTTTTGCCAGCTTAACTCTTTTGATTTTTTTAGTGGGAGGAGGGCTTCCATCGTCATGTGAAGCTGAACCACTAGTCATGAACATACTAGGGATCGACCTTAGCCGTTCCTTGCCACTCCGTGTCGTAAATGGCATATTGGCAAGTTTACGTTTCTCTTCAGCTGATTTAAATGTTTTTTTCAAGGTCATTTTCCTGAACTTTGTCATTTGGGATTGTATGTGCCCTCTACTATGACATTGGGCATCGGCCTTGGCAGACGACGTTGATGGCATGTTATCGTCTATGTCATGACTAGTGGCAGCAGCTTCAGCACTAGGAGGAAGTGGTTCTTGATCTTTCTCTATTTTATTTTTATCGGAGAAAGTTTGGTCCTCCATTTATGTTATATCGTTTTGATATATACGTGCGGCTAAACACAGAAAATATTTTTTATTTTTGCTGGAGAGTAGTGCACTTTGTGGGTTACACCAGCCTTTAAGAAATGAGCCAGCCGGCTCTTTACTTATGGGACACAGGCGCATGCTTGGCGCTGCTCCTTTGTTGATGCACGTGCGGCTACTGCGCACACAATTCACAAACACAGAAAATATATTTTTTTTTGGTTTGGAGTGTTCTTTGGGGGTTACAGCACCCTTTAACGGTCAAGCCAGCCGGCCCTTTACTTATGACACAGGCGCACGCTTGGCACTACTTTGTTGATGCACGTGCGGCTACTGCGCACACAATTCACAAACACAGAAAATATATATTTTTTTGGTTTGGTTTGGAGTGTACTTTGGGGGTTACAGCACCCTTTAATGGTCAAGCCAGCCGGCCCTTTACTTATGACACAGGCGCACGCTTGGCGGTGCTCCTTTGTTGATGCACGTGCAGCCACAGTGCACACATTTCACAAACACAGAAAATATTTTTTTATTTTGTTTGGAGTGTACTTTGGGGGTTACAGCACCCTTTAACGGTCAAGCCAGCCGGCCCTTTACTTATGACACAGGCGCACGCTTGGCACTACTTTGTTGATGCACGTGCGGCTACTGCGCACACAATTCACAAACACAGAAAATAATTTTTTTTTTGGTTTGGACTGGAGTGTACTTTGGGGGTTACAGCACCCTTTAACGGTCAAGCCAGCCGGCCCTTTACTTATGATACAGGCGCACGCTTGGCACTACTTTGTTGATGCACGTGCGGCTACTGCGCACACAATTCAGAAACACAGAAAATATATTATTTTTTTAGCACTTGGGGGGAGCACCCTTGATGGACAGAGCACCCCCTGGACAACACTACAGCACCCCTTCACGACTGGGACACTTCACAGGACTTTGGAGTGGACACAGCCCCTATGGAGAACTGACTGCACAACACAGTCCAGCCAGCCCCTATGGACTTTGAAGTAGTGGACACAGCCCCTATTAACAACAGCAGCACAGCACAACACAGCCAGCCCCTATGGACTTTGAAGTAGTGGACAACAGCAGCACTACACTACACTACACAGCCCAGCCAGCCCTAACTCCCACCCTCCCTCTTCACTGTCCACAGCCGAGTGAGAAAATGGCGCCGACGCGGGTACCTTATATAGGATCCAAAACCCGCGAGACTCGGAAGGCGGGATGATGACGTTTTGCCTCGATTTCAGATCCGAGTCAGGTGGGAAAAGTCGAGCCTGACTCGGATCGGACTCGGATCGGGGGGGCTCGGGGGGGTTCGGATTTCAGAAATCCGAACCCGCTCACCCCTAGTGTAAACCAGATGCATATACTACTGTTCTCTCCTAGCATAAAACTGGTGCATATGTTGATCTCGCCTGATGTAAAACTGGTGCATATACTACAATTGCATAACGCATTCAACTCTAAGTCAGCCACAGAACTATATGGTTCAACACTGGGCCTCTGTCAAGGGGTGTAACTAGGGGTGTGCAAGTGGTGGCATTGCATAGAGTGCAGGGCTCTGTGGGCGGCACAATTGCAGCCCCATGGCCCCTGTATCTGGCTAGGAGGGTGATTGAAATGGTACCCTGCAGCCAGTGTCACTGCAGCAGTGCAGCCCGGAGTTTGCTTTGGATTCTCCAGGCTAGAACTCTGCAGCCTGTACAGCCACCTGGGACATCCTGAGGATGCTCTGGGCAGTGCTGTACTTGACAAACAGATTGTTCCAGACAGTATTTTTATTATTGTGAACCAGTGGTCAATTACAGTTTATTTTCAAACTTAGGGCCTGATTCACTACGGATTGCTATTACGATTGCAGCTGTGATTACGCACGCAGGTCTGCTGCGAAAATATGATAATGACTGCAAAGCTAGTATAGAGACACCCAAAGTCAGCATGGAGACGCCCCAACCGCTTTCACACATCCGTAATATCTTGGAATCCTGCGTATACATTGGTACCATCGAGTAACATTGGCCCCTCAAGCACAATTACAGGTCTGTCCTTATTCAGAAATTGCTAACCTCGTTGCACGCAGTGAGTACTCAAGCTGTGTATTCCCTCGCAGTGGTTAATTTAGGGGACTCTATCACTGGGTCACCTCAGCCAAAGTATTTGCACCCTAAGCAAATTAGCCCAAGCCGGGTATCTCAGGGAAAGTGGGGATCCCCCCAATAAAGGGGTCGCCCCTCTCCCGACACCCCAGGCTTAGTGTGAAGCACGGGGCTCTTCCCTGCACCCCTGGGCTGTGGGTAAGGGGGTGTAATAGTATTGTAAATAATAATAAACTATTGTTTAATCAGAGGCCTCTTTACATATAGTGGCCGCTCATTGGCTGTGACCCAGGTGTAACCAACCAATGATCAGCCACTAGATGTCAACACTTTAGAGAAGGTTACCATGCAAAAACATACACAAATCACACTGATCTGTGTTTCTTGCAAACTCGCAGCTCAGAAGGTGGTCTATTTGAAACTTCTAATTAGCTGCGCGTTTGCTACAATTACACCTGAGATTGCAATCTCGTTTCTTAGAAAATTCCCGAGTTGTAGCTTTTTCATGAAAAGTAGTTCAGAGTTTGGCCAATGGTGAGTTTAATCACGTTTACAATCTCACCCAAGTTTTTCAGTGAAAAATTAGAAATCTTTCCCAAACTCAGCCAAGTTTGTCTTTAGTAAATTTGCGAGATGAAAAACATGCCTAAACTCACCCGAGATTGCAATCTTAACCAAACTCGAATCTTAGTAAATTTACCATGTCTTTAAAGGATAAATAGGTTTCCCTCAGTTGGAAATTCCTATATGTCAGTGTACGTATGAGGTCACTAACACACTTGAGATCTGCAGCTTGGAAAATAATGTTTATGAATACAATTTTATAGATAAAAAATCTTTATTATCACAAATTTAATGCTGTTTTAATTCTCAGATAGTGTCACACATTTTCAAACGGACTAAGATCTGGGTGTAATTTACTAAAGGTCGGTTTGTTTTTTTTTGTCATTTTTCAGTCAGTTTTGCAAATTGGCCATTTACTAAAGGCAAAACCGATGACAAAATGACCAAAAACCTGATTTTAGAACTTCGTAACAACTATTGATGAAGAACCTGCAGATTTACTTATGGTCAGTTTTAAAACTAATCAAATTCCGACCGTACAATGATGGAAAACCCACGCAAACAATAGACCTGACGAGGTCCTCCTGCCATAACATTAACCAGCCTCAAAATGGTCAGCCCAGAGCTGGATTTCCTCGGAAAGTCATCTTCCTCAAAAAATGGGGTCTCGCTTCCTGAGGAACACACACCCCTGGGTGGAGGGTGTGGGGTTAATGTGTAAAGAATAGATAATAATATTTTTCTTTACAGGTAGACTACATGTGCCAGCAAGCCTGCCCCGGCATGCCGACACTTGTAGAACAACCAGTGCCAGCATGCCTGGGCAGGCTGGCACCTGTAGTTTGCCTGTAAAGAAACTATTAAAATAAACAACCCCACATCCCAAAACCATTAATTCCATACTTAGCAAAACCATGGATGGCCTCCTCTTCATTCCAAGTAGGCATCCAAAGTTCTTCTGAAATAACAAATGAAAAAGCAAGCCCCACAGACACAAACATGAACTTACAGTTCACTCGGTGATCTGTCAAGCAACATTTCAAAATTTTCCAGTTTTTATATAAAAAAAATCTGCAGACAAATGATAAATTATGAATTTGAAAATTTACTTCAAGAGCCTACTGTTTCATAATAAATATACTGTCTGGAACAATCTGTGTACGTCTCAATTATAATAAACAGAAATCTGTATTTAATTCTTAAAGCAAATAATGGTTTGGAGTGCAGCAGAAAATCAGCTTTGCTTTTGTACTCCTCAGTTTGTGCTAGTGTCACTCGATTCCACCAAGGCGCATGGGTTTATGGAACAAAACAGGGAACTTATGAAGGAGCAGAAATTGGCATAGGTCAAGGAGAGAATTTGAGCATAGTGCTAAGAACATAATATTTTTTCAGGCAATGCATAGAAAGTGTTTTGTTACAAAGAAGTGTGTATGAATGGATAGAGAAGTTCAAAGAAAGTCGCACAAGTGTCAGCCATGAAGTACGAGCCTGACGCCCATTCACGTCCACGACTTATGAGAACATTGAGTGTGCATGTGAACTGATTCTGTTAGATAGACGAGTGACAGTGGACTATGTTGCAAATCATTTGCAAATCAGAAGCCCTAAGAGGACGAAGATACACCCCTGATGAAGAGGTGAAGACAGCGCTGCATTCCTGACTCACAGTTCAGCTTAAAATATTTTTTCATGAGGAAATAGGAAAGCTTGTTATCAGATGGACACAGTGTATTGAAAAGCAAGGAGAATATGTCAAAATATAATGTATTTGTCTTTTCTGAAAGTTGATTAAAATAAATTACACAGCCAGAGTGCAGATAATTTTTGACACACCCTCATACATGTGATAAAGAGGGAAAAGGAGTGTGGTATAAACAGAGTCTTTGTGGCAGCCATAATTCTACCATAACACTTGACATACTATAGAAAGACAGCACCTGCACTTGTGTTTCCTATGTGCACCACCAATTATAGTACCCATTGACAGAACATACCCATTGACAGAACAAGCGTGCAACCTTAAGTGATTGAACTTTTGATTATTGTGATTACCTGAGCATGTGTGTGTGACTGTAGTCAGACACAGATATTGGAGCCTATACATTATGCACAGTATGCCACACAGTAGTATTGCCCATTATACACAGCATGCCACACAGTAGTAGTACACATTATGCATAGCATGCCACACAGTAGTAGTGCCCATTATACACAGCATTCCACACAGTAGTAGTGCCCATTATACACAGCATGCCACACAGTAGTAGTGTTCATTATACACAGCATGCCACACAGTAGTAGTTCCCATTATACACAGCATGCCACACATTAGTAGTGCCCATTATGCACAGCATGCCACATAGTACTAGTGCCTATTATACACAGCATGCCACACAGTTGTAGTTCTCATTATACACAGCATGCCACACAGTAGTAGTATCCATTATACACAGCATGCCACACAGTAGTAGTGCCCATTATGCACAGTATGCCACACAGTAGTATTGCCCATTATACACAGCATGCCACACAGCTGTAGTGCCCATTATGCACAGTATGCCACACAGTAGTAGTTCCCATTATACATAGCATGCCATACAGTAGTAGTGTTCATTATACACTGTATGCCAACCAGTAGTAGTTCCCATTATACATAGAATGCCACACAGTAGTATTGCTCAGTATACACGGTATGCCACATAGTAGTAGTGCCCATTATACACAGAATTCCACACAGTATGGCACCTTAATCACATTAAAGTGCAGATAGGGAATTACGTTCCAGCCATCATTTCTTGAAAAATTCCCTTGAGGCCAGATTTATAGATGGCAAATATCCTAACAATTGCACAAGCTATAGGACCATCTCTTTGTTAAACACAGACATCAAAAAAGGGTATTTATTTGATCTAACATCATATGTCGACCCCTCTGGGGTCTTTTGTCAAGACAGGTCATGAAGAGAGGTACGGCACCAGCACTAATCAGGAATATGCAAATTTAGGACTAGTTCCATAAAGGAGCACCTCTACAGCTGTATATATATATATATATATTAGGGGTGTGCACCGGACACTTTTCGTGTTTTGTGTTTTGGTTTTGGATCTGGATCTTTCTTCGTGTTTTGGATCTGGATTGGTTTTGCCAAAACCACCCTTCCGTGTTTTGGGTTCTGGGTTTTGTGTTTTGGATCTGGATTTTTTCTTAAAAAATAAAAAAAACCCGCTAAAATCACATAAATGGGCCTTTTTTTGTTCCTACGCTATTAATAACCCCAATAACATTAATTTCCACTCATTTCCACTCTATTCTGAACACCTCACACCTCACAATATTGTTTTTAGGCCAAAAGGTTGTACCGAGGAAGCTGGATGACTATGCTAAGCGACACAAGGGGGCGGCACAAACACGTGGCCCATCTAGGAGTGGCACTGCAGTGGCAGACAGGAAGCCAATCAGCGTTATGGTGCCCATTTGCATGTAGCACGAACCCGGGAGATCCGTGCTACATGCATCTGTGTGATTGGCACAGAGCAATGACAGGTCCGTGAGACCCGTCTGTGCTGCTGTGGTAAAAAAAAAAAAAAAAACCTGTGTAAAAAAAGAAAAAAATGGCGTGCACCCCCCCAAAAAAGAGCAACCAGCCCCGGGCATTAGTAACCCAGTGCTGGGTGTGCTTAAATACAGGGGACAAACGACGTAGGGGTCCCCTGTACTTAAGCACAACCAGCACCGGGCTAGTCAGAACCAGCGCTGGTTGCCAAAATACGGGGGACAAACGACGTAGGGGTCCCCTGTATTCTGCGCAACCAGCTCTGGGCTCTGATCCGGTCCTGGTTCTGGAAATATAGGGGACAAAAAATGAGTAGGGTTCCCCTGTATGTTCCAGAACCAGCACTGGACTTTTTCTAGCGGGGGGCTGATGCCACAGCCAGGGGAGCCCTTTCACCGGGCCCCCCAGCCGCAGCATCAACCCTGACCGCTAGTCAGCCCAGGCCGGGGATCCCTGGAGAGCTGGGGACCCCCCCAATAAAGGGGTCACCCTCTCCAGGGCACCCCAGGCCCAGGCTGATAGCCCGGGGCTATCCCCGCCACCCCTGGTGGCGGTGGGTGGCGGGTTGATTGTGTGGTGTGGTGTAAATAAAGAATATCAAACATTGTCTTTACAAGTAGAACTGCAAGTCCCAGCTAGCCTGCCCCGCATGCTGGTACTTGGAGAACCACAAGTACCAGCATGCAGGGCATTAAGGGCCCACTAGTACCTGTAGTTCACCTGTAAAAAAAATGTTTAAAAAAACACAGGACACACACACCGTGACAGTATAAGTTTATTAAACATACATACACACACACACATGTACACATACTCACCTATGTAACCTGTAGCATCGGTCCACTTGTCCGGTAAAGTATCCCTAGGGGACCTGTGAAAAAAAACATACTCACCATCTCCTATGCGAGGTTCTGTCCTCTTCGTTCCAAAGTAGGCATCCCCGGACTTGGCAAAAAAAAAAAAACGAAAACGCGATCCACGAACTTAGTACCGTTCTATAGAACGGTACTTCCCGAATGAGAGCTTAGCGGCGGGGTATCACCATGGAAACCCCGCTGCTAAGCGTTCATTGGCTGAGAGAGGTCATCTCCCGTCTCTCAGCCAATGAACGGCTCCCTCCATTGTAGTCAATGGTGGGAACCGCAGGGTAAACTTTAATAACCTTGCGGCTCCCAGCATTGACTACAATGGAGGGAGCCGTTCATTGGCTGAGAGAGACGGGAGATGGCCTCTCTCAGCCAATGAACGCTTAGCAGCGGGGTTTCCATGGTGATACCCCGCCGCTAAGCTCTCATTCGGGAAGTACCGTTCTATAGAACGGTACTAAGTTCGTGGATCGCGTTTTCGTTTTTTTTTTTTGCCAAGTCCGGGGATGCCTACTTTGGAACGAAGAGGACAGAACCTCGCATAGGAGATGGTGAGTATGTTTTTTTTCACAGGTCCCCTATGGATACTTTACCGGACAAGTGGACCGATGCTACAGGGTTACATAGGTGAGTATGTGTACATGTGTGTGTGTGTGTGTGTGTGTATGTATGTTTAATAAACTTATACTGTCACGGTGTGTGTGTCCTGTGTTTTTTTTAAACATTTTTTTACAGGTGAACTACAGGTACTAGTGGGCCCTTAATGCCCTGCATGCTGGTACTTGTGGTTCTCCAAGTACCAGCATGCGGGGCAGGCTTGCTGGGACTTGCAGTTCTACTTGTAAAGACAATGTTTGATATTCTTTATTTACACCACACCACACAATCAACCCGCCACCCACCGCCACCAGGGGTGGCGGGGATAGCCCCGGGCTATCAGCCTGGGCCTGGGGTGCCCTGGAGAGGGTGACCCCTTTATTGGGGGGGTCCCCAGCTCTCCAGGGATCCCCGGCCTGGGCTGACTAGCGGTCAGGGCTGATGCTGCGGCTGGGGGGCCCGGTGAAAGGGCTCCCCTGGCTGTGGCATCAGCCCCCCGCTAGAAAAAGTCCAGTGCTGGTTCTGGAACATACAGGGGAACCCTACTCATTTTTTTCCCCTGTATTTCCAGAACCAGGACCGGATCAGAGCCCAGAGCTGGTTGCGCAGAATACGGGGGACCCCTACGTCGTCTGTCCCCCGTATTTTGGCAACCAGCTCTGGTTCTGACTAGCCCGGTGCTGGTTGTGTTTAAGTACAGGGGACCCCTATGTCGTTTGTCCCCTGTATTTAAGCACACCCAGCACTGGGTCACTAATGCCCGGGGCTGGTTGCTCTTTTTTTGGGGGGGAGGACGCCATTTTTTTCTCTTTTTACACAGGTTTTTTTTTTTTTATTTACCACAGCAGCACAGACGGGTCTCACGGACCCGTTAGTGCTCTGTGTCAATGACACAGATGCAAGTAGCACGGATCTCCTGGTCCGTGCGTGCATCTGTGTCATTGAAATACACAGCAGCACAGACGGGTCTCACTGACCCATCTGTGCTCTGTGTCACTGTCAATCACACAGATGCATGTAGCACGGATCTCACGAGTCCGTGCTACATGCAAATGAGCACCATAATGCTGATTGGCTGAGAGCCGTGACAGACGGCTCTGTCAGCCAATCAGCACTTTGCCCATTAAAGGCAAAGGCATTTTTTTTTAAATGGCCGCTCGAGGCAAAACCTCGAGATCCGACAGCAGATCTCGAGGTTTTGCCTCGGGAGAGGGATCCGGGGCAGACAGGGAGATCCGAGCTTGGGCTCGGATCGCCCCGGATCCCCGAAGTTCGGGTGGGTTCGGTTCTCAGGGAACCGAACCCGCTCATCCCTAATCCATATATGCAGTAGATTCAGTCACTTTTTGCACTCCTTACACTTAGAGCGGTGGAACAGGGGTAAGAGTACAAAAATGACTCATGCAGATCACAACAGAGGCTCATAGGTGCATGTCTGCGGGTGTTAATTTTGGATGCTTGTCCCCAGATACAAAATATGCATGGATAACAATGATGACCAGCATCCACTTCTGATTGGCTGAAGACGCCTTCATCCTCCATTGATACTATTACTTTTATTAGTGTGGGTTCTGTGATCTGCTTATATTACTTATTTCCATTTGATATTCATAATAGGTCTGAAAGCAGATTCCCATTTGATTTTTTTTTTAAAGGGGAAGGCACCGGTGTTTGTACCATTTCCACTAATTGAACTTACAGTAATTATTACTTTTCTTTGTATTTGCATATGCATTTAATTGTATTTTACATGGTAAATGTGACTTTAGTATCTATTAATAACAAGATCCAGACATATACAGATTGTTTTATGTATATAATATATCATTACTAAATTGTGTACAAATTGTGTACTATAATTTTAAAAATTACTACTAACACTGTCAAGCCACATCTCCTGGCATTTACTAGCCACATATACAACTGTTTTATCCTAGTTTCAACATGGTGCATATATTACTATTTCCCCTGGGGTAAAACTGGCACCTGTAATACACTTGTATAACTGCAGATTTAAACCATTTATGGGCACCTTTTCTGTCTCCATTTTGCTCTACAGCAGCCCCACTATAATACAAAGAATATGTTTAGAACCATATTAACATGTGCATGGTTATAACAGCAGTTTGTTTCATTACTCAATAAGCATTGTTCTTCCAGGCCGTAGATGGTATCGATAACCAGATCACTTACCAGAAAGTTGAGAGTGACCGACTCTTAACTCAAGCTAAAGACCTACAGGAGATCTTGGATATCAGTAAGTATAAGTGCAAAATGAATGCAATAGCCAAACATGGTCTAAAAAAAGTGCACTGATAATCTGATCAAAACCATCATGAAAACCAGACCAAGTTATTATGGAGCTAGACCCTAAATGTGAAAAATGACAAATCACTAACAGTTCCTTATGTGGTCAGCAAATTTGGCTACTCACATGCACAGTAGGATCAGTCAGTTTGTGGATAGCTTTGAAGACATTGTATTTAAAAAAAAAATACATATTTGCTTGCTAGTATTGTAAGTGTATTATTGAGGATAAAGCTGGATACACACTGGAGCGATGTCGGGCCGTTTTTTTACGACATACCGCCTACATCGCTCAGTGTGTATGCATGTTTGTGCCCTCCCGCGGTAGCTAGCGACGGTCTCCGGGTTTGATGTGCTGCATATCAAACCTAGCGATATCACTAGCGGCCAGTGCATTATTAATGAATGATGTAACGGTGATTGTTACGTCGTTCATTAAAGTCGTCCAGTGTGGACACACAATCACTGTTGACGGGCATTCGTTCCAATGTCAGAACGAATGGCAGTTGCTCCAGTGTGTACCTAGCTTAAGCTTTGTGGAGGTTAAGTAGGTTCAGATGTCAGAAAAAATTGCAAAAATAATAAAAGGAATATTTGTAAAACTGATGCATGCAAACAGGGGTGTCGGAACGAATTTATGTTGGGGGGCAACATAAAATCATTCCGGCGCTGTCCCCCCTTCCTCTCCCCTCCCCCCTCCCTCTCTCTCACCTGACTTAGCAGCCGGCGGCGCAGATGGTCTGGGGCTGTGCTTTATAGCATTAGGTTTCACAGCACCTGCACCGCACATAGGAGGAGATGTAATGTGCTGTGTTTTAACTTAAAGACCGCACATTACACCTCCTCAGTCCTCAGGCCGTGCATCCTATTGCTATAAAGCACTGCCCCTTACCATCCCCGGCCACCTGCTGCTCCATTCACATTTTATGGGGGGCAAACCGCTACCTCGTTCCCCCCTCCCGTTCTGACGCCCATGCATGCAAAGGTAAAATGTGTTGCTAATACTAATAGCAACCATTGAGATGCTTGCATTCCATTTCGTAAACTGCACATGGGCAACAGCCCTTCTTACCATTGCCACATGTTTTTTAAACATCCCCTCATGTACCTGGAAGCCAAAGAGGGATATTTACTAAGCCGTGGAGAGAGATAAATTACCAACCAATTGGCTCCTAACTGACAGATAAGAGCTGATTGGTTGGTACTTTATTTCTTTCCACTTTATCACTTTCCAAGTTTTAGTATATCTCCCCTATAGTGTATATCGTGCAAGTATAGTCTACCAATATCCAACAAATAGACATTGAAGTACAGTAACTGAGCTAATTCTCCATACTTTCATTCAGTATTATTCAGATGTAGGAATTTTAAGATATCATTGATCCCCCCAATGACATATATTACTCTAGGGGGTAAATTTACTAAGATTCGAGTTTGGTTGAGGTGGCAATCTCGGGTGAGTTTAGTCATTTTTTTCAACTCGCGAATTTACTAAAGACAAACTCGGGTGACTTTGGAAGATTTCTTCTCAGTGGTAAAACTTGGGTGAGTTAGCAAACTCAAAAACAACTCACCATTGGGAAAAATCGGAAGTACTTTTCATGAAAAAGATGCAACTGTGGAATTTACCAAGAATCGAGATTACAATCTCGGGTGAGATTGTAGCAAACTTGCTGTGAAATTGAAGTTTAAAACACTCCACCTCCTGAGCTGCGAGTTTGCCAGAAACATACACAGATCAGTGTGATTTGTGTATGTTTCTGCCTGTATACTTAATCTAAAGTTTTTTTTGTTTTTTTTCAAATGACGTAGGGTCCCCCCCAAAAAACATAACCAGCCCCGGGCTGTCGAGCCAGTCCTGGTTCCTAAAATTATGTAGAAAAAACGAGTATGGTTCCCCCTGTAATTTAGGAACCAGCACCTGGCTGCAGGGCCTGTCCTGGTTTTACATATAGGGGGAAAAAATACATAGGGGTCTCCCTATATTTAAAACCAGCACTGAACCCAAATTGACCAGGGTGTTATGCCACAGCCAGGGGACCCTATCACCGGGTCTCCCCAGCCAAAGTATTTATACCCCACGCCGGTCAGGCCAAGATGGGGATCTCAGAGGAGGTGTAAAATACAATAGTTGAGAACTGTTTTTACAATACTATTACCTCTGTACCCACAGCCCAGAGGTGCGGGGAAGAGCCTGGGGTTTCGGGAGAGGGGGGACCCCTTCTTGGGGGGTCCCCACCTCCCCTGATATCCCCAGCTTGGGCTGACCGGCTTGGTGTGTTAATGCTTTGGCCGTGCTGGTGATAGGGTCTTGCTCAGGAGAGTTTTGCAGAGAGAAAACACTGCAATCTCGTGTGAGTAATCTCATCTAAACTTGCTACTTGGGGGAGAAATCTCGATCTGCTTCATCATCAGAAAACTCACTCTGAGCTAAACTAACTTCTTAATAAATTTGTGAGTTTCAGGAGCCTCAAATCTCACGAGTTTTGGCAATGCTGATTGAGTTTAAAAAAAAAAAAAACTTGATCAGACTCGAATCTTAGTAAATTTACCCCTAGCTATCTGTAATATCATTGAGTTTACTGTAACATGGTCAATTATGTCATTATGTTTCTTATGTCTTATGCCTAGCTGAGACCAAACAACGTGTTGATGGTGTTGCTTCCAAAAAAATTGCCTTAAATGAAAGTTTGGCAAATATTATTGTACAACTTCAGTTAGCAAAAGACGGTAAGTGACAATTGTTTACATTCTGGCCATTATAAAATATTTTGCTTTATCAATATTAATATAAAGAATAAACTGAAATATATGTTATTGTATAGCAGCAGGTCTACATTTGTCAACTGCATCAGCAGAATTTATTCTTAATTTTTTATCAAAAGTGTACTGTATGTCTGAGGGTAGCAGAGGGACAATTTTATTGACAGTCAGAGCTCACCAATTACTCTGATTGGTGGACAGCACTGACCAGTCACCATCAGAGTGGCAGAAGGTCCACCATTTAGTGTGATGGAAGCATTCTACTGGTTATGATAGCTTACCGACACAGTCAAGCCTAATCTACAGCGGACAGAGTGGAATCTATTTTGGTCTGCATTTTATCGTCACCAGAGATTCCAGTAGGGACAGGGATGTCTTCATTGTAAAAACTTCAAAAACATTTTAATCTACATTGTACAACTACTAGAGATAATGAGGTTGGTTTGCCATTTTATAGTCACCAGAAAACTGGAATAAGCACTGTTAGCCACCAAAGTTTGTGAATATGCATTTTAAAGTCACCAGAGTCAGCACTGTATATAGGTCACTAGTATGCCCCGCATTTTCTATCATGCCCACTAGCATGATGTATGAAGTAATATCAGATAGTCTTATTTTTGTATAGTGGTTAGTAGAATGTTTTGTGTATTGTATAGAGATCTGTTAAAGTCCCTGCACATTGTATGGAGGTTTGTAGGAGCTTTCTATTTTTATATACAGGTAAATAGAATGATCTCTTTATTGTGTAGATGTCACTGGAATGTTTTCTGTGTTGTTTAAATGTCACCAAAATGTTATGAAATTTATTCAGATAGCATGCTTATCAGTGATTGAATGCTAACCAAACTATGATAGTGAATGTAGAAGTAGCAGTGCATCAGATGAGTTTTTGTTACTAGAATGTTCTCTGTATTGTATAAAGGTCAGAACAATGCTCTTTGTATTGTATATCTGTCACTAAGGGGCCTATTCATGATGTTAATTATCAGGGTCCGAACGGTCCTCGATAATTAACATTCTGACTCGCTGCGGCTACCAGAGCAATTCATCATTGCTCCAGCATGGTGACAGCTGATGCGATATCAGCTGTCCCCGCGAGCTGCTTCACTGCTCTTTTTCAGTGACGGGACAAGCGCTCCGACGTCCGGCGGGAGGAGCCAGACAGGAGCAGAGGGATCCGAAAGGATCCCTCATCGCAACCCGGACCTCCTTTTCATAGGGAAGGAGCGGGTTACGATGCCAGAGCAGGAGCTCCGCCGTCAGTCTCCGAAAATATAATATCTTCAGAGCTTGATGAATTCTGTCCCCATACTAGTGTATGGGGACAGCGGGCCATTCCACAGGATGCTTTACCGTCTTGATGAATGACCCGATAACTTAATTTTTACAATTGCAGGGGAAAATGTGCATTTTCACCTGCTTTTGTGAAAATTAGGCAGTGATCAATAGGCCCCTAAATGGTCTAGATATTGTGTACAGTTCTATAGAATAGGGTCAACATTGAATACTGTTACCATGGAGCTCTGTTGTTTCCAATTGATAGCTTATTTGAAATATAATACCTTGTCACATCAATGATCAAAGAGCTGTGCAACAGTCATAACATTCAGCTCCAAGTAATGTACTCTTATGTAGCAACAAGAAAACCACCTCACCAGACTAAATGTACAGTTCCTGCCCTTAAGGTGCATACACACTAGACGATATGCTCCCTGAGCGATATCGTCTAGTGTGTCCCCGGCAGGCTGTGCTCAATGTCGTTCATGACATTGAGCACAGCCGCTGAACGATATCATTAGCGATATCGTTCAGCGCCGGGCTCTCTCACCCATTCCCTGACATGCAGCAACCTGACGAGGTCGTCAGGTTGGCCTGCATGTCAGCCCGATGAACGAGGATGACGAACGACCCGCGGGAACGCGCGTCGTCGTCATCGTTCATCTTTTTTGTGTTAAAAATGGACGATAAAGTGGACGACTGAACGATAACGATATCGTTATCGTTCAGTCGTCCACTTTAATCGCCCAGTGTGTACGCACCATTACTCTGTAATTAAGGTGTCTATGTACTAAGCAGTGATAAGTGACAGATTGAAAAGTGATGTCAGTGATAAGGTGCCAGCCAATCAGCTCCCAATTGCCATCTCACAGGCTGTGTTGGAAAAATTACAGTTGGGAGCTGATTGGCTGGCACTTATCACAGACATCACTTTTCACTCTGTCACTTATCACTGCTTAGTACATAGACCCCTAAATCAGATAACTATGGGTCTCATTCAGACCCGCTCGCGAGCGCAGGACGCTCGCAAGCGGGTCGATGGTACCCAAATGCGCATGCGCAAGACAGAGGGAGCTCCGTCGGGCGCATGCACGAGACCCGGCTAGCGACGGGGTAGCCGTCGCTCTGGGTCTCGCACCAAAGGGGGCGTGCTATCGATGTTGATTGACAGCACGCTCCCTTTGGTGGGCGTGGCTGCCAGACGGAGGTGTTCCCATGGGAACGCCTACCGTCTTGGTCCGGCCCCACTGACATCACTAGTGATGTCAGTGGGAGTGATTTTGGCTCTGATAGAGCCAAAATCACTCCAGGGCTTGCGGCAGCGAGACCCTACCGCAGGGTCTCCGTCGCAAGGCCGATGGTCGCGATGGTCTTGACCATTGCGACCATCATCATGGACGCTCGCATAAGCTGTGGGTGGTAACCCACAGCTATGCGAGCGTCCATAAGGCCGCTCCAAGTTGAGGTAGGAGGGCCCTGATTCAGAGCGAGCGCTCTGGTCAGAGCGTCCGGCTCTGGATCAGGCCCAATGTTCGTTATTTGTGGTCGTCAGTAGTGCTAGATAAGAGAAAATTCCTGAAAAATGGTGGTGCACTGGCTCATTTATAGATAATACATAAATTAACATTCATTAAACAAATTATTTTTAGGAAGAGAATATTTAATTTAAAAAAGCCAACTATTTTAATAAACTTATGTAGTTGTGAGAATAAAAGTGTTGAAAATACGGGATTAATACTACCTGTATCACTTCATTTATTTTATCACATTAATGAAGCTAATCCTCGCTTTATTTTCTAATGTGCAATTGTAATCTCAATGGGGTTCCACCTATAGAAATATTTGATTCTATAACCAATTTACTTATTTCTTATGTGGATTTTTCATTGTAGATTCTAGATGTATTCAGATGTGCCATCTGCTGGTGACTCAATGTAATTGCATTGTGTATCAGCCATAACTTTGAATCAGGACTGATACAATATAACTCTATTAACTGTCTCTTTCTTGCTATTGCTATCTTGTGTATACTATGTAAGTTAGTAGGCATACATACCTCTATAATAAACTCATCTGATGCACCGCAACTACTACATTCACTATCCTATTTCGGTTATAGTATTCGGTCACTAATATGTATCGTGTGTGACTTGATTTCATCTGATCAATCACTCAAGCCTAACCTTTAATTCTAGGGAAAGTTTAGGCAATAATCAAAGGCACTATAAGTTTCAAAATGATTTACACTTACAAATAATAATATAAACATATTTATACCAGACACTGATGACAAACATATGGGGGAAGAAATAATACTTCCCTTAAACCTTTCATTTGGCACTTAGGATGATTTGGTCAGTGCAGCTGTACCATATAAGAAGTATAGAAATACCAATATTAGTGTAATATTATAACACACATTCAAAGAGTCAAATACTCTATTTAAAAAAAAAATATTTAGATTTAGGGTATGTTTCAAACCATTTGTAATTATGCTTACATATAGCTGGAATTTGATGCACATTGAAAAGATGCAGAGATTTGATGCAATTCAAATGTTTAGGAACTGTCCTTCAATATGCTCATAAGATAAAATGAAAAAAGCAGAGCAGAGTGTCAAAGGAGCAGTGATAAAGTTGAAGTTTGGAGGATCCAGAGCCATCTTTCTTATGTCTTTTGAAAGTCCTATAATACTGGTCCATGGTTCTCCTGTTGATTCATTACTTGGTTGGGTAATCTTTAAATGGGAAGCAGTCGGGAAGCCGATGGACGCAATCCCGACCGCCGGCTTCCCGACTGTCTAATCCCGGCAAGGTACAAATGATAGGCATTGAAATCCCGATGCCTGTCATTTCACCTACGCCGGGAGCCCGATGCCCGGCATCCCGATCGAAGGTACGCCGGGCGCTGGGCATGGACAAACGTGGGGGGGTGTTAGGTTTAGGGCTCCCGGGGGGGATTTAGGGTTAGGCACCCTCTTGGGAGGGTTAGGTGTAGGCTAGGGAAAGGGGGGTTAGACACCCCCAGGGGGAGGTTAGGGTTAGGCACCCCCCCCCCGGGAGACTTAGGTTTAGGCAGTGGGGAAAGGGGGGTTAGGTTTAGGCACTTAGAGGGGGGATTAGGGTTAGGCTCTGGGGGGGGAGGTTAGGGTTAGGCACCCGTAAGGGAGGGTTAAGGTTAGGGGGGTAAAGATTAGGGTTACTTACCTTTAGCAGCAGTCGGGATCTTCACCCCTGCCGGGCATGCGCTGTCGGGATTTGAACCGCCGTTGTGGTCTCTATGAAAGCACCTTGCTATTGTTATTTTGTGTTATGCTCTCTTCCACTGATCCTGTTAAATTAGTAGGAATGTGTATCTCTTTAATAAACTCATCTGATGCATTGCTACTTCTACATTGACTATCCTAGTTTGGTTAGTATTCAGTCACTGATATGTATGATCCAACAGCAAGAAAATGTATGATATCTGACTTGATTTCATCTGATTAATCACTCATTCCTATTCATTTCCTAGATGAGTAGGTATAATTCTATCCCTGGACACTCATTTATAATTGCAGATTTAGGATTCATCACGTCGAGCAAAAAATTTTTAGAAACAAGGCACACTAAAACCCCTGAAGTGCATTCCGCTTATGTAATTTTTCCAGGCAAATGAAGATACCTACAGTATAGTGGGGGCTCCATTGGGGTTATAATTGTTCATCAGAAAAAAAGAGATAATTGTGAGAGAATAAATTAAGTAATACAATTTGGCTAAATTTGTATCACTTATTTTCAACACTGTCATACTTATTTTTACATTCCTATTTAAATAAAGAATTGTCTTCTGACCTTGTCCTAAAATAAATTGATGTTTTAATGAAAAAGAGAGTAGTAGAACAATTAAAAATAACTTGTATATTAAATGTTATATTATTTTCACAAACTTGCTCTGTTCTACAACATTTGTGTAAATACACATATATACTTTCCAGCTAATGTAAACTGAACAGACTTGAACAAGATGGCCATATCATCACATAGGTTTTTCTACACCTTTGATATAAAATGCAAATGAAACTAAATGTGTTAAGCCTATATACTAGTTCTGATATTTATACTATTTAAATTAATGTGCATTTAACAGATGACACAAGAAAGCGCCTAGAAATGTCAAAACTTATAGCAGATAATGCTCTAAACATCAGTGCCACGGTATCTGAGGTTACTGATCCAATGTCACAAAATGCAAAGACATGGGCAGAAAACCTAAGCAATTCCGATTTTGATGCCTCTGCCTATAACGCCGTTGTAAACTCAGCTGGAGAAACAGGTAAGCGTTATCTTTCAACACTTCTGATATATGCCCATACTGGGATGTAGTCCGCCTCCCGCCGTGCGCTAATACTATGTAGTGTAAATTTCATGAAAATGTGTTATATGCATTAAAAAAAAAGAAAGAAAAACATGAATATATTTATCATAAGGGGACATTGCATTTTCTAGTGAGAATGATAATACAGTTCTCATCCTGATTTGTAAATGCAATACATAAAAATTGGTCAATATTTTTTACTTTTTATAGGTGTAGTACAGGCTATGACATACATAGCACTAAGCCCCAGAGGGTGCATTTAACGCAGATTTTGCACCCTCTGGGGCTTAACTTGCGGGGTAGGAAGCCTTAATTGTATAGCTTAGGGCTCACAGGGCTAATTGAATCTGCCCCTTACTGTATATGTTCATTCAATAGGTGTGATAGATTTTGTCAACATTCATAATGTCTATATGAGAATGCTGACATGGTCATAAGTCGACATGCAGCATGTTGACATGCTCGCAATGTCGACATTGACCACGTCGACATCATGTCCACACTGATGACATGTTGACTTGATTAGAATGTTAACAATATGTCCCTGGTGGTCTAGCTGTGATGTATCAGGTACAGTAGATCTGGAGGCTCCAGTGATGTCTTTCGGGTCCTGGGGGTAAGCTGATGATTACCTACGGCGGATGCAGCTGCACTCCCGGTGGTGAATATGATTAACCCCTAACCCAACTCATAGTGCCTGACCCTAACCTTAAATATTGGTGGAGGAAGAAACATACAGTGCCTACTTCTGGTTTCACATTACCTTTACTTATGTTTGGTAAGATAATATACATGTATGGGTTTCATACATTTTAGGCAGTGCAGTATAAATGAAAAGATACAATCCCCTGCATTATACAGCTTATACTCTGTTGAGAGGAGGGTTACAGTACATACAGGGGCGTAACTGTAGTGGGTCCTGTACATACCCCGCCTCTCATTACAGTGTAAGCTGAATAATGCATCATTGCTATGAGTACCGGGGGCTTAGAGGTGCCTCCCCTGTAGTGGTATCAAATATGGGAATTCATCACGAAGCAGTGCTGTGGAATGTACCCCAGTTAAGTATATATGACAGGGTGGGCAGCACTAAGGGGGATTTGGTGTGGATGCTGTGATCTCTGTATAACATATTTGAGCTTACACTAAGCCAGCAGCTAGAGGTACACTGACATATCATGTAGCTCATTTTCCAGATGGGATGGCTGCATTAGTGAGTTACTGGGGACACATTGTGGCATAATGTGAACTAATGCCACTGTGTGGCATGATGTGAACTTGGGACACTGTAAAGTGGCATGAGAACTTGGGGCACTACAGTGTGGTATAATATGAACAGGGGTAGTATAATGTGGCATAATATTAACTGGTGAACTATATTGTGACATAGTATGAACTTGGGGGAACTGCATTGTCTTAATATGAACTAGGGCACTGTATGACATAATATGAACTGGGGGCACTACAATGTGGCATAATGTAAACTGGAGCACTGTGTGGCATAATGAGAACTGGAGCACAGTGAGGCATAATGTGAACTGGGGACATGGGGTGACATACATACTTTGAACCTAAACTCCTTCTTGTGTCCCATTATAGTGAAGAACCTGACAGAAGTTATGCCCTTGCTCCTGAATAAGCTGCACACTGTCGAACACAAGTTTCCTTCAAACAACATCTCATCCAGCATTCACCGCATCCGTGAGCTCATTGCACAGACAAGGAGTATAGCTAGTAAGGTAGGGTGGTGATCAAAAGTATCCATTTACTATAAACTGTTTTCCCTATGTCATACATTTCCATTGTAATCCTGGCTTTATATTGTAATTTTGCCCTTATACTTCTGCTAAAAATTTCCATTTGTATTTGAACCCACTGGATTTCTGTTATGATCAACAAGGAACTACCGTGTAAGACCTCTAGAGTCAAGCTGGTAAGGTCAATAACAGCCACCTGCTGTTCCCTTAAAGCTGGATATGCTCACCGGTATTTAGGTGGCCACCTGGTCTTAAACTCGGGGCAGTAGGGGCTTACACGGCAATTCCGGTGATCACAAGATGCAGGGGTCAGGTGGTGTGATGCAGCTTGGTGAGCTGAGATGCGGTTTTGGTGGCAAGTTGCGACCTTGAGAGCCAAGATGTGGCCTTGAGGGCCGAAGTGCGGTTTTAATGATAACATATGGCCTTGAGGGTCGAGATGTGGGCTTGATGGCCGAGGTGCAGGCTTAAGGGCTGAGTTGCGGCACTGATGTTGAGGTTGACCTTGAGGGCTGAGGTGCAGCACTCGTGCCAAGGTGCGACCTTGAGGGCTGAGGTGTTGCAGTGGTGCCGAGTTGCAGCCTTGAGGAATGTGATGTCACCTAGGTGGTGAAGGTAGCTAGGCTTCAGACAGGAACTGCAGAGACACCGAAAGACAGACAGGAACCAGTATTCACACAAGGTGTAAACCAGCGATGTGGCACCAGTCCAGAGAGACTGATAAAAGATCCACCACAAATGAGTTGCAGGTGCTCAGATGATTGACAGCTGACAACTGGAACACGGCATCCAGCAGATCCAGCAGCATCTGAGGCGCTCCGGCATCTAGGTCTCCCAGCAACCGCGAGTGCCATCCCAGGTCGCTATCCAGGTTGCCTGGTGATTGGGGAGACTGTCAGACCCTTTCATACACTTATTTAATATTTGTTCCCTTTGCACTCACCTCTTATTTTCCTTCCCTCACCTTTATTTCCCACTGCCATATTCCTGAAATAATTCTCTTATCATTGTCCTTTTCATGCTTCTTGCCTTATCCTTTTTTTTTTTTACCTGTGCTCCTCCCTATATACTCCTGCAGGGGCAAGCACAAGATTTTGATACGGGGGACTGTGAACTTGTCTATCACCAAAATACTGAGATAATAACGCAAATTGTATTTTTCTCTGGAAAGGCCTATATTGCACTGCTCTGCAAACAGTTGAGTGACTGTTTGTACAGTGATAGAAATAGCAGTTTCTAACACTGTACAGTATGTACACACCTAGCAGATATATCTGCAGATCGAGTGATCTGCAGATATATCTGTAGATGATGGTCGTTCATATACACTGAACTACCATCATCTTCCAGACAGCCGCAGGTCCCGCTGGCCGGGGGTGACTCCTCCCCGCGGCTGCCGCTGCATGTGTATGGGCGATCAGCAGACTGCATGTACACACTAGTCGATGGACCGATATGTCTGCAGATATATCTGTCCACCGGCTGTGCAACACAGCTAATGCAATATGTCTGTGAACGATGTCGTTCACAGACATAACCGGTGGTACACACTGGCCAAGGGGCACCAGATATATTGGCCGATCCATTGATCGGCCAATATATCTGTCAGTGTGCACCCAGCTTTAGAGTTTTGCCCGGCTATGCCATTATAGTCTCATCAAACACTAATGCCTTCTTTCACTCACCAACCACTTACCAACATTATCTTAATGACATTGGCAAAATCCCATTGTTATTGACTCACAGGTAATACTTTTATACACCAACTCAACACATTTTTACATACATGTGAATGCAGGCATAATTAATGCTGGTGTATTTTTACATAACAGCTGTTACAAGATCTATGTTGATTTATTATATGCTTTATATTTTGAGAGTGATTTGGCACTTAATTATGATTATGTGTACCTTCCCATGCTTACAAATAACAATGCATTCATATTAATTAAATTGCTGATATAAAATATATCTGTAATGGGTGTAGATGGAAATAGCACCAAATAGTATAATACCCTCAGTACCAAATTAAATATATTGCGTCTAAAGTAATATATGTGTACCAGCTATACACTTACATAAGCATCTCAGTGGAAGAGGGGGGTCTTTTTCTTTCCAAGGACCATTTAAAGATGAAGAGAAACAGCTGGCATCTGTCGAATATGTATGGTCTCATCCAGACTACTTGAAGGATATTCCCCAAGAAATAAAACAAAAATGTCCACAATAGTTTAATATTGTTTGGACGATAATTAGGGAAAGGAGGGAGTGAGATGTACTAATAACACCGGAAATATCTCTGCGCTCAGACAATACTTTTCTGCGTACCAGATAAAAAATCTTTGTGGCTTATCTGCAGATCTTGTCTTTGATCTCTACAATACCCTATAGGTTCGGGCTACAAAGCATCTCACATGGTGTAATATATTTTTTAAATAGTGGTTTACAAAAATACCAACATGCTGCTGGGAGGAGGTTATGTGGAGGAGAGCCACACAGACACAGGTAGTATGAATTACAACTGACTGGGTGTGCGCTATCCAGGGGATCTGAAGCAGCGCTGTTGCTGCACGCCACCCTGGATGGAGCCTGATGTCGCTGTTAGCCCTGTAGAATGGGGAGGACAAAGCACACTTATTTCACAAATAATATGTATTTCTTTGCTATGTCCATTTATAACCATTGTATGTTCTGTGTTAACCTCCAGGTTCAAGTATCTATGAAGTTTGGAGGCAAATCAGCAGTCAATGTGAATCTGAAAACAAACCTTGCTGACCTAAAGGCTTACTCCTCCATCAGCTTGTACATCAATCCAGATGCACACCAACAACAGCCGCAAGACAGATTCATCATGTATCTGGGACATAAAAATGTAAAGGATAATTCTGAACAGATCTATTATTTTCTTTCTTTATAAAGCTGAGTCTTAATTTCGCGCTCCAAGGACTAGTTCATACTTTTGCTGCCTTTTAGTAAACACACCAGGTCCATATTGTTCCCTAGACATACAATATTTTTCTCCAGTATTGAGTGTAGGAAAAAGGGAGAGAGCTGCATCTGTAATTGTCTTCTAGTAACACAATACTGTATCTTGGCAACAAAACTCTGACAGAGGAGTTGTCACATAATTGCAGTTTACATGTATTCCTCACAGCAGTTTACCAGTTGCTAAGTCTAATAATGGGGTCATAATAGGATGACCTATAAAATACATAACATTAAGTATATACAGTATATCTATGTTTGCTTGAAAGATATATACATTAATAAGTCATGACAACTTGTATTTGAAGTTATTAACAAGAAATGAATTATTAACAAGACTTTATTTTGTAGGCCAAATCAGACTACATGGGTCTCGCAATTAAGCGCAATAATCTGGTATATGTGTACAACCTGGGAAGTGGGGATGTGGAGATTCCTCTGGACTCTAAGCCTGTCAGTATGTGGCCAGGATATTTTAGTCTTGTGAAAATAGAAAGGTAATGTATGTGTACCTAGCAGCGATGCATGCACAATGTGTGTAAGAATACCGTAGCACTATACAAACAATCGGTGCAGAACAGAGCAGAATGAAATTACTGTCAAAATTATTTGCAGGAACCGATTTTTCTTAAAAATGCAAATGATGTAACTATGTAACTGGTATTGGCGGAGAACCTGCGCTCGATGAAGTATAGATAACCCTAACGGGAGCTGCTCCAAAAAGAGATATCCAGTCTCTTAAAACATATAGGGTGATCAATAAATGGTATTAGAGCGCTACAGCTTGTGTGGTGTTTGTGGCATGGTAAATATATCGGAAATAAAGTGATATGAATATGAATATACAGGCTAGTGTTTCAAATCAAAAATCTCTCTTACTGAAAACAATATGTAAAAGTTACTATAAGCATAGCAACATGTCACAAAATAGAGTGTCAAAAGATGTCCCTAAGACACACACTAAAACAATGTAATCGTGATAGGTCACTTCTTATACACGATAGATATGCATGACAAAAAGATCCTAAACAGAAACCTAAATATACAGTACGAGCCTCAACAATGTTCATTAATTCTACTAGGTAGCTGGGTTGTATAGTCAATATTCCACAGTGAGACAAACAAGGTAACAAACTTTGTTCTCTCAGATGGAATGAAAACAAGCTTGATGCACTGATAATATATTCTGTGACTGTGGTCACATCTGATGGTGTGCGGGAATGAATTAAGGTGATTGTTTTATCAGGAGGGTAGTGGAGTGGGAACAGTTAATAATTCTCAAACATGCTGCATCCCGCTGGTCTGGAAAAAAGTTTGCTGTAGGCGCCTTCCCTAGGGGCTGTTAATCTTCTCGGGGTAGGAGTATGGCTTTTAAACTCAGCCACTAAACGAGGAGAGCTCTAATGACAGCGTTCACCCCTAAGCGTAGTGTGCCAGTGTCACTACTGGATACCCAGACGTGCACCGGCAATGATGTTCAAAGGAGGGACAGCTACTGTCTAAGGAAGGGGTAAAGCAGTGTGGGCTCCAGGGAACCTGACACCGCTGACCCGTTTTCTATCGCAGCCAAATGGCCGCTCCTGTCCCTTGCCGGCTACTGCAAACTTCACTTTGTGGGGCACTGTAATGTTCTTGTAAACAGAGAAATTAGTATTTATTTAGGTTAAAACACACTCACTGTGAACAAGCCCCACCCACAGTGAAATGCACTACTGACCCTCTTATGGAATTCCTGCTGTGCACAAGCGGGGTCCTGAAGTCCATGCTCCCCTGATCTTCTGTACCTCTTCTGTATCAGGTAATCAAATACCTATCTTTCTTATTTAGATACTCTCATGAATACCTTGACACTCAGCTGAGTCCTGCGCTGTAATTTATAACAGGACCCAGCCTGCAGTGACTGTATTCACAGCAGATACCACTGCACTTTTTTCATATGGTTGGAAATCTGGTAGGGCACTCTCATCCTGCATTCACTGCTCCTTAGCATGTGCAAGAAAGCACATGAACCCCTGATACCTTCCAACTGTATAATTCTGAACCAATCTTGTGGATCTTAATAGTCTAGATATACTATTCAATGGGAAAGGGGGGAGAAGGATGGTGGTGAGGAAGTGGATAAGGTCTCCCATAAAAAGCTTCCTATAGTTGTATGTTTAACAATGATGCCTTTATGAGGGTGCACCCTAGGAGCAAAAATCTAAGGTACTCAACACAAGGTCCTTAATAGTCTCTCAGGAGACTAGTGCTCATATTTATATCAATAAATGTTGAATTATTCTACTAACATGGCTTCGATTTATATATTATACTTCTGCATATGGCATTTTGCAAGACTTTAAGAGTATGTGGACCCAATCTGTATTATTCTTTCTTTTTCATCCTTATTTTTACCATCACCTACCTTCAATATTTTTGCTTTCCAATTGGGACTTTTGTCCCTAATCTTGCATATTATATTGCTTATTATATCTGTTTTTCACTGGCTCTATTCTTTTACTTGCAATTCTTAGCTAGTATATTTTCTTAAGTAATATAGTTTGTAATATATATATATATATATATATATATACATATAATGGAATGAAAAGAAGACAAGACGCATCCACGTGAGTAAAAAATAAATCACTTTTACTAAGTGTAATAAGCTCACATACATCAAAGTAGACAGCGGCTGGCTCACACTCAACCCTCCGGGGCCTCTGGATAGCACCCAGGGTCATGGATATCCACGTTACACAAAGTGGCAATCCCGTCCGGCTCTCAAGACGAAGTCCTTCGCTGATTAAACTAGTTGGGCGTGGTTCGGTGTCTGACGTTGGACGTGGTGTTGTCACGAGCTGAGTCTCAAGCTGTTTGTTGCAAGGAGAGCCGGATGGGATTGCCACTTTGTATAACATGTATATCCATCACCCTGGGTGCTATCCGGAGGCCCCGGAGGATTGAGTGTGAGCCAGCCGCTGTTTACTTTGATATATGTGAGCTTATTACACTTAGTAAAAGTGATTGTTATTTTTTACTCACGTGGATGCGTCTTGTCTTCTTCTTTTTGTTTAATGATTGATATGATTTGGCCTGTGGTGATGCTAATAAGAGGACAGCAGCACGTACATTGCCATTATTTGGGACTTTTTTGATACTGGACTTTATTTGTATTTATTGTATGCTGTTAAGTGGATATGTTGCACACTTGTGCATTCCAAATATGTATATGTATATATATATATATATATATTTTGTTAAAATAAAAAACTTTTAATTGTATATATTTAACTATAGTGCATCATATAAGTTTGTGTTTTCCATGTATTATATCCCATTCATTTTATAAGATATCTTATTATAAGTTCTATACAGTACTTTATAGATTACATTTTTTCCTAGATTGGGACGGCATGGCAAAGTACTTTTAACTGTACCTAGTCAGAGCAGTACGGCAGAGGAGAAGTTCATCAAGAAAGGCGAAGCTCCTGGGAGCGATTCTCTGCTTAATCTAGACCCTCTGAATACTGTGTTTTATGTTGGGGGAGTGCCTGAAGGATTTAAGGTATGAGTTGGAGCTCTAATCATTTTCACATGTTGTACACTATACAGGCATATATTTACAGCCTGGGACAAGATCCAGGTTTAGGGCTAGGGGGAGGGTTAGGGTTAGGCTGTGGGGAGGGAAGGTTAAGGTTACACTGCAGGGGGGAGGGTTAGGGTTTAGTGTTAGTACATTTACCTAGTTGTTTCGGGATTATGACTATCAGGACGCCGCTGTCGGTATTGTGATCACTGCCATCCTGACTGCCAGGATCCCATACCCAACCCGTATATACATGCATTTATACACACATATACTGGAACCACCACTATCACCAGAAACCAGTAGCGTCACACGGTGGTTCGGGGGGTGACACCAAGGTGCCAACTCCCCCTCAGTGACAAGAGCCAAGTGCATTACTCGGTTCCTGTCACAGTGAGGGAGCCGGCACTGCACACAGGGCAGTCTGCACCTCCGGCACAACCCTACCACCCCCGAGTAATAAGAAGTTGAACACCAAACGGGGGTTCGGCCAGGAGGCCACATCCCCTTCCCGTGAGGCCACGCACCATTTTTTGTCGGCACGTGGCTCTACCGCGCGCACTCTAGCCCTCCCCGTACCAGGTGTCTGTTCAGGGAGGAACGCCACTGCCAGAATCCCCAAGAGTATTAGACAGCAGGCATACTGTATGTTGGTATCCAACACAATAGATGAAGGTAATAGAAATAATATACATTTTTAGGTATACTCTATATTATACACTATGAGGACTAGAAAGAATATATATTTTTTTATTGACATTTTTTTTTTTATTTAACATAGTTACTATATGCTAATCAACTTTAATTGAATCTTTAAGGTCACCCGCACAGGCAGTGCATACATTACATCATTTACAATCAGAAAAGATTATAGGTAAAATAATTTACATATGCATTTAATATGCATTAATATTAATATTGCAAGCATCTTAACAAACATGGCATATACACTAGCAACTAATAACATAATGGTAGGCTTTGTGTCTGACATTGCTGGTGTGTGATTTACATCTGCTTACCGGTAATTTGTTTTCTTCAGATCCCGGACAGTTTGAACCTACCCGGCTTTGTTGGCTGCCTGGAGCTCGCTGCTGTAAATAATGATGTTATCAGCTTATACAACTTTCAGAACATATATAACATAAATACATTCACAGCGCCACCTTGTGTGAGGTAAAGCAAATGTCGCAGTTTAACATGAAATCATTTAATATTGTACAAAATAATTTATGCAATACTGAACAAAGATATTTTTATTTTAAAATATAATTACTTAGGGCAGTTATAAATTTTCCATGAAACCAAGGTTAGCCCTATCGTAATTGCTCATACCACAAACATGCACACTAAATTAAAGTTACACTAATAAAAAGAATACATTTCTGTTTACTATAGCTATTCTGGTGTTGAGATCATACAATAGATTAATTATATCAAATAAGTCACCAGTGATTTAAAACTGCACAGCGTAGAACTAGTTGTACAATATTCTAGGCTTACTTGATTAGAGACCAGTGCAATGTACTGATGTCTAAAAAAAAATAATAATAATTTGCCAAATTCACAAATAAGAAATTTTAGGCATTGTTCACACATATGCACTGGGAAAATGGGCAAAACCCTTTCAGGGATGGAGGGATGGACTCTTATGGCACTTTGCATGCATTGCACTTTTACCAATACAATGTATTGTGCTGGAAGCATGCATCAACGTATAAGAAGCAGGGTTTGCTGCGCTCTAGACATTTTAAGGCAGCATTCAACTTTAGAACACAATGCTAAAACCAGCACTACTGAACCTTATTTGTATCAAGATTAAAGTGCGGCTTGTAAATTTGTCAGAAGTTTGCTGTCACATAAGTCTGATTCTAATAATCTTTATTAACAAACAGTCTTTTTTTAAATCTTTATTTTTTTCTAAAATATATATATTATTTAAATGTCTCCTCAGCACTTTATTTTGGTGGTTTATGAGGCCACTTGCACGTTTTAAGATTACTTTTAAAAACTTAGAATCCAGGCATTCAAATATTGGCAGAACATTTGTGCAAAGTGCATTAAACGTCTCCTCTTTATAGCTTAAACCACAACTTTTGTGACTGAGCTAGTTCTGCCTTGTCTTTTAGAGACAGCTCATATTTACTTTATTTGTGTGGGATGATCCTATTTGATATACATTATAATAAAGAACACCTTTTGCAGCATTTTTTATTGCAATAAATATAGTTTGAATAGTCTGCTCAGCTCAATAAAATTGCTTTCTTTGAAGATTGCACTCATCTGTGATCTTTGAGAGTTGGAAGTACAGTGAAATGGGTATACATTACTCAGAAGAAACATACACAGAAAAAGATTATATTTTCACACATATGCACATCTTGAGATGCATATGCCTCTGCCTCAGCAGCAGTACAGTATATGTACCTGGTTTACTACAAGTCATCATCTGTGTCACACTGTGTGTACTTTCACCTGCTCTAGGCTTGGTGCAAAAAGATACAGCATATATACACTTATGTGTTGCTCTACATGGGACACATTTGCGTGATCGCATCTGTACTAAACCTTGCCTAAGTGATGATGGGGGTCTATGTACTAAGCCCTGGAGACAGATAAAGTGAATGGAGATAAACTACCAACCAATCAGCTCCTAATTGTCAATTAAATGCTGTGTTTGAAAAGTGACATGAGTTGATACTTTATCTCTATCCACTTTATCTTTCTCCTAGACTTAATACATAGACCCAAATGTCCCTTCACACCCCAGTTCTGCCTCCTTGGTGGCAGGTGTAGACACTACTAGAATGCTGTTTACTCAGTGCTGTCATGTCTCTGTGCGCTCATTTAGCGCTTATACATGCAAGATGTGTTGCGCAAACAAGCATACGTTCAATTTTGCATGAGTCCCATAATATGACAATATGTAATCTAGAATTTGGGATTTACTATAAGATATATCATAATAATAACTTTTGTTTCATAGAAATAAGTTGGCTTTCAGCCAGAGCCGTGCCGCCAGCTACTTCTTTGATGGTACTGGCTATGCTGTAGTGCGCAATATTGAAAGGAGAGGACGCTTTACACAAGTCACCCGTTTTGACATTGAAGTTCGAACTCCTGTAGATAATGCACTTGTTTTCCTAATGGTTAATGGAGTAAGTACTTTGCTATTCATAATGCTACTGTATAATGGTCTCTCATTTTGTGTCAAGTTACCCTATAACATTTTTATTATTCCTCAGACCAAATTCTTTAGCCTAGAAATCCAAGATGGCTACCTAAGGCTGATGTATGACTTTGGCTTCAGTAAAGGTCCTGTGCTTCTTGATGACTCAATGAAAAAAGCTCAGATCAATGATGCAAGATATCATGAGGTATTTTTTTCAGAGATGAGAAGTTTGGTTTTGAAGAAAAAAGAATACACCCGAACTTTGGGGTTCGTGTCGAATTGAGTCCTGACTCTGATCACTTTGGGGGTTTTGAGTAGAATTGAGTCCCGGCTCAGGTCTTCCCACAAGTCAGATCAAAATAACATATCTTGAATGTTTTTGAATGAATATAAGTCTCTCCCTCGTGATTTCAGGTGCCAAAATTAGGCAAATTTTACTGGAAATTAATTGTTATTGATGTTAACAATAAAAAGAAGAATTACTAGTGCACAACTCCAACATTACTAATTATATATAATATAGTACATTTAGCAATAGAATTTTGCAAAAAATAAATAGAGGTTTTGGCATAATCATGGCCATGGTTATGGGCCTACCCACAGCACCAAGGTAACCTCTGAGGGTAGGTCCCTAACATACTGGGTTTGGAATCCAGAGTGCAGGACACCCCCAAACAGGTGCAGCTGAGCCACCCCAGGGCATCACTCTAATAAGGAAAAGTGAAGTGTAAAAAGGTGTTAGATAGATAAGAGCAGCTACTGCTGCATATAGTAAGGTGAAAAATAAAGATGTGAAAATAATACATATATATTAAACAAACAATAGAGGTGCTAAAAGTGCAAGAAAGGAAAAATGTGTTTATAATGCGATGTCTTGAAGCAGCCCAACCAAAGCAATCCAGGGGACCCACGCCCCAAAAATCAACCCTTAGCTGCACTACAGTATAAAAATGTTGTAGGACTTACCTAGATTGTGCCTCTTATTAAAGTGCAGTCAAAATGCCAGATCCCTGCTTAAACCAATAGGGGACATGTGGGAAGGGGTGCTATCCTAGGCTGAAGGCGTCTCATACCTTCAGGTGTGCATAGATGTTATTAATAATAATAATAATACAGGAAAAACAGGTCCAAGTTACTTGATTTTAGCTGTTTTTATCAATTTCTTCAAGAAATCAAAAACCAAAACCAAATCATAACACTTGAGGGTGGTCTTTCCAAAACCAAACCAAAGGACAATGATGAATCATAAGCAAAACCCTAGGACTGCGCACAGCCCCTTCCATTGTATTCCTTGCTTGAGGAATCCGTAACTTTACACCTACAACACTCTTTAAAAAATATACAGGAGCTTTACCTTGGCTGGAAAATGGTTAACATTTACGGTATTTACTTATTGCACAGTATGCTAAATTGAAAATATCTGTAAACATGATATTCATTTTGCATAAATGAAGCTAACAGATTAATCATAGATTTCACTGGCAAATTTAATTTTCCAGATTTCTGTAATTTATCACAATTCCAAGAAGATGATCTTGGTGGTTGACAGAAAACACGTGAAGAGTGTTGACAACGAAAAGACTTCAATTCCATTTTCTGACATTTACATAGGTGGTGCTCCCTCACACATTCTGCAGAGGTATGTTCTTTCTTCTCAATAACAGGATTGACTGACTGGGGGCAAAAAAGCTGTGTCAATAAGCTTGTCAGTGGAACAGGACACATTAACACTGTCAACCACATGCACATGTTGAAGTGCAGCAAGTTTATTCATGAGAATGACAGGAAGATGTCTCGTGATTTACCACATTTTACAAAAGTACAACTCAAACTCTACAGTACAGTTATACAGTATACAAAGGCAACTGCCTCAAGTCGGTTTAAGATAATAATTTGATTTACTTATTTTAAAATCTGTGATATGTTATTCCATATATAACTTAACACATTTAATTGTTGTCAACAGAGTGAGACTTTTTATTACAAAATAAAGATGTTGTGAGTATTACATACAATAGCTAGCAGTTACAGTAGATTCAGCTTTCACTTCAATAAGTTATAAGTCAGTGTATAGAACTTGGTAGCTGATTTAGTCCTGCTCGCTAGCAAGCGATCGCTCGTAGGTGGCCGATTTTTTAAATCTGCGCGTGCGCGAACCACTGCAAACGATCGGGAAGCGCTCGCTCGCCCAGCATAGACAGCCCAATTGAATGAGTGACAGGAGAGGCCGTTTGTGGGTGATAACAGGGGCAGGCCACTAGAAACGGGGGAATGGAGGTACGAACGCAGGTGTGCCTGAGTGTTTCAACGCCGTTTCAGAGGCGTGCATAATTAACAGGCAGCGTCATAGTACACGTCTCTTGGTTGTATTTCACACTGAAGTGATTGCAGTGCTTGTGGCAAGGTATAGTCAACCTCAAGCGTTGCAAGCACATCCGATGGTGCTCGATGTATCAATGTTTTCATGCACTTCCAGGAGATGACGTGCGCAAGTGGGCATTTTAAGAATGGCTGGTGGGCGTCTGCATACACAAAGTGATCGCACGCCAATACATAGTTGGCGTGCTAATGCCTTGCCGTACGATCGCCTACCTTGCTGGGCGTGCGCTGGATTTGTATACGCTGGGAGCGAGCGAATGCATCTAGAGAGCGGGTCTGAATGAGCTCCTTGAATCAGAGTACATTATGCTGAAGTACATTGCCAATAAAACTCTGAAGTTGTTATTAAAGCAAGCTGTCTTGTATTAGTACTAGTATTAGTAATGCAATAAATAATATTTATCTTCTGCAGTATGAAGACTCACCTGGCTGCAGACATTGCCTATAGAGGATGCATGAAAAGTTTCCAGTTCCAGAAAAAAGATTTCAATCTCTTAGAAGAACCAGAAACCATTGGAATCAGTTATGGCTGCCCCGAGGAGTCACTTGTAAGTTGTATGATACTGTAACTATTAGGGGTCAATCCAGTTAAACGCGAATTGGGTCCTGTGAGCTGTTCTCCCGGCGAACTCACACTGAGAATTACATTTGAAGTTAATTTCCAAACCTGCATTGATTTTTCAGAGGAAATTTGCATTTCTTTGTGCAGATCCCACAGAGCAAGTGAAGGGGTAGGGAAAATATTTATTTTGTGGCAAAAATGTCAGGACACGGCCTGATTCAGAGACGGATGCAATGACGTTATTTACATAGATCGAGCAATTGTTTGCCATTGTGCATGCGTATAAGCCGTACTGCGCATGCGCAGCATTTGTCTTGCAATTCTGCATGCACAGAGAACCCATTCTTAAAGTGAGTGACAGGTAGTCTGCATTTTGGGGAGGTAATGGGGGATGGTCAGAAAAAGGCAGGCGTGTCTGACCGTTTAAACGCCATAACATGGGCGTGCATAAATTAGCCATTGTGATCTCATACGCAGCATGAGATCCCTCTGTGTGTCAGGAGTCTGCGGCTGGTCAGACCTGCCACAAGGGCTATATGGCTGCGCGGTATGCGTCAATGTTACCAATATTTACACAGGTAAGTGACGTCGTAAGCATATGAGAAGGCAGCAGTGGGTGTCCCTATGCTCGGCTAAGGTTTGGAACTATTGGTATATTTTCGCAGCTGCGTTCCATGCAAAATCGCAGCTGTGATCTCTGTATAAGGTCCATAGTGCAGAACAGTACGCCCCTTTCCAAAGAATAATCACACACTTGGAAGGGTTAAATTAGAATAATTTGGCCAATAAAGACATTACAGTTTTTCAGGTGAATATCTCTAAAAAGCTCAGTAGCGGGTTAAATGATTTGGGACAGGTATGTGGAGGTGTAAATTATATGGGACAGGTATGTGGAGGTGTAAATGATGTGGGACAGGTATGTGGAGGTGTAAATGATTTGGGACAGGTATGTGGAGGTGTAAATGATGTGAGACAGGTATGTGGAGGTGTAAATGATATGGGACAGGTATGTGGAGGTGTAAATGATGTGGGACAGGTATGTGGAGGTGTAAATGATGTGGACAGGTATGTGGAGGTATAAATGATGTGGAACAGGTATGTGGAAGTGTAAATGATGTGGGACAGGTATGTGGAGGTGTAAATGATATGGGACAGGTATGTGGAGGTGTAAATGATGTAGGACAGGTATGTGGAGGTGTAAATGATGTGGGACAGGTATGTGGAGGTGTAAATGATGTGGGACAGGTATGTGGAGGTGTAAATGATGTGGGACAGGTATGTGGAGGTGTAAATGATGTGGGACAGGTATGTGGAAGTGTAAATGATGTGGGACAGGTATGTAGAGGTGTAAATGATGTGGGACAGGTATGTGGAGGTGTAAATGATGTAGGACAGGTATGTGGAAGTGTAAATGATGTGGGACAGGGGTTTTTGAACTTGCAGAAGAGAGTTAAAAGTGTTTATTCCAACTTTTTACAAAATTATATAAAAACAATGAAACATTACTACAGTATATAGACATTTTTCTGTACCCCAAAATGCTGGTAAGTTTACATTTATGAAAAACACTTCCTCGTTATCATTTATCAACCATTAATACATAATGCTAAATTTAGCCAATTGAAACCTTTTAAGGACATTTAGTACTTTCCTTATGGCCACTAGCAGCCTTCTTTATGGTCCTGCTATCTCTGTTGTCTCTTTTGCGGGTCCAGGGTGGTTTCCCCACTTTTTCCTGCTCTTCTCCCAGGTCACATTTTGTAGAAAAGTTGTAAAACTTTGCTGCAAGTACCATAAATTGGTATTTCTAATTGGATCTCACATTTCCCAGTTGCGCACATTCAGGCCCGCCAACAGCCGCTGCGGGCCCGGGTAAACAAGGGGCGTGGCCTAATCTCCCACTGCAGCTCAGCACACGCTGTGTGCTGGGCTGCTGTGAGGGAGGGGGGGGCGGCGGCAGACCCAGACCCCCACTGGGCCCCTCAGGAAGCCCGGGCAATTTGTACCCGGTACCCCCCCTCTCGGCGTCCCTGCGCACATTCACATGATGTATGACAGTTTCAAGCTACTAATTGAATTGACCCCTTAGTCTCTTTGTGAGACAGAAGCTTCCTTTCTTTGCTTGTAATCTGATTATTCCAAATGAAAATCTGTTAATGCTTTTTGCATCCAAAGAGTAAGTAAAAACAACTGTCAATTTCATAATATCTTTTAAAAAGATGTAGTCATATGAGACATAGGTAAGAATAGCTTAATTTATTTATATAAATATTGTTTACATAAATATTTTAAATACAGGTATATAGCTGTTTATTATTTGACTGATTATTCCCTTTTAACCATAGATGTCTCGCAGAGCGTATTTTAATGGACAAAGCTATATTGCATCCAATCAGAAGTTGGCTCCCTTTGATAGCTTTGAAGGGGGTTTTAGCTTTACCACATTACAGCCAAGTGGACTCTTGCTCTATCACTCTGAAGGGGTGAGTACAAATTCACCATAATAATAATTATTTATGTTAAAAATACATTATTTTCAAATACCATGTACAATAGGTTAGGTTATGAGTCACTTATGAGCTTACATTATTTGTTTTAAAATATTTAGAAGCATTGTACAGAATTATAACTATGGGGTGAATTCAATTAGCCGCGGTAATTTACCACACGCTAATTGAGCCCCTGGGGTTATCCAATCAGCCCCGAAGTGTGGCCGCTGGCAGCACTTATCGGGGATTTTTTTTTAAGCCGGCAGTGAAAACACATGAACCTATCACATATTCTATGTGTATTCGCCCAAATACTGATCTTTTTTTTGGGGGGGGGTGGGGAGGAACAAGCTCTAATTGAATTACCCAAAGTTAAAATATGCAAAAAAGTAAAATGTTTCGCCCCCGAAAAGTTATCGGGACTAGTTGAATTCTCCCCTAAGAGTAAATGGAAGAATTTAAAAGAAGAAGGTATTATTAAATACACATGCATAGTATTGTGTCAGTATCAAGCAGTTTTTTCCAAACATCAGTCTAGTTGTTTATACTCTACAAAAAAAAGATCTCAGGTTTATTAGGTGACATAACAGAGCAGTGATGATGGTGTAACCAAGAAGGTGTAGCCTGCTATGTCACATGAGCTGGTGATCTGTATTTAATTATTTAATGGCACTCTAGTTTGCATTAAATGTATATATAAAATGAACATAGGCCCTGATTCGGAGACTGACGCTCTGAAAGAGCGCTCGCTCTGAATCTGGGTGTTTTTTGTTTTCTTTTGTGCGGCCTTCTGGCCGCTTACATAGCTGTGGGTGACCACCTACAGCTATTGCGAGCAGCCAGGATGATGGTCGCGATGGTCAAGACCATTGCGTTCACTTGGGAACGCCTCTGTTTGTGAAGCCACCCCCCCACCACGCCTACAAAATGGGGCGAGCTGTCGATCAACATCGACAGCCGCCGCTTTTTTTTTAGTGAGCCACGGAGCGAGAGAATTTCTCTCTCGCTCCGGGGCTTGCACACGCGCAGTGCGGCCGCTGTGCGTGTGCAGAACACTTCATTGACCCACTCGCGAGCCCTCAAGCACTTGTGAGCGGGTCTGAATCAGGTCCATAATCTTTAGAAGTACATCGTTTATAAAAAAAATTGTTTTGGTATCATGCTGTTTAGAAATTCTTAATTTGCACCATGTTATTGTTGAATTTGCTGCTGTTTTGTACATTTGCTTTATCCCTTTGTTTTAAGCAGTTAAATTAAAGGTATAGAAATGTAAACAATAAGTATGTATGTTTTAGTAATCACATAAAATTAGATGTATAATCTCAGTTCATTAGTTTACAGATATTTTCTATCCTTTCTGGTTTTCGTGTCCTTCAGAAATTGGGCCTTTACTGTGCATGTGCTGGAATCACACATTTATTTATTAGCCACCTAGTAAAGGGACCCGCCACATTCTGGGTCACTTTGGTCCGCCACCTGCTTCTCCTCCTCCCTGGTCCAACCCTGCTATATACTTACCCCATCTGTGGCGTGCACCCCAGCTCCCACTGTACATGCATGTTGATGACGAGACAGACCTTTGCAGATTATTGTATAGATACTAACATGTATGTATTGGTCAGACTTCCATATGCTCATAAGAGCTTTCCACTGTGCTACTTTGTTAGCAGAACAGGGGTTTCCACATAAGTGGGTGCCTTTGGGGGGGTTTGCCAGGCCTCCCTTACCACTGGCCCCTGTGGCAGCTGCACCCCCTTGGGGTGGGCCATACCCTAAGTCACTGTTTGGAGTGTTCAGGCAGAGGGGTGGCAATTGTCATGATCTCCAATGTATAATTGTCTGCATATTCTCCTAGGCAAATAACTGGCTGCTTCTTATGAGTAAATTTACTAAGATCTGTGTTTGTCCCGATTTGCATTTTCGGGTAACAATATAACTTTTTTGGCAAATCGGGAATTTACTATCATAAAAGTCAGGTGATTTCTTCATTTTTTTAGGTTGAAATCAAGGGTTTAATGCCGCAAATTCGCCCGTTTTGAACAATAGAAATTATATCACCATCGGCTCAATTCGGAAGTATTTTTCACTTATTTCATACAAATCGTGAATTTACCATTATTCGTTTTGCTAAAGTCACCCGTTTTACACTCAAATCAGGGACTCAATAGAAGTTTTAAATGCACCACCTCCTGAGCTGCGAGTTGTCATTCAACATACACAAATCAGTGTGATTTGTGTATGTTTCTGAATGGCAAGTGTGTTGTAATGGTTAAATTTTTTTTAAAAATGGCATGAGGTCCCCCCAAAATGCTAGCCAGGCCCGTACTTGCCTGCCAGTCCTGGTACCTAAAATTAAAATTCCACCGTAAATTAGGTACCAGCCCTGGTAATGTAGGTGAGTATGTGTGTGTGTATGTATGTAATAAAACTGTACTTTCACGGTGTGTGTGTTGTGCATTTTTTTTACACATTTCTTTACAGGTGAACTACAGGTACCACATACACTATCAACCCGCCACCCACCTCCCAGGGGTGGCAGGGATAGCCACGGGCTATCAGCCTAGGCCAGGGGTGCCCTGAAGAGGGGGACCCCTTTATTGGGGGTCCCCAACTCCCCAGTGATTCCTGGCCTGGTATGACTAGTGGTCAGGACTGATGCTGTGGCTGGGGGCCCGGTGAAAGGGCTCCCCTGGCTGTGGCATCAGCCCCCCGCTAGAAAGGGTCCAGTGCTTGTTTTAATTATAGGGGGACCACTATGCAATTTTTTTCCCCCTATAATTAAAACCAACGACTGGCCCTGCAGCCTGGTGCTGGTACCTAATTTACGGTGGAACCCTATTCGTTTTGTTCCCCATAATTTTAGGTATCAGGACAGGCTGGCAAGTCCGGGGCTGGTTAGCCTTTTGGGGGGGGACCTCATGTAATTTTTTTTAACAAAAATGAACCCTAAAAATAATAAAGAAATAACAAACAGTCTGCACATATTTCACTGATATGTGCAGCCTGCTTGTGCGGGAGAGAAATTCGGGCGGTTAAATCAGGACAAAGCGGACAGGATCGACCAAATACACCATCAATCAAAATGATCCTGTCAAAACCTGGAGCTTGGTAAATTCCCGATTTGTTAAGTGAAAAAAACATCCATTTTTGATCGATCCTATCTGAGTTGAAAAACGGGACAAATTGGGACCAAATCGAATCTTAGTAAATTTACCCCTTACTGTCTTTAGAATTACAGCCCGTAAAAGAATATTGTAGATTATTGCAGATTTAGACAGTAATAGACATTCAGTGATGTTTCCATACAATGAAAAGTACTTCAGAATTTGTGATAAGGGCAGAATGTACTCTGTATGCATCTAAGAGTGAGAAATAGAGAAGTCAGCATTACGCATTACTCATGACAACAGTAAAAGGATTAGGAAACAAGAAAAATAACAAATAACGATAACAACAGATATTATTCAAAGAATGGGATTGATGGGTAGAGAATATATCCCACACCAAGGATTTTGAATGGATAAACAGGCAGATACTGAATCTCACATTAGGATACAGTACAATCTATTTTATTTGAATAATAATTTACTTTGAATAATATTCAACACACTTTACTTACTTTAAGAAATATCTAGAACATGTGTGGACAATAAATAATTTCATATAATAAAGTTCTATATATATTTACAACATCTGACTCCCTTCAATATGTGCGAAGAATCTTGTATATTAAAGATCTAAAAGATCAGCACTTGTTGAAACCTATAAACAACTGGATAGGTACGGGATGTCGGCATTCGGGATCCTGGCGGTCAGAATCCTGACGCCGGCATCCTGACAGGGTTAGGATACCTACACCTGTCAGTAGGTATCCTAACCCTCCCCATCTCCCTACCCCTAACCCTCCCTCCCCAGTGCCTGAGCCTAACCTCCACCCCAAGTGCCTAAACCTAACCTCCTCCTCCCCACACCCTAAACCTAACCCTCTACCCTTAGTGCCTAACCCCAAACCTCCCCCTAGTGCCTAACCCTAACGTTAACCTGCCCACTAACCCCAATACTTACCTTCGTGATTCTGGTGGTCGGGAATCTGGCACCGGGATTCTGACAGGTGTCGGGACTCTGGCACCAGCATTCTGACCACCGGAATCCCGGCAGTCGGGATATGGACCCATCCCAAAATAACGTACCTTATATCCCTTTATAAGAGTGATATCATCCTTGCATTTTATAACTTATACAACAGCATACATCCTGCAGCCATCTGGACTTCACAATGAACAGACGCAATGTTTCAAACGCAATTCTGTTATGTTACATCATGAGACACATTAAACGATACACTGTAATAAGTGTATATCTATCTATTTCTGACACAGAAGGCTATATTTAGCACAGACCACACATACAAATTAATAAGGGATACAAGACAAGAATGGTCAGCAATTTTAATCCCTCTCTTTATTATTTTTCACAATTCTCTCTTTATATTAACACTTCGCTTGCTTTGTTTACCTGACAATTAATTGATATACAAACGCAGAAATCTGCTACAACCTAATATGGATATTGTTTGATATTAGCGTATGAGTTTAGAGCACAGGATCTCAAACTCGGCCCTCAGGACCCCAAACAGTGCATGTTTTCCAGGTCTCCTCACAGGATCAAAAGTGAAATAATTATCTCCACCTGTGGAACTTTTAAAATGTGTCAGTGAGTAATGAATATACCTAGAAAACGTGACCTGTGTGGGGTCCTAAGGACAGAGTTTGAGAACCTGTGCTCTAAACCCATACAAAAAAAGTTGTTTTTTTCTAAATGTTCTTTTTACGTTTTTTCCCTATTTTCAACTCCATTGGAAAAAGGGCATTTATTTTAAACATCTGTAGCTAAATGACAAATACAATTGGTTTGGTTAATATGAGCAGAAATGTAGTGTGGACATGTGGTGCCAGGAGCAAGTACTAAAAATGTGCTAGGGGAGGGAGTGTGACCAACATGTGTTGCTTTACTCCTTACTCAGGCCCTGAGTAGGTATTGGCCCAGTCCAGCTGGGCAGTTGTGTAGAAGTGCATCTGCAGTGGGCAAGAAAAAAAATCAAAAGAAAATTTTAGCTACATAGAATATCTTCTCGGAGACTGAGGTGTAAATTCACTGGTCTGGTCCGAGTTGAAACACTCACAGCATTGCTGAAACACTCAACTATACCAAGAAGCATATTTTGCAGCATTGTGTCTTTTGATGGTGTATGTGATCTAGTTCCCTGTGTCTGACCGCAGCCAAATACTCCCGAACATGCAGCCTGCACATATCACTGAGATACGTGCAGGCTGCATGTGTGTATAGTGTAAAAAAAAAAGTGTAAAAATCAGAACTACAAAAAACGGCATGGAGTTCCCCCCCAAAAGCATAACCAGCACTAGCTCCTGAGGCAGTCCTGGTTCTAAAAATATGGGGGACAAAACATGTAGGGGTCCCCCATATTTTTTGAACCAGCACTGGGCTCTGTGAGCCAGTTTTAAAAATACGGAGAAAAAATGGCATGGGGTTCCAAGTATTTTTAAAACCAGCACCGGACTAGCTGGAGTGTAATGCCACAACCAGGGGAGTGTTTCACCGGGGACCCTAAACTAGTCAGCCCAGGCCGGGGATCCCAGGGGAGTTGAGAACCCCCCAATAAAGGGGTCCCCCTTCCCTGAGCACCCCAGGCCTAGGCTGAAGACCATGGCTCTTCACTGCACCCCTGGCCTGTAGGTGCCGGGGTAATAGTGTTAATAATAGAAGGGTACTGTTATTTTTTACAGTGGGACTACAGGTGCCAACAGGCGGCCGGCACCGTTACCCTCACTGTAAAAATATAGTAAAAAAATCACAGTACACACACACAGTAGAAAGTACAAAGTCTCCTTGTCCAGTAGAAATCCATGGTTATCCTTAAAAAAAATTAAATACTCGCCTACTTCTTGGCACAGATCAGTCCTCTTTTCCAGTAGAGTCTCTGCCTGACAAAACAAAAAAACGAGTAACATGGACCAGGCCGGACATAGAAGAGATGTATGTTTTTCCACATACATCTCTTCCTCGGTAAATGACGGAGACACTGTGGTTCATGTAATTTGCCGGGCCACCAGCCAATCAGAGGTTGCTATAGAATACACCGCCGCTGATTGGCTGTGACCCCTGGCTGTCAGTCAACAATTACACGGCTTACAGACAATCAGCGCCCACTCTAGAGTAAGCTCGCTTTTGATTTGCTTTTTGTTTTGCTGGGCCAGAACTCTATTGGAAAAGAGGACCAACCAGCGCCAGGAGGTAGGCGAGTATTTAATTATTTTTTTTTAATAACCCCTGGCTGTGGCATTACACTCCAGCTAGTTTGAGCATATTCCTTTTCACATGGCAAACCACTGAAAGTAAGCCCAACTAGCAGTAGGAGTGTGAGCTGGAGAAGATTTTCTCTGACAGTAAGTCCTGCTCACGCATAAACTTACAGTATCATATAAAGATCGGGAAAATAATTTCACAATACAGGTACCCAGGCATTTGCATTGCATTCCAGACAACGATCTCCTGAGGAGGGATACAGGGTTTTTCTATGGGGGACAGGAAAACAGCAGAGTGTACAGGGTGTCCCACCATCTCTACAAAGAAGAGAGGATACACATAGAAAGCAAGAAACAGGAGGAACGATGGAAGGAGACAAATATGATGAAGGGAAAGAGACAAGGCAGGGAGAAAGAGGGGGTGGGAGCAGCGAGGAGAGAGAGATATGGGAGAAGGAGAAGAGAGTGAGAGAGATGAGGGAGGGGAATCCAAGCTATGCCATGCACAACATGTAGTGTACTGTAAAGGAGGAAAGTATAGACAGGTGCCATAAGGCTCATCATTAACATTGCTAGTTATAACTAGAAAAAGGCATCATCTCACCTCACTCACTCATATTGGGGAAATAAACAACGTGAGCTTTGGGCCAGATTCAGCAAGGAACACACGCTAGCAGACGCACGCACCCGTCTGCTGCGAGAATATGCTAATCAAGGCATACACACGGAGACTACAGCACAAGATGCAGACGCCTAGTCCCAAATTAAGCAACCCATCTCCCTTTACTCACAGCCTGATCAGCACGCAAGATAGCGTAAACATCTGTAACATCAAGAACCATTGGACTCATTAGCATAATAGTGGTTGACCTGACCTGCCACAGGATTTTGGCACTTCCTGTGTATTCCACTGCACTGCCTTAATTATGCACGCCCTTATAATGGTGTTATAACGCCTGCGTTTGCCTGACCACCCCCCGCCACCACCCACAAACAGCACTTCCTGTCAATCAATATCGGAGGGGTCTACATGCACACTGTGTGTAGTCTGTGTACCATAACCCGATCGCACTGCCTGGTGATGTACATGCATGCGCACTGCAAAAACATCGGCCAACCGCATGCGTTCTCTCCTTTGCGTTCCTTGCTGAATGAGGCCCTTTGTTCACACGTCTGACTTTTTACATATAAATGGTCGCTGGCTAGGATAATTTAACAGTAAACATACTGTTTGTCATAGGCCTATTTGAGTATTGATTGTGTTAGGCAGCCCTGCACAATGTCATCTATTCACTGCTCATCTAAAATCATCACTTTTTTACATGCTAAATAATAATAATGTGTTTGCTGCTTGTGGTATGACACAAATATATTTAAGTTTATGTTTATTTTTTGCAGGCTGATGTGTTTTCAGTTTCCATTGATAAAGGTTTTGTTGTCTTATCTATAAAAGACATAAAGGTCCAGACGAAAGACATGCACTACAACGATGGTAACAGTCACTTCATAGTTGCGTCAGTTTCACCAACCAGGTACAGTGTTTTCCTTAGTAAACAATTATTCTTCCTTTACCCTTTATGTTTTTCAAACTAAACAGCACATTTTAATTTTTGTCAGTTTTAGGAGTTCTTCTTCATTCACTGCAATATTTATGATCAGAGATATAGATGTGTCCTCATACACCTATCCTTTTACTCCATATGGCGCAAGACGCCTGGCATGACGTAGACTGTCCGCCATTGGAAGCGATTCCTGTGCTTCAGTTCTTTTTCACAAATTTTGCCTCTTAATTTACTAATAGTGTAGTGAGTAGCCAATAGTGTACTAAGGGGTAGATGTATGACCCTGCGCAGGGCCGTAGCTAGGGTAGTGCGGCCGGTGCCATCGCACAGGGCACCACAGGTTAGGGGGCGCTGTTTGGGCCTGTCAGTTTTCTGTTTATTATCATTCTTTCTTGTAGCTTCCTCTTATTTTATCCCCAGCATCTCCTGGCCTCTCCTATCTCTTCCCTGGCCCTTCCCCACGAGGCCATTCCCCTTTTTTAGGTGCATTATGTCCCTTTGAAAAATGAGGGGGGCGCCAATGCTCTTTCTGGCACAGGGCACCAAAAAGTCTAGTTACGGCTCTGACCCTGCGTTATGGGGATAACTGGTAACTGCGTACTTTGGGCCTGATTCAGAGCCGGACGCTCTGACCAGAGCGCTCGCTCTGAATCAGGGCCCTCCTCTATTAAAATGGAGCGTCCTCCTGGACGCTCGTATAGCTGTGGGTGACCACCCACAGCATATACGAGCATCCAAAAAGATGGTCGCGATGGTCTTGACCATCGCGACCATCGGACTTGCGACGGAGACCCTGCGGTAGGGTCTCCCTGCCACAAGCCCTGGAGTGATTTTGGCTCTATCAGAGCCAAAATCACTCCCACTGACATCACTAGTGATGTCAGTGGGGCCGGCTTCAGACGGTAGGCGTTCCCATGGGACCGCCTCCGTCTGGCAGGCACGCCCCCGGCACGCCCTCAAAAGGGGGCGTGCTGTCAGTCACCATCGACAGCACGCCCCCTTTGGTGCGAGACCCGGAGCGACAGCTTGTTGTCGCAGTCCAGGTCTTGCGCATGCGCACGACGGAGCTCCCTCCGTCGTGCGCATGCGCAGTGGGGAACATCGACCCACTTGCGAGCGTACTGCTGCTTGCGAGTGGGTCTGAATGACCCCCTTTATGTGCTGCAGTTACTGTTTCTCCCCCATATATTAATGTGCTAGGCGCCCAGTGTCGGACTGGGCATGAAGAGTCCTCTGGGGGAATGCAGTGATAGGGGCCCATACTTATGGGTGTGGCCAGCCTCCAGAGGAGGTGTGGCCAGCCTCCACTGAGGCTTGGCTAACCATTAGAGAATGCATGGACTGGTCCCCTTAAAAATGTATATATATTATACAGTAAATACATCATAGTCCTGTGCAGTATAATGTAACGTATGTATAGTTCAAGTGCACAGTCTTAAACCTGATTCCTATAGGAGGGGGTGGGCCCTCAGGCTGTGGGGCCCACCGTCCGACCCAGTATGCGCCCCCTTCATTATTGGCACTCCTACCTTTAAGATGTGGTTTGGGTTTTTTCAGTAATGGCGCGGATGCAGTGGAAATTTTTGATTGGCGCAGATTCACTGCAAGCGCCAGTCAGAAGCCGAAGGAAGTGAATTAACACTATCCCTTTTTCCGCAAACCGGGTGATAGTACATGCGGGCATTGTCTGGACCTGCTTCACCGCGATAATGAGTGAAGCTGGTCCAAACATTTACGGCCCTTTAGCCACCCGGTAATACAGTTCATCATAAGTACTGTACTTAGAATGATGATTTATTGTTGCAATGGTGTGAGTCACTCATATAGGACTTCTGTCTTTTGTCTTTTTACCCAGATTATATACGTTTTCCTGTAATAGTGTACTAAGTATGCAGGATTAGTAATTATGTTGCAAAATAATTGGTATAAAGTATCAGATTAATACATATATTTTAAGAAATTGTTGCATGGCATGGTTAAGGTGCAAAGTCTGTGGCTCGCCAAACTTGTTTTTTTTGTGCGATTTAAGGATAGGTGTATGTGGACACATCTGTAAGTCACAAAGTATTTTATCTACATTTTAACAGACATAACTATGACATAATATGCTACTGTTTCATACACATAGAGGCTTATTCAGGGTAAATACTGGCTGCTTTTGCATGTAGCCCACCAATGCTGGACAGCTTTATTTTTCACTGCAATTTAGATATGAGCTAGGACGCCCCCCCAAATCTAAATTTCTGCACACTTTAATCTGCTGCCGCCTGCACTGCAACATGGTTTTACCATGGTGCAAAGGGCCTTGTTCAGATGTGGACGTTATTTCGATTTTCACTGAGCGATTATCGATGGACAGCGCATGTGTCTTAGCCACAATGTGCAAATGCAGACATGTCGTGATCATTTTTGTGACATGTATCCGTCTACAATAGCCCAGCGTCTCATTTCCCGCACCCATTCTGTACGAACATACGGTTACGCAGATGGATGATTCTCAAATGAACTGCAGCCGCCACTGCGTATTTGTATACAGTTACTTGAATCTGTGAATCCGCCACGCTGAGCGTCTCAATACGTTTCCAGGCGGCTGTAGCATAAGCATCCACATCTAACTCAGGCCCATAGTTACTTACTTTTTTTGCCATGCTCCCAACTCAGAATCAGCCACATAATATGTACTGTAAAGCAATTACCCAGAAGCCTTAGCAATGATATACAGTTTCTTATAGATCTCAGTAAATTAAGCTGGTGATCAGACATTAGTAAATACCCAATTTAAGTAAAACCTATATATACAGTAAGGTGGTTAATAAGAAATTGAAATAATAAATCTCAGTAGTTAATGTACTGATGGACACTGTATGTTTCTTGTAGGTATCATCTCCTGGTGGATGAGACAGATATCAATTTCCAGGACATGGATAAAAAAGACATAACCCCTCCAGTGACAAGAAAGTTCTTCTTTGGAGGCTTTCCTAGTAATGTATCCCAAGCCAATTTTACAGGGTGCATCAGCAATGCTTACTTCACCAGGTTTGTCCTGAACTGCTCAGAAATGATCAATTTGTGTAACTGTAAACACACAGGGTTGTAAACACAGTCGGGATGTCAGCTGTCAAAAGAACGACAGCGGCATCCCGATGCTCAGAATCCCGACAGGGGCTAGGTAAGTATCCTAACCCTTCACCCCTAACCCTAATCTTCCCTTCTGGCATCCTAAGCCTACCCCGCACCCTAACCCTCCCAGTTAGTGCCTAAAACTAAAGCGGCTAACAGCTAACCTGGCCGCAATACTTATGATCGGAATGCCGGCTGTCGGGATACCGGCGTCAGCATCTAAACTGATGTCCGGATTCCGGCATCAGTGTTCTGGCTGCAAGTCGGGATTCCGGCGCCGACATTTCGACGACCAGCACCCTGATAGAAAACAAACAATATACAATGTTATATTCAGGAGACTAAACGGTATTTAACTTTATCAATTTTATCCTAGTAAAGTCCATAGAGCAAAAGTATGGATGTGGGGTCTCCCAGTGATAACCTCCTTTCAAGAGGGGTGGTGCACTTACAAAGCAGGTCTCCTCAAACCCAAGTACAATGTAAAGATCCAGAAAGAAGTAATAGTGCATGCCAGCAAATTGTAAAATCAAAACCTACTCATTTAGAGCTATTTTAATAAAAGCAGAGCAGAAGAGACTACAACCAATTACATGCTATCTGTCACACTGCAGTTCTGCAGCCTGACACACAGGACATCAATTATTCACTAGAGTGCCCAAAACGTCCCAATATTTCCCAAGATTTGAAATGCATTAACCAATCACATGCCTCATGTCTCACTGCAGTGGTGCAGTCTGATACATGGAACTACATTGGTCTTGTTATAAACCTGAGATATCAGAGGACTGAGGCAGTGAAATACTTCACAAGCAATAACGGTTGGAAGAGTTATAATTAATCATAAACAATATTGTTTGCATTTTACTTAATTTTAGCTACGGAGATAAATTATCTTAAACTTTTGTCATACGTATCTGGTATTGTGCATGAAAATGCCTGCTAAAATACTGTAAATTGTGATTAAAACTCTGCAATTGGATCACAATACGTTGACATGTAAATCACTTTCTATAACAGTATTCACTTTATTTTTATAATACATATATACTGTTTTATTCTACTTGCCTATTTTGTAGAATTGACAGAGATGTGGAAGTTGAAGACTTCCAGAAATACTCAGAAAAGGTCCAGGTGTCTTTGTATGGGTGCCCTGTTGAAACACCCCCAATTGCTTTAATCCATAAACGTGGAAGAAACTCTTCTAAAGCCAAAGGAAAACAAAAAAATAGAGTAAGTAAAAATAATTCATATGTGGTTTATTGGAAGAAAAACTAATTCAATTACTTACCACAGGATAGTGATGGCATGGGTTCTCCTCACATGATTGGTTTAAATGTTATATATTGGTAATGATAATAAAGGTTTTTAGTAACAGAAACCGATACCGTAAAATCCTCTTCTATACCCAATATTAACTAGTTAAGACATAGTACTGATGAGGAAGGGACCTCTCATATTAAAGTCTAATAATGTATGGCTCCTCAAAATCCTCACAGGGAGGTATAGTCCCATTAAGGGATGTTTCTTGTTGTTTGCAATCCCACTTTCTTTTACATAAAGGTGAAATGTACAAGTTTTAATAAGTTTAATTGCTAGTTATTTGTATTTTGGAACTGAAATGTTTTTGTATAAAATACACAACGTGATGTCTGCTTGGAAAATAAAAAAGTTGATTGTCGCTTTAGATGGACTTCTCCAGGTTGTCTATGCTAGCTTTGTGTAAGCGCCCTATCCAACTGGCGTTGAGTTTACTAAAAAAAAGAGCATATACTCAGTCATGCCTAATTGAATTGAACCCGATATGTGGTTACATGAATCATAGCCACGCTTGATTCAGAGTAGTATGCAATAATTATTAATTATTTTATTTATTACCAGTTATTTATATAGCGAACACATATTCCGCAGCGCTTTACAGAAAGAATATTTGTCCATTTACATCAGTCCCTGCCCCAGTGGAGCTTACAATCTATATTCCCTACCACATGCTCACACACGTACACATTATGGTTAATTTTTGTTGGGAGCCAATTAACCTACCAGTATATTTTTGGAGTGTGGGAGGAAACCGGAGAACCCGGAGGAAACCCACGCAAGCACAGGGAGAATATACAAACTCCACACAGTTATGGGCCATAGTGGGAATAATGATATTTTTGCAGTTGAGCGATTATTGGTAAACTGCACATGCGTCTAATACGCACTGTGCATGCATAAAGGCAGGGGCACCGAGAGCGGGGGAGCGAGTACAAATTACCTGGACCCGGGCTCCCTGAGGGGCCCGGCGGGGGCCCGGGTCCGACGCCGCCCTCACAGCGGCCCAGCATACAGCGTGTGCTGAGCTGCAGTGGGAGACTGCTCGTGGATGCTGAACAGCAACCACAGCAGTCTCCTATGCCTATGTGGGGGAGGCGATCAGAGCGCCCCCCTCGCCAGCGTAGAAGCGGTGCTTAAAATTTAGGTTTTTTTTAGAAGGGGGCCTGGACACGCCTCCCAAGATTAGGCAACACCCCCTGTTACCCGTGCCAATGGCGGGCCTGCATCAAGGTACTTTACCGTAGTTGCTTGCAGCAACTCTTTACTCACAGTGTGACTGACAGGGAGCAATTGTAGGAGGTAACAGGAAGTGGCTGCAAAGAACACAGGCATGTCACAGCCTGCATCTGAGATCCCACACGCAGCGAAAGTGGCTCCGGCGTCACAGTGAAAGCAGCCATTTTGCACAACCATAGTGCTACTTAGAAGACCGATTATCAAAGGATCTGCAACCGATGCTGCGTCTTTGTACACAGATACTTGGATTTGCAAAGCCACAGTCCGGCATCTCACTACATTCCTCTCCATCTGCAACGTTTGCACATTTTTGCACAGTAGCTGTATATGGAATCACAGCTGTGATGGCATTAGCGTACATCTCTGAATCAGGCCCTCAATGAGCTGGACACTGTTGTACACATCTGTAAATGTGCTCAGAATGCAAGGAGCACTGAGCTTTTCCTATTCTCAATAACTCATTTGTTTCAATGTCACTTTCACTATGTAAACTACATGTAGATACTACTTTGCAATTGCATTGAACATGTTTAAATGAGTGGAAGAAGTTCAGTATGTTAAATAGAACTGGACAGCCAGGGGCCTATTAAGAGAGGAGGGGGCCCGTGTTCACTCCCCGTCCTGGGCCCCCTCCTTGCTCTCCGGCTACCATCAGCAAACTGACAGCAGCGGTAGACTCTGGGCAATAGAGTGTACCCTGAGTTTACTGCATGCGCAGATCACCGGGAAAATGGTGCAGCAGACATTTTCCCAGTGATTTCCTACTGCGCATGCACAAAACGCTAGGAAAATGGACATGACGGCCATTTTCCAGGTATGTTCTGTAGCTCTACTCTGTGGGACATCGGAGACGTAAGTAGAAAAATAAAAAAGTATGGGTGCAGGGTGTGCAGTGCGGGCCCCCCCCCCACCCCTGGATCTGGGGGCCCGTATGCACCGCACACCCTGCTCCCATTATAGATATACCCCTGTGGACAGCATGGCCCCCCACATTTCTCAGTGCCAGTGCTAGGTTAGTTACCACTAAAACAGGGGACATTTAGTGTAGCATTCCCTTCTCATAGCAGGAACCAGACCCCAAATGGTCAGTGCGGTGCTGGAGCTTTGATGGGGTGGGGCTGCAAAGAACAGAGTGGCTCTTCCCTTCACAGAGGCCACTAAACTAACTGAATCTCTACTGAGAAAAAAACTTATTATCAATCCTATAAAACTCCATTCATGTGAATGCCCTATTTCATTAATATCAATGGGAAAAATACAGCCAATAGTTCTGTTAACCCACAGTGCACTCCCATAAAGATCAAGAATGCACCAAAAATACCACACCACAATATAAATGTATACAGAACACATATGGTTTTTGACACATAGAATAAAATCTCTTTATATGATTGTAATTTGTTTCTAGGATTGCACTTGAGAATTAGGGGTAAATTTACTAAAGTGAGAGTATTTAGAAGTGAGTTTTAGAAGAGATGTTACCCATAGCAACCAATCAGATTCTAGCTATTATCTTCTAGAAGGTGCTAGTTCAATGTTAAGTAGAAATCGATTGGTTGCTATGGGCAACATCTCTTTTAAAACTCACTTCTAAAAATTCTCACTTTAGTAAATTTACCCCTTAGGATCTTTCATACATGATAAAAGTGATGTCATTTTGAAAATACAATGTGCCATAGTTTAGCGGGTGAATATAACATTGATAGTATGAACATAAATTCATTAACTAATTTCAAGATCCATTAACTTGTGTATTTATACAGTTTGGAAAACATAAAGCAAAGACCCCACAGAGAATAGTTGGGGCTAGCGGTATACATCCAGAGGATAACCCAGAAGAAGTCTCACAGTGTTCCTCATCTAGCACACCAAGAGCAGTTAGAAATGCTTACCTCTATGGTGGAACTACAAACAGTCGCCATGAATACACGCACATTCCTAAACAATTCAATCAAAAGTAAGTTATATAACAAGACCAGTTGATTTAAATTTTCCATTGATTATTATGCATACAGAACTGGCTGTAAAACACATAAATGCATTATTTTATATGTTTGGCAGATCTGAATTGTCTTTCCATTTGAGAACAAATTCATCCCATGGAATGGTCTTCTATGCGTCAGATAAAGAAGAAAGAAACTTTATAACTCTTTTCCTTGCTAAAGGCCAGCTACACTTTATGTTTAACATTGGTCAACAAAAGCTGACAATTACAAGCCAGAAAGAGTACAATGATGGTATATGGCACACTGTAAGTCAAAGTTGTTTGCAGCAATAATAACTAATTCCAACTAGTGTTCTAGAGATGGAGGGTCATAGGTTTTTGAATGAAGTGGTGGTAGGACAATGTATTATTAAAATTGACAGTACTAATTTCATCTGTGAAACGATGACTTAACTAAAATACAGGGTGTCTTGTACAGTATAAATCAAATTCTAATGGCATATGTCGATATACATATTTCAGTTTCAGGAGGATATTTGAATTGAAGCCTTAAGAAATATAGCTGTGATGAGAGAAAGATTTGTTTCCTATCGCAATATATTTCTCCATATAAAGCTGCTATTTATGTACTGTATACACAAGGATGCATATTGCTTGATACAAACCATTACCACACCATGAAATCACAGTTAGTAACACTTTTGGCAAAATAAACCAGAGTGTTTCTATTTGCATTTACACTTGTGTTTTTTAAGGGGGGTTTGCTCTTCCCTCTGTTTTCAGTGTATAGATTCTCAAATATGTCTTATTTATTACTGCTATATGTTAGCTGACCCTGCTCTCCAACACATGGGTTAAGGTTGGTACAGAGTTTGTCTCGTGTGAGCGCCATGCTGTGCAACATCCTACTAATTTCAGAGAAAAGGATTTACATGTAAACAGTGATAATAATATCTTAGGAAATATACTAATAAATATTGCTGGAAGGACATTTTAAATAAACATACTGTATGTGAACGCTTTAATGACAGGTTTTCACTTTTTCGTTGTAGAATAATTGTTTCAAAATGAAAAAAACAAAAACATTTTTTTTCTTAGTGCAAACTTGTACAAATAGTTTTGATCATCTCACAAACCTGCTAAATGTACAAAGAATCCGTTGTTTGGACGATCAACATATATATGGAAATTCTATAGTGTATAAGTAAAATGATAACATCCTCTTAATGTCTAATATTTTGATTTCAATTTAATTTCCTCACAAATCTATTCTTGTGTACTATATTTGTAACTAGGTTATATGTGTCCGTGACAGTAACAAAGGTAAATTAATAATTGATGGTCTACAAGTGCTCGAAGACAGTCTTCCTGGGACCGAAGCTATATGGAGTGTGGATGAACCGCTTTATGTAGGAGGTGTGGCCCCTGGGAGAGCTGTGAAGAATGTTCAGGTAATGATCCTATAAAGGAAGATAGATATCAATGTTATGCAAGTACTAGAAGCATATTGTAGTGTATAGGTTTTGAAGTACAAGTGATTTTTAATATGTTATCACTTGATGTTTTGAGCAGCTTCTTGCTGACAGTATGAGTGGTGTGCTATGAGGGTTAGTTGAGTGCCAGAGATACAGCACACTTATGAGAAAAGTTGTAGTTACATTATATACATAAGTAATAATAATAATAAAAAAATAGCACTGTTATATGATGCAACTGACTGTGTAGCACATATGTCATTTACCCATCTGATTATTAGGACAGGGAAGCATTTGTTGCCCAGTTGGAATTAGTAGTGGAAGTGGAGACAAATCCATCAGGGTATTAGTGGTAGAAGAAAATAGTTCATAGTACTTTCAGAAATGGTCATTACAACCTGTTATGAACACCTTTATCTAGACAAAATATTTTTTAATATTTTAAGACAGTTTATAGAATTTTTGGTGGGAACAAGAAGTTTGTTTTAAGTATTTTTTTTTCCTTTTTTATCACAGTAAATCTTGATATTATTGCGTGTTTCCATTTTCTTAGATAAGCTCAGTGTACAGTTTCAATGGCTGCCTCAAAAACCTGCAGCTTAATGGACGGTCTGTAGCTTCCCCATCCCAGACATTCAGTGTGACACCTTGCTTTGAAGGCCCCATGGAATCTGGATCCTACATCTCATCAGAAGGAGGATATGTGATTCTAGGTAATGATCTAATGAATGAAACACTGTGTTGTACACTAGCAATGCTCTGTCTTGACTGTGTGGACAAAAGCATTTCTTTAGCAGAAACATGTTACTGCAAATAGTTGGCTAGAGTGACACATGACACCTTCAGGGTCAGTGGGGCACGAAGACCATAACGGAATTCAGAAAATAGCAGCAGCTTCTATACAAGGTTATCTTTCTTACAGTAAATGTAGAGCATGTCATTTATTAACTACACAAAAGCATTTCTACTTTATTTGTGATAGTTCATCTTTATCTCTTAATGTGGAAATCCACTACATGGTCTATAGAACTTCCCCCAGAAGACCAATCTGACCTATCTTTGTGGGTTTTCAGAACCACCTTAAAAAGCAGGATGTAGTTGATATCCCGGCTGTCGGGATACGCTATACCCAATGTGATACAAACATGCAAACACAGAAAAGTGACATAAAATAAACACAGTGCCAGTGTTCCTTTATATTCATAATAAATTAATCAAACTAAGAAAAATGTAAAGTTGAAATGAAAGAGCTGGTGATCCTAAAGCATTAGTAGCTTAGACTCATATGGTATCACATTGGTTATAGTGTATGTAAAAAGGTGGTCTTCTTCAAAGGTACAAAATGCATCCCATTAAAGCACAGAGGGGCTGATTCAGCAGTGCACTCAAGTGCAGTGTTGAATGCAGATTCCCGATTAATCGGAATCTGCGCATGCACAGGACCTATTCTGCGAGTGTGTAGAATGGGACTGCGTAATCGCACTCAGCCGCTTAAATGCCTCTGCGTGCGCATGTTCATACATATTTATGCCAAAGCATATTTCTGTGATTCTGCGATGTGATGTCCTCTTGCAATTGGATGGGCGACACTGCGGGATGGGGTCGTTCTGAATTTGGTTACAACAGTGATTGCACAATTGCGAACACATGCAGAATGGACCCATATACAAATAGTAAAGCCATATTATTTGCAGATGGTCAGGGACAGGTTGAAATATCGCATGATGATGGTCACCAGCACTAGCAAAACGCTTGTGACTAGATATTTGTAAACGCTCTTCTCACATTGACTGGTGCTTTCTTTGTTGCTTTGGCAACGATTATGTTTTTTGTGAGCGTATTTAGGCTAAATAAAAATGGGGTTTTTTTTGCATACTTGTGATGGGGAGTTGTTTCTGCTGTGTTAGAAAGTTTTTTCTGTAGTTTAATTAACACTTAAACCAGATGTTCACAAACTTTTTTGAATCACGGTGCCCTAGAGTATCAGAATTGTTTTCATGGCACCCCTAAGCCAAAAGTTTATTATTGAGAAATTAAGAAAAAAATGTAGTGAAGTAGTAAAGTGAAGTCAGTTGTGCTGAACTGTCATCCTTGGACTCAGTTATGTGGTGGTGGACAGGTTTGAGCTTCTGTTTGTCTACATATTTACATTACATTGACCATAAAGAATTTGATTTGGTGCTGGACCACCAACCTGAGGCACCCCTGCAAGTGTCTCGAGACACCACAGGGTGCCGCGGCACACAGTTTGGGAACCACTGACTTAACCAATAAAATGACAATCTAGTACAATGGTATACTGTTATTTTACGTGTTTATTCCTCTTTTTTGTTGTTGTTTAGCAATTATTTGTAGACTTTTACATAAAGCCTGTCTGAGATGTATCAAGCCTTCTAAGGAGTGGAGAAGTTGCTCATAGCCACCTATCAGCTTATAGCTATTATTTATTAAATGCATTCTATACAATGATAGATAGAAGCGGGTAGGTTGCTATGGGCAACTTCTCCACTCTTTGAAGGCTTGATACATTTCCCTCAAAGTCACTAAATTAAAATAACTTGTTACATTGTTAGTATTTAAGTTGAAAAACTGCAGAATGAAAGCACTGCTAGTACTATTGCTTCTATTAATGTTATTATTATTATCGGTAGCAAACATACTTTACAGTTGTACAATTTAGGATAAGTTACAAATATTGACTGTATCCCATCTGCAATATTGACTGTATCCTGTCTGCCGCTTACAGTGTGAGCAGCTCCTAGAAGCAATACAAGGCCGGCAATTACCACAGTGTGAGCTGTCCACTGGAAGTTCTTACTGCTAATTACACACTGGACTGGCAGGCCCTGGAGGGGAAGTTTCCTCCCCCTGGTACTGCTATCTCTGCGTGAGATTAGCAGTAAGAACTTCCAATGGCAGTCTCAAGCCAGTACTCGTCCCCTCCTCCTCATTTAGGGACAGGCTGGTCACTGCATCGACTGCAGGATATGGACCGTCCAGGATTGTTTCCTGCTGTGCCCTGCTCTACTAGTGAGCAGTGATCATTCTCACTGGGGAGGGGGGCGGAGCTCATTGTGGGGTGGTGAGAGGTGGCAGATTTTACTGGGAGGGCTGAAGTCCTGTAGTCCTTAGATAAAAGCTGCCACTGCTTTTGCCTCCATTGAAAAGTAGCCTCAGTACAGTTATATAAAAAAAGAGAAAGTAACACCACATTTTCCTTATTTACTATCTTTGTTAAATGCTGGCTTTATTTGTCAATGTGAAGAAAAGTGAAAGCATACGATAGATTTATTATACAAGTGCATTTATTTGTCCGGAATATACATATTGGAGCATGTACCCATTCTGCTTTTCAGTGATCATCTGGCCTGATACAGTACCTTCTGCAACTTTTTGCAAGGTTTGCTGTCTGTGACAGATATTCACCTATCTGCAAAAGTAAAAATGGCTCTGCATTATACTTTGGCTACTAACATATTTGACCTCCCCTTTAACTACTGTTTGCATACGAGTACAGAAGCAGTTACATGTAATTATCACTTAAGTATATCGTATACCAGAATTGTATTTACAATTACTGCATTGGGTGTAAAGTCCTTTCTTTTCTGCATTGCGAACTATAGTAACAATGGCGGTATGGTATAAATGCAGAGCAACTATTTTAGGGAGAATGAACATTGTATTTAACAATTAGATGAGCACAAGTTATAAAATGAAACAAGGTACATACTTACAGCAATATGCTCTATGTTTCCTAGCGGAATCATTCCATAGCGGATTCGAGTTTGATTTTGTAATAGAAGTGCGCCCTCGGAGTAGTTCTGGAATTTTGTTTCACATCCAAAATGTGAATGGTGAATACATAAATATGCACCTAAAAGAAGGACAGGTAATGATGACATTTTACATTTCATTGCTTTTGGTTATCTTGTATAATATGTAGATTAAGTTATTTTGATACCAGCTGATCCTCATCTCTGTTTGTTTTATCATCGGACTCTTGGCAATTCCATTGCGCAGGACTTTTAAAATATTTGCAGACACTGTTGTGCTGAGTCTGTTTATTGGGAACATAATAACAGATGGATCAAGCAATATGTGTTTATATACTGTATACATTATCAATACTGAGCCGTCGCACAGCACTGTTCTCACTTATTTCCTGGACTTTATGGGCCTGATCCTGAGGTGGACACTGCAACGTCTGTGTGTGCGCCTTTTGCCAGTATTGCTTCTGCAACTTTATGCAAATACAGCTACAAGCCCTTCCCCGTTGTGCATACCTGCGTCTGCATGTCCAAGGACTGAGACAACCGCTTTGCACATGTTTAGACACTCAAATACCACTTGGTGCATCTTTAGACACAACATTGGTCACACCATCACAACTTACACCAGCTTTATAGCAGGCGCAGGTGTTAGACGCTCAAATGCGTCTAACAACGACAATGTGTCCGACTCAGAATCAGCCCTTATAAGTCAATAAATCATTTAATAGAATATTTAAAATGGAAAAAAAAAAGCATTGTAATCAAGTTAAAGCACATAACGGTGCAAGTGCTCAGCAACAAAGTGTGCTGGTAATCACTATATGTACCTGTTACCAAGTTCTATACATTTATATATGAGGGTAGAGATACTGGGCCTGATTCATTACCAATCGCAACTGCGATTATGCTCGCAACCGGCCGAATGTTGTGTTCTGCGCATGCGTATACATCGCAGTGCACGTACACGAACCAGCCACTGCGATTGGGACTTCGATCGCAGTGACTACGCAGACCCATCGCAGAGTGATTGACAGGAAGTGCCGTTTGTGGGTGGTGACGGGGGGTGGTTGGCGAAACGCATGCGTGCCAGTGCATTTGAACGCCGTTTCATGGACGTACATAAATTAGCCACTACGATGCCCTACGTAGCTTGAGTGCTCATAGCATGCAATGAAGTTAGCAATTCCTGAGTAAGGTCAGAGCTTGTGCAAGTGTGCATGAGGCTGCGATGGTACTCGATGTTACTGATGGTTTTGCAGTCTTGCTAAGGACTACGGATGTGTGTAAGGTAAAGTGGGCGTCCTTATGTTGTGCTGCGATGGGATAGCGATCGCCGTGGATTAGCATACTATCGCAGTGAGACTGCGTGCGCAATCGCTATTGCAATCGCAGTTGTGATCCGTAATGATCAGGCCCACTGTTAAATGGGGAAATGTCTATAGAGAAGTTTTAAAAACATCTATGTAGTTTTATATAAAATACAGAGGATCATTTGGAAAAAACACTGGTAATGATAGAAATGCAACGCTATGTTAAAAAAATAAAATGAACTGATTAGTGTAACTTTTGTTTCCATATATAAATTGATTACAATAGCAAAAACAACAGAATATGACTCTAATTGATTAGTAACCTTATTTTAGCTATTATATGGAGTGTGTTTTTATCCCAGTGAAACAAATGGAGCATTGTTTGGTAGTATAATATCAATTCTGTCTATTAAAGATATATGTTTGTTTCAACATAGGCTGTAGTGAAAGTGAAATTTGGCAATAAGGAATTTTCTACAAATGTTGTACCAAAGCAAAGCCTCTGTGATGGCCAGTGGCACAGAATTGCAGGTTTGTGACAAGTACCTTTGTTGTAAAAGTGTGTGCTACTGCAAGTTATCAAAATCACTAGTGTTTACTGTAGGTACATATTATGTTTAGAATTATATATCTGCCGACAATTAGCTTACTGAAATAACTGTACTGTATTTAAAAGTTTTCTTTAAACAATACATTGTGTATATGTTCACCTGATTCATGACATCCTATGAAAGTAAACCAGTATTACACGGTGCTTAATTCTATAAATGTCATTTATATCCTTTAAGCACATAGTAATGAATGAAACTGGACATAAACATATGAAGTACTATTTAGGAGTGTATTGGGAATTTTAATTGGCCCTGGAAAAAAATAGTGGAAAGTAGGATAATGTGGGCGGGACAAGTACAAAATTAAGTGGGTTTAGCACATGATTATAACTAGCCATCCTTTTACTTCATCAACATCGGATTCAAATCCATCAATTCATCAACATCGGTCTCAAACCAATCCAGCTCTAAATCCAGCATCATCAGTCCCAATCCAATTCTGCCCATTCCTTCAGTATAATATATCCAGTCCCATTCCAACCTGCTGCTCAATAAAGATATTCTATTCCTGTCCTTGCCCATCATCCACTGCCGTAACTCTACCTCACATCAATACATGAGGAAGTCCTGGCTCAAGCCACCTAAATTCTTTCACTCCTCTCAAATCTCCTCTTCAGCCTCCCACGCCTGTTCCAACCCAAACCAACCATCAGGTGTGACATCATTCTTTTGACAATACATCTACTAATTTAAAGTGGTATCATCCTGTACTGAGTGCAGCATTGACTGTCACCAAATAAATTGGAGACACCGGGGGTCCCCATTTACAACTTTAAGATCCGGTACATAGAGGAGGGTTGCACACAAGTAGACATCCTGTTTGAGACTCCCTCTAATACATAGCTCAATTAAATGGTCATTACAAAGGCAATCATCTGCATTCACTTTTGCAAAGTATCTCCTGAGACCCATGACGATCATATGCAGCTTGTCATCCATGTCCAGCTTCTCATGGACCTGAACAAATGTTCCTGTGGTAAATATCATCCAGACTTCCAAACAAATCTGGATCATTACTAATGGGACTAATAAAAAAAACTATGTTTTGACAAAGAATAAAACCCGAAGAAAAAGGAGAATCATGTGTAAACTGCCACATTTTTCCCAATCTCTGCAATCTGCAACGTTATCTCCATTAAACATCTCTACAAGATCCGTTCCTACTTTATTTCATGGGGATCTTTAGTGGGGACAAAGTGTCAGAAAAATAAAGGGAAAATAAAGGGCTTAGACTATCTCTCTGCTTCGGATTCGATTCCAGTGTGCGCCTGTGTATGTGTCAGTTGGGACACATGGAAAGGGATCTGGAGGATCCCTCTTCAAAAAAGTTTGCCCATAAGCTACTATAGGCTAACATTATCTTTAGTCCTTTGTTGCTACATCCTAGGAGGCTAAAATTTTGTAGGACTCCTCCAAAAACAGCTGTTTTTAGGGTATTCCCAAAATGTTACTTTAATATATATGCCCCATACAGTAGGCAGGGGACAGAGGTTAGGTAGACTTAACCATGCTGCCTGTTGCAGAATGCTGCTGTGGTGCAGGATGCAGATGTCTGTCTAACAGTAATCTCAGTGAGTGGAGAGCTTTCGAGACAAGAATTACCTCATCTCACAAGACTATTATCTCTGTGGGCCATTCTGCTACAGACAGCGCAGGGCAGGTTGTGAGTAACACTCCTAACCACACCTCACTGTCACCGGGGCAGCCCCTCTAGGCAGGGCCATAACTAGGCTTTTTGGTGCGCTGTGCCAAAAAGAGCATTGGCGCCCCTCTCATTTTTCAAAGGGACATAACGCACCCAAAAAAGGGGAATGGCTTCATGGGGAACGGCCAGGGAAGAGATAGGAGAGGCCAGGAGATGCTGGGGATGAAATAAGAGGAAGCTACAAGCAAGAATGATAATAAACAGAAAATTGTCAGACCCAAACAGCACCCCCTGACCTGTGGTGCCCTGTGCCATGGCAGCGGCTGCACTACCCTAGCTACGGCCCTGCCTCTAAAACAGGTCCGGTCCATGGCGAGTGCAGACTTCAAGATCAATGAAGCTCCACACAATTTACCCCTGCCACCGAGTAAAAAATAAATAGGAAGGAATGTGAAATGAAAAAATATTAGCCAGCCTCCAGGCAGCCCCATCAGGCCATTGGCCTACCAAAAAAAAATTCCCAGTAAGACCTTTGTTCAATCCTCCCTTGACTGTACTAGCAGTGCGGTCATTTCTTTTAAATGTTTCTTTGCTTTTACATGGTGAGATTTGCATGTAAATATGAACTTCTGAAAATGAATGTAAAATCCAATGTATCATTTGGTTTTAATGCTTCTAGTACAAAAGACACATATCGTGAATAGACATTAACCATACTCTATACTGGCAGAGAGATATTATTAGAAGTATTATTGTGTTTTTGTTCTTATAAATGTTTTAGGATCTGGGAGATAGTCTGCTCTTTGCTGTAAAACTATACTTAGTTTCTTGTGTATTCATATTACAGTCATAAGGATAGCCAAATCGGTGCAACTGGATGTAGACTCTGAGCTCAACTTTGTGGTTGGCCCACTAGACAATAAGCTAGTCTCCTTTAAAGAACCGTTGTTTGTTGGAGGAGTGCCAGGTAAGAATATGACAGAATAATGTACACTCATACTACTCACATTCTGTATTTTCAGTATAGTTGCAGCACTTAAACACTTATTGACGTTTCTCTTCAATTTCCCCCCTTTCTTAGGCTCTTTGCTTGCTCCAAGTCTGACTACAAGAACTTCATATATAGGCTGCATCCGCAACATTGTGATTGACAAGCAGCCAGTGAGCTTCAGCGAAGCAACCCTTATCAGTGGGGCTGTCAGCGTCAATACCTGCCCTTTGTTCTAACAGTCACTGTGCACAATAAAAGTTTGTACTGTAATCTGTTCACATTAGGCTGTTGGTTTTACTACTGTACGAGTACAACAAATTCAGTATGGAAGAAGAGTTTGGGTAACAAATGACATACTGTGTGCTGCACAAAGCATCACACAGCAGTCTTACTATTATAAGGGCAAACAGACCTCAAAATGTGTATTAATGTCATCAAATAGAATACCTGGCCATGTTGGATACGGTTTCTACTTAAAAATACTTTTTAGTATGGACAGAATGGACTGCCAAGAAGAAGAAATTGCCAGTCAAAAGCACATGAAGATCTGCTACAAAATAAAGTGTTCTAAATATATATGAAAGTAACAATCTAGTTCAAAAGTTGTCACCTATCGCTTGTTTGTTTATTTTTCTAAGCACATCTTAAACTGACAATAAATCAGTTATTTTAGAAATGTTTGTATTAGCTCACTTCTATAGCAACAATTACAGCACTTACCTGCGAACTAGGGGCCTGATTCAGCTTCAGACGGAATTGCAAAGCTGCTCGCAAGCAGCTTTGCAATTCCGTCTGTGCTGATATGGTAATGCAGCAGGAGGCATAACGCCTCCTGTGCATTACTTATCCGAGCTGCGTTGTCTAATGCAGCATCAGATACTTTGCGGGACATCGGCTGCCTAAGGTGATGCCTCCATGTGGGGGAACAGAGGGCTTTGCCGCCCCCTTCCCACCCACAAACGGCAGCAGTCTGCTGCCAGTCTGCGAGTGGGATCGCAGACCCGTTCTGCACATACGCAGAATGGGTCATGCGCCTGCTCAGATTCCCGAACATCAGGCCCTAGGTAAGATTCATAAAGAAAATAATAGTGGGAATAGGTATTTAAGACACTGTGGGGTCTATTTACTAAGCAGTGTTAGGAGACAGAGTAAAAAGTGATAAGGTGCCAGCCAATCAGCTCCCAACTGTCATTTTTCAAACACAGCTTGTGAGATGGCAGTTAGGAGCGGATTGGCTGGCACCTTATCACTTTTCACTGTGTCTCCTAACACTGCTTAGTAAATAGACCCCACAGTGCTCTGTTAAGTATTCACAGCCTTTGCTCAATACTTTGCTGATGCAAAGTATTTTTGAATATGATGCCACAAGCTTGGCACACCTATCTTTGGGCAGTTTCGCCCATTCCTCTTTGCAACAACTCTCGAGCTCCATCAGGTTGGATTGGAAGCGTCGGTGCACAGCCATTTACAGATCTCTCCAGAGATGTTCAATCGGATTCAAGTCTTACGGGAGAAAAGATACCTTTACAGGCTTTGGTCTGCACTTGTCTATGTAAGTCAGGTGTGTCTCTCAGTCACCCTTTCTGGTCATCTGGTAAGATACATAGTGAGATCATTATAAACCCTTACTAGCAAGAGCTCACTTTTTTATATGAAGTGAGGATTGTTGTTCCAGACGTTTACTGGGAAGATTATATTGTACAAGTAGTGACTGATCAATTGATGTGATATATCCATCAAATGTAATTATTATTTACATATACGGAGTATTTATAAAAAATACTACACATTCATGTACTGTATGTATGAAACAACTTTAGTCCACTGATTATAAAGAGAAGCATTCTCAGAACATCCATGATACAAAGGAAAAATATGATCTAAACACCATCTTAGATAAGTATTTTTCTTTGTACTTCCCTTACTTTACGAAAGGCACCGCCAGTTCTCCGCACCACACTTTTTATTGTACTTATGTACATGTGATTTCTTAGGGTTTTTTTTTTTAATTAAATTTGCAAAAAAAACAAAAAAAACTTTTTACACGTTGTCATTATGGGGTACTGTGTGTAGAATTTTGAGGACAAAAATTAATTTATTCCATTTTTGGAATAAGGTTGTAACATAACAAAATGTGGAAAAAGTGAAGCGCTGTGAATACTTTCTCTATGCACTGTAGAGTCCTGGGGCAGAGTTGCCGGCCCCTGTGCCATTCCCACTATTCACTCTGTGGCATATACACACATGATTCACGTCATTCTTATCATAGTAAATGAAAAATCAGGATAGGTAAGCTCTCATGAGCAGGGACCTCTTCCCTCATGTGCTTCTCTTTACATTTTCTTCTACTCTTTACTCCCCATTAGGGCACCTAACACGGGACCGCCAATTCCCGGAAGCTTATTGTGAGTGCTTTAATCACTATTGCAGCAATGTATATAAGTCGTGTCCTTGTCCTGCACTGTAATGTACTGTAAGTTACTTGTTTCTTGTTCACCTATTAGTTCTATGTACTATGTAAGGCGCTGCGGAACACTTGTGGCGCCATATAAATAAAGGATAATAGTAATAATAATAATAGGTGTGTGTGACGAGGCGCTAGGTTTGGACTATGGATGCAGTCGGTTGGAAAAATGAAATGTAATGATCGCTATGATAAGCGAAAATTTACATACATTTATTAAATTCCTTAGACACTCATACATCAAATGGCATATGAGAAACATATAAAGGGTCCTGGATACGATTGTCCATATACTCCCTTGCGGGCAATGATGATAAGATATCCTCACCCTTATTGTTGGTTGCGGTGGGCTAGCTTTCTTTAGCTGTGGGTCCCGGGCTTATAGCTCGGCACCACCGCAATACATTGATATGAAGAGTCCAAACGGAAGTGGTAGTGGGTCCAAATCAGTACAGGTACAAGTAGGTCGTCCGCACAACGCATTTCGTAATAATCCTTCATCAGGAGCAGATCCGCTCCTAGAAGATAATACCTGGAATCTGATTGGTTGCTATGGGCAACATCTCTTCTTAATAGAACTCCCATCTTAGTAAATTTACCCCTAATACTGCTTTTCCACACAGTTCCAAAATGGGTCAGACCCTGGACATACCCCTTTTCCGCTACGGTGCCGATCCGGGTTATTCCTGGATCAGCGCTGTTCACACTGCACAGGGGTGCAGTGGAACACTTCTTACAGCGCTTGGAGATGACATCAACTCCAAGTGCTGAGAAACCAGAAAGGCTCCATGTTATAAACGGGACCTGGGTCATTCCCGTGTTAAACCCTACAAGTTACCTGGGTTGGATTGTCGGTTCACTCGACCCAGGAATTCAACCATGGCCCCAGATTTATGTTAAATCAAATTGCTATTTAAATACAAATATTCCAAAGATTAACTCAATTGACAGATTGCTGTCAGTTGAGTTTAAACCCAAACAAATAATTTGATTAAGTGTGTTATTTTAGCATAGATAAAGCACAGGTGTTCATTCTCTCTTTTCTGTATTTAAAGGATGAGCTGAATTTGCAGAATACTGCTAGTTTAAATACAATTTTGGAACTCATTGTTTCCTGATGTTAAATCACAAATGTGGGTATGTGTTTCAACATCCTGATTTGTGTGCAAGATTTGTGAACGAATATTAATTGGCTTAAACGAGCAGTAAGCTGATTCATCGGGAAGCAGTCGGGAAGCCGATGGACGTAATCCAGACCGCCGGCTTCCTGATTGTCTAATCCCGGCAAGGCACTAATGACAGGCATCGAAATCCCGATGCCTGTCATTAGACCTACGCTGGGAGCCCGACACCCGGCTTACCGATCATACACACAGCAAGATGCCCTAATGTATCTGCAGATATACTGGGCACTGGCTGTGCAGCACAACTTACGCGACATGTCTGTGAACAACGTTGTTCACAGACACATCGCTGGTACATACTGGCTGACGGACACGCTGGTACACACTGGCCAATATGTCAGCCAGTGTGTACCCAGCATAAGCCTCAGAGCCGTAAATAGACTTTTTGGTGCCCTGTGCCAGAAGAGCATTGGCTCCCCCCTCATTTTTCAAAGGGACATAATGCACCCAAAAAAGGGGAATGGCCTCATGGGGAAGGGCCAGGGAAGAAATAGGAGAGGCCAGGAGATGCTGGGGATGAAATAAGAGGAAGCTATAAGTGAGAATGATAATAAACAGAAATTTGACAGGCCCAAACAGCGGCCCCTGACCTGTGGTGCCCTGTGCGTTGGCACCGGCCGCACTACCCTAGCTATGGCCCTGATAAGCCTATGAGGTCACAAAAGGGAAGAATGGATTATCTAAAGATTTAATCAGTGATCGTGCTCAGCTAAAAAAATTGTGGGTCCCAGGGACCACTCACTTTAAAAAATTGGGGTCCTACTCCACCGTTTCTGGGTCCCATCACATATTATGCTTTTGAGCTCCCCATATAGCATCAGACCACACCACATGCCCTACACATACGCCATGTGAAGTCACACTCACATATTTGGCAGTATGGCTAAGGCTTATAATTACATTGCCTTAATCTCACATAGCCAACTGGTGCAGTGTTGTGGGCAAAGTGGGGGGTGAGGGCAGACAGCAGTTGCAACAATGCTGGGGGCAGGTAGCAGTTGGGGTAGAACGGGTTAAGTGCAAGAAGCAGTTGGGGTATAGCTGGGGTAGGGGGGTAAGGGCAGGCTGTGTTGGGGGTAGGGAGGGGGGTAAGTGCATAAAGCAGTTGGGACAGTGCTGAGAGCAGGTAACAGTTGGGGTAGAGGTTGGTAAGGGCAGACAACATTTGGGGTAGAGCTGGGGTTTAAGGCAGGGAGCAGGGGGGATAAGTGTAGTTAGCAGTTGGGACAGTTGGGGGGCAAGGAGGGGGTTAGGAGCAGGCAGTGCTGGAGATAGGGAGGGAATAAGGGTAGATGGCAGCTGGAGCAGTACTGGTGGGCAAGACGGGGTTTAGGGGCAGACAAATGCTGGGGGTAGAAAGGAGGTAAGGTGCTGACTCATTATGAACTCTAAATAATAGTCTTGTGAGACTACCCTCCGGACCCCTCTGCACGCCTGCCACAATGACTGATTACATTGTTTGCCTCCACGGCACCTCCAGCCCCCATCCTGTTTGTAATATTATCTGAACCTGCACCAAAAGACACCCCCACCCGCCTTCCCTTTCTCCCGCCACCCGCTTACTAAACACTTACAGCACTTTGCTTCAGGTCAGAGAATGCAGGAATGCACAGAGTAACACAGTCTTCTTCTACTCAGCTACTCGTCTTCTCAGCTACTAATTGATCAATTAAGTTAATTCTCACGTTCACAGTGTTTAGTAACTTTAGGTGAGTGCAGTTCTGAGGGTGAATCCTATACACAGGCTCTTTTCCTAACTGCTATGGGTGCATTTTCCCTGATCTAATCACAGTTCTTTGGGACATTTATACAGCACGCATAAATTTAACCAGTGATTATAAGATGGACCCTCCACAGTACATATGTATGAGGCTGAACAAAACATCCACCTATGAGAGAGACTATGGGGCCTATGTATCAAGCTGTTTGATACATAAAATTATACAGAAACTGCAGTTTCTGCATAATTTTATGTTTTGCTCCTATGTACTAATAGCACAATGCAGGCGATTTCACAGAAATCTCCGGCAAAATGCTAATTAGCGCTTCAGAACGCGGTCCCCATTATTGCCAATGGGGACTACGATTTGACCCCTATGTACTAAACTCCAAAAAACAAAGCGTTTCGGAGATTAGCCACGGTAGTTTACACCATCTTTTAATGGTGTAAACTACTGTAATCCTATGGGGGCTCCAGGGCCAGGAGAGAGATCTTTCAATCTCTCCCCTGCAGCCCCTGGCCGGCCCTGGAAGCTAATGCTGTGCACATGCGCAGTGTCAGCTTCCCCCGGGGAAATCTTCACTTCTGTGAAAGACACCACAATTCGCCGGGGATACAACTTGGAGGGACAGCGGTTACTGGCAGTGGCGGGTTGGGCCAGGGGGCAGGGTGCCATGTGCCCCCCGGGTCGCAGCGTCATGCGGGCCGTGGGCCGCGGGCAGTCTGTCTCACTGTGACACAGACTGCACCGTGTGTGTAGCGCTGACCGGACGGAGTTCGGTCAGCGCTACACAAGTGACAAACACACAGCCGCCGGCTCCGGCAGCTGTGTGTTTGTTGTAAGCAGCAGCCAATGAGAGTCTGTCAGACTCTCATTAGCTGCTGCTGCACCCACTGCGGGAGTCGCTCCATCTTCCAGCTCCCGCAGTGGGCAATGGGAGAGGCGTCATGACGTCTCCCCCATAATGCAGAACGGCCCGGCCGGGGAAGGACAGACGGAGGAGTGGATGGCGATGGCGGGAGCGGGGATTGAGGTAAGTGTTTTTTTTATTTTTTTTATTACCTGTGTCTACTGGGAGAAGGGCGGGCACTACAAGGGGGGGACTACTAATACTGGGGGCAATACAAGGGGAGGACTACTACTACTGGGGGGACTACAAGGGGGGGACTACTACTGGGGGCCCTACAAAGGGGGAACCAGTACTGGGGGCACTACAAGAGGGAGGGACTACTACTGGGGGCACTACAAGGGGGATATCACTACTGGGGGCACTACAAGGGGGGGCGTCTACAGGGGTGGCAATACAAGGGTGGACCACTACTGGCAGCACTGTAAGGTGGAGACCACTACTGGGGATTATTACTGGGGGCACTTCAAGGGAGGGACTACAACTGGGGAACTACTACTGGGGGCACTAAAAGGGGGGGGACTACTACTACTAGGGGGACTACTACTACTAGGGGCACTACAAGGGGAGGGGACAACTACTAGGGGCACTGCATAGGGGGAGGGGACTACTACTAGGGGCACTGTATAGGGGGGAGAGGACTACTACTAGGGGCACTACTACATAGGGGGGAGAGGACTACCACTGAGGACACTGCATCGAGGGACCACTGCTGGGGGCTCTATAAAAAGGGCAATACTGGGGGTACTGCATAGGGGGAGACTACAACTGGTGCCACTATTTAAGGGGCACTGCATAAGGGTTACCACTATTGGGTGCACTGCATGGAGGGTGGACTGCTACTGGGTGCACTATATAAGGGGTACTACATAGGGGTACCACTACTGGGTGCACTATAGAAGGGGCTTACTACTGGGGGCACAAGGGGGACCACTACTAGGGGCACTGTATAAGGGGCACTGCATAGGGGGGATCACTACTGGAGGCCTGCATAAGGGGGTCGTCTCGCGCATGCACGTTCTTCGGGCACCCTGGCTACACGCTACTCCTCTGCCAGGGCCACCTGCATGCATTTGCCCCCCAGGCTAAAAGTTGCCAGCTAGCCTCTGGTTACCAGATATATTTTCAGTAAAAATGAAAATACCCCCTGTGAGTTGGTCTGATAATAATCGCGGCAGTACCACGATTGTTAGTGCATAGACCCCTGAGTTCCTTTAAATAAAATATGGTGCCAATAAAAACTATTGCATGCTTGTGCGTTTGCCTACAGCTCTGTGTGTTTCTGGGTTTTCTCAGTTACAACTGGCTCCCCTATAGCTTTTGAGCTGGTCATCTTGATTACTGATCTGCTTTGTTACTGCTCAGCCCATCCACAATTTGATTGCTGGTGCACCTCATAATAAGGTAAATCCCCATAGACAAACGCAGGAGGGGTTTCCAGTTGCCTGGAAACCCCCCCCTCCCTCCCCAACCCACACCATGACTACAAAATAAATAGTAATATAATAGAATTTTACTAGTGCTGCATGTTCTTCTCAGTATCACATATGAAATAATCAGCACCACCTGTGGATCTTTTAACATGTGTAAGCTCAGATGTAAGCTCTCACGAGCAGGGACCTCTTCCCTCATGTGCTTCTCTTTACATTTTGTTCTACTCCTTACTCCCCATAAGGGCACCTAACATGTGACTGCCAACTCCCTGCTATTTCTTGTGAGTTCTTTAATCGCTATTGCAGCAATGTATATAAATCATGTCCTTGTCCTGCACTGTAATGTACTGTAAGTTACTTGTTTCCTGTTCACCCATTAGTTCTATGTTCTATGTAAGGCGCTGCGGAACACTTGTGGCGCACATATAAATAAAGGATAATAATAATAATGTGTCAGCCAGTAATTAATACACCTATGCACCAACTAGGAGATATGGAAAACATGCACTGCTAGGGGTGCACTGCTATAGACCATCTATAGGCTTAATTATTAATACTGTATAATAATACATTATCCAGTACATAACAAGACCAATATATACATATATGTCCAGGGCAGTGCTATGTTCTGCTACTCCCTCAGACTCCCAGACTTGCTCCAATGCTCTGGAATGGTGCCCACATTTGAAATAAAAACATTCAGCTCAGACAGGATGGCCATACTGCCGCATGTAATGGCTTACTGTGATCGCTGGTCCTGTAAATGCTGGAATTATGACCAGGGATGGCTCCAGGTGGACCAGCACCCTGTGCCAGTATAGGTTGTTGGACCACATCTGAAAAGAGGTGTGACCAAATTTCCACAGACCACGCCCCTAGATGATGTTTTTTGGGGACGTGCCCGTATGGCACACCTCCCATTTTACGTCATGCTGGGGGGAGTCCAGCACTCCTCCAGCAGTCTCCATGCACTGAGTGGACGCGCGCCATCCATTCAGCTTCACCGGTACCGGTGCTATTTGTTTAAAAAAGCAGAGCTGCGATGGTGCGTGTTCCCAACCTCCAGAACACCCATGGGACACTTCGGTCTGCGGGTAGAACAGTGGGGCAGTGCCTGAAAAACGGGACTGTCCTGGTGAAATCGGGATGGTTGGGAGGACTGCGCCCTCTATGGCGTGGTGCCCCTGTTCGACCGCACTGGTCGAGCACCCCTGGAACCGGCCGTGATTATGCCCCACAATACACATTGATGCAAAGCTGGATAAGTGTTAATTATGTCCTGTTCACGAACTGGCCACACTCACTCTAAAATAAATCATTTGGAAACCTCCCTCAAGAAATCCTGCGTTTGCCACTGATCCCCCTCACTAAAACACAAAGATAGTCAGAAGCCACCTTTGATGACACAGTAGTGTAGTCAGTTTACATAGATATGGCCATTGTGGGACAGATAAAATACAGTATCTTTCCTGCTCCATTCACACTCCTATGATGTCTGATAATCTCACAGTTGTGCTGTTATGCTGGGTACACACTGCAAGCGCCAACCTGCAGCATAGAAGGCTGGCAGACCCGGCATGAAGGCGGCTGTGGCGCAATACAGGCAGCTTATTACGCCAAAGCTGCCTTCATGCCGGCTGTCAGCCTTCTATGCTGCCAGGGTGCTTAAGACATCTTCATGTCTGAGTGCCGGGGCCGCCCTCTGTGCAATACTGTGAAGCTACTTGTACCTGTAGAGCTGAGTGCCGGGGCTGCCCACCGTGCAATACACTGAAGCCGCTTGTACCTGTAGAGCTGAGTGCCGGGGCCGCCCTCCGTGCAATACGCTGAAGCCGCTTGTACAGTACCTGTAGAGCTGAGTGCCGGGTCCCACAGCTGCTGCTTCTAGGAAGGGCTGGCTCCTCCTCCACTTTAATAGTGCTCCCTGCCGCTGGGCCAGGGAGACTTCAATCATTTAAGAAGTAGCCAATAGCGGCGGAGCGCGCCCCGGGGACCCACCAATTCTGAAAAAGTGAGTCTCAGGTGCTCATTTTTGGGTAAAATACGCTCTATAGCGCGTATTTGCGATCACTGTAGATGAACAATTTACAGTAATCTGTGCTTCCAAAATAACTGCATAGTTCATCACTGGGACAGTTTCCAAAACTAACTGTAACACACGTAGACACACGTAGACTAGCTTGTGGTCACTAAATATGGTACGGTAGTCAAGGTGATGCCTCCCCCTTACCTGAGCTCAGGCCAGATGCTACATTAACCTTCAATATCCTGCATAGCATTACACATACATGCTACGAACACAGGGATGAATTAAGAGAGGTGAAGGTCCATGTGCAGTCTCCGTACATGTCCTGTCTCTCTAACTAGTGCATGTGCCAAGTACAGTAGACTCTAGCACTATGCCAGAGTTTATTGCGCATGTCCTGATCACCACAAATATGGTGTCCATGCCATTTTCCCTGGGAGGTATCATCTATAGTGCAGGAAGTGCAGTGTGGGCCCTTGTGTACCACAGATCCGTTTGCAATAAATTATTTCTTGCATTTTTTTATGTTTGAAGGTGAATTCAGCCACAGAGATATTTGTGATTTCCTATAACCTCCTCTCCATGGGCGTAGCTATAGTGGGTGCCTCCTCTCCATGGGCGTAGCTATAGTGGGTGCCATTGCTATGGGGCCCAGAGTCTTAGGGGGCCTGGACCCAGCTCATATAGTTTTCTACCAAGTTCACGAAATTACCTGCTAAGAAATTGGGTCCAGCCCATTGCCCGGGCCTTAAAAGGGGGACTCATTGGTAATCTGTCTGTCCCTCTCAATAAAACTCCACACTGATATGAGCCATCTCCCACATTCCTGTATCATGCTCACAGACACAGTTGAGCTGATCAGCAAGCCCAGCACTGTTGGAGAGTAGGCTTCTCCTTGTTTACAGTCTTTAGGAAGCTAAGTGCCGGGAAGTGAGCTTAGAGATTAGGACTGTTGCAGAAAGAGACAACATGCATAAATTAAGATCTCCACTCAAAACAGAATGTTCTGCATTAGGAAGTATCTGCCTCAGGTAGGAGCTGGTTGGTCCCCACTCCCTGCATGACGTAATGTGAACTGGAGGCACTGTATAATGTGTACTGGCAGCACTACAATGCAGCATATTGGGTACTGTGGGGGAATACAATGTGGCATAATATGAACTGGTTTGGTATAATGTGAACTAGGACACTTCTATGTGGCTTAAAATGAACTAGGGCACTATTATGGGGTATAAAATGAACAATCACTGTGAGGAGAGCTGTCTATCTAGAAGCACTGGGAAGGGGCCCCTTCAAAATGTTGCTATGGGGCCCCCAAAGTTGTGGCTACTCTACTGCTCCTCTCATTAGTTAAGGTGAAGTAGCACTTTGCATATCTCTAACTTTCACAGTGTTTTCTTCAGTGGCCAGTCTGTAGTACATGTGTGGCAGAGAGCAATTTGAGAGTAACTACAGAGATGCACAATGTCCAACTACAAAGATGCCAAGATGCCGATCATGCACAGTTTGACATATTCCCTGGCACAGCTAAACAAAACATAGCCATGTGTCAAGAAGACTAATGCGTGGCACCTTCAAAAACATGAGAGTACCTGTATGGGTTTCATTTAGGAGACTTTGGGGACATGGTGGTAGTGGATTGGTGGATCACTATAATTTCTATAGGCACATTACTTTTATATGAGCTTGCAATTTCTGTTTATACTCATTCTCACCTGTAGCTTCCTCTTCTTTTATCCCTGACATCTCCTGGCCGCCCCTATCTCCTCTCTGGTCATCCCCCCCATTTGGCCACTTCCCCAAGCACCTTCAGAATTCACAGGCTTACTTTGCAGGAGCAGATTGCTCCATGTGTAAGGTGTCTGACTGCAATGTGAGAGGTGATGGGTTTGAGACCAGGGTATGATGGGTTTGAGAAATGTGTGTTAAATAAGGGAGTTCGTAACTGAAGGTGCGCATATTCTCCTGTACTTACAGAAGTCTTCCTGCCTGTCAATGTAAAAGGTGCTGGGTTCAAGTCCTGGCTATGACTGCTAAGAAATGTGTGTTTTAAAATAAAGGATAATGCAACTGAATGACAAGGAGCTCTCAAGTTAAGTGCATGAATGTGGTATAAGATTATTGGTGTACAAATCCACTTTCTTCTAGGGTACTTAAAGTATAGGTGTCCTAGAAATGTTACACATATGTATGCTCTCACATGAAGATGATAAAGTGCTAACCAGTAATTTCATCAAAACAGTCGATAACAATAGTTATCTCCACTACAGAAGCAGTCATACAAAGGCCTGGAAAAATAATATCCCATACTCCCAACTTTACAGGATTAGGAGGAACTGCTTAGAGGATAATACGTATAGAGAACAGGCAGAAGTTTATACCAATAGATTTAGAGAAAGAGGCTATCCAGAAGAGATCCTAACTAAGGCACTGCAGAAAGGAGCCAATTTGAATAGGGAAGCACTACTAACCAAAAGAGGAGAGAAACATCAGAACAAGTAGGATAAGGAATGTGTGCCCTTCATTACCCAATATAATAGTGAGGAACCCTACATTAGACATGTGTTCAAAAATCACTGAAATATTATCAAAATGGACCCAATTCTGAAGGACATTTTACCAAACAGACCGGACATTGTCTTCAGGAGACCAAGGAACCTCAAAAAAATATTGGCACCAAGTCAATTAAAACAAAGAGAAAACTCACAGACTACACATTCATCGTTGAAATGCATCAGGTCCTTTAAATGTGGACACTGTAACGTATGTAAATACAGTATGTTCACCCCAACAAACAATCCTTTTGGAACTTTAATGATACCAGAGAATATAAACTGAAACATTTCGCAACCTGCAACACTACATCAGTCATCTATTTGATAGAGTGTGGGTGTGGCAAGAAATATGTTGGCAAGACCAAAAGAGTATTAAAATTACGGATACAGGAACATCTTCGTAATATTAAAAATAAGGTGGAAAGTCATTCACTATCAAAACACTTTCTCAGTCACCATAATGCCTCTACAGATACTTTTACCTATCAAGCTATTGAGAATGTCACCCTGGGTCCTAGAGGAGGAGACTTGTTGAAACTACTCTTACAGAGAGAGATGTTCTGGATATACGAACTGAGGGCCTGATTCTGACCTGCTCGCAAGCGCTATGTGCTCACAACCGGGTCGATGGTGGGCCAGTGCACATGCACACCACGGAGCCGGCTCCGTCGTGCGCATGCGCGAGACCCGGATAGCGACGGGCAATCCGTCGCTCTGGGTCTCATACCAAAGGGGGCGTGCTGTCAATGTTGAGTGACAGCACGCCTCCTTTGGTGGGCGGGCCGGGGGAGTGGCTGCCCAAACGGAGGCGTTCCCATGTGAACACCTCCGTTTGGGGCCGGCCCCACTGACATCACGAGTGATGTCAGTGGGAGAGATTTCGGCTCTGTTAGAGCCGAAATCTCTCTGGGGCTTGCGGCCATGAGACCCTACCACAAGGGTCTCGTCGCAAGCCCGATGGTCTTGACCATCGCGGCCATCTTCCTGGCCGCTCGCTATAGCTGTGGGTGGTCACCCACAGTTATGCGAGCGGCCAGGAGGCGATTCTAAAAAAAAAAAAACGGCCCTGATTCAGAGTGAGCGCTCTGTCAGAGCGACCAGCTCTGAATCAGGGCCACTATTCAACACCCTGCACCATTGACTAAGAGACTATCCTGTGCATCCCTGGAAATCACGATTCTACAAGAAAACTCTCCCTTAGGACCAGCCACCCTGTTTTTAAGATAAGTTCTTTTACTTTTATTGTAATATTGTTTTAAAAATTATTTACCATGAAATAAAAATATTAATTATTGGATACTAGTGACTGTAGTTCACTTGTAAGGATATCCAAATTGGTGGCATACTGGAGTCGGGGGAAGAGATCAATTAGAAAGGTGGAACGTGAGGGATCCCTGTTTAAAGATGGATTTATTGTTACGCTTAATATACAAGTGTACTTATGGTATGGGTACTCACTTCTAAAAAATTGTTCATTGTATTATCTGACAATACCACACTATCAGGCGCTTGTCCCCTCTTTTTCTAATATGTATGTATATGTTTGTTTGTGTGTGTGTGTCATGTGGGAAGAGGCATCATGTGCTTTCTCTGGGCACCAGGTCTAGTTCGAACTTTGGGCCTGATTCAGAGCCGGACGCTCTGACAGAGCGCTCGCTCTGAATCAGGGCTGGCCTTCTTGTTTTTAAGAGCGGTCTCCTGGCCGCACGCATAGCTGTGGGTGACCACCAACAGCTATAGCGAGCGGCCAGGAAGACTTTCGGGCTTGCGACGAGACCCTTGTGGTAGGGTCTCATTGCCACAAGCCCCAGAGAGCTTTCGGCTCAAACAGAGCCGAAAGCTCTCCCACTGACATCACTTGTGATGTCAGTGGGGCCAGCCCCAGACGGTAGGCATTCCCATGGGAATGCCTCCGTCTGAGCAGCCACGCCCCTGGCCCGCCCACCAAAGGGGGCGTGCTGTCACTCAACATCGATAGCACGCCCCCTTTGGTACGAGACCCGGAGTGACGGAGTGCCCATCGCTATCTGGGTCTCGCGCATGCGCACGACGGAGCCGCTATCTGGGTCTCGCGCATGCGCACTGGCCTACCATCGACCCGGTTGCGAGCGCTCAGCGCTTGCGACTGGGTCTGAATCAGGCCCTTTGTATCCAATATGCCAGTGTGGGGGAGGATAAGGAGGGGCCCTATCTGTTACATGTATATTGGGCAATTTTTGATGGCAGCCATGAACACAGCCATCGATTCCCGACCCAAGTGTTGCAGCACACATCGAGTACCTTTGTGTCAGGATTCAGCCTGGGATCGGCTGTTACTCACCACGGCTCCGGCTTCCCCTGACTAGCCGTGCAGTCAGACGCCAAGTGTGGCGGCAGGTAACACGCTGAGTGTTATCCCAGGGCCCCTGTTGACTTCCACACAATTCTCCATATCAGAGTTCCCACGGCAGTGGTCATGAGTGCAGCCATATTGTCTGTCTCACCTGATTAGACCCACCACCAATGGTAACCTGGTCACCTCTCGGCTCTCCTCCAATGGACAGCTACCTAAGGGTACAAAGCAGGACTGCAGGAAACAGGAAGTCACCTGAAAAACTTCTCTTCTCTAGTAGCTGTTAGCTTCAGATCACTTTTCCAGGCTCCACGCTGTTTTATCCTAAAGGTGCCCACACACATAGCGAATCTTTACCCGATCTGGCCAATTCCGACATATCGGAATAACAGATCGGGAAAAAAATGGCCAAATCGTGAGTCCCCACTCACGATCACGAAGCTATGCACGCCCCCGCAGGTCGCACATCGCATCGCCAGATCTGCCGTGCTGTACGGCAGATCTGACAATCTAGGACACAATGCACTATAAAAAAGTCTGGCTGCAGGAGATCGGATGAAGATTGACAGCATATCGTGTGCAGATCGTGTGCTGAGCTGCCGGAGTTTCAAGGGAAATCGGACACATCGTCAGATCGTAAGTATATCGGTATGTGTGTGGGCACCCTTAGTGCGCTTCTCCAGTCTCTGTGATATTCTCTAGTGATATTCAGCATCAGTCACTACCGATGTTCTCCAGTGATATTTAACTTCAGTCACTACTGTTATTCTCCAGTGATATTCAGCATCCGTCACTACCGATATTCTTCAGTGATATTCAACATCAGTCACTACTAATATTCTTCAGGAATATTCAACATCGTCACTAACAATACTCTTCCGTGATATTCAAATCAGTCACTACCAATACTCTTCAGTGATATTCAACATCAGTCACTACCAATACTCTTCAGTGATATTCGACATCAGTCACTACCTATACTCTCCAGTGATATTCTACATCGGTCGCTGCCGTTATTCTTCAGTGTTATTCTACATCGGTGTTAACCGATATTCTCCTTTGATAAACTCCAGCCACTACATCGGTGATAACCAATATTCTCCTTTGATAATCTCCAGCCACTGAGTTGTCTTTCTTATCTCCCTGTCAGTTGCTAATTCCTGGGTCACTAATCAGGGGGCCGCGACCTGCTCATTGAGCACAGCTAAACTCATATCCCAGTTGGAAGGGTCACTAGTGAAAACCACCAATGAGATAGACTCTGGTTACGTCTCGTCGAGACCCGGAATTAGCTGATGAGGAAGACATATGTACTTCCTCCTCGTCTACTGCTGCCTCCCCACCTAGTCACCCCAACTCCCAGTCCTCTGACTGGAAAACTCAAGGACCAGGTCGTGACACTTTACCTGTGATATTTGCTGCATAAACACTACAAGTAGCACTCTTTTTCTACCTTCAGTCGGTGACCTACACTGCCAGCTCCAGGCTTGTGCACGGCTGTTCTGATAGACAAGACCTACAGCTTCACCAGCACTTTGCTACATCTGGAGCTGGTGAGTTATACTGCATAATTACTGTGTACCATCACTAAAGCCATTGGATTCACACTGTATTTGGCAATGACATCTGCATAACAGTGGTAAAAAGGGATAGGTACCCCTTCATCACCGTACGGGACAAATCAGGGGTCGCTGCTGTGTGTGTGTATTTATATATTGTTTTCATGTGATTGTTGGTCCCAGGGGACAGTCTCATAAATCTTGGCCTTGGTCAGGTGTAATGTGTGGCCAACTGAAAAGAGAGCCACTGACTATGCCCTAAAATATATTCTCTGTGGTTACTTTGGTTCTGTGAAATACAGGCAGCAGACTCTATATATGTGTGTTTGCTTGTGTTCTGATTGATTTATAAGTTATAACATTTCTGCTTCAATTGTATGTTAGGATCCTCTTATTAGAATTTACAATTCATATGAAATATTGATAATGATGTACTCCTCTTTGGATAAAAATAGTCCTTAAAAATGTCACATTGAAAAAAAATTTTTTTACTACAAACACTGGGGGTCATTCAGACCCGCTCGCGAGGGAAGTTCGCTCGCAAGCGGGTCGCTGTTGTGCGCATGCACGAGACCCGGCGAGCGACGAGAAATACGTCGCACGGGGTCTCGCACCAAAGGGGGTGTGCTGTCGATGGTGGGCGTGCTGGGGGCGTGGCTGCCAGGCGGAGGCGTTCCCATGGGAACGCCTACCGTCTGAGTCCGGCCCCACTGACATCAGTAATGATGTCAGTGGGAGTGACTTTGGCTCTGATAGAGCCAAAATCACTCCTGGGCTTGCGGCAGCGAGACCCTACCGCAGGGTCTCGTCGCAAGCCCGATGGTCGCGATGGTCTTTGACCATCGCAACCATCATCATGGACGCTCGCATAAGCTGTGGGTGGTAACCCACAGCTATGCGAGCGTCCAAGAGGCCGCTCCACATTTAAATAGGACGGCCCTGATCCAGAGCGAGCGTTCTGCCCAGAGCGTTCAGCTCTGAATCAGGCCCACTGATACAAAATGTCTCAATATGATTTAACTTTTTGTTTGTCTAAGGTAAGATACATGGCACTGTGGATCACCATCTATTGGATGATCATTACATGTGGCAAAGTGCTCAAAGAACTATATGGATACCATTACAAGAAAGATGTATTTTGTCATAACAATTTCTATCATTTTGATGTTTGGCATTATGGGACATTAGTCAAATGTGGATTACTGACTATGCATATCCTTATTAGCTGATTCTGATATACCCATTAATAACGTATAACAATTTCTATCATTTTGATGTTTGGCCTTATGGGACAAATGTGGATTACTGACTATGTATATCCTAATTAGCTGATTCTGATCTACCCATTAATAATGTATAACAATTGGAGTGGTGGAATGGTTTGGATACAATACCTATGAATGAGGCATATAATAATCAGATTTGTTAAGATATAAACAACACTTTGATTTAGAAAACAAGTTTTCTCCTATTGTAATATTATAACAATGGAATACTGATATAGAATATAAAATAGAGATGCAAAGAGATATATCTGTACGGGAATCTGAAAATTAAAAGATGGTAACCAGGGCCAGATATAAGTTTGTGTGGGCCCAGGACATGTAGACAAAGAGATAACACTTGTCCGCGCAGGTATATGTGTCTATCCAATTACATCTCGTAAGTGAGGAATATAATTATACAGACCCCTATAAATATTACTATCTGCTTTTACATATCGGTTCTGTTCTGAAAAGGGGGTGCTAACCTTGACAATTGATAAACAATATTATTTGCAACAAAAAAAAGGAAAGTTGTCATTTATGGATGCATTTGTATTAAAATATAACTTTCATTATTGGCTTACTGAAAATCCATACATGAATAATTGAAACAATGAAATATAAAAGATAGTATATGTGTTATGTTTAAAGAGAGGAATTAGTGTATTAAAAAGCAACTAGGCTGTTCGGGGCTCATATAGTGACCTAATAGTGTTTGTAGCTTTGTGTGAAACTGATGATCTTGAGTTTTGCAGAAAATAAACAGACTTATTTATCAATAAACAAATTCCCCTCATAACAATGTGTGAATCTGTTCTTCAAAGCATTTGTTCATGGGACATCAAAAATATTTCATTCAGTGGTGATGAAGGTATCTTGTGTGGAGAAAGTATACAAGTATGGACACAAAGGGGTACATTTAATAAAGTGGGAGTTTTTAGAAGTGAATTTGTTGCCCATAACAACCAATCAGATTCTACTTAACTGATAACTTGCACTTTCTAGAAGATAATAGCTAGAATCTGATTGGTTGCTATAGGAAACTCTCCCTTTAGTAAACATACCCCAAAGTATTAGATTTAGAGTTCCACACTAGTGGTTACAATGAAGGTTACAATGTATCATTAACCTCCCAAACTGAAACATATCTCTGCATTAATTTATTGTCAGGTAAATCTCTCCCTGAGAACAAAGGGCCTGATTCAGACCTGGACGCAAGTGGCTGTACACTCGTCCGCCGTACGAGCAGAAATATTTAAATTCAAGCGTTCGTCCGTATGTTTGCTCGTAGCTAATTTTCCGCCCTATAGTCTGCCAACCGCTCCTCTAGCTTGCGACCGTTCAAAATAGCGACCATTCGTCTCCTCTTTGGTTGCTTTGGTCGCTCGCACAAGTCAATTCCGGAAGTGGGCCTGTCAGATTTCGATTACCTGCTTTTTCATTCTGCAAACATACTTTAATCGTTTCATGGCAATCAATATATTAATTACCTTAATTGCTATTCACGTTTTCAATCCTTTTTTTTTTTTTCATTGTCAATAAACTTTATTCTTGTCAGTGTGTGTCATTTTTACCGCAGAATACGTACGGTTACACCAATGTTTTTTTTTTTTACAAATTACATGTTTTTAGGATTGATACTATTGTTTTCCATTGTTTTTTATAGGCATTTTTTAGTACTTTCATTTCTTTATTTAAATTAGCTTACGCATGTCACTGCATCAAGCCTATCATAACTCACATTATATTTGTGAGGCTGTAGGTCACATGACTCATACAATAACCAATACAATGCGTTCTGTTAATTTTCCAAGTACATTAGCCAAACAAATTTTTTTTAGGCCCTTTATTAAAACTGTTTTGTGTAAAAAAAAACATTGCCATCATGAGAGCCTCCGCGTTTAGTAGGCGGGAGCTCCTGGTCTTCACCGAGGTTATGGACCAGAGGATCACTAGCCAGCCTCCCCCCATCACCAACCTCCGCAAACGTATGGCGTACGCGGAGGTGCGCCGCTGCCTGCGCTCCTTCAGCTATCGCCGAAATATCGGCCAATTGGAGCACAGGTGGTCGGATCTGCGCTGCTGCACGCCACTCCTGCTGGCATGTTTGCGGTTGCAGATTAGTGAAAGTAAGTGTATTTTTATTTTGCTTTTTTTGCGGCCCAACCTGCGTGTGCATGTTTCCGGTATAGCCCTGTTTGTTGTTTTATGACATGCCTGCGTGTGCATGTTTCCAGTCTAGCCCTGTTTGTTGTTTTATGACATGCCTGTGTGTGCATGTTTCCAGTCTAGCCCTGTTTGTTGTTTTATGACATGCCTGCGTGTGCATGTTTCCAGTCTAGCCCTGTTTGTTGTTTTATGACATGCCTGCGTGTGCATGTTTCCAGTCTAGCCCTGTTTGTTGTTTTCTGACATGCCTGCGTGTGCATGTTTCCAGTTGTTTTACTGTTTAAACATTTTTGGTGTTGTACATTTGTTCACAAACCCCCCCCAAAAAATCAGCCTAAACTTTTTTCATCAATCATTTAGGGGCTGAGCGCAGACTCCTGCATCGCATACGAAGACGACGCCGGGCTCGTCCCCTATCCCCCACTCCCAGCCAAAACTCCTCTCCACAACCTTCCCCAAATTCCCCCTCTACCCCAGACTGCCCAGTACCTGAGGCCCCTCCCTCGCCCAATTTTCCCATCCTGCCAAATTCTACCTGCCCTCCCCCCTCTCTTTTCATCACCCTCACCTCCCCCCACCCCTCTCTTTTCATCACCCTCCTCGCTGAGCCAGATCTCCCCTCCTTCTTTGGACCAGCACTGGCCCACCTCAGAGGAGGAGGATGTAGGGGCTCCAAGAGCCGGCATACAGATGACTGGTATGTTTCCCTTTTAAACTATGGTTGCTTTGTCATTTTTTGGTTTTTGGGTGATGTCCTTTTGCCTGTGCATTTCCAAATTTTTAAGTTTTTTTAATGGTTGGGATATATATTTTTGCAAGACAATGTCTTGGATGTTTACCACTGACACATATCACACATGTCCAAACACTCATACTTGTGTATTTCTAGTTTACCGTACCAAAAAATGTTTTTTTTTGGCGTACTTCGCCCTTTTTTTGGTTGGCTTTTTGTGTGTAATTTTTCTAGTTTGTATTTATACCATCTTTGCGTTTGCCATTACTTTGTTTTTTTTTTAAAAAGTGTTTCTTTGTTTAAACTATAGTCTGATTTTTAATTTGTTGGCAAACATCTAATGTAAATTGTCATTTTATTAATCCACACATTTTTTTTGCCCACAGAGGACCAGAGGCGGCAGCAATCAATGCAGGCGGGAATGCAAAGCTTGCGGGCCCATCTCATCGCCATGCTTGTGGTCCTTGACCACATGTCGGCGGTCCTTCGTAATTAATTTTTTGTTTTTTTGTCCCCCCCAAATAATGTTGTTTCAAATAAAATTGCGTTGTATTTTAACAAGCCTCATTCCTTGTCTGTAAATATTAGATTGTTTAACCTTCCATAAGTCGACTATTGGAGCATGTTTTTTAAAGTAAGGTAAATTAGATTGTAGAAAGCGCAAGTAAGTATGTAAGCTGGCACATTAAACACCTAACAATACCAATAGGTTTGTAGAATTACCAGCATTTTTTTTTTTTTTTTTTGGTGGGTAATGTAAATATTAATTCAAACCTGCTTAGGCCTAGTTTATAAAACATACTGTTTCACCATAATACCTTTGGTGTTTGTTTTTTGCCACAAAGCATGTTAAACTACTTAACAATTTAACACATTAAAGGATTAGCCATTATGAAAGTTTGCATTTTTTGGCCCAGGTTACACGTGCTTTTAATTTACCAAGGAAAAGTCTTTTTAACGTCAAGCAAAAATTTAATACACACAAATAATAAACAGAAAGTGAATTGTGACAAAACAATTCACACAGTGAAAACACACGCCAAAAAGAAGTAGCAGGCCAACATGAATCCACAAATGAGGCGAAGAAATAATTGTTCCCGAAGTTATATCCAATGTGGCCACATGAAGACAATTTTGGGGATCAGGTAGTAGGCATCGTTTTTTCTGGTAATTTTAGGGAATAAAAGACAAAAAAAAATATTAAAATTGGCCATTAAAATCTTACATGTCTACATTGTGTCAATTAACTAAATGTTTTACAATAATTACCTAAAATATCTGTCCACCACATCATCGCGTATGGCCCCCCCACATACTGACCTCCAACCAACCTCGGGGGTCCATCCTCAGGCAAGGCATCCTCTGGCTGCATTGGGACACCACTCCTTATGGTGATGTTGGGAAATATCCCACACAGGACCACAATTTTCTAAACCATATCCGGTAAATACATGAGCTCACCACCAGAGCGGTGGAGGCATCTGAATTGGCCTTTTAAAAGGCCGTTACAGTGCTCCACCACCTGCCTGGTGGCTGTAAGTGCGGAATTATACTCACTTTGTGGCCCTGGTGTGGGAGCCAAATAAGGAGTGAGCAGCCAGGGCGTGCAAGAGTAACCACTGTCTCCTGTGAAAAAACAAAAACAAACATCAGGACCATTGTGTAACAAGCTTTGCATTGGTTGCCACGGAAGGTGTCAACTTACCCAGAAGCCACGCATCACCAGCTTGTAGGTTGTCTAATTTGTGCCAAATCCCTGATTGCCGGATGACGAAGGAATCATGTGCACTCCCGGGGAATTTGGCATTCAGGGACAGGATCTGGAGGGAGGCATCACATACCACCATTACATTCAGTGAATGAAAGTGTTTTAGGTTCCGAAAAATAGCCTCCAGCCTTGCTGGAGGCTGAAGTGGTATGTGAGTGCCATCCACAACCCCTATGATGAGTGGGAACCCAGCTATTTGGTAAAAATTGGCCTTTGCCACACTAAGGGAACCCATATCCACTGGCATTTGAATAAAATGATGGAGGTGTTTAAAAATGGCCTCCATCACTGCCCTCAGGATCCTTGAAAAGGAGGATTGGGAGATTCCGGCAACTATTCCCACCGTGGTTTGAAAGGATCCTGAGGCACAGAAATGTAACACCGACATTAATTGCGTAAGTGGTGGTATTGCTGTAGGACTGACAATTTGCCATTCAAGATCACTCTCTATTAATGAGAGAGTGTCTAGGATGATTTGTGGAGGAAGATGGTATCGTCTTAAGACCTCATCATCTGGCATTCCAAAAAGGGTGACATGTGTTCTATATATCTGGGGCCTTGCACGCCTACGAGGCCTATGCCTGGGACGAAGTTGAGGTTGGTCGGGTTCTGGAAACATGGCCAAGATAATACGACCAACATTAACCTGAAATGGTAAGCCAGGTAGTTATTGTTTGAGACAAATGTGAACCAAAAAAACTACTTATCTTTTCCAATAAATCCAAAGATGCTTACAGGCCGGGGTATTGTCATGAGTAGAAAAACCTACATTTCAAAATTTAAAAATATATTTAGTTTTTTTTAAAACAAATTTGTATTCTAAACACATTTTTTTTTCCCAAAAAGCACACATTAGTTATGAAATGCACGCTACATTTAGTGGTAAAACATGACTTTACATTTTTTACACAAAAAAAACATTATTGCGCTAAATAGTTCGCATTTTTTACTGGTTAATAAGGAAACATTAGTGCGCTAAATAGTTCGCATTTTTTACTGGTTAATAAGGAAACATTAGTGCGCTAAATAGTTCGCATCTTTTACTGGTTAATAAGGAAACATTAGTGCGCTAAATAGTTTGCATTGTAAATTAAATACAACTCTAACTATATTTCGCTAAAGAGTTATATTTCTTGTCAAGACATGATTGGTTAAATTCAAAATAAAAAATTACTATGCAAAACATATGCGAAGACCAACACATCGAAATTGTAACTTCATGAACCAAAAAAAACTTACCAAAAACCGACAAATAAGTCACAGTCCAAAAACGTCAATGGGGCAATGCCTAAATAACTAAAAAAAAAAATAAGTACTAACATTTGGTTATTAGATCCATTATTTTTTTAGGGAGGTTTTTAAAAAGACTTACTAAAAAAAGAACCAAAAAAGAAAATAACCAATTAAAAAAAAGCGAACGGAAATTAAAAAAGTCAGAAAACCAAAACCAATAACAAACTCCAAAAAACCGCCTCAAACCACAAACCACGCCAACAATCCACTCCTCCAAGCTAAACCTCCAACATTCATCACCCGCCACCTCGACTCGAGTCGCACCAAGCCATAAATAGTCTTTATTTTCCCGCTCAAATTAAGGACGGATAATAGGAGCGCACAATCAATGATGCGGACGAATAATGCTGACGCATGTATAAATACGTCACTGAAATTCACAAACGGTCTGCTGTAGTGAAACTTTACTCTCTAAAATGGCTACAGAGCAGCAAAACACTGGCCAAGAGGCGCCCGGTAAGTATTTGTCTCTTTTGTATTAAAGGATTATTTATAGCAATAATTTTGGGAACGTCTGACATAAAAATTTGAAAAATGTTTTTTTACAAAAGGAGTGGAGGATGCCATGTCAGAGGCTGCTGGGCCTAGTCGGCCTAAGAAACAAACGTAAAAAAAAAGGCAGCCACAATTCACAAGAAAGGAGATGGAGGTTTTGGTCCAAATGTGCCATGACAACCTGCCACAGGCAGAAAGGAATATGGGTGCAAGCCATAAGTGGAAAATGTGGGATGACATAGCCAGTGCTGTCAATAGGGTGGATGAGTTTGACCGCGCAACCCGGGATGTCAAACGCCGGTACGTAAAGACTACATTTTAATAAAAAGTGGTTACAGGGCCAAATACTGCAGGAATAATGCCAACTTTTTCAGTGTACAGGATGAGGAGGTGTTTGGCGTGTCCAACATGGATACGGACATGCCAGACTTTGCGGCTCCTCATGTTGTCCCAGGTAAATGTTGTTATGTTACCAACTCTGAAATGTGTTTGTGACAATATGTAGATTCTAATGTTACTCTTTTCTCATTTTTCTCACAGAGACACAGGCGGATGAGTCTGCTCCAGAGGGGAGCCTTGGCCGCAGAATTTCTGCTGGCTCTGCAGGGGAGGAAGCAGTAGATCCGGCTGGGGACCCTTCAGAAGCCAGTCCAGGGCAATCCCCCTCGCAGGCAGTGGCCCTCCTCACGGATCTCAATTTTAAATCGGATCACCACATGGAGATTCTGCTGAGGATGGACGCCAGTCTGCTACGGGTGGCAGAGGCCATGGAGCAAAATGCTGCGGCCAACGTGACCATTGCTCAGGCCCTGGCTGCAAATACTGGGGCCAACATCAGGATTGCAAATGCCCTGGAGCAGCTTGTTCACCAGCACATGGTGGAGCCGGCCTCCCTTCCTGCCGGAACATCAGGACCCTCCACCTCTGGCACAACAGCCATCCCTCCAAATGTGCCTAGCCCTATGCCTAGTCCAGAGGCCCCAACATCTGCCTCTGGACAGGCCAGCTGAAGGACCTCCTGGACCAGGTCAGGCTCCCACCCTACCCCGGCCAAACGGGCCAAAAGGCAATGACAGCACTGGCTAATTTTCCCACATTCCTTCTGTGCTTGCCCCATATTCCTTAAGGGCCAAAACTTCCCTCTCCTTTCTTGTGAATTGTTTTTAAATTGTGTTATTTTGTGTTGGGCAACTGCCACTATTTGTGTTTGTGTGTTTTGTTATTATTTTTTTAATTTATTTACGTTATCCAGATGTGATTTATGACAATTACACATAAAAAAAAAAATGTTTAAAAAATAAAACATCTGGAAAATCTGCTCAATTGTATTGTGAAATTATACAAAAACTGGTTCATAGGTAATCCCGCAAAAAACAAACAAAAAAAATGAACGGAAATCTACACATTATTTTGGATTCCGAAACCAAAGGGTTAAAAACCATTTAGGAGTTTTAATGAACACTTTGCCAAAAAAAAAAGGACAAGTTTTTTCTTGGCCCCTTAAAAATGAAGAAAAAACACAAACATGATGACAATATTGTTGCAATAAAATAACTCCAAATACAAAATGCAAAAACACATATTTTTCACAAAAATTGGTACGCTAATTGATTGTCTAATCCAGAAATTAGCAGCTGAGTAGTTCACCTGCGTACGGTTTTGTGCTACTAAAAAAATACTATTTGATAAACACATTACAAGCTTGTTTTCAATTCTAAGTTGATTGTTTTTCTGGCAACAATTGATAAATCGGATAAACATCGAAGAGGCACAGGAAGGAGGAAGAGACCATCGTCATTGCGGTAGAGAATACCAGACCACAAGCTGAACGAGCAGTTTGAATGGAAAGTGGATCAGACAGTGATGTATCACTTGTTCCGTTCACATTGGCCGTTCGCATGAGATAATTTAACGCCTCGACACGCCTGCGTTTTCCCATCTCCACCCCCGTCAACGCCCCAAAACGGGCTGTTCTGTCAATCACATTTGACATGTCACTTCCTGTTTGCTATTTGACGAACGACGGAAAAAAAGATCGCATTCAGCCGTACACACATGCGCATTGTTACACCGGCGCATGCGTGGTTGCACAACATCGGTTCACTACGAGCGTACGGCCGCTTACGAGCGGCTCTGAATGAGGGCCAAAGTCTCCACATCTGCACTTCATCCACCAGTTGTGAGGATCTCAATCCTTACCCACATCTAAGTGTAATTACAAGTTATCTTATATTAGAATCATATACACATTGCTAATCATAGGGAACTGTTGTCTATCACAACAATCAATGATGCTTTCTTCTCATATATCGTAAATCATAATATAATTTATAGAGGCTTATAACTCAGAATGCATTCAAACCCTGACCTCATATCAATATCATATAATGTATACCTAAAACCTTTCAGTGTGAAGTCTGTAATGGGGCTGTATATCCACATCATCTGTGTTGTGTATATAGATATATCTTATTGTCAATATCATAGAAGACAGTATCTTCCACAGCCTCTTTTATACTCACAATTTTCACTATATCCACATTGATGTTATAGCTGTACACTCACAAATCTTTCAGTTCTCTCTAAATCATGATGAGAACAGCATATATCACATTTGTGACAATCCCTATATATTGTACTGGATTTAAAATATTTATATATAAATATATCAATAGTCTCAATAATTAAATTAGCACGTCTTGCACAAAGGGTTGCTGCGCTGCATATATATGTGTATATAGGGCAGTAATTGAATTGAAAGACTCTCTACAGTGGAATATCACGCTGCAACAGGTGGGGATGTAGTCGGCATCCCGGCGTGCGGGATGTCTACGGTCTATATACAGGCGCCGAAATCCCGACAGGTCGGTAATCCCGGCACCAATATCCCGACAGTTGGCATTCCGAATGGTATCAGGGTGCACGGGGAGGGTAGCGTTAGGTAGCAGGTTTAGATTCAGGCATTATGGAGAGGGTTAGGGTTAGGCATCGGGAGGGAGGGTTAAGAGTAAGGTGCGGGGAGGGGGAGGTTAGGTTTAGGCACCGGGGAGGGTTAGGGTAGGGAAAAAACTTACCTTGCGTTCCAATGGGTGTTGGTATTCTGGCTGTTGGGATGCTGCTGTCAGTATTCTGAACAGCGGCATCCCAACAACCGGGATTTCATACCCAGCCCGGTGCTAATTACAAAGAGCAATAATTATATCACAAATATATAATTAGTTTAAATACTATATTGATATAAAAGCACACCAATAATATTGTTTATGTGGAAAAGATAAATCACTTATTTGTAAAATAGTACACGTGTAAAATAAATAGGTCTCTGGATATATCCCGAGGTATTCTCTATTATTGGATTATTAGAACTATGTGGACATGCATCTAGTGTTGTAGCCGTATAGCGGTAGGTATATCAATATATCTGAATACCAATCCTGAATTAACATATCGGCTAGTGCTGTCTGTATACATCAGTACATTGTATAGAGATTCATCTTGGTAAAATTGTACACTTTGTTATATCTATATTATTGGTCTCTGCGGGTTAATAAATTATCTAATTTGTCACTGGTATAAAGATATACACATCACATAAATAGATTCTGTCTTCAAGGTCACCTTTAGAGCACCGGGAGCAAGCCGATGCACTCACTTATTAGCTTTTTCAAGGCAAAAGGCCCCAGGACATCTAACTTGTGGGGGTCACTACCAATAAAATTGTCAATAAGATATTCTGGTGATGTTATTGAAAAGTATAATGTGTAAATAATCGCAGCACCACAAATGTGTTAAATACACAGTAGTGAGCCCAATTCACATTATACCACACAGAAACCAGTTCACATATGGCACAGTGGCCTCCCTGCTGGCAATGTAGCTATGTATGGGCGCCCATGGGTGACCGTCCTAGTTTCTCTGCTGTTTACTTGGCTATGGAGGTAATCCCATCAGTGGGCTCCATTCAATTCAGCGCGATGCTGACTAGCCCCGGGAGGGAGCCCCCGGAGCTATTCAATTCAGTACGCTGCATGGTCCGCTAGTTGCCAGTTGTAGAATGACGGTTCTCGCAACTTAACCTGGGTGTCTCTGACTAAAGTGCCGGCTGCGCCACACTAAGCCGGAAAACAGCCTCGCGGCCGGCACTTATGTTGGATTTCTCATCGAACCCTCAGTTGGGTGCAAGAAGAGATCCTGTAATCGGACCAAACAGCGTACTGAATTGAGTAGCTCTGGGCGCTTCCTCCCGGGGCTATAAAGCATCGTGCTGTATTGAATCAAGCCATATGAGTACTTGATAATTAAGTATGTTGTTATCTAGTGTATAATAACTAAATAACCATAACAGGAATGTTTTGAGAAATATTTTATCATTGGTTTCTTCAAAATAATATGAGATATGGTAAGAACTTACCTTTGTTATCTCTATTTCTACGAAGTCCATAGGGTTCCACAGGATACCTTGGGGTATAGGTGATGACGTCAGGCATCGGGCACCATAGAGTTAAGTTTTCAGCCTCCCAGGATGCAGCAGGGTCCCCCTCCTATACCCCGCCCCCGAGCCAAGGCATCTCAGTTACGTACCAAGCCATAGGCCGGAGGAGGAGGAGAAGGAAGAGAGAGAAGAAAGATCTGGACACACACAAGAATCACATTGTCACCAGAGGGAGATGGAAAAAAAACGGTGACCAGAGTAAAGCCCATGTGCAGCACAGGTGCGACAGAGCGGGAGTCCTGTGGAACCCTATGGACTTCGTAGAAATAGAGATGACAAAGGTAAGTTCTTACCATATCTCATATTTTCTACATCAGGGTCCATAGGGTATCCATAGGATACCTTGGGGATGTCCCAAAGCAGTATCTTTTAAGGGTGGGGACGCTCCTGTGCTGAAAGGAGAATCCACCGCCCGAAGAAAGCATCCTGAGAAGCAAAGGTGTCAAACGCGTAATACCTCACAAAGGGGTGGACAGAGGACCACGTGGCATCCTTGCAGATCTGGACTGCAGAGGCACCACGTCGAGCTGCCCACGAAGGACCCACAGACCTAGTGGAATGAGCCCTCACAGAGGATGGAACCGGAAGGCCTTCATGAAGATAAGCTTCTGAAATTGCCGTATGAATCCAACCTGCCAAAGTTTGCTTTGAAGCAGGCCAACCCTTTTTACGGAAGCCATAGAGGACAAACAAGGCGTCCGACTTCCTAAACGAAGAAGTGCGGTCAACATAAATTCTTAAGGCCCGCACAACGTCCAAAGTGGCCTCACCCACTGAAAGATCAGGTGAGTTAAACGCCAGCAAAATGATTTCCTCGTTGATGTGGAAACTTCAAACAACTTTGGGAAGGAATCCAGGACGAGTGCGCAGCACCGCCCTGTTCCTATGAAAAATCAGAAAAGGGGGTCTACAGGAGAGAGCCCCTAAGTCAGAAACACGTCTGGCCGAAGCAATGGCCAGAAGGAATATTGTTTTAGCTGTCAGCCATTTAAGGCCCACTGAGCCCAGTGGTTCAAACTGCGGTCCCTGGAGAGCTCTCAGGATCACAGCTAAATCCCAAGGCGCCACCGGTGGAACAAAAGGTGGCAGAATGCGAAGAACACCTTGCATAAAGGTGTGCACATCAGGGAGCACAGCAATCCTATGATGGAACCAGACTGATAGGGCAGACACCTGCACCTTCAGAGAAGCAAGGTGAAGCCCATGGTTTAGCCCCGCCTGTAGGAAAGCTAACACTCTAGAAAGACAGAACTCCCGAGGGGCATAACCTCTCGATCAACACCACTGGAAGAATGTATGCCACACACGATGGTATATCCTTGCAGAGGACGGTTTCCGAGCTCTTAGCATGGTTTGTACCACAGAGCTGGAAAACCCCCTGGACCTTAACATGGTCATCTCAACATCCACGCCGTCAAAGACAGCCGAGCCAGGTCCGGGTGAAGACAAGGACCCTGTGATAGCAGGTCTGGACGTAGCGGCAACCGCAGAGAAATGTCCACGGACAGTCTCTGAAGGTCTGAGAACCAGTGCCGCCTGGGCCACTCTGGAGCTATCAACAGGAGCGTACCGCCTTCCTGTTTGAATTTCCGGATTACCTGCGGAAGAAGGGAAAACGGAGGAAAGCAAACCGGAACGTCCAATGGACGGACAGAGCATCCACCAGAGACGCCTTTTCATCTCTTGTTCGAGACCCATACACCGGCAACTTGTTATTGTGCCGTGACGCCATGAGGTCTATCTCTGGAAGACCCCACCTGTCCACTAGAAGTTGAAAGACGTCCTGGTGCAGAGACCATTCCCCCGGATGTACGTCCTGGCGACTGAGAAAATCCGCTTCCCAGTTGAGGACTCCCGGGATGAATACTGCTGATATAGCCGGAAGATTGTGCTCCGCCCAGACAAGGATGCGGGACACCTCTACGAGTGCCGCCTGACTTTGGGCTCCTCCTTGTCGATTTATGTAGGCCACGGTGGTGGCGTTGTCCGACTGGACCTGCACAGGGTGACCTTGGAGAACCCGATGTGCCTGCTGGAGAGCATTGAAAACCGCGCAGAGTTCCAAGATGTTTATTGGAAGCTCCTTCTCTGCCTGAGTCCACCTGCCCTAGAACAAGTGTGGACCCATGACAGCTCCCCAGTCCCGAAGACTGGCATCCGTTGTTAACAGGACCCAGTTCGCCACCCAAAATGGGCGACCCTGGTTGAGGTGGGTTATCTGCAACTACCAGGCTAGAGACAGGCGAACCTTTGGAGTGAGCACCATCATCTGGGACTTTAGACTCTGAGGAAGTCCATTCCATTTGGACAGGATCAATTGCTGCAGAGGTCTGAAATGAAACTGGGCATATTCCACCATGTTGAATACTGACACCATGGAGCCCAACAACCTCTTCGCCGAGTGCAGAGACACTCGGTGACACTGTAGACAACTGCGCACCCTCAACTGCAAGGCAGAGATCTTTTCCCCCGTCACAAAGATCCGTTGCTGTCTGGAGTCCAACAAGGCTCCGAGGTGCAGAATCCTCTGAGACGGGATCAGGGTGGACTTTTGCCAGTTTATCAACCAGCAATGACAGTGCAGTACTGCAATCATCAGGTCCAAATGGTGTAGAAGGAGCTCTGGAGATCCTGCCACCAACAGAAGGTCGTCCAGATACGGCAACATGCGGACTCCCTGCAGCCGCAGGTAAGCCGTCATGACCGCCATGACCTTGGTGAACACTCATGGTGCTGTCACCAGGCCAAAAGGTAACGCCTGGAATTTGAAGTGATCGTTGCGGATTGCAAACCTGAGGAACTGCTGATGGCGCAAAAGAATAGGGACAAGCAGGTAAGCGTCCTGTATGTCCAATGACACCATGTGATCCCCAGGTTCCAGCGCCAGAATGATGGACCGTAGGGTCTCCATCCGAAACCGCAGCACCCGCAAGGACTTGTTGAGGGCCTTGAGGTTGAGTATCGGACGGTACGACCCATTGGGTTTCTGCACCAAAAATAGATTGGAGTAGAAACCCTGGCCCCTCTGGGAGAATGGAACAGGCACTATAACTCCAGCCTGGAGCATAGTGTGCAAAACCTTCCGCAGTTCCAAGGCTTTGTTTCGGTCTAATGGAAGGCCTGTGGTGAAGAACCTGGATGGGGGCCTGTGCCGAAAGGAGAGGGCATACCCGTGAGAAATCACCTCGTGAACCCAATTGTCTGTCATGATTATCGACCAACACTGGGCAAACTGCAGCAGGCGGCCTCCCACTTTGGGATCCCCCAAAGGGAGGCCCGGACCGTCAGGCCGCAGGTTTGTCATGTGACTTAGGGGCCGGATGTCTGGTACTCCAGGCCTGTTTCCTGTGCTTGGCCGATTTCTTGGACCCAGCCTGTCGGGGAAAAGACTGTGCTTTAGGCCTACCCTGGGCCCTGTAAGGCCGAAAGGATGACGTACCCGAACTTGAAGGGACCGCAGCAGACGGGAGACATGCAGATTTGGCTGCCGCCAGCGTGGCTACAATTTTGTCCAGATCTGGACCAAATAGGACTTCTCCATTAAAAGGAAAGCTTCTAAGCCCTTTTTGGAATCAGCGTCCACCTTCCAAGATCGCAACCATAAGGTGCGAAGAGCAGCAACAGCTGCCGAAGAAATCCTAGATGTGAGGATACTGATATCCAAGGCCGCTTCATTGATGTAAGTGGCCGAATCCCGGAGATTGCCAACCAACTCAGCCTGTTCAGCCAAACAGTTGGAATCCAAAGACGCCTCCAAACTATCAGCCCAGCGCTCCATAGCCCTGGCTACCCAACATACGGCCATAGCCGGTCTGGATGCCCCCCCCCCCCCCGCAAGGGAATAAATGGACTTTAGGCAGATCTCCACCTTGCGGTCCGTAGCATCCTTCAAGGAGGACATGGAGGGCATGGGCAAGGTGGCACTTCGGACTAGGCGTGTCACATGAGAATCCACTTGTGGAGGGGATTCCAACTTAGAAAAATAATTATCAGCAAACGAATAAGCCACGGCCAAGCGCCTCTGAGGCTGATACCGTTTACCAGGGTGTTTCCATGCCTCCTCTAAATGGTCTACTAACTGACCCGAAAGAGGAAACACTGTGGCGTCACCCTTAATATCCTTTAAAAAGGCATATTCACCCTTGGACACCGGAGGATCGTCATCCTCAATAACTAAAGCCGTGCGGACTGCCCGAATAAGGCCAGGAATATAAATCTTGGACTTAGCATCCGACTCTGTAGTACGGAGAGGTTCTTGGTCAGATAGATACAGAATCTCCCCATCATCGGGCGTCACGTCATCATCCTCATAAGGAGCAGACAGAGACGCCACAGGCCGCTTATGTGGCCGCAACACAGACTCCCCTTGTAACACATCCGACAAATGCTGTACCGAATTTGTCAGTGAATTAACCCACGCAGGCTCCTGTGAAACCTGGGGAGGGGAAATAGGGAGACTGTGGGGTACCATCAACTGTCTCGGGAACCCCTGCATGGGTGACGACACCACTGACTGCTGGGACAATCCCATCTGGAAAAACGCAGGTGGCGGAGCTAACTGGTCCACTAGGGTTGTAAGCCACTTAGCGAAACAAGCCCAGGGAGGTTCCTGTACCTGCCGACATAGCCCCTCCGCGTTACCCTCCCCCTCCGCTATTGGTACATTGCACTTAGTACACATAAGCTGGAGAGGAAATTCACTCTCAGACATGATAGTAAGTATGTGACCCCTCTCACTGATACTCGTTAGTATAGTGGGAGAACCACCCTGCAATCACCGCACTGCAAGGACTTTAGCAGAGGAAGAGCAGGGACAGTAAAATGGCTGACAGTAGAAAGTGAAAGTACAGGCAGCAGACGCTAGAAGTTACATACAATGCAGAAGAAATCAATCCCTGCACTATCAGCGCTGTTCTTCAACTACACAGATGCAGTCTGGTAGGACACAGCGCTGCATACACAGACCTGTAGTCAACGGAGGAGAGGTATGCCGGGGGACCCAGACCACGATGCCACTGATCAGCAGCTTCAGCAGCGTTCACCATACAAAGATGGCCACCGAGGAGCAGAGAGGAGGCTGGCCTGGGGGAGGAGCACTGCCACAGGACCAATCTGCAGCGCAGAGAGGGCTGTGTGCAGCGGGGGAGGCGTCGGCTGTGTACAGGGAAGGCGCGCTCCTCTGGCATGCAATTAACCCCTGGGATGCCCACCCTCCACCCTCCTTCATCCCCAAACATGTTCAGCCTGACAATGTCGTCATGTTGGATGGGAGGTACGGGCGATGAACAATAATGACCAAGTACAAACGGGAGCATGCATTGGTCGTTATAATTCATCGTTTTGGGGCAAAAACTGAACGATATTTTGGACGACTGAACGATAACGTTATCATTCGATCGTCAAAAAAATTGCGTTTGTACATAAGCCTTCAAAAACCATTCAGTCCTTACATCTCCAACCTCATGTCTACAAACACTCCCTCTTGCCTACTATGCTTTGCTAACGATCACCTCCTCTCGCTCCCACCTTCAGTACTTTTCTCGTGCTGCTCTTAACTTCTGAAATCATTGTTCTTCCTCTGTTAACCATGGTTACCTGCAAGGAAGCATGTGCAGTCATCATTGCTTTACATAGAAAGGGCTTCACAGGCAAGGATATTTCTGCTAGTAAGATTGCACCGAAATCAACCATTTATTGGATCATAAAGAACTTCAAGGAGAAGAGTTCAATAGTTATGAAGAAGGCTTCAGAGTGCCCAAGAACGTCCAGCAAGCGCTAGGACTGTCTCCTAAAGTTGATTCAGCTACGGGATCGGGGGACCACCAGTGCAGAACTTGCACAGGAATGGTAGCAGGCAGGTGTGAGTGCATCTTCACGCACAGTGAGGCGAAGACTTTTGGAGGGTGGTCTGGTGTCAAGAAGGGCAGCAAAGAAGCCACTTCTCTCCAGGAAAAACATCAGAGACAGACTCTACAAAAGGTACAGGGATTGGACTGCTGAGGACTGGGGTAAAGTTATTTTCTCTGATGAATCCCCTTTCAGATTGTTTGGGGCATCTGGAAAAAACGCTTGTTGGAGAAGGAAAGGTGAGAGCTAGCATGGAGACGCCCACTGCTGCTTTCTCTCATCCGTACTACCTCGCACTCCTGCGTATACATCGGTACCATCGACGCATCGACTGGTCATGCAAAATTTACACCAGGTCTGACCATCTGCAGAAACTGCAAGTCTTGTCGCACACAGTGAGTACTCAAGTTGTGTATCTAATCGCAGTTCAAATGGACACACCTGTTTTTCCAACCACTCCTCTGTAACCAACCCCAAACTCTCACGTCCTGTCACTCGCTCATTCCTCAGTGCATCCGTAATCGCAGCGCACGCTCAGAGCATATGCGCAGTTCCTAATCATCACTCTATCTGTGTATGTAATTGCAATTGCGTACGCTGCTGCATCAGGCTCTTTATATGGTATTCTTGTCAGGTATGGTTTAAGACGCTTGGGTATTTGTTGCAAGGGGTTAGGTATGGGATGCCCAACGCCGGAATCCCGAAAGGGTTAGGATACCAACACATGTCGGTCGGTATCCTAACCCTCCCTCCCCGAAGCCTGAACCTAACCTCCCCCTTAGGGGCTTTTCAATTAGACGTGAAAATTCGGAAAGGCTTTGCCTGCCGTACTTTTGCCGACTTCACGTGTTTTGGAGGTGAAAACTTTTTGTGCGCGGCCCCGTTATTCGCCCTGTTCAATTCCAAAGGACGCGAAAACGGGACCCGGCGAGGCGAAAAGTGCTGTAAGATTTGGGGAAATCAGCCTGACACCCCACAAAGATGCACTAACATTGGGGATCAATGTAGATGCCCCCGAATAGCCCTACTAAAGCTATTTGGGGTACTTAAATGCTCTTAATAGCTGCTAATTAGTGTCTTTGCACAAGTGGTGAAGAATAGAATTTAGCAGTTTTTATTGGTGAAAATAACTAGTCCCAGCAAATTTGGGGTACGTGAAAATGGGTGCAAGCATGGTTTAGATTTGCAAAAGTGAAGTTTAAAAATCCTTAAAAACCCACCTTCAACAAGCACCTGCAATAAAAAAAATTCCACCATACTTGCAGACCCCCCAAAAACTTATTTAGCTAGTCTTTAAGTTTGTACCCCAACTTTGTACTTTTTCGCCCCTTTTTTCAATGTAATTTTTTGGGGTGTTCTTCAATTTGTTAGGATTTTTTGACGCAGGTAACCTTTGGGGACCTGTCCCAAGGCTGCAGGGTGGTTTCCCCACTTTTGTAACCCAAAACCGCAATGCTGCACTTTTTTTCGCCTGGTTTCATAAGGGAATCTTTTTCGCCTATGCCAATGCATTGACTTTCCACGTAGGCGAAAAGTCTTTGGAATTGAATACGGGGATAAGTTTTCGCCTGTCGAAATGACGTAATCGGTGAAACTTTTTAGCCGAAAACGTCTTATCGCGACTAATTGAATATGCCCCTTAGTGCCTAACCCTCTGCCTAATGCCAAACCCTAGCGTCCAGGGGCTGGCTGGCAACTTTTAGCCTGGGGGGCAAATGCATGCAGGCGGCCCTGGCAGAGTAGCGTGTAGCCAGGGTGCCCGAAGAACGTGCGTGCTACGGCGCCGCCCCCCAAGTGTTTCAGGGAGGAGGCAGGTCCATATGGGATTAATGTAAGGTAAAAATAAAGATTAGCGGCAGCCCCCTGTCGTAGTGCCCATATGCAGTGCCCCCGTGTGCCACAGGAGAACAACCTTATGCAGGCCTCCAGTAGTGATCCCACCTATGCAGTGCCCCCAGTAGTAAGCCCCTTACATAGTGTGGTCCCCCCTGTGCAGTGCCCCTTGTGCCCCCAGTAGTAAGCCCCTTATAAAGTGCCCCCAATAGTGGTACCCCCTATGCAGTGCCCCTTAAATAGTGCCCCCAGTAGCAGTCCACACCCCATGCAGTGCCCCCAATAGTGGTAACCCTTATGCAATGCCCCTTAAATAGTGGCCCCAGTTGTAGTCTACCCCCTATGCAGTACCCCCAGTATTGCCCTTTATATAGAGCCCCCAGCAGTGGTCCCTCGATGCAGTGCCCCCAGTGGTAGCCCCCTCCCCCTATGTAGTGCCCCTAGTAGTAGTCCCCTCCCCCCTATGCAGTGCCCCTAGTAGTCCCCTCCCCTTTTAGTGCCCCTAGTAGTAGTCCCCCCCTTGTAGTGCCCCCAGTAGTAGTAGTACCCCCTTGTAGTGCCCCCAGTAGTAGTAGTCCCCCCCTTGTAGTGCCCCCAGTAGTAGTAGTCCCCCCCTTGTAGTGCCCCCAGTAGTAGTAGTCCCCCCTTGTAGTTCTCCCAGTAGTAGTCCCCCCCTTGTAGTGCCCTCAGTAGTAGTCCCCCCCTTGTAGTGCCCTCGCAGTAGTGCCCCAGTAGTAGTAGTCCCCCCCTTGTAGTGCCCTCAGTAGTAGTCCCCCCCTTTGTAGTGCCCCCAGTAGTAGTCCCCCCCTTGTAGTGCCCCCAGTAGTAGTAGTCCCCCCTTGTAGTTCCCCCAGTAGTAGTCCCCTCCTTGTTGTGCCCCCAGTAGTAGTAGTCCCCCCAGTAGTAGTCCCCCCCTTGTAGTGCCCCCAGTAGTAGTAGTCCCCCCCTTGTAGTGCCCCCAGTAGTAGTCCCCCCCTTGTAGTGCCCCAGTAGTAGTAGTAGTCCCCCCCTTGTAGTGCTCTCAGTATTAGTCCCCCCCTTGTAGTACCCCCAGTAGTAGTAGTGGTCTCCTCTCTCTCCCCCCCCCAGTAGTCACACGTAATATAAAAAAACAAAATAAAAAAACACTTACCTGAATCCCCGCTCCCGCCATTTGCTCCTCCGTCTGTCCTCCCGGGCCGCTCTGCATTATGGGAGAGACGTCATATGACATCATGACGTCTCTCCCATTGCCCACTGCGGGAGCCGGAAGATGGAGCGGCTCCAGCAGTGGGCACAACAGCAACTGAGAGTGTGACAGACTCTCATTGGCTGCTGCTTACAACAAACACACAGCTGCCAGAGCCGGCGGCTGTGTGTTTGTCGCTTGTGTAACGCTGACCGAACTCCGTCCGGTCAGCGCTACACACGTGGTGCAGTCTGTGTCACAGTGACACAGACTGCACCGGCCCGCATGACGCTGCGGCCCAGGGGGCACATGGCACCCTGCCCCCCGGCCCAGCCCGCCACTGCTAGCGTCCCCCTGACCTCACAACTTACCTTCGGGATTCCAGTGGTCAGGATGCCGGCGCCGGGATTCTGGCAACGGCATTCTCATAGCCGGAATCCCCATGGTCGTGATTATGACCGCATCCTGTTGCAAGGATTTTAAACCAAATCCCAATATGCTTCAGCCCTTTAATTTAGGAATGTATAACATGGAAGTTTCTTTGGATGCTGGAGACAGCTCAGATAAACTTGCTTAAATCCTCTTTACCTCGCACAGTGCACCCTGCACACACTAGACTTCACATAGGGGGCAATTCAATTCAGCATGAGTTGAATAGCACCGGAAAGTTGGAACTGGAGCTATTCAATTCAGCGCGCTGTTACTGTAGGTCGACTAAATGATTTCTTTCTTAGGAAAGTGCGAGGAGAAATCCGACTAAAGTGCCGCGCACGTGGCTGTTTTCCATCTTAGCGCAGCGCTGGCAGCTGGCACTTTAGTTGGAGAATGACGGTACTTGTGACTAAACAAGCAGGTTAAGTCGAGAGAACCAGCATTCTCCAACTTAACTGGTAATAGTCAGTCTGAATAGCAAACTGAATTGAATAACCCCGAGGCCATCTTCCCGCGCGCTATTCAACTCGCGCTGAATTGAATCACCCCCGTAGTGTGCACTTTATCTTTTCTTTTACTATTTTCCTTACAGGCTAGTTATATTAAGAATATTTTCATGCAACAAATTGTTTTATCACTGCTCAATTCCTTTATGTAATTTGTTATTGAACTGAGCTACTATTTAATATTTATATATGCATTTTAGATTTTGAATTTTCTTGAATACTGCAAAGATGTTACCTACAATGTTTTAATAATAAAAGTACTTTTGCGGGGGGCGTGGCTTGGCAGCTAACTGTGCAAGACGCTGGTCTGGAGAGCTCTGACTTCTGGACACAGTTGTTCCCGTTTTCCACCGTCTATTCCCTCTATTTTTGGACAAATATTGCCCCTGCAGCCTTCCAGCTCTGAACGCTGGCATTCGTGACATTCTGGGAGAGTTTGGAGCGGCATTGACATCGGGGCCTAGAGGTTGTACTGAAGCCGCGGCCTCAATTTCTGAAAATCCCGCACTTCCGGTTCGGACACGCGCGGAGGCCACAGCGTCGCGATCCTTCTTCTGTCTCCTGCAATCTACAATTAACTTTTCTGCAGGTACCGCTCTTTACCCAAGCTCTCTACCAAACAAGGGGGCCACAACATCTGTTATAACAAACGCTGGGAAGTGAACTCTAATCTCACTATGATCTCAGATAGAAACAGGTCGCCATTTTAATAATACTCACAAGCAACTACTATTCTATATATTGTACCCTTATAAAGGGATATCAGCTGTCCTTCAACACTAAAATCTCCTGTATATCTGAGTGACTTGGGTCATTATCAGCCTGCTCAGTTGGCTGCTGCCTTATGTATTATCATCATACATCCATTATCCCCCACACACCAGTGGATTGAATTATTTCCTTATCATAACTGTTATCTGTGGATTTTTCTCTGTGCTGTATGCGCTTATTGACTCTGCAGGACAGGTCAACCAGCGTTTTATAATATCATTATGCATGTAAAAGCTCTGGATTAATCTCCACATCGTATTTTTTTATTCTCTCCACGAGGTATTAAAACTCACAATAAAGTGTATAGCCGATACCTATATGTAATTTGAAATTTCTACATGGAGCCTCACCGATAACCCTCTCTTATCATAACATATTCCTTGGGAAGCTACCTACCTACGTAACTTCGCTGTACTTCAGTTATTTCATTCATCCCAACCATTGAATACTTTTATGGAGAAATATTACCCTTCAACCACATCAAAATCACAGCCGCAAAGGCAAGAGAAACGTCGCGCTGATCCAACTATGGCATCGGAAAAGGATGCAGAAGCCTCAACCCCTGCTGCTAAAAAAGTAGCAACTCCGCATGATACATATATCACATATAATGATGTTGTGGAAGCCATCAAATCGACTATGACTCCTCTCTTATCTCAAGCCATGTCTGACATAACTTCTCAACTACAACAGCTTACTCATCATGTCTCGGACACAGAACATAGGGTTGGTGAATTATTTCATGATGTTTCCCACCTAAAAACCACTGTTCAAAAATTGGAACGGGACAATTACCACTTATGGAACAAACTCGATGACCTCGAGAATCGATCCAGAAGGAACAATGTCCGACTGGTAGGACTACCAGAATCAGTCAAAGGACATGCTTTAGCCCACTTTGTCCGTAACACATTACCGTCATTACTTCAAATTGAATCGGACTGTGGAGATCTAGTGGTCGAGAGGGTCCATAGAATTGGACAACTTCCACGTACCACATCTGCCCGTCCTAGAGTTGTCCTCTTCCGTTGTCTCAACTATCTACATAAACAAGCTTTTTGGGCAGCTTCTAGACGCATAAAGTCATTACAATGGGAAGGCTCAAAGCTGTATATCTCCCAAGATTATTCCGTTGAGCTATCCAGAGCTCGTAAAGCATTTTCTCCAATCTGTACCCAGTTAATTGAAGACAAACGTAAATTCGCACTTATCTATCCGGCCAAACTTAGGATTTTTGATGGAACCTCTTATAAGGACTTTACAAACCCAGCTGACGCGGAAGCCTTCATAAGGGAAGAGAAAGCTGCATCTGCTCACGATATCTCTGATACTCCTCCAAATTCATAATTTTGGGACTTCTCAATCGCAGTTGGTCGACTTGGTCACCCGTTTATTTTCCTTATTCCCATTTCTGAGCTAGCTAAGTATATCAATATAATTATTGGTTGAATACTATCTAGGATCGTTTTCACAATACTAACAATTTTATATGTCTGATAGTTATTAAGAAACTTATTAAAGTAATAGTATCAATACTGTCTTAATTTGAAATATATCTAAAAATAGCTTTCTCAAGTTAGATATTGATTTACTGTTCATCCTGCTATGTTAATTATTTCAAGGGTTATAGTGTGAGGCTCTATTATGTCTCCTAATACATAGTTCTCTTCTTTATTTCTTTATATCTGTATATCTAGCACATATTATATACATCATTTTTTTTTGAGTATATCAAATAATGTGTTTTTCTACACTTCATTGTTATGATTTTTTTGACAACCCCCCGTCTTTGTCTATCTGTTTTCCTACCCTCATGTTTCTCCCCCCCCTTTTCTTGAAGGTAATCAAAGTAATACATTCTGGCTCGTCAAAGGTAATTGTACGTTATTCTATGTATCTTATAAAATAATGGCTCTGAGAATAGGAACTTGGAATGTAGGGGGAATTAATTCACCCATTAAAAGGCGCAAAATACTATTATACTTATCCAAACAACAGATAGATATGGTGTGTATCCAAGAAACACATTTAACAGCATTAGAAACCAAAAAACTTCAAATGCTTAACTGGTCTTTGATTGCAGCTGCTCCTTATAACTCCAAATCTCGTGGTGTAGCTATACTAGCGCGTCGTGTTATTCCCGTATCAGTGAAATCTATTGATGCAGATCCAGAAGGCCGTTATGTTATAACGGAGATACTAATTAATAATTCTAAATTTGTAATTTGTAATGTTTATGCACCTAACATTTATAAAAAATAATTTTTCACTCATTTATTAACTAAATTATTAATACATAGCTCAGATTCATTAATAATCTGTGGAGACTTTAATCTAGTTTCACCACTGACACTAGACCGTTCTAATAATTCATCAAATATTATCTCGCTCCCTAAACTGGGTATTCCTATGTTAGCCTCTAGGTTACAACTCATAGATGTTTGGAGAGCTACTCATCCTATTGATAAAGATTTCACATGTCTATCCTCTGCTCATCAATCCTTGTCACGGATTGATTATATTTTATTGGCCCAATCTCAATTTCCAAGAGTTCTAGACTCAACAATAGAACCTATAGCCTTATCCGATCATGCTCTGGTTTGGATGACACTCCAGACTGATTTAGATAAAGGTACTTTTCGTAACTGGAGATTTCCTACACATCTATCCAAGTCTGTTTCTTTTCGTAATGTATTAGAAACAGCTTGGATGGACTATATGCACACTAATTCATCTATTGCGAAATCTGACCCTTCACTATTCTGGCACGCAGGTAAAGCTGTTCTTCGCGGAACTATTATCTCCCATGTCTCTGCTGAAAATAAAAAGGCAATTAATACTTATTTAGACCTTCAAATTAAACTTACGAACACTTTTCAGATATTCAAATCTAATCTGTCACCCCACAATAGACAGACATACCTCACTGCCAAGATCCATTTTGATGAATATCTTAAGATTCGAGGGGAACGATACCTTTTTTCTGTGAATTTTAAATTTCATAAATTTGGCAATAAAAGTGGCAAACTTTTGACAAATCTATTAAGAGGCTCTCATCCTTCGATGGTCGTTCATCCTCTACGTACCGAAGATGGCTCATTGACTAAATCTAGTGCCCAGATCACTGACATAATGAAAGAATTTTATACTACTCTATATTCAGTTAACCCTGACACTACCTCTCCTACTGATGTTTCTGCTAACTTAGTCGATTCTGCTTCTTTCCCACAAGTATCAGATAATTCATCTAACCTCCTGATCGAACCTATAACCATTGAAGAAGTCACTAGAGTAATACAACAATTAAAACAATCTAAAGCTCCTGGCCCAGACGGTTTGACCACGGAATTTTATAAAATTCTTCTTCCTCGTATGGGTGAATCTTTGGTTTCCTTTTATAATCATATTATCATGACTAAAACAATTCCCTTTAATTCGGCGATTATTAAACTTCTCCCCAAGTCAGGAAAAGACTTAACGCTTCCAGGATCATATCGCCCAATTTCGTTACTCAATTTAGACTACAAGATCTTGACAAAAATATATGCAGACAGGCTGAAGTTTATTCTACCACAGCTTATTCATACAGATCAGACGGGCTTTATAATGAATCGCCACTCTGTAGTTAATGTCAGAAGAGTCTTAGCAGCTATTCAGCACACGCATTCTAGCTGCCTCACTCCTAGAATAATAGTTTCTTTTGACGCCGAAAAGGCATTTGATATGGTAATATGGTCCCACCTTTTTCAAACACTCAAGAATTTTGGTTTTCCATTAATGTTTATAGATATTTTAAAAACATTATATACTAATCCTTTCTCACAAATTTCATGTAATGGTTATATTTCTTCACCTTTTCCAATAAATCGAGGGACAAGGCAAGGGTGCCCTCTCTCACCCCTACTATTTGCCTTGGCCATAGAGCCCCTAGCAATAACACTACGTGCTTCGCCAAAAGTGGAAGGAATTGTAATAGGTAATGTACTTTTGAAAATCGCACTCTTTGCGGATGATATGCTCCTCTTTCTTTCAAATCCAAATGAATCCCTACCAGCAGTTTTAGATATCATATCCTCTTTTGGAGCAATATCAGGTTATAAGGTCAATGTGGAAAAATCTGAAATTCTCCCTATTAATATCCCAATTGCATATTGCAAATCCCTTCCAGCCTTTAGTCCTTTTCGCGTGGCTAATAACTCAATCCAATATTTAGGAATTCATATTACTGCTGATTTAGCTCAACTCTATTTATCCAATTTTACACCAATTATTACCAAGATAGCGAGTATGCTAGATAATTGGAAATCTCTTCCCTTATCACTATTAGGACGTCTAGCAGTAATAAAAAGCATAATATTTCCAAAAATTTTTTACTCTATGCAAATGCTTCCCATTAGTCTTACTAACAAAGACATCAAATATATTTCTACGTGTTTCTCCCGCTTTATATGGCAAGGCAAAAGACCACGCATTGCGATTAGCAAAATGAAAACATCCAGGAAAAATGGTGGATTAGGATTTCCTGACCTGCTTTCTTACTCATTAGCCATCTTTTTTCGTTATGTCATCGACTGGTTAGTGGAAACAAATTCTTACACTGATCGTCTTTTAGATTTGGCTTTGTTTGCTCCTTTTTCTCCCAGTGCCTTACTTCACACTAAACCAGCTGATATACCTCTAGCTATCCTAACTAATGTTATTTTTAGAGACACATATTATACATGGACTTCAGTTAATCGAAAACTTCAAAGTAACCCCTACTACACTCCTTTTGTACCCCTATGGGGAAATCCAGCTTTCCCTCCATCTGTAACAAATTGCAATTATCGTCGATGGAAAGAAAAAGGTTTGACAATTGCTTCAAAAGTATTTGACCCGGGAGGACTACTCCTAACTTTTGATAAGTTACAGCAATTATACCAGTTACCAAAGCAACACTTCTTTATGTATCTTCAGACTAGGCATTATATATCTACTATACGCAATACCCCATCAGAGGGAACAAACTCCAACACGCTTCATACTCTTATAAAACAGACATCTACAATTACTTATAAGATCAATATGCTATATAATCACTTGATAAGTGATAATACCACGGTCTCTTGGACTTCCCTATTTGATAAATGGAAATCAGATATTCCCTCAATAATTGAAATACCAGATATTATTAATCATTTCGACTCTACTCTCAAATATTTACAATCTGCCTACCTTCAGGAGGTACATATACGCACAATTCATAGGGCATATATTTCCCCTGCACAGAGGAGGCATATGACACTCAGAACAGGGAATATGCCCGAAATGTCAGATATCCAATGCCACATTCTTTCATTGCATATGGGGGTGTAGAAAAATAAAAAAATTCTGGTGCAAAGTAATGCAATACTTAAATAATATGCTTTCTTTTCATCTAACCCCCAATCCATTAGCTTGTCTTTGTGCTAATTTTAAATGTTGGAATTTGGGTTTGGAGAGAACACCTACATTTCGATTAATAGTGACTCTTCTAACTATAGCAAAGAAGGTAATTCTCACTCATTGGATCAAGAGATCTTCGCCATCCCTTTCCGAAGTTAAAATTAAAATGCTAGAAATATTATATTATGATCGTCGTTCTACCATTCCTGACATTAACGCAGGAGTAGATAAATTTTATCAAAAATGGGAGCCTTTTATTAACACTCTAGAAAAAACTTCTCAGACTCACATTATGAAGATCTTTGAAAATACTGACTGGTACCTTCTTAGGCGTATTTCATCTATGACATAAATAAATAACATTCTCACCTTATCTCCTAGGTCCTCCTATATTATTTGGCTCTTCGATACCTGTTATTGCAATCAATGTATAGACGTGTTTGTGTTTATGTTGGTATAGGTATTTATGTACATGCAAGTATGGATATATATATATATATATATGCTAAACTAGGTCCTATTCTAAAAGACAAGTTAGACAATCACTCTTCACTACAATACCTTCTTCTCCCCCAAATGTTTGTCTTCACCCTTTGTGTTCTCCCCTTCCCCGTCCTGTCTCATTATTTCAGTCATTTATTATTATTAATCTATTACTTCTTATTGGATAATTGTTAAGTTAATTGAGGTGGATGTCCTCTTTTTTTTCTGATATTTTTCCACAACACTTTGGGATGATCGGAGGGGAAAGAGTATGTTCTTTGTAAATTCTATTGTTGATATAATTTCTGATAAAGAATTATAGCTGAAGTGATATTTACACTACTGATGTATGCTATTTGAAATACAATTTCTCTATCTTAACTCTCACCTTACGAGGTGTAGGTTACCTTTCCTATCTTATTGTAATTCACTCAATAAAACTCAATAAACTTTATTAAAAAAAAAAAAGTACTTTTGCTTTTTGTTACATTTATTTGGCCTCTTTATTTAATAGAAGTACAAAGTGGCATTTTGTAAGATATTGTTTTATCTTTACATACTGTAGAAACAATATTTCTCAATGCATACAAAGGACCACGTACAAATACATACAGTGGGCAAATTTCACTTTACATTTTTCTTTGGAGGAAACAAGATTAAAATATCTTAAAATTCACAAAACTATTACACTATAATACAGGTTGAGTCTCCCATATCCAAAATGCTTGGGACCAGGGGTATTTTGGATAATGGAATATTCCGTATTTTGGAATATTTGCATATAATAATAAAATATCTTTGGAATGGGACCCAAATATACACTAATAATAATGCATGTATGTGTTATATACACCTTATACACAGCCTGCAGGTAATTTTATACAATATTTTAAATAATTTTGTAGCTCAAAGAAAGTTTGTGTACATATATAAAATTCAGTTATGTTTCATATACACCTTATTCATACAGCCTGAAGGTAACTTTATACAATGTTTAATAATTTGTGCCTTAGACAAAGGTTGTGTACATTGAACCATCAAAAATCAAAGGTTTCATTATCTCAGTCAAGCCAAAACAATTCCGTATTTCCGAATATTTGGATGCGGGAGACTCAACTTGTGTTTATAACAATTCCAGTATTCTTTAAAAGCCAATTTTGTGCTGATAAATATAATTGAAAAGACATTAGAGGTAGATTGTATAAATCTTTAAATTTATTTTATTAAAATGAACACTAAACATTAAAGTTTATGGTTTTCATAAAATTTTCCCCCTCATCATTTGCTTGTTCATTCAGAGTTGAGAACACTGGAAGCCAGTGCCAGGAACACTCACTGGGGTGGCTACAGCCCCTACAGTGCATCCGGAAAGTATATACAACGCTTCACTTTTTCCACATTTTGTTACGTTACAACCTTATTGCGAAATGGAATAAAATACATTTTTGTCCTCAAAATCCTACACACAATACCCCATAATGACAACGTATAAAAAGTTTGAGATTTTTGCAAATTTAATGAAAAAAAAAACCACACTAAGAAAACGCGTGTACATAAGTATTCCAGCCTTTGCCATGAAGCTCAAAATTGAGCTCAGGTGAATCCTGTTTCCATGATCATCCTTGAGATGCTCCTACAGCTTAATTGGAGTCCACCTGTGGTAAAATCAGTTGATTGGACATGATTTTGAAAGGCATACACCTGTCTGCAGTATATAAGGTCCCACAATTGACAGTGCATGTCAGACCACAAACCAAGCATGAAGTCCAAGGAATTGTCTGTAGACCTCCGAGACAGGAATGTCTCGAGGCACAAATCTAAAGAAGGGTACAGAAAAATATCTGCTTCTTTGAAGGTCCAAATGAGCACAGTGGCCTCCATCATCCGTAAATGAAAGTTCGGAACCACCAGGACTCTTCCTAGAGTTGTCCGCCCGTCTAAACTGAGCGATCGTGGGAGAAGGGCCTTAGTCAGGGAGGTGACCAAGAACCCGATGGTCACTCTGTCAGAGCTACAGCATTCTTCTGTGGCAAGAGGATAACCTTCCAGAAGGACAACCATCTCTGCAGCAATCCACCAATCAAGCCTGTATATTAGAGTGGCCAGACGGAAGCCACTCCTAAGTAAAAAGCACATGGCAGCCCACCTGGAGTTTGCCAAAATGCACCTCCAGGACTCTCTGGTCTTATGAGACAAAGATTGAACTCTTTGGCGTGAATGCAAGGCGTTATGTTTGGAGCAAACCAGGCACCGCTAATCACCAGGCCAATACCATCCCTACAGTGAAGCATGGTGGTGACAGTATCATGCTGTGGGGATGTTTTTCAGTGACAGGAACTGGGAGACTAGTCAGGATAGAGGGAAAGATGAATGCAGACATCCTGGATAAAAACCTGCTCCAGAGCGCACTTGCCCTCAGACTGGGGCGATGGTTCATCTTTCAGCAGGACCACGACCCTAAGCACACAGCCAAGATATTCAACTCTATGAATGTCCTTGAGTGGCCCAGCCAGAGCCCAGACTTGAATCCAATTGAACATCTCTGGAAAGACCTGAAAATGGCTGTGCACCGAAGCTTCCTATCCAACCTGATGGAGCCTGAGAGGTGCTGCAAAGATAGTTGCCAAGCTTGTGGCATCATATTCAAAAAGCCTTGAGGCTGCAATTGCTGCCAAAGGTGCATCAACAAAGTATTGAGCAAAGGTTGTGAATACTTATGTTCGTGTGATTTCTTAGTTTGTTTGTTTTTTATTAAAATTTGCAAATATCTCAAAAAACTTTTTATACGTTGTCATTATGGGGTATTGTGTGTAGAATTTTGAGCACAAAAATGAATTTATTCCATTTTAGAACAAGGCTGTAACATAATAAAATGTGGAAAAAGTGAAGCGTTGTGAATACTTGTCGAATGCACTGTATGTAACATCCACTTTATTCACTACTCACTTGGGTGGCTACAGCGAAATCGGCCTCTAATACTCCCCCCCTAACCCTCCATTCTTGTAGCCTAACCCTCCCCGTTAGTGCCTAAACCTAAAGGAGCGTATCCAGTAGACAAGAAAAATGAGTGATTGAACAATGCCGACATCGTAATCGCTCAGTAAAATGTCGAAAACGACCAGCGATGCGCGTTCCCGCTGGTTGTTGTCGATAATTGTCATTGTGCATGTTCGGGGATGAGGGAGGGTGCCTGCACTGAACAACATATCATTCAGTGTGGGCACATTATACACTGCACAGGATAATGAACTATTGCACGATTACAATGTTGTAATCATACAGTCGTTCCACTCTCGTGAAATGGATATGCACCTTAAGTCTCCCCTTCATGCCTAGCCCTAACTCCAAGCCCCCAAAAGTGCCTATCCCTCTCTCCTTGGGGTGTCTAACCCTCACCATACCTCCCAACTGTCCCGCTTCCAGCGGGACTGTCCCACTAGCGGGCCGCAGTGGGGGGGGAAGTTGGGGAGAGCACACCCGCTGCTCTGCCTAGCAGAGCAGCGGGTGTGCAGAAGGTGAACAGATGCCGTTCACTAGCGTAGGGAGAGCCTGGGGAGCTCCCCAGCATCTCTGAGAGTGCTGGGCACGCCCCCTATGGTGACGAAAACGGGGGGAAGCTGCGAGGCTCCGCCCCATTTTCACTTGGCTCCGCCCCCTTCTCGGAAGCCACACTACTTTTTCCTGTCCCTCCTTCCCATTATGAAAAGTTGGGAGGTATGCCTCCCTCCTGTCCACACTTACCTCGTTCAAGATTCCAACGGGATGAAGATAGGCATCAGTATTTCGACACCTATTTTAAGTCCCGTGTCGGACTTCCCCCATCAGGACTTACTAACTACTGCTAACTAAATCCCAGCTACAGCACCTAGGTAACATCCACCACTTCATTCATCAGTCAGCAGGTAAGAAGCAACGTACAATTAGAGAATGGGAAATGTCCATTATATATACAGTATATATTAATACAACAGCAAAACTGCACGACTGCAGCCATTACTCGATCTGTAGTATGTATATAATCCGCCGGAGCTCGGCGTGCTGCCCTGTATCAGCAGCGGCTCATCTCCAGTCCCCAACATGGCCGCCAGTCCAGAACATTGGAGCAGGCTGGGAAAATGACGGTTATTATTGCTGCTGCTGCGGCCCTGAGGCTGCTTAGTGACAGTGAGGCGGAGGAGCCGTTGCTATGGCGGCAGTCTCACTCTGCTGCCGCGTCAGGTGAAGTAACGAGTCGCTTTTTGTTTATTGGTGCTACTGCTAATATGGGTCCGCCCGTGTACAGTGACCGGAAACAAAGGTTCCTTTTGCAGTGGTGAAGATCGCCTGGGTATGAGATGACACAGTCTATAGTGGTACAAGGTGGGTGCCCGCTGTGCCCTGAGCAGGAGCTATTATGCAGAAATGTCGTTTATTTGATTCCCCTTACTGGCGCCATCAGAGGGAATCGCGCAGCTGTGTGTGTGTCCTAGCGGCTCTGCCAGTATCTACATGGCTGCTGCTTAATTCAGTTTTGTAAAGGATTCATTCAGCTAGCTAACAAAGGACTTATTTACAGGGGTGCAATAAGTGTGTTACCCGAATGTAACTATCACATGGAGCCCATGTGCCAAGGTGTCTTATCTGAGTATAGCAGAGTGTGGTGGCAAAGGACGCTGCCAGCAGGTTACCTGATTTAATGAGCAGGTAAATTTGGTTATGCCAAACGAGCACGTGGACATACTATCAAGGGGAAAATGGGGGTATATATACTAAAGTGTAAGTTTTTAGAAGTGGAGATGTTGCCCATAGCAACCAATTTGATTGTACTTAACGTCTAGCTAGCACCTTATAGAAGATGTTAGCTAGAATCTGATTGGTTGCTACGGGCTAAAGCTCCACTTCTAAAAACCCGCACTTTAGTAAATCTACCCTCTGTAGTCTGTGTTATAAGTGGAGGGCTCCCTCCATACACTATACTATAGCATAAGAATGTATGACAGCCTCATGAAAAAGCATTCCCATATTAAAACAATATAACGATGCTGTATAGTAAAGTATTATAACAGGGTGCCTTGCTTTTCATAAAGGTGCAGATGTGGTTATTTGAAATTTAATAGTACAAAAAAACAGGGATGTGGGGGACGGAAAAGTCTCCATAATAACTGTATCCCAGTTCATAATAACTCTCACCTAATGTGGAGAACAACTTCTTCATTGTAAGGTCAGGTTGATTGTGACAACAGATGTTAGAGAGCAGGTCACGTAAAAGACAAAGAGCAATTTAAAGTCTAATAAAAATATGACGCATCAGAATGACACAGTCTGCATTTCGGGGTTGAAGAGGATATTGGGGAATTAAGGTTTGGAAATGTAACTGACACAGCAGTGTAATGTAAAGGGGCCCATACATCTACTGTCTTGTTCGATCCTGCAACTGGATTGGAAACTTCAATCAGCCGGTCGGAAATGCTGAATGACGGCCATCGATGTTCTCAGATCCATTTGAGGATCGTTGAAATTATACATGTTAAATTTCACCAATTTGCAAATCATGATCATATATTGATTGTGATCGGTTAATCCGTGAAATTCAGCATGTTGGATTTCCTCCTGGATTGCAGGATTGCGACAATCAGACATTGGGGTGGGCCCTTAACTCATCCGTCATTGATGGTGGGAATGTTCATAGATAGAATTCCACCATGTATACTACTTATATAATCTTAAATAAATAAAAAAACTAAAATAATTTTATATTGAAACTTAAAAAAAAAAAAAAAAAAAAGAATATAATAACAACTACCAAATAGTGCTGTAGATAGAAATAATGCTATCTTAGATAATGTGGATGATGAAAATTTCATAGTTGACACCACTGGGTAAATGGTAACAGCAATGTGACTCAATTTAAAAAAATATTTATGGTGACCCACAAAAAATATATATATAACTGTGTAGTTCTGTATCTCACACGTTGGTCTGGTATTGTGGTCAGTGTAGTGTTAATATCCGTGCCACAGTGTTGCCAACAATAATTAAAAATATATATAAAGACCACCATGATGGTTAGCAACACTGCGACATGTACGTTCAAAGTCAATAGACCTCACTTGAGGGATTGTGTGAGGGAACAAATAAAGTTAGGTATGTTACATTTGTATGCTAAAGTTGGTTGAAGGATCCAGAGGGAGATGTACTAAGCCTTGGAGAGATAAAGTACCAACCATTCAGGTCCTAACTGCCATTTTACAAGCTGTGTTTGAGGGCGATAATTAATGAGCACCCAGAACAATCGAATTGCAAAACTGGGCGCTCGTTAATCATCGCCGACCATGCCACATTTTAATTGCCCCTATATGTCTCCAAGGCTTAATACACATATCCCCAATCTGCAGCCGTGAGGGATCATGATTATTAAGAGGTTGGGTCAGTTTCATGCTGGGAATGGATCATGATATAAATCCACAAAATATATTATACAGATGAAGATATAAATATGTAGCCTACTAGGTATAAAAGATGGCAAATAAGTAAGAATGAATCCAGTGCTACTGTAAGAAAAAGGTGAGAGAGTACAGGGAGGATATAAATTGAATACAAGGTATGAGAAAGGAAGCAAAGGGTAACCTAAAGCAGTGGTTCCATTATCTATTTTTTTTACTTTAGTTTCATTATCGCTTTAGATTACCCTTTTCTTCGTTTCCATACCTTGTGTTCAATATATATCCTCCACGTACTTTCTCACCCTTTTTTAAAAATGGGTACACATTAGACGATGTTTCACCCAATCCAGGGGCTTGGGCCAACATATCGTCCACATTGGCAAAAGTGTACCCACTGTGGACAACCATGCACAATTCCGCAGGTCATCTATAGGGGTCGCTCCATCGGCCTGCATGTAGGGCCGGCAGAACGACCCAACTGCCAATGCCAGGCAGTTGAATGGAGCTGGTGCCTGATATATCAGGCATTCGGGCACCGGATTGTGTAATGTGTACTGGCCGCCCAACTGTCAGGCGTCGTGCATCGTATCACTGGGTACACATCAGTAAGTGTGTACCCAGCTTTTTACTAGCACTGGTTTCACTCTTGTTAGTAGTCACATATCCTTATATTTGTTGGTTTAACAAATGTGTAATATATGAAACCGTTTAGTGTCCCAGATGATATGGAGTACATAATAAAGTACTGTATATTAAATAGCTTCATTTTCATTCATCCTTCCCACCACAACCTCATAGCCCAGAGTACTAGACCATTTTGGAAGGGTCCTTGATAGTTGCAGTGGAAGCATCATTACTTTTCCATGCCTCCCTGTCCCACTGCCCCTGTTTTTCTTTATTTAGTGTTGCTGTGCTAGAGTGGAGTGGTTACAGGTATGTGATAGAATAAGCACACTTTGTACCTGACATTCTGTAAATAAAAAGGTCTCATTTGCTTTGGTGAATGATTTCATTTTAGAATATCCTTCAGTAAAATGTAAAGGTGCTTTAGGGGAGGAGAAGCACGTGAGGCATGAGTGCCCTGCTCGTGAGAGCTTACATTCTAAAGGGGAGGGGCAGACAGACAGGGGTGACACAGATGGGGTAGAAAGTGAGGAAGGAGCATGGAGCAGTGGGTTAGGATATGTGTTGCGGAATGTGTGTGTTTAAGATGACCTGATGTTATGTAAAACTTAAATTCTTCATACATCTATCTCTATGACAGAAAATAGATTTGTTTATGTGTTATGTACTTAAGAGATGTACAAAATAAAGTAGTAGCGCTTTAATTTTTGTGTGTTCCATTTTAGCATCTAAATACAGCCTGCTAAAAATGCAGCTATTATGGGACTGTCCTGCCATCCTAATACAGTAGTATTTACGTTAGTCCCAGCTGCTGGGTGCTATGCCATGCTCCTGTGAGTGGGTGCATCTCGCATGCTAGTCCCACCCACAAATGGGTGCAGCCATCCCCAACATGCTGTGGTCCCACAGGATGTTGCTGTACCCGGGCCCAGAATTTCTCTTGGCAGCCCTGGAGGTGACAGGCAGAACCAGGAGGGAATGGGGCTTAGTGGTGGGGTAGCAAGGCCACGGAGGGAGGGAGGTGGTTGAGAGTGGAGGAACAGGAAAGGCGGAGGAAAGAAGCAGGGGGTTGGAAAGCAGACTGATGAAAGAAAATAGGGGGAACAGCAGGTGGAGGAGACAAGAGGGGGATGATAGGGATGGTTAAAGTAGAGGATTATGTGGACACTAATTAAGGGGGGTGTTTGAAGAAAGGGCATTCATGCTGTGGACGAGGTAATAAGTGAGATGAAAACTGGAATGTGATGTAGAGACAGTGTGGATAAAAGTTGTTAAATGTTCAAAAATACAGGTAAAAGAACAGTGCAGCTCCAAAAGTGAAATATAAAGAGAGGTTTGTGAATAGTGGGTGCAGGAATTAGTTATGAAAATAAAGAATGTTTAAAGTAGACAGATGCGATGCAATGGAAAAAGGCAATACAGTACAAACAGGATGTTCAGTAGTATGAAGGCAAAAATAACAATGTACAGAGCCAATCCAGTCAAATGTGTTTTGAACAACAAAGATCCATCAACAAGATCAGCACGCAGATAGGGAAGTACTTGCAATGTCCAAGCAGTGAGTGCAGTAAGGAGTTTCCTGGATATTCATACATCAGCTGATGGTGAGTTTGGTAATTGCTGACTACCTGTGCACACCATCGGCAGGCCACAGGGAACAGCTCCATGGGCCACCGGTTGAAGACCCCTGTTCTAGACCAATATGGATAAGTATTGGTTCGCATTGCCACCTCACTACTCTGAGGCTCATCTCGCCGCTTTCTCGGGTGTGACAGTATTTAATTAGAATGCGCTGCATCTCCTATTAGGGGTTGTACCGTTGTAGGCACTGTTGGCAACTTTCCCTTAGATCTGATGTACACATTGCCCTTATTTTGGGGAGTGTTAAGCTTACCTCCCTGTGGTTGCGTTTGTTCCTCCGGGATTCCATGGTAGGAGCAGCACAGACGGTGTAATGGTTAGCATTATTGCCTCACAGCACTTCTCATTACGACCCTACTCTGTGTAGAGTTTGTATATTCTCCCAGTGCTTGTGTGGATTACTCTGGGTACTCTGGTTAGGGAGTGCTCACCAGCTGTAATTGCTTTTAAATGGCCCTGCTTCACAGCCTATGGCCATTTCTCCCTGAACACGCCTGTTCTCGTATGGTTTCAGAAGCTAAGCAAGGTCAGGCCCTGTTAGTAAATGGACTACCGGAGTGATAGGTTTTATAATACTTACGCTGTTAGGCAGAGCCGTAACTAGACTTTTTGGTGCCCTGTGCCAGAAAGAGCATTGGCGTCCCCTCATGTTTCAAAGGGACTTAATACACCCAAAAAAGGGGAATGGCTTCATGGGGAAGGGCCAGCGAAGAGATATGGGAGGCCAGGAGATGCTGGGGATGAAATAAGAGGAAGCTACAAGTGAGAATGATAATAAACAGAAGTTTGACAGGCCCAAACAGCGCCCCCTGCCCTGTGGTGCCCTGTGCCATGGCACCGGCCGCACTACCCTAGCTACGGCCCTGCTGTTAGGCTTCAGATACTTGAATAGAATAAGTATTGAATTTACATATAATCCAGTGGTAAATTGTATCTATAAATCCATTTTAGGTCCCTTTATCTTTATAGCGTGTCACCTGTAGTTGACTCGCTATGCATAGGCCTTTTTAATAATCATCCCTCCTTTGGGTGGGATCATTTGTTTTTGGGCCACATTACATGTTGTTCTTAGAGGGCAATCTTTGAACGTACAAGAGTGTTCGTATAACAATGCTTACGCTATACTCCTGAGGAGACGGTGTATTAGTTATACTGTACTGCTGGCTTTTCTATATCTCTAGCTTGGTCCAGGTAGACCACTCAGATGTGTCTACATGTAAGTGTGTATGTATACACTCGTATGTGTATATGTATATATAGATATTTTAGGTGTACATCCCCTATGGACACTTTTAGGTTACTGGGGGTTTAGTCAGATCTTGACCCAGTTCCTCTAACCTGAGAGTTTTCCTTTCCGCCCACGTGAGTTGAGTATTTTCTACTTTTGTGCTGTGTTGATTCTGTGAGTTGTGGCCTGCAGTCCCTTAATGTGACCATGCATGTCTCCACTAACAACTCTGCTAGTTTTCCTTTCCATAGGGCATATCTTCTATGAAAGCAATTCCATTCTAAAAGACACAGATGTAGATGAAAGGTCTCATCCACCTACGGAGGATATTGGTACTCTACCTGCTTGAGGGTGCTGGTGTCTGTGATGTTGAACACTGGGTAGTAAATTCTCTGAGGGTGCAAGTGACTCCTGGTCACTCTCAGGTAAGGGCCTTGCTCCACATCTTAGACTGATACTTTTAACACTTTAGATGGGTAACAGGTTCCCGGTGCAAATCTGATATTAGCACCTGTACAGTGGTATTGGCAGACATTTGTCTCTGTGGGGTACCTCCTCTTACGTCAGTTTGTCCCGATACCCTAAGAGCCTTCCTACTTTCTCTATTTCTTTTTAGCCTTCGCGTTGAGCAGCCTTATATGCTCTTCTTCAGGGATACCTTCATAGCTATGCAGTGATACATCTGTCTTTTCCTTGGATGGGAGTCCTTGAGCAGTGAGCATTTACATCAATGCCTAGCCCTGACCTGGTGTACAGGAACTAATACGTCAGGTTTTTATATGTTGGTTTTCACTAGCTCTCTTTCGGAGCCCGATAAATCCAGGGATTTGCAGTTTCTGGTCTGCTGGTATTCCTATTGGGGGTTTTATCCCTTAGTGGGTCAGCAAATTATCCTGTTGATGTGAATATATCCCTTCTTGGCTCATCTCTCGGCTGATTGGCCTTCTCTAGGGTACCTATATGTCTGTAGTCCGACTATAGACATTGTCCTTCTTTTCTTAAGTAATGTGTATTGTCAGTCCCTGTGTGTTTAGTATCATTCCACCAGTATTATCAGTGACAGACTCAGGGTCGTGCACAGAGACTGCATCAACTATACTGACAGCTCAATCTCCAATAATTGTATCCACGTCTTCTAGAGGCGTTATTCCTTCACATTGAGGGACAGGCATTCTTTGTCAGGAATCGTTCTATAGTTCAACCTCCGAACTGGGTTCAACCTGTCAGACCAATTATTCATGTGGCAGAACAGTAGTTCTCACCGCAAAGTGAGTTCACAATGCTGCTACTGAGTGACTGCTGTTGGTTTTTTATTTCTATTTTCCTGTTTTATTCAGATGTAATATGTGGAGGTTGGTTGTTAATATACTAGCTTTGCCTCTCCTCGGCTGCTTTATACAATGGGTCATTCAGTTTCCTTCATAGTGAATTCCTGAATGCCTCATGTCTTCCTCCAAGGTTTCAGTTGCCCTCTGGTTGGTGTCATGAACACAGAATTATGAATCCTTCTGGTTTCCTGTTCCAGTCTGGTCTGCTCTGAATACTCTACATGTCATCCTTGGAGCATGTCATTTTGTAACCTCTACTTGTTGTGGTTGGCCTTGAGGGGTTGCTTAGTCTGTTTCTTGGTTCCCTCCAGGGACGAGGGTCATTAATCCCTTTTATTGAACATGTACTCCTAGTTGGAATATTCCACTTAGCCCACATCCTCTTTTAGATATTCGGGGCACAAGCTCTCAGACTTCTCTAGGGCTACTCTACAACAGTTCTCCTGGTGTCTTGGGATTAGCTTCGCCGAGGGGGCTGACACGGGGGCGCGTGCCGTTAGTTCTGCCGCTGGGATGGCCCAGGCTGTGGGTTTGCATCCCCTCCCCTGTACCAGAGCTCCAGAGCAGGATCAACTTCTCTATGGTGAAAAATGTCCCCCCCCTGTATAGCTTAGGGACGATAGCTCTGATCCTACCATCAGGAGGTTTACCATCAGGTGTTACACAGACCTTGGGAGCAGCCTGCTTTTAAAAAGATACTTCGGTCTTCCAAAGTTTCTTGCTAGCGACCTGTGACCGTTGGCTGATACTCAGGGGGCTTATCATTAATATTCCTCTGCATCTTCATTACCGTTTGGCTGCTTCAGACTTTGTACTGAGGCGCTAGGGTATCCTGAAGTCGGCACTCGGCTTGGGCCAGTAAGTCAATGTTGAAGGCTCCTTTCCATCACATTGGAAGTCTGCTGTCATTTGGTGCGCACCCCGGGTTTTTCCCAAATTCTTTGTTCCGACTGCTCCAGCTTGTCGTGTCCTTCAGGCAGGAGTGTATGCGGGTCTTCGCCAAGGCGCGCTAAGAGGGCATATTTCTGCCTTCTCTACCTGTTTTCAGCATTAGTTGCCTGCTACTTGTTCTACAAAACCGCTGCAGGGAATTCTTGAGTTCAGTCACCTTGGTGCCTCCTCCGGATCTGTGGAATCTCATTCTGGTGGTGTCCCTACTTCTTACCCAGCTGATTCCTACTTTCGGTGGGTTTGGGCCTTTTGCCTAGGTTGTCCTCTCATATGGTCCTGGACGACTGTTCAGCGGGTGGCTCTTACTTTCACTCGGTAGGATCAGATCTTAAAGCTCTGTCCAATCACTCTCCCTGCTTCTTTTTCTTTGCTTCTGGGATTTGCTTAGCACAAAGTCAGCCTCTTTGAAGATAGTGGTGGCTCTTCTTTGGTTAGCTGCAGCTTCTTCTGCACCATCTCCGGATGTGATTGAGGTTCTCCTGAATCTTGTTCTTATATTAATTCCGAGATACAGCACCTTATTGTTGCTGCTCTCCTATGAACCCTGTGTTTTGGTGGTGGTCAAGCGCAGTGCTTCAGCTTGCCATGTGGCTGTTCGGTCCACAGTTCTTGCACAGTTGTTTTTTTCTGTTCTCTGGTGACCCCTATTTTACTGTTGATCATGGAGTCCTGTAGTTTTCTCAGCGCCTTCCCACCTGGGAGGTCAGCTTTGGGATGTCCACACTGTATATGCAGTGTCCCCTAGTGGATGAAGGAGAAAATAGGATTTTGGTACTTACCGATAAATAATTTTCTCTGATTCCATAGGGGGATACCCTCCCAGTGCTGTTGCCTGCTACAGTGTTTGGGAGCGTTTTTAGATCTGTCCTGGTTGTCTGCAGTGTGTCATTATGCTGTCGCTTTTTGTTAAGCTGTTCTCGGTCTTGGACCTTCTTGGTTGGTTCCTCCTTGTCTCTCTCCTTTTCTTGTTGTCTATGCTCGGGCTTGGTTAATCTTAACTGAGGTTGGACAGGGTATAGAGGGGGAAGAGCCAACTATATTTCTGAAGAAATTTAAAGTGCCAGGCTTCACACTCTCACCTGTCTATACCCCACTGTATATGCTCCAGTGTCCCCTGTGGAATCGGAGAAAGGGATTTATCGCTATGTACCAAAATCCCATTTTTCTCCTTTTCCCTCAAACATATGTTCGTTTGTGCAAAATGCAGAGGTCAGTGCTAAACTCTTGGACCAAAATCTTTGGTTAACCATTTTTGTACACAACCTAGGAAACTGCACTGTTAGATGCTTTTGTGTTTTGCTTAGTCAAGTTGTCCATTAGGCTTTTAAAACTTACACTGAGGGAGTCAAGAATAATAATAGTGTCATTGCTTTTATTTTACTACGAAAAGAGGTAACCGTACTCAGAAAATGGTTCAACTATAGGAACAAGTTGATATAAGATTTATAGTAGCTTACATACTTTGTGTACCATTGAGTATCATCAGAACATATAATCATATATTGGGGTTGATTAAATTAACTCGCCCACGTGAGTAAGTTCTGTTCTGGGTGAAATTGGGCCGCATGGGGGGGGCGAGTTTGACTGGAACTAAAGCTTGTGTTGAAGCTGTTATTATTCTGTTGTAGTGGGACAGTGTGGAAATCAGATTGGCTGCAGGTTCTGGGACCTAGCCTTAAGAGAACACGCAGCCATCAATAAGGTAAAGTAAATATTCTTAATAGCATTTTATGAAATGCTATTATAAAAGAATGATGTAATGTTAATTGCTCAGGTGTGTGTTCTGTTGTTTTTTTGTTTGTTTTTTAAAATGTGATGACCATTATTGCATGTCTCATTAGTCTTACTACTATGCCTCTAAAGCTGGCCACACACTAGACCAACTTGTTGATTGGTTGGAATGAAAATCTGGTAACGGATGGGAGTAAATGATGATCAGCAATTTGCTCCTAAATGCCAGAAAACAGATGAAAATGGTCGGTCAGACAAGTTTGTTAAATTTTTGATCTAAACAATTTGTTCAAACAACAGTTTTTGTCCATTTTCCGGCGTTTGGGAGCAAATTGCTGATTGTCATTTGCTTTCATACCTTACCAGGTTTTCATTCCAACCAATCAGTTAGTTGGCTGGTTGGATGTAAGTTGGTCTAGTGTGTGGCCAACTTAAGTATACTACAAGCATGGATAAATTATTTCTGTTAATATCTATTAATTCAAATAGTCGGGCACTAACTAATTAAGACTGGCTCCCACCCCCTATATAACCCCTCCCCTTTCTCTAGAACCTCAGTCTTGTTTTAGTGCCTTGGAGTAAGGCACTAGATAGGCCCTAGCTTTTTTAGTTAGGTTTAATTTCTTTATTTTTTTGTTTTGGTTTGGGTGCTTAATTCCTGACAACAAGCACTAGCAGAGTGGGAGTTAGGTAGAAATAGAGGTTTGTGTGAACCCTATATTCCACTCTAAAGACGGCCTCTGGGAGAGTCCCCAAACTATATAGTCCCTGGTACTCTCTCCATACCAGACACATATCTGAGGGGGCCGCTGACAAAATGGTAAGCTTGATCCATATTATATGTAAGAACCTTGTTTGCTGCATCACGGCACGCCGCTTTAGCAGAGTGGCTGGGCATGTTACTACACACGTGGCAGCAGCTGTTAGTAATTACAGAAAAGAGCATGCTGCTGGGATTTTGAGAGGGCGGCTCGTGGGCCACACTCCCTTGACGCGGCGCCGCTGCACGTGCGCCGCTTATGACATCATCACTAAGAGCCGCTGTACATTAGGGATCTCCGGAGGGAGGTGCCCAAGGTTAGGAAACACCTGTGATGCTGTCAGGCGTCCTTAATGAAGCAGGATACCGACGTCGTGCCTGGTCACGCCCCCATGCAGTTGAGTGACAGCAGGATCACAGGGCTTCATAGGACACGCCCCAAACACTATATTGGTGGTTGTTTGAGTGCTAAATTCCTGCTTTGCTGAGACTCACTGCAAGTTACAAGGGGATGGCTGTCTCTTATCAGATAAACAGTTAAACTAGGATTATTACTTTTGGTATTAACCTGGTGATATATGATGGTCATATAACATTATTATGTATATAATACATAATTTTACTGCACTACTTCTTAGGAATTTAGTTAGTAACATACATTGCTTTGTACTGAAGATTCTTTGTTTGCCTTTTTGTTTTGTGCTAGTAAATGTGGACTTTTGCTGTCATTTGAAAATTCTACCCGTGGTGGATGCTCCTATTGCTAGGTTGATCAGGAATACTGTTATCCCAAAACACAGTCTGTAACACCAAAGGATCCTTTGGATAGGGAGAATGAGGCTGTACTTAAATCTATATTCACTTTGTCAGGGGTCTCGCTGCGACCTGTTCTTGCCAGCACCTGGGTGATAAAGGCTTTTAACTCCTGGATGGCCCAGATGATTGCTGGGTTTCTATCAGAGGATTTATCTGAAGCTAGTTCATTAGTCTCTGACCTATATAGGTGATGCTTTAATAGACACTATTCAGATACAGTCTCATATTCTGCTTTGGCCATTGCCACCAGATGTTCACTATAGCTTAAAACATGGCAGACTTAAAGTCCAAGCATGCTTTATAGGTACTGCCTTTTGAAGGAGGTTTTCTGTTTGGTCCAGAATTAATTAAAATTATTTCACTGGAGGTAAAAGTCCTTACCTTCCCGTATCAACACCAAAACCAAAATCGTTGGGACCTAAGGCAGGGGAAGTTTTCAGGCCTTCTGAGGTGTGTCCCCATAGAGGTGCCTTCAGGAGGGCATGGTGTCCCCGGCACCCGTCGCTTTGCTGCTAAGTCATGACTGGGACCTGACCTCCGGTGGGAAGCCACTTACTCAATTTCTGGGAAACTTGGATTCAATCCAACCCGGATTTTTGGATAAGTGGACTGATAACCAGGGGTTACATTTTAGATTTGGAGGGTCCTGTTCCAGAAAGATTCTTTTCCACTCCTCTCCCTGTGGATGGTTGCAGAAAGGCGACCCTCATACAAGCAATTTCTGCGCTTTCCAATTCTGGGGTAATTATTCCGGTCCTGGTACTACTGCAAGGCTTGGGGTTTTACTCCAGTCTTTTCTTGGTAGACAAACCAGATGGGTCGTTTCATCCCATTCTCAACCATAGGAGGTAAAAAGCTTATCTCCACTTGGAAAAATTCAAGATGGAGTCCGTAAGGTCAGTCATTTGCTTCATGGAGGAAGGAGAATTTCTGGCCTCCATAGATATCAAGGATGCCTACCTCCATATTCATCAACATCTTCTGCAGTTTACAGTGGAGCATCGGCATTTTCAGTTCCAGGCTCTGCCATTCGGTTTGTCCACTGCTCCCAGATTCTTTGCAAAGGTTATGGCACACATGATCTTTCTACTCAGGAGTGGGGGGTCAATGTGTTGGCTTATCTGGAAGATTTGTTGCTAAGGGCACCTTCAATAGCCCTATTGCAACAACATCTTCAGATTACCATAGGCATGCCTGAGAGATTCGTCTGGATCATCAATTTACCCAAATCAAAATTAATTCCATCTCAGGGAATGGTATTTTGGGTCTCTTTTTCAACACCCAGTGTCAGTGTTTATTCCACAGGCAAAGATTCAGGATCTTCAATCCAAACTAAGTATCATTTTACAGATGCCTTATATTGCAGTCCTCAGGGCTATGCAGTTATTGGGGAAAATGGTGGCTTCGTTCGAAGCCGTTCCTTTTGCCAGATTCCATGCCCGACCACTGCTATACCAATTGCTTCATTGATGGGTAAAGTCAAACCCTCGATTAAATAGGTAGATGTTCAGATTATCTCTGCAGACCTGTCAGACACTCCTATGGCGGCTGCAGGATGCAAATATGAACATTGGTTGTCAGTAATAAAGTGGATCATTGTCACCACAGATGCCAGATTAACAGGCTGGGGGCGGTGGTTCTAGACATGCACCTACAGGGTTGTTGATCTTTGCAGGAATCTTCTCTTTCCATCAATATACTGGAATTAAGGGTGATTCGGTATGCATTGGTTCAGGCTCAATCCCATCTAAGGAGCCTACCAGTGCGAATCCAATCAGACAATGCCACGCAGTTGCTTATAGAAACAAGCAGGGTGGCACACGCAGTTGGCAAGCAATGAGAGAGGTTTGTCACATCCTTAATTGGGCAGAAAGTTGGGTTCCAGCTATTTCGGCAATTTACATTCCAGGAGTGGACAACTGGGATGTGGACTTCTTAAGTCGCCACAGTGTGCATTCAGGCCAATAGGAATTACAATAGGAAGTGTTTGCAGAAATGGTTTTCAGATGGGGTTCTCCAGACATAGATCTAATGGCTTCTCGTTTCAACAAGAAACTTCCAAAATATGAATCTCTGTCCCGGGATCCTCAGGCATCCCTGGTGGATGCCATGACAACACCTTGGGTGTTCCAGCTGGAATACATCTTTCCTCCTCTGGTAATGTTACCAAGGGTACTTCAGCGGATTCCATCAGTGGCACTGCCGGTCATTCTGGTGGCTCCAGACTGGCTGCACCGTCTTTGCGCCCAGATTTATCATCGGATATGAAAGATATATTTCTTGGTGTGAACGATAGAAGTTTAAACCTGAAAGTGTTTTCTGTAGTTGGTTAAGGGTCTTAGATTGTTCTCCCTTAAGGGACAAATTTCGGCCCTGTCGATCCTGTTTTAAAGGAAATTGGCCTCCATTTCTGAAGTTCAAAACTTCTTGCAGGGGTTTCTTCGCATACAGCCTCCTTATGTCCTGCCGGTTACTCCTTGGGACTTGCATTTAGTTTTGGAGGCACTTCAAAGGCACCTTTTGAGCCATTGGAATCTGTAGAATTGTGATACGTCACTTTAAAGGTTGTTTTTCTTTTGGCCATTACCAAAAGAAAGTCTGAATTAGCGCCTCTTTCTTGTAAATCTCCACTTCTCATTTTTCATGAGGATAGGGTGGTGTTACTCCCTAAACCTTCCTTACTCCCGAAAGTGGAAGGATGATATCCATTAACCAGGATATCATCCTTCCAGCCTTTCGCCAGGCTTCAGTGACCAGGTGAAGCTTCTTCTTTAGCACTGTTGGATGTGGTACGTGTATTATGCATTTAATTGGAGTGCACTGCGTCTTTGCGTACAGATTCTTTGTTAGTATTGATTAAAGCACCAAAAAGAGACTGGCCAGCCTCGAAAGGATCCATTGCTAGATGGGTCACTTCTGCCATCCAGCAGGCATATTTGTCTTCAAATGTGACTGTTCTGGGTTCAATTCGGGCCCACTCGACTCGTGCTGTCGGGCTCTCTTGGGCTGTGCGGATTGGTGCCTCAGTAGAGCAGCTGTGCAGAGCAGTTACCTGGTCATCCGTACACACTTTTACAAATTTGTACCACTTCCATTCATTTGGACCGAGGGACGCCAGTGTTGGGCAAAACATTCTTCGAGCAGTCGGTCCTGACGCTACCCCCCCCCCCCCCCCTTCCCATCCCTTAAATTGGCTTGCTTCGGTAGATCCCAGAGGTAATGGAATCCCACAGATGGATGAAAAAGGAAATACGATTTTTACTCACCGTAGAATCTCTTTCTTGGAGTCCAACTGGGGGATGCCGGGATCCCTCCCTTGTTTGCTTTAATACTAGTTAACCTGTTGGGTGTCTAGTTTTCTCAGTTCTTCCGTGGGTCTTTCTCCAGCTTTGTTAAACATAGACTGAGATTCTAGAGGAAGCGGAGGGGTTATATTGGGGGTGGGAGCCAGTCTTAGTTAGTGCCCGACTCCACAGCCCACTGTACATAACCCAGAGTTAATGGCATCCCCATATGGAAACCAAGGAAGAGATTTTACGGTGAGTAAAAATCTTATTTTTCTTCTGCCCCCTTCACTCTAGACTGCCAGCCCTCATGAGCAAGGTTCTCTGGCTCCTATGTACCATGTCTGCCCTCCTGGTACCTAGTAATTTGCACACTATCCTCTAACTGTAGGATCATTACATGTTGTACATGATATTTACATGCTTTGAATTTACACACATCCTGTATTGATGCGAAACTGTTTTCCTATGAGTTGTATGTTCATGTATCTTATTTTTATTTTATTTTTTTTTAGTTTTTATATTTTATTATGTTTAACTGTTACCTTGCTTGACCAACACTGCGGAACTTGTAGTGCCTTATTAATAAACTCTGTTGGTTTGCATTTATGGGTCATATATTAATATGATGCTGTGTAGTATCAGGGTATTAGTTTTTATTAAACATTTTTGTGGACATTTATGAAAACTAGAATAAAAGTTATGTAACCTATAGCAATATTATAATTATTTTTTTTGCAGCAGCAGTTTGAAAAGAGATGAAACATTAGATTAGTTACTATACGTTACTGAAACTTTTATCTTATTACTGTTATTATTGTTCACATATTTTTTATATTGAATATTACACGGTTTTCTGTTTGAATTTGCACCATACCACAGCTCTTGCTGTTTATAAGCTGAAGTGGGGAATTCAATTAGCCCCAATTTTTTTTAATGCAATTCAATTACATCCCGTTTTTTCTTTTTTATTCGTGCAAAAAAATTTGTGATACACCCAAAAACACATAGGGGTCAATCCAATTAGCTGCGAGGGGTGCGAGTTGCCGTTGCAACGGCGGTAAAACTCCAGCAACGGACCGGCACCTCGCACCCTTTGGGGCCCGCTCTGAGCCCGAATTTGCAGAATTTTGATTGCAGCCCTACGGGGCTGCGAACAAAATTCTGCGAATCCAGGCTGCCGTAAAGTGCGGCCATTGTAGCGATGACTCGCACTGGCGACATCATCGCAGCTAAAAGGATCGACCCCCATTGAATCCACCTCAGGCAGGTGAAAAAAAATTCTTGATAACTACCGGCTTTGGGGCTAAATTCCAGGGGATCAATTAGCCGCTGTAAATTCCCACGGGTAATTAAATTATTCCCTTAATGTTTATTCTTACTCAAGAAAAATGTATGCGAGTTTGTTGTTTCTGCAGGTGTGTAAATGAAACTAATACAATACAATTAATTTTCTTTTTCCAGAAAGGAATATATGATGAAGCACTCTGTAGCTTTTTTAGAAATATCGACACAAGGTAAATTTGAAAGGCTATTTATTATCATGCAAATCTTTGTATGAAAGGTTAAAATGGTAATGTTTATTTTGTGAAAACTTTTAATATTGTAGTATCTTCAGACTAGCAAATTTGTACCAGTACACTCTAGGGACTTGCAGTATTTTTGTGTATTGCTATATTCAGAAAAATCAGTAATTGCTTATCTAAGATCTGATTGGATGTGGACAGTACTGAGATAATAGACATTGTTAAGGGTATACTAACCACATTTTTAGTTTTATTTGTAATAGCAATATTAAATTACATATAATGGGGTTGTCCAGCTTCTATAAATGTGCTTTTAACCCTTCTTGAACTACAGAGACAGGTTTTTATGTTCCCAAAATTCCTCCCCAAAACCATATGTTAGTAGAACCAACAGAAGGAGGAAAGTCTTACTTAATTGTAATATGTGTAATTATCGAAAATACCAACAAATTATAATGAGCAAAATAATATATTGCTTCCATTATATACACGCAGCCAGTTTGTGGACTGAACCATTCTTTATTAGAATGCGGCCTACTGGTTCTCTAAGAACTAGTGACATATCTGCGCGGTTCATCACTCCTAGAGAATTTATTGGGTACATGTCTATGTGAATGCAGGGCCAGATTAACATTGGGGTGGAAAGAGCAATAGTTCCAGGCCTCCACATAAAAATAGGCCCATCATCAGCATGATGACGACCAGCTTCCTAGCTGGTCACACAGTCAGCCATACATTATAAGTATTAAATCTATATGTATTAAAATAGCTTTTATAAGTTTTTTTTTTTTTTTTTTTTACAAAAATATATATATTTTTTCTATTTATATGTATTTAGGGAGACAATGGGACTGATCCTGTATGGGGTGTACACGCCCACAGCACTGGTCACCGCTCCTTCTCTTTTCAGTAAAGACTCTTGTACACTTTCAGGCCCATGTCGCCCTTAATCCAGGCCCCACAAAGGCTGTTTATGATGTAACAAGTCACATGGTTAATATAGTGAAAAATCACCTCCTGCATGCATATTTATCTCTCTCTCTCTTGCTCCAGAAAATCGGGTGGCACACCTGACCTTCCGCGAGAGAGTGCAAAGTCGGCAAGTATGTACTGAGGTGTAAAATCACCTCCTGCATGCATTTTGCCATTGCTATCTATCTATTTGTAATCTATTCATAATCAATCTATCTGTAATTTAGGTTACAATTAAGCTTACATTACAAGGTCAGTAAACATATTCAGCTGATAACTGACAGTTCTATAGCTATCTATCATTATTTTCATATATTACATTTAGGTTAAAATAAGCATACCTACATTGTGAGATGTCATATCAGCAGATACAATTGACAACTGACAGTTCTCTGCAAAATGGTGACCTTTCTACCAAAGCTCAGTGACATCACAAATGCTGTTTATGATGTAAGAAAGTCACACAGTCAGCATAATGAGATGAAAAATTACATTCTCCATGCATTTTGCCATTGCCGTCTGTCTAACATTATTCTCATATACATATAACATTTAGGTTAAAATAGGCATACCTTACATTGTGATATGTCAATATCAGCAGATACAACTGATAACTGGCAGTTCTATAGCGAGTCACATGATAAGCCTATTAAGGCTATAAATCACATTCAACCTGCATTTCATCTATCTATCTATCTATCTATCTATCTATCTATCTTTCTATCTATCATTATTTTCATATATAACATTTAGGTTAAAATAAGCATACTTTATAGTGTGACATGTCATGTCAGCAGATACAGTTGATAACTGACAGTTCTTTACAAAATGGTCAGGGCCAGTATACAGATGTGTCCACATCTATCCTCCTTGCGCTACAAGTCGCGCCATACATAACGCAGGAGCTCCATGTGCCTCGGTAGTGCAGAGCGTCTTCAAACGTTTGATGCGAACACAGCTATGTGAATAGATAGCACAAGCAGCTTCTGCTGATTAAAATGATATGCATCGGCCCTATGTTCTCTGTGCATCTGCAGGTGTATCTGCATGCGACGTTACGTTAGTGTCAGTGGCTGTAACACTGTAACGGTGCGTTCTGCATGCCGATACAACCGCAGATGCACAGAGAACATAGGCATGCTGCATATCATTTTAATCAGTAGAAGCTGCTTGTGCTAGCTATCTGCATCACTGTTTGAATAAGATGCATTTGAAGGTAAAAGTCGCAGAAAAAGACTCCCTGCGCTACTGAGTCATGCCACGGCATGGCACGATTAGAAGGGTTGTTTAACGCGCAAGGAGGCTTGATGTATGAGGACACATCAGCTTCCACATAAAAATAGGTGCTTAATCCGCATGATGATCACCAGCTGCCTAACTTTTCACACAATAAGCCATAAATTATAAGGGGTAAATCTACTAAGAATCGAGTCTGGGAGAGTTTGCTTTTTTTTTTCAACTCGATTAGCTTCACGGCTTAACATTAGCGGCCGATCATTGGCTAAGCTCACGTGGTTACCAGCCAATGAGCGGCTCCTCCACGTGAGTCCCAGCCAATGAGCGGCCGCTAATGTTAAGCCACCGTTGATCGGCTCATGGCACGGCACTAATGATAGTTCATGGAGAATGAGCTATCATTAGCATACTGTATCTACATGCTGTAGCGTGTTGATACAGTGTGTCCGGGACCTTATTTGGATTACTGCGAAGAACATCGTGGGACAAAAGGTGAGTATTGGATCTTTTTTTCAGGTACTTCTATAGGATACTTTACATTGAGCAGGAGACGTGAACATCTGGGAGAAGGTGAGTATGTGTTTATGTATGGATGTAATAAAACTTTATTTTCACGGTGTGTGTGTCTTGTGTTTTTTACACATTTCTTTACAGGTGAACTACATGTACCAGCGGCCCCTTAATGCCCCGTATGCTGGTACTTGCGGTTCTCCAGGTTCCACCATGCGGAGGAGGCTTGCTGGGACCTGCAGTTCTACTGTAAAGACAATGTTATTCATTCTATTTTTCACACTACACCTACACTATCAAACTGCCACCCACCGCCCAGGGGTGGTGGGGATAGCCCTGGGCTATCAGCTTAGGACAGGGGTGCCCAGGAGTGAGGGACCCCTTTATTGGGGGGGTCCCCAATTCCCCAGGGATCCCTGGCCTGGGCTGATGCTGCGGCTGGGAGGCCCGGTGAAAGGGCACCCCTAGCTGTGGCATCAGTCCCCCGCTAGAAAGGGTCCAGAGCTGGTTTTAAATCTAAGGGGAACCTCACGCAAATGTTTTCTCCCTATATTTTTTTTTACTTTTTAATCTTTTTTTTTTTTTCTATTTACAGGTAGAAACATACATGGATCACAGTGATCTGTGTATGTTTCTGCCAAACTCGCAGATCATAGGCAGGTGTATTTATTTCACAAGTTTTTACAGGAGAGTTTTCCCATCTCATGAGAGTTTAGAAACTCTCTGCTTGGTAAATACCAGAATCCTATCTTCACTAGTGAAAAGGTTCTCGAGTTTTGCCAATGGAAATTGAAGAGAGTTTGCTAACCTCCAGTATTTTCCCTTGGCAAAGGAGATCTCTCTCCCAAGTTTGACATTTGTAATTTGAGAGTGGGAAAAAATGACCAAACTCTCACTTTAGTAAATTTACCCCTAAGTGTTAAAATAGTTTTTCTATCGTTCTAAGAAAATATAATTTTTTTCTATTTTGATGTATTTAGAGAGACAGTGGTTCTGATAGTGTATGGGGTGTACATACATGCACCTGGCTCTGGTCACACCCACACATAGGGCCGTATTCAATTAGCGGCGAAAACGGCCGTTTTTTTCGGCATTGGCAAAAACTGCCATTTTCGGAAAAAAAAAATGCAAAATTTTTGCCAAAAAACAGGCGAAAGCAGTAATTTGTCATTAGGGGTAAGTGTCCAAAGGGTTCTGAAAGAAATCCCCAAATTTTTAGCCAAAAATAAGGATTTTGCACTTTTTTTTAGCCTGGTCTGGGATGGAGAAAACTTTTCTCCAGTTTCCAATGGTGAAAAAAAACAGCCGTTTTCTACGCTAATTGAATACGGCCCTACATGTGGGTGTGACCAGATGTAATATTTTATACATCTTCACAGCTAAACAGGAATATAAATAGGCCTACATTGATTAATTCACGTGGATTCTACAGGTTTTGAGTAATTTGTATCAGAGCCCTTTGACTGGGAACAGAAATGTAACATGAGTCACATGTCAAAAATTGATTTTTAAGTACAGTTTGGTTAACATTGAGTTTTTTGTTGGTGTGTCAATCATATGTTTAGGGTCTTATAAGTGTGTAGTATAACAATAATATTGTAAAAATAATTAGGAGAGCAGGTTTAAATAAATATATAAGTCCCTTCAGTTCATATGTCCATTCTGAGTCACGCATATAAAAAAATAAAATGTAACTACTTAAAGTGTACATTTGTTCTGCTTCTAAGCCGTAATTATGACTACCTGCCACATATTATTGTCATATTTTTAAAATGTTGAATTTCAACTTCATTTTTGTGTGTGGTGCTTTTTAACTTCTAAAAATTAACGTAATGTAATGTCAGTCACATGGACTGACCCATTTACATCAGGGGTTCTCAACTCTAGTCCTCAAGTACCATCAACATGTCAATTTTTATGGGTTTCCTAAATCATGTAATGGATAGCATTACTGCCTTACAACACGGACGTTTTGGGTTCGATACCCACCATGGACCTAGCTGTCTAAAGTTTGTATATTCTGCTTGCACTGGTTTCCTCTAGGTACTTCAGTATCCTGCCACATTCCAAAGTCCTGGAAGGTTAATTGACTGCTGACAACAATTCTCCTGACCATATATATTGTGTGTGTGCATGTGGTAGACAATATAGATTGTAAGCTCCAGTGGTGCAGAGGCTGATGTGAATTACCAAATATTCTCTATAAAGCACTGTGGAAGATGTGTGTTCTATAAAAATAAATGTTAATAAATAAAATATATCATACACAGATGAGTTAATCTATTTTGCTATGTCCTGAATTATCCCATCTGTTTCCACAGACAGAAATCCTAAAAACATATCCTTTTTGGAAAATTTGAGGGTTGAGGTTGAAAACCACTGATTTACCTGACCATTTTAGGGACATTTTTGTAAACAAAAAAAGAAAACAACCTTCTATAGTTACAAAACAAAAACTTTACTGTGATTAGTCTACCTTTCCCTGGTGTTTATCTGTGTGCCTGCATGTGCAAGGACTGAGTCGCCCACTTTGAGCGTCTTTCGAATACCTTCAAATACCTCTTGTGCATCTTTAGATGCAACCATTGGTTGCACCGTCTAAACTTGCACCAACTCCATGCTAGGTGCATGGCTTCTAATGTGAGCTATTATGTTCTCAAACACTTCATCGACACTCCCATAATGTGCCCATAAGACTGACGTCCTCTGTGTGTCTGAATAGCTACTCACAGGAACACCCAGCACATTTCCAAAATATTACTATTACAGAGCGTCTCATTAGCAGCTGCGCCTCTGTGCATTGTGTGACACATGCATTGTGCCACTATTTCGGGTCTAAGGCGCATGTACTGTATCAAAATAATTGCTCAACTCCATGAATAACTGCATTGTATGCGACTCAGAATCAGGCCCTTAGTGGCTGTAAACTGTTAAATATTTTCTCTGTTTATTAGGAGAAACCATGTTTATTTTTTCTTTAGGGTAGTGTTCATTCTAAGACTCAACCTCAAAGTACATACTACCTTGCACATATCTAATAGCACAATGAGTGTGACACAAACCAGGACCACCTAACATCCCATTTACATTGCCAGGAGTATTTGGTCTAGTATAATTTCATGTTTTTGCAAGCCAATGTTCACGAAGAGCTGGGAATGAGGCAAACAAAGAGGACAAAAGGGAAAAATGCTGAGGGGTTATATTGCCATAAAAGCAAACGCAAAAGATGTCATGTGGAGAAACCTTTAACTAGGTTGTAAATGCCTAGTGCTGTCTCAGACATTCTTGCTAATAACATAAAAGAGAAGTTCGAAATGGTGAAACTATCAGTAAGTTTTAATTTGTTTCTTTTGTTTTTTTTAGAGCAGAAACTGGTGGAGCAGATGTTCAGCGAGGAAAGATTTGCTCACTTAAAGCACGGGTAAGACAAATGATACTGATTACATCCTGAAGTGGCATCTCTAAAATTACCAGCACTATTATACTTGCCATATAATACAGCTACTATGCTATGACTTAAAACAAAATACATTCATGCTGATATGTAAATTGTTTTTATTCTATTGCAAAAAAATTGCTCTTTTAATTTAATGGGCTATATGTGTATTTCTACTTAAACATGCACTCATGAATAGTCTAAAGAATTTTCTTTGTTACATATTTGTTGTTTGAATTGCAATTTGTAATTTGCTATCATTTATTTATTGTATAGGAAACCCAAAATCTCCAGATTTTGCTATACAGACTTTGGCCCTGATTCAGAGGCGCTCGCTCTGAATCAGGGTGGGCCGTTTGTTTTTGTTTTTTTCTTACCCCAGCCTCCAGGCTGCTCGCTAAGCTGTGGGTGACCACCCACAGCTTTAGCGGGCGGCCTGGTAATGGTCCCGACCATCGGGCTTGCGACGAGACCCTTGTGGTAGGGTCTCGTCCACCACAAGCCCCAGTGAACTTCCTGCTCTAATAGAGCAGGAAGTTCACTACTGACATCACGTGTGATGTCAGTAGGGCCGCAGACAAACGGCATGCGTTCCTTCGGGAACGCCTCAGTTTGTGTAGCCACCCCCCCGACCCGCCTACAAAACAGGGCGAGGTGTTGATCAACAACTACAGCCACCCCGTCTTGTAGCGAGCGATTTCTCACTCGCTCCGGGGCTCGCGCACGCGCACTGCCCGGCCATCGATCCGCTTGCGAGCACTATTCGCGAGCGGGTCTGAATCAGGCCCTTTATTTTGACTACATACATGAGCATGCATTGAATTAAAGTGATTCAATAGTATATTCAAACCTCTATATATATATATTTATCTATATGTATATTCCATAGACAAAAAACCTTACAGCTTCACCTGTCCCATTAAGGCTTCTTAGACATTATCTGAATTTTCACAAAACCTACTGAATTTCTGCCACTCAAACTTAAAAAAGCAATGAAATTCCGATCATTAAGGCTGACGCCTTAATGGACGTGTTCCTTTGCGCAATACAGGTATGGTATGCCATCACTCCCTGTGGTTAACTACAGATTCAGAACTCTCACAGAGTGAGATTGCTGTCACTCACAAAATGGTGGAGCTGCTAATTCACAGAATTGTATGCTCATTGGAATACACACATGCAGTCTATTCAACTGAGGTCTGAGCAGTTATGTGGCATCCACATCCCACTCAGAGCCAGTCCTGGTTGTCAAAATACAGGGGACAAAAGACATAGGGGTCCCCTGTATTTAGCACAACCAGCACTGGACTCTGGCCTCTGAGCCGGTCCTGGTTTTGGATTTAGTAGAGGTCCCCTGTATTTACCAATACCAGCACAGGACCAGTTCTAGCGTGGGGGGTAATGCAACTGCCAGGGGGAGCCATTTCACCGACCCCTGACCGCTAGTCTGCCTAGGCCGGGGATCCCTGGGGAGCTGGGGACCTACCACAATACATGGGTTCCCCTCTCCAAGGCACCCTGGGCCTAGGCTGATAGCCCGGGTCTATCCCTGGCAACCCTCGGCGGTGGGTGCTGGTTTGATTGTATGAAGTGATCCCCCATCCCCCTAAAGCACAACCAGCCCCGGGCTTTTCACGGCCAGTCCTCGTTGTGAATATACAGGGGACAAAAAGTGTAGGGGTCCACGTATCTAGCACAACCTACACCGGGTTAGTCAGAACCAGCCCTGGTTGCCAAAATACAAGGGACAAACTACGTAGGGGTCCACTGTGCTTTGAGCAACCAGCACTGGGTTCTGATTCGGTCCTGGTTCTAGAAGTACAGGAGGAAAAAATAAGTAGGGTCCCCCTGTATTATCCAGCACCAGACTTTTTCCAGCGGGAAGCTAATACCACAGCCAGGGGAGCCCTTTCACCGGGCCCCCAGCCGAAGCATTAACCCTGACTGCTATTCAGCCCACGCCATGGACCCCTGGGGAGCTGGGAAACCCCCCCCAATAAAGGGATCTCCCTCTCCAGGGCACACCAGCCCATCCTGATAGCCCGGGGCTATCCCCAGCACCCTAGGGCAGTGGATGCTGGGTTGATTGTGTGAAGTGTAAATATTGTCCTTTGCAGGTGAACCACAAGTACCAGCATGCAGGGCATTAGGGCCCACTGGCACCTGTAGTCCACCTGTAAAGAAAATATTAAAATAAACACACACTTTAATATTGTAATATCTTTTTTTACTGCTTCTTCACCTGGGGGCGGCCACCCCTGGGCTTAGGCGTATTCGCCTGCCGGGCACCAACCCGACAGGGCTTCGGCGTCTTGGCCTGAAGGACGGCAGCCTTTAAGCTCTTTTTCTTTGCCGCCGCCACCCCAGGGCTTCAGCGTATTCACCTGGCGGGCGCCAACCCGCCTGGGCTTAGGCGTATTCACCTGGTGGGCGCCAGCCCACTTGGGCTTTGGCGACTTCGCCTGGGGGAAGATGACCTTTAAGCTCTTTTTCGTGGTCGCCACCACCCCAGGGCTTCGGCGTCTTCGCCTGGTGGGCACCAACCCACCAGGGCTTCTGGCGTCTTCGCCTGGGGTGGCAGCCTACTAGCTCTTTTGCACGGCTGCCACCTCCCCAGAGTTTCTGTTGTCCTCTTGACCTAGTGGGCGGCAGCCTGTGCCATTTCTTTTGCATGGTCGCCACCCACTAGGACTTCCGGCGATGACTTTCTTCGGGAGCTCTCGTTGCTCCCGGCCGTCGGACTGTCATGCCGCCTTCTCGCGCTGGCTTATATAGGGGACAGGGGCGATGACGTCACAAGCCGTGATTAGCTCGTGGAAGCCATTTTTGAATTTCAAAAATGGCGCTGAAGTGCCATTTTTTTAAATGGGCTCCGCTGCCGAACTCTGCAATGGCAGACTGGATCCTCTCGGATCCAAGCCCGCCGTCAACGCCCGCAATGCCGCTGGGTCCCGCTGACACCCGCACTGCCACCACCGATGTCCGTACTACCGCTGATAGCTGCACCACCACCGGGTCCTTGCCACTGCTACCGCCCGTTGCCATTGCCAGGCGCTCCACCACCAACACCCGCAAATGGCAGCCATCTTGGTGAAGCCACAGCAACTAATTGAATCTTCCTATCTCTATAATGGAGCAATTGTGAAGTAATAGTTTAAAAACTGTAACTTTCTCAATTACCTGAACCCCAAAAGGCCCTACCCAGGAACAGTAGTCTAAATTCGCCCCCTACCCTGAGTTATGCCTTCCCAAAAATCCCCCATAGAGAACAGCAGAATAGTGGTCCTAATTGAGTTTTTTTGCCCTGAAATTTGGTATGCAGCACCGAGCGACAGTTCTACCTGTCCATGCATAATTTCAGCTTGGTACTTCCTATAGCTTTTGAGGTATAGCCCCTTAAAAACCATGCCCCCCACACCATTAAGGATGTAGTAGTCTATGACAAAACGTGTTGGGTGTTTCATGTTTGTTTGAAATGTTTTGCATCCATCACACCTGCTGGGAGGGTGAGGTGGATGAGTTGTACCATCTATCTGAAGGTGTTTAATCACATGACTGAAATTCCAGGTTTTTTTTTTTAATAACCAGGATCCACCAGGTCGTATAAGAGAGATGTGTTTTGATCTATTACATTTGCAGAAGTGTCCGTCACATACATTGGCACGCTAGGATTGTGCTCTGACAGTTACTAAAGCCAGGATACCTCTCTCCACTAGTCCAAGTCACAGTACCCATACCGCCAGTCAGCAGCTCACACTGCAGCCACAGACCTCTGTGGGCAGCAGGCAAGAGAGCTGAGGGACGCAGTCAGTGAGGTTCTGATATCACGTACACTATATGTATAGTATGAAACTCGATATATAAATTATAACCTGCGCTCACTTTATGGGTAGTGTATAACGTGGGGTGGCTAGCTGCTGTAACAATCGAGATGATCCTATCTCGTATGGGTACATCTAAATCAATAATGGTTACTGCGCTCTGCCTAAATGAAGTACCAGTATATGTAGAAACAGAATCATACAAGTATATTTAAACCAATTATTTACTTAGGGATATAGATAAAATATACAGAGTAGTACACAAGCCCAATCTCTTAGGATAGTGCAGAAATAACAATCATATATAAATGTGAAACAAGTAAAACCAATTGAACAGATCTGTCGCTATGTTCAATATTCAAATGGTATATTATTTAACCTTTGTGGTCACCGCCTGCAGGTTGATGGATAATGGGTGATGTCTTATTTCTTTAGGTAGATTTTATATGGTCGATCCTTATTGTTAATAAGTAGCGGTGTCCCGCTGATGAAACAGTTAAATGGTTAGTGATACAGTACTTGGGTGCCCGGGAGAAGGTCTTCCCAGGGATGGAGTACGGCAGCACTGCTGACTAGCAGGAATGTCTCAGAGACTAGCGTACGGCCTCTGTGTGCAAGTGCCGGTGGTATGTCTGAAGGAACAGCCACTACCCCCGCACTGCACACCGGAGAAATCGTCAGTTGTCTGGGGAGGGGTTGTTACAGCAAAAGCTCCTAAGTGGAGCTGATTGCCGTGCACTCCCTCTCCTCGGTGAGACTTACCTTCCTTGCCGTTAGTCAGGGCACCGCTCCTTCCCCTCGCCGGCTTTCTCGATTCAGGTGTTTCTTTGCTTCCTCATGGCTTGATTTCCGGGTATGCTTCGCGTCATTCGCAATGTATATAGGGGGCCTGATTCAGAGCCGCTCGTAAGCGGCCGCTCGTTCGCTCCGAGAGATGTTCGCACATCTGCGTATGGGTCGTAATGCGCATGCGCCAACATGTGTTCGCAAAATTGCGAGTGCCTGCTAATTTGAGTGACAGGATGAGGCATTTGTGGGTGGTAAAAGGGGAAGGTGCTTGAAAACGGGGAGTGGAGATCCGAACGCATGCGTGCCAAACGGTCAAAACGGGTGTTTTAAGGGTGTGCATAATTAACTAAGCAGCGTCATCGACCACGTCACTTGGTTGTCTCTTAGCCTGAACTGTTCGCATGATTGCGGTAGGAAAATCCTACCACAAGCACTGCGAGCAGTTCAGACGCCTTTTGATGTACTCGATTAATCAAATAAATAGCGGAGATGACGTATGATGCGAGCGGCCGGGGGGCATCTTTACAAAATAGCGAGTGCATATTTCGTTCGCTCGCTCAGACATAGAGGCGTCAACAGACCACAAAGAGCGAGCGCTCAATTTAAATAGCCGGCCCCTTTTTCTGAACGAGCGAGCGCAAATAGCGTCCGGCTCTGAATCAGGCCCAGGGTTTGATGCTGGTATTCAATATCTGTAAAGGTTGTTACTAAGGCCTTTTTAGTAAATAGGTAGGTAATGTGTCTCCAACGCGTAGCGGCAAAAGCCTTCTTCAAGGATTGTGATGGGATAAGCTACACTTCCGTCTTTTATTCCCAAATGTTCATGACGGCACTGACTAGAGGGGTGGATCCGGTTTCCATTGTGATGGTGAAGCCAAATTAATAAAGGATCGTTGTTTGTCAATTAAACAATTAAGAGCTCTGTGCTTTTGATAGGAAGTGGGAATGATCAGGTATTACTGGACAGTGTGCAAATTGTAAACATTTCTTATGGATATATGTTCAATTAAACCATTCATTAAGTATATTATCCATCCTAAAATTCTTTAAAAATTATAATCAATGGATATCAGTCAAGTTGATGAAGCCTACTTGTTATTAAATAATTGAATGAATACAGTGGTAATTCCTAGTCCAAGTAAATTGGCATAACATATTAACCCCTAATAATGGATCTGACTTCATTGTCTTTATTTCGGCCAAACAGTGTAATCGTTTTGAGGGTGTATATCCATTTCAACTCCTCTTTGTTAATGGCATGTTCATGATTCCCCCCTCGCCAGTTCTTTATGACCTTTTTGATACCAATTATCACCAGGCTTCTAGGGTCACCACCATCTGTTTGCTTAAAGTGTTGTGATAGGCTGTGTGTTTCTAAGCCTTTTTTGATGTTACGATTATGTTCCGCAGTTTGTACCTTTAGTTTGCGTATTGTACGTCCCACGTATTGCACGCAAATTAAAGGTACGAACTTTATATGGATCAACCATATAAAATCTACTTAAAGAAATAGACATCACCCGTTATCCACCAACCTGCAGGCGGTGGCCACAAAGGTTAAACCTTACAATATACCATTTCAATATTGAACAAAGGGACAGATGATCTGTTAAAAAAAAAAAAAAAAAAATGTGTGTGTGTGTGTGTTATTTCTGCACTATCCTAAGAGATTGGGCTTGTGTACTACTCTGTATATTTTATCTATATCCCTACGTAAATAAGTGGTTTAAATATACTTGTATGATTCTATTTCTACATATACTGGTACTTCATTTTGGCAGAGCGCAGTAACCATTATTGATTTGTAAATGTATTATATAACCACTCACTGATCTACAGTCATTATGCTGACAATCAGCACCGCAGACCAATTCAGACGTCATTAACAAAGGAGACAGTGTATCCTGGGAACATTTTTACATGGTGAGAGAACCACATGCTTATTACCAATTTTAACATTTAATTACTCCAGTGTATGTAACGAATAAAACCTTCACAGATTGTAATTGAATATTGGATCCTTTTTAAGAACTATTCTATTTTATTGGTTAGCAACAGACTAATTGTATTTACTATAATTTCAGCTTACTAAGCAATATTAGCACCTGCTGGATACAAGTTGATCACTTAAGCCCCATACACATTGGACGATATTTGTGAACGATAATTACTTCTTTGATCTATATATCTTTCAAATTGTCCAGTGTGTATGCACTAAGTGATGAAGGATGCGCGTTCACGCGGGTCGTTAACGATATCCCCAGTCGTCTGTACATGCAGTTCAATCTGAGGATATCGTTAACGATGTGTATGCACTCCCTCCGCTGCCGATATCGCTCAATACACACATCGTCCAGTGTGTACGGGGCTTTAGTTGAAAGTGGACATATGCACTAAATACACATTGGTATTATATAAATTAGAGTGCCTATTTGCAAACTGTTTATCCATGTCTAGTATTATTATCCCTAGGATAGTTATCTATTTTTATCTGAAGGTTTTTTAGGTACTAGACTGTGATTTAATTGTTTTATTTTAATTATTCAATTGTGCCTAACAAGTATTATTTACACAAATTAACCTTCAATTGTATCAGAATTTATGTAATAACTCTGCTGACAAGCAGTGCTCCCATTTGTTTGTTTCTTCTTTTGCATTTTGATTTGGCCTGCGGACCAAGGAAATTAGAGGAGTACGCAGACCCAGTTACTTTCAAGAGAAGCCTATATACCAGTGATTTTGAATGTACACCTAAATATGTATTTTTTTTGTTCCCTAATGCCTATGCTTTTTTTTTTCCAGGCTGTCTTGATAGATATGGAAGAAGGTGTAGTTAATGAAATATTACAAGGCCCTCTTCGAGACTTGTTTGATAGCAAGCAGTTCATTACTGATGTATCTGGCTCTGGAAATAATTGGTAAGAGCTAAACCTTTTTTACAGTAGCATGAACTATGCCTCAAATGCCTACTATTATCTTTGTAAACGTAGATTGGCCAAACATGCTTGCAAAAATGTCAAATTCAGTAAATTCTGACACATGTTTACCCCATTATGTCTGTAGCATAGTTGAGTGTTAGATCTTACGTTCGGGATACAACTGAATATGTCAGAAAAGAAAAAATAAATAAATAAATTCTAAACGAAATAGGATAAAAGTATGAATTAATTGAGAAATTCATTGAATATAAAAAGCCTTGAAAAAAATCATAAGGCAGTGGTGCCTGCTTTGTCAATCAATTAATGTGTGTTGTGTATTAACTATTTGTAGCCAAACCAGATAGCAAGTGGGAAGATGCGCATGATAAAAAGATAGCTACATTTGTATCTGCAGCAGGAAACACCTTATGAAACATTGAATCACAGATACTGGCACCACTAGTGTGTGTCTACTAATACCTCTTTTACACCGACTTAAAAATCCTGGGGTGATGCATGTGAACGCACATCAACCCAGGATTTGTGTCGATGTAAAGGGATCCGACCCGACTGGCTTGCAGGGTTGAGCACTGGTCATTTCTGTGTCACCCTGCAGTGTAAACGGCTCGACCCGGGTCGCTCCGCATGCCACCTGTTTGACTGGCTTCAGTGGAGCTTGGAGATGACAGTCTCCAAGCGTCCACTGCTGGCCCGACCAGAACGGAGCAGCGGACCCCACCCATCCTCCCTGCCTCTGGAAAGCTGCGGAGTAAGGTAAGGGGGTCGCGGAGGGGGAGGGAGGGGAAGAAGCACTGCTCACCTGCGCCGGAGAGCTTGGTCAGTGATGAACCGGCTCTGATGTAAACGGTCGGCACCGCTGTGTCAAAGGGGGTCTGTCCCGGGTCTGATCCGGGTTGGAAACATGGGCCTGATTCAGAGCCACTCGTAAGAGGCCGCTCGTTCGCTCCGAGCGATGTTTGCCCAACTGCGCATGCGTACGGATCGTTATACGCATGCGCGAACCAGTCAGTGCGGCCGAAATTCATGTGCTCGCAAAATAGCGAATGCCTGATAATTTGAGTGACAGAAAGAGGCGTATGTGGGTGGTAACAGGGGAAGGTGCTTGAAAACGGGGAGTGGAGATCCGATCGCAGGCACGCTTAAAGTTCAAAACGGGCGTTTTATGGGTGTGCATAATTAAAACAGCAGCGTCATTGACCACGTCACTGGGTTATTTTATAGCCAGAACTGCTCGCAAAATTGTGGTAGCAAAAACCAACCATAAGAATAGCGAGCAGCTCATACCCTGGTCGATGTACTCGATTAATCTAATAAATAGCGGAGATGACGTAGGATGCGAGCGGCCAGGGGGCGTAGTTTCCCAAAAAACGACCGCAAGTTTGGTTCGCTTGTTCAGACCTAGAGGCGTGAACAGACCGCAAACAGCGAACGGTTCATTTGAATAGCCACCCCTATTTTCTGGACTAGCGAGCGCTAATTGCGTCCGGCTCTGGATCAGGCCCCATGTTCCATATCCCGGGTCAGACCCGGGACTTTGGTGTATAAGATGTGCACAACGGAATCGGTATGATATCCCGGCGGCCGCTTTGCCGGGAGTTCGAATCCCAGCAGCGGCAGTCCGAAAAAACCAGCAGAGGCCGGCAGCGGAAGCCCGACAGCGCTGGAAATCCTGATCGTCCTAAGGTAAGTATCTACTAACCTAACCCCCGTAACCCTCCTTAGGGGTGCCTAACCCTAAGCTCCCCCCCCAAGTGCCTAACCCTAATCCCCCCTTTGCCTAACCCTAACCCCCCTCTTCCCCGCTGCTTAAACCTAAGTCCCCCGGGGGGGGGTGCCTAACCCTAAGTCCCCACCGGGTGCCCTAAACCTAACCCTCCCCCCCGGTGGCTGTCCGCTTGCGGCGCCCGGCGACGGGGAAATTACAGGCGTCTAGATATAGACGCCCAGCATTTCACCCTCGCCGGGATATGATAGTCGGGAAGCCGGCTGCCGGTATTAAGGCAGCCAGCTTCCCGATTGTATACCGTGCACAACAAACCCCTCAATCTATTATACAAGTGTGGGGTATTGCAAAAGTAATGTGCGCTCCCTATAACCTATAAAGAATCTATATGTTTAAGTGAATCAACAACTTTATATAATAAATAATATTATTCAAAAGAAGAGTGTATAGAGAGCTAGCACAATAAGTTGGTATACACTGAATGTATGTGCTTGGAGAAATCACACATGTGAAAAACAGACATATGTGTCTGGAAATTATATGTGTGACAAACATCCAGAAATAATATATCATAAATAGACGCAACATAATTTGTTCTGAATAAAAATGAAAGAAAACTGTATGAAAATATTAATAACAGCAATCACCAAAAGTACAGTGACTTAACAAAACATGAATATACAGGTTTCTCTTACCCGGTACACAGAGTATGACAGTACCAAGTACATTTCAGTGTCATCATACAATTGTTTGCATGCACATACAGTATTATGGAGCATGAGTAAAACGCAAACACACATATAATTGCAATTTAGCTCCAATGTAAATGAAACACAACGGGACACATTTTGTTTTTTAATTGCAGTTTATTATTTAACTTAATTTGTATCACATCTTACATGTTGTATTGTTTTCTTTTTTTGTTTAACAATTCGCTTGTTTTGGTTCTAATTGGACATTTTTTATAAATAGGTAATATGTATTTATGAAATAGGTATAAATGTATAGGGAAATAATATAAATATATACATCTACAATACTGTGCAAAAGTGTACCTAGAAGAATTGATGCTGATTTGAAGACTGGTCACACCAAATATGGATTTTATTTAGATTTCTCTTCTGTTCATTCACTTTGCATTTTGTTAATTGATAAAAATAAACTATTAACACTTCTATTTTTTTTTAAAGCAGTCTCACTTTCCTCACCTGCCTAAAACTTTTGCACAATACTGTATGTGTGTGTATTATATTCTTAGGGAAATAAACGTTAAGAAAATTAAATATGGTATATCATGGCAATTCATATTGTAGTAACTTTAGACAGAAAGTGACTACGGTCATTACACATAGCATTGTTCATTTAACCTCTTAGGTGCGATGGAATTTAGATGGAAGATCCATTTACATTCTTTGCATAGTAATAATTTACCACTATCACCCCCTCTATTATCCAAACGTACATGGACTATAATTCTGGCTATGCCATGTTTTAACTGGAGACAATGTCTCGCTACTGACTGTTCACCGTAACCTTTCTCAAGTGCTTGTTTATAAGTGTGTGTGTATATGTATATATATGTATATATATATATATATATATATATATATATGTGTGTGTGTGTATATGTGTATGTGTGTGTGTATATGTATGTGTGTGTATATGTATATATATATATATATATATATATATATATATATACATAAAAATTCCAAATCCTGCACACTCAATTGCTCAAACAAACAGGGCTGTTTTCAATATGATGATCTGACTGCTGTCACACCTGACTCCAGGCACATGTTTGTTAAGTATCTGCTGCTATTATGCCATGCACAATGCACTTTTGTTTGATTTGTGACTGAAGAGCCTTATTGGAGTCAGTTTCGTGATGACATGTATTCTTCATAAATATTGACTTTTTGCATTTATTCTTGGAGTGCTGGCTCTTTCTGGTTTTTACTGGATTATATATCTATATCTCTATATCTAGCACTAATAAAATTTTAGTGCTGACACACCATTTTGTTTGCATCTGCAGGGCGGTTGGCCATAAGCTATATGGTTGTCAGTATCGTGAGCAAATTGTAGAGAATTTGAGGAGAGCAGCAGAGCAGTGTGATTGTCTGCAGTGTTTTTTTGTGATTCATTCAATGGGAGGAGGTAAGTAGTATATCTAATCATTGTAAGAGCAAATCTGGTCTTAAGCTGATTTAAACATTTACAGGTCTAATAAGGATAATTGTTACTGAATCAGAATTATCAAAGCTTGAAACATAAAGTGTTGTCAATTGTAGGAATAAAATAGTATTTACATTTGTTTTTAGTAACTTCATAAAGTGTTCTCAAAAAATAGATAATTGTCATTGTCCATTCATTCATTGTTGAAACTGTATGTCGCTGTCAGGGACAGGATCGGGGTTAGGCACATTCGTACTGAATGTACTTGAGGATGAATTCCCTGACGTGTACAGATTTGTGACCTCTGTATATCCATCAGCTGAGGATGATGTTATCACCTCTCCATACAACAGTGTATTAGCCATGAGAGAACTCACTGAACACGCTGACTGTGTGTTGCCCATAGAAAATCAAGTAAGAACTCTATCCGGTCTGTTATCTGGAGACGTAATTCATGCTTTAAAGTATATATTTTTTACTGTTTTAAATTCTGGTTAAGCATACTTTTGTAACGCCAATGCTAGAATTGAAAATGATTAAAGTGACAATTATTTTTTCTAAATCTGCTTCTGCTGCATTGAGTGTTTAAAGCTATTTCCTCATGAGCTGTCTCCTGTGCAGGGCCCTCCCTACCCTTTGCTTTCATGTTTGCGTCCTTATTGCTTACATTGTAAGGCCCTGTTTATCACACTGTGTCTGCTATAGAGCACTGTATTGCCCCCACCCCCAGCCCCTGCTATCGGAGTTACGTAGTAAATGTACTAAAATGGGTCTTTCAAACATGTATTAAATTAATTCATAACATACAGAAATGTAATTTAGAATGGATAGAGAAATATATAGAAATATACATGGTCAGTGGGGATATTTGTCCATGGCATATACCTTTTTGTTTTGTATATTAACTTTACTTTCCAAATATTACATACCTTTTTTTATAATAGTTCTTGCTCTTTTTTCCTTATAAAGTCATTAGCTGACATTGTGAACAAAATCCATCAGATGTCTAATTCCGGAAAGCTTGGAAGTGTGAAAGCTAACAGCCTTATTACCACTAACAAAGGCAGTGTGAAAGAAAGTGAGAAACCATTTGATGCCATGAACAACATTGTGGCTAATTTGCTTTTAAATTTGACCAGGTAATGACCTTCCAGTATCTCTATTTATTTGTAGCTATAAATAAGAGTTAATATGCATTATGTTTGCCAAAACTCTCCTGGACTGGTACAAACAATATACTGTGAACGTCTTTTAAAGACATTGGCCATGTTCTTATTCATACAGTATCCCTGATACCTGTCCCTATTGTCAGCCTCTGGCCCCAGTGAACCACACTGCTACTAGAAAGTGGAAATCTTCTCTGCTGGTTACTCACCAAATTGTAGGAGCGGCCTGGCTGAAGGGACCTTCGGTAGTGTCATTGGTTGCTTTACACTGAGTGCAAGGCTGCGTACGCAAATACTTGGTACAAGCAATCCTGCTTCTGGCTGTTTCAGTAAATAAAAGTGAGGTTTGTTTGATGTTGAATACTCAGAAGAAAGTAAAAATATATGGCAATGGGTTGTATTGCATTTAAACCATATATGGTCAAAGCTAATATTCAATAGTGTACTATATAATACCTTATAAAATGTTTCACAAAAACATTATTTGCCTTATTCAGCTCAGCAAGGTTTGAAGGGGCACTTAATATGGATCTGAATGAAATCAGCATGAACCTGGTCCCGTTCCCTCATCTGCATTACCTGACCTCAAGCCTGACTCCTCTGTATACACTTGCTGATGTAAATGTACCTACCCGAAGGTGAGATCTATGACAGGATCCAACTGGACAGTCTTACTCTACAGTACAGTATCTCACCAGCTTACTCCTATTAATACAATTTTGACTGCACAATATCTATGTATTGAAGTTACTGGAACAGAGAACAAATAGTGCAATTTATTGATTTGAATTTGATGTACTATTAAACTTAATTGGTTATTGGTAGTGACTGTCCAAGTTCAACAAAATGTTTGTTTATACTAGTGCCTTACACATGCTTTAATATAAATTATGTAATCTGTTACTTATATAATTGTACATCAGTAATTTCTCAGCTCATGTGGTTCATCTGTGATGCATTCACAGTTTGGTGATTGCTACATAACTGTCAACAACAGAGATCATTCAACCCAATAAATCATTAGCAATACATGAGTATTCAGAGGGAATGCTGGGTGGATCATGGACATATGACAATAGAACATGCTGCATCCATGTCTGGGCAAGGTTCGCTCTGAATGCTCATTAATGCTCTCAGCACTTCAGAGTTTAGTGATCCTTATTTACAGTTTTGATTAAGTAATGCAGGGTGCTGACCACCGAAAGCACGTTTTAAGTTTGAAGTGCAACGTTTTTGACACAATGCATTGCTAAAGCTGAAACAAGTATCAAAATGCATTTATATGTGTACATAGACCAAACTGTCTATAATCTAAAACCTTTTGTATTTAATTTTTAATTCCTCTCTAAAGCAGTGGCCGAAATTCATACCGTCACATACAATAGTGCCCCCAGTATATATAAGCGAGAAAGCGGATCTGTCTGTCCTTTATGCACAGCCAGAGTTTTGAACCTAGCTGCACCAAATTTGGCATGGTGGTGTAGTTTGACCAGAATTTTGTTTGTGCCTAAGTTTGAACCTTGTCATGGCCACACACTGTCACACAATCCCTAAAAATGGGGACACTCTTACATTCCACAGGTTCCCAGGCTGGCTCCAATGGAAATTGGCAGTCTGCCAAAACCCTGTGTGAAAGCTACAAATGTATTATTTTAATCTCACAGGCTGAGCAAACTTTGACTCATGCAAGTTCATATTAAATCCAGAGTTAGTGCTTTTTAAAGTGACCATATATAGTCAACAAAATTAAAACTTTATTGGCCACATAGCCAGATCTTAAAAGGGCCCCCCAGAGGTAAAAAAAAAAAAAACACATTTGCCCCCACACAGAGCTAATTCATGTTATAGCACACAGTGCCCATTCAGGTTATGCCACACAGTAGTACCCCTTATACACATTATGCCACACAGTAGTAGTGCCCCTATACAGTAATGCCCCTTGCACATTATACCACACAGTAATACCCTTTACAGATTATGCCGTAGTGGTAGTGCCCCATATAACACATTATTCCACACAATTGTATTGCCCCTTACACATTATGACACACAGTAATGACACTTAAACATCATGCCCCTCCCCAGCTACTCACCTCCCCATGTCCCTCCAGCAGCCTCCCGACTCTCCCTGTGCGCCATCAGCAGCCAGTAGGTGTGTACTTGGTGCCGGGCCACCAGCTAATTACAGCCTGGTCACCGGCAGACATGGATAGACCGCGTTGCCGCAATTTGAATCTGGTGCTAGTCGCTAGCCTATCAGAGCTCGCTGACCGGCAGCCAATCAGGAGCTGCCACTGCTGATTGTCTGCCAGTCCACGAGCTCTGATTAGCTCACGACCGGTGACACTGTCTCTCCCTGTCCACCTGCCGGTGTGCCAGCTGTAATCAGCTGGGGCTCTGGCACCAAATCAACACTGCTGCCACCTGGGCCCCCCCCCCCCCTCTGCGGCCCTGCCTGCACAGGCCCACCTTGTGTGCATTACTGGGTGCAGGGAAAGTAGCGGGCCACAGAGGCACCATAGTAATTGCATCCCTTAACCCACGGTAGTTACGCCACTGTTTACATACATGTTAGCAAACAGTGGGGTCCTTTTCAGGATCAATGGAATGGGGATATAGGTGAGAACAATGTAAATAAACAATGCTGCAGGGTGCAGTCTTCAACCCGGGCAACGCCTGGTATCCCAGCTAGTTCAAAATATGCCTCACAGCAGTGCCCATAATTCTGCTCTGATGGTAATATGAAATAAACAAATACACCTTATGCACAGTGGGAGTGGGAAAAACTGGTTTCAACGGGACTTACAACACTGCCTGGGATGGTGATGGTGGTTTATGCCAATGGCATGCCCTTGGATATAGATGGTGGAAAATACATAGAGCTATGGGAGAATGGCATGCCCGGGATGGGTGTGCTGGAGGATACATAAAGCTATTGAACAGTGGTGTGCCCTGGGATGGTGACGGTGTATGATACATAGATCTATGGGACAGTGGAATGTGCTGGGATGGCAATGGTGGTGTATGACAGTGGCATGCTTCTGGGATGGCGATAGTGATGTATGGCATGCTCATGGTATGATGATGGTACTGTATTACAATGATATGCCTGGACTGTGCATCCTCCAGCAGAGCAGACTTCTGACAAAGCCCACTTGCTTGTGTGGTGTCCGTCAGATCATAGCCACTGCACGGGAAATCCCTCAGCTTCTGGCCGTTCAGGTTCAGGATGCCTGAGCACACCGCTTCCTCCAGGGCCAGGTCTAGACTGTGCACGGTGTGCTGGTGCAGGGTCCACAAAGAATAGGCCACACCGCCATGGACGAAGAACAAATGGCGGGGAATCAGGAAGCAGCATTGTGCCTGCGCACAGAGTATAGGAGGCTTTGCAGGGGAAACAAATCCTCCAATGCTTGACTCACCTCTCCAGAGTTCAGCACAGCACTGTGTATAAAGGTAGGGCACATTTGTCGGTTTAAGAACCAGGCAAGGAGCGGGTCCCTGATAAAACACATGGGGGGGGGGGGGGGTATTCATAAAAGCTTGGAAAGAGATAAAGTGAAGAGATAAAGTACCAACAAATCAGCTCCTGTCATTGTACAGGCTGTAGTTGAAAAATGACAGGATCTGATTGGTCAGTACTTTATCTTTCACAATTTTATCACTCTCCAAGCTTTCATGGATACCCCCACTAGCGTGAACACTACTAAGTAATGCATAGATAGGTGCCTGTGAGTGCGAGCCCTAAGACTGTTGTTTTTTTTATTTATTTTTATTTTATTGTTTCTTTTTGTATGTGTGTGAAAAGACTTTCATTGTACTTTGATATCAGTAAATATCATGTGTTTAATGCCTCACTCATACATTGCAGGCAGTATTTTTATTACCGTACTTGTTCCATTTTCATAGTTCCATTAACAGAATCCTCTACTACTCTCACTTTCTATCCATTAGCAAGTAATGCAAGTTAAAGGCTTGACCTAAGGCTAACCTCTGCACCAAATGAAATGCATCTCCTTGCACCAAATATGGTGGACAAAACTTCTTTAACTATAAAATGAAATTCATGTAATGTATATTATTTTAATTTAATTTACACTGTTCCAATGTAGGATTCCTTGCTTTACACCTTGTGTGTTTAATTTACAGGTTGGATCAAATGTTTACAGATGCTTTTAACAAAGATAATCAGTTAATTCGAGCTGACCCTAAACACAATCTGTATCTTGCGTGTGCCTTGATGGTGAGAGGAAATGTCCATATTTCAGACCTTCGCAGAAATATTGAGAGGTTTGTATTAAAGATATACACATCTAAGATTATAATTGTTGTTTGGCGTATCATACACCTCTCAGTAGAGTTCGTGTATTACTTAGTGCGGTCGATATCCTTATAACATAAGTAGATCGAATCTTTATATAAACAGCTGAGAAAGCTATATCTATATTACTTATTTGATATCACTATCCATCAAAGATACATTGCTTATCCATGTGACAGTATGACAAGCTACACTATGAACAATTCCTATAGCTTCTGTCCTTTATTTATGCAATGTGATGCCTAGCTGAGCTAAATTTGCATAAAGTACACCTAGAACAACCCCTGCACCTGACCTTACACATACAAGTGGGCACTCTTCTCAGACGACACACCTGTGTGATAAATGGGCAGCTTTCCTTTCACTCATAAAAATAATAATAAATACATAAAACAAAAATTAAGTATCCCTTTTAATGTAAATAGGTCACATATTTGTCCCATAGCTTCTATAAAAGTATTCAGCCTGTGGCCTTTTGCTTTTATGCAAGTCACATAACTCCTCAGCTTGTGTCCATTAGCCAATATAGAATGCATTATTATACTAAATAGAGTCATGTGAAAAATAAATGACACCATTCAATGCTGAGGAGTTACATATCAGGACATACTTAGCAATCATATTTCCATGACCAAGTGCTAACATTTCATAAATAACCCGTAACAACTTTTTTCAACCAAAATAAAATAAAACAAATTAAAGATTCAATGTGTGAAAACTTCATTCTATATCATTATAGAAAATAGCCTTATACTGCTAATCAAATGCCCATCATTACTTGATCATAGACCCCATCCATATAAAACCAGAACTTACAGGAGCTTGGTGTGGAGTATCCAAGTTTGTGTTCACACCATACCAATGAGATGAAACCTATGAAATTATCTCATAGAAGCAGTTGTTGATGCTCATCAGTATGGAAGGGGTTACAAGAATAAAAGCTAAGAAACTGTGAAAAGAGATAAATTAGTGCATGTTCTCCAAATATATGGCCTGGACAGATTTGTTGGTACTACTTCGAAAAGAAAATAAGTAACTAGATTATAGTGATATTTCAAACTAATTGCCTTCTTGCATTAACATCACACTTAGGCCCTCATTCAGAGTCGATCGCTAGATACAAGCGGTCGCTCTGAATGAGGGCGGCCGCTTGTGGTGTGAAGTGCGGCCTCCTGATCGCTAGCTAAGCTGTGGGTTACCACCCACAGCTCTAGCGAGCGACCAGGTTGATGGTCGCGAAGGTCAGGACCATCGGGGCTTGCGACGAGATCCTAAGGTTGGGTCTCGGCAAGAGCAAGCCCCAGGGAGCTTCCTGCTCTGATCGAGCAGGAAGCTCCCCACTGACATCATTGCTGATGTCAGTGGGGCCGCCCCCAAACGGCAAGCGTTCCGTCGGGAATGCCTCCGTTTGGCCGGCCACCCCCCCTGCCCGCCACCTAAACGGGGCGAGCTGTCAATCACCATCGACAGCTCGCCCCCTTTGGTGCGAGACCCGTAGCGACTGAGCGCGCGTCGCTAGCCGGCTCTCGCGCATGCGCACGTTGGAGCCGGCTTCGCCGTGCGCATGCCCAGTGGGCAAACATCGACCCGGTTGCGAGTGCTCAGCGATTGCGACCAGGCCTGAATAAGGCCCTTAGTCTTCTAATCAGTCATTCATCCTATTAAAATAGACAAAAGTAGTCACTCTGCTGTTTGGTATCATCGTGTGCACCACACTGAACATGGACCAGAGACAGCAAAGGAGAGAGGTGTCTGAGGAGATTAGAGAGAAAATGATCGGCAAGCATGTTAACCACTTGCCTGGCATGTTCGCATCAGATGCGACCACATCAGGCTTTGCTTTCCCTGACATGGTCGCATCTGATGTGACTAGTCAGAAAATTCCCAGTGCCCCTTTGGATACTGGTCCCGTGGTATGTGCAGCCGAGTGACAGACAAAAAAACTTCTATAACAGTATTCTGTGGATAGATGAGACGAAAGGGGAGTTATTTGGTCTTAAGGTGCGTACACACGGTATGATAAAAATGCACGATATGAACGATTATGAAATCGATCATATCGTGCATTTTTCGGTGCCTCCAACCCACCAACGACCTGCAGTGCGTGGGCGCGTATGAACGATAAAGATATCGTCAATCGACCATGCATGCAGGCCAACCTGGTTGTTATCGACCAGGTCGCTGGCATTGTTGGTGGTGTGCTGGATGATTTATACCGATCATCCAGCACTACGGGAAGGTGCAGGTTGATCAGTTAGCGATATCGTTATTGCTAACTAATCGTGCCGTGTGTACGCATCTTAAATGCTAAACAGCATGTTTGGTGACAAACTCCACATCAAACCACGAGAACCTCAATAGCAACGATCAAGCACGGAGGTGTGAGGGTGATGATTGGGGTTGTCTTGCAGCCATGGAAGCAGGATCTTTCATGTGGTGTTTTTCACATAAAATTGGACTTATACAATTTTAGATCTTTGTGCCTGTTTCTGAGGTGGGAGTAAAGCAAAAAGAGCAAGTAACTGTGCACCTGGCAAAAACCATGCTGTACTGCAAGGGGTACAAATAAATTTATTAGTTTTTGCATGCAGGATTAAATACTGGCTGCTTTTGTATGTACAGCACAGATGCTGGACAGCTTTATTTTTACACTGCAATTTATTTCTACTTCAGGGTCCATAGGGTATCCACAGGATACCTTGGGGTATAGGTGTGACGTCAGTCATCGGGCACCATAGAGTTAAGCTTTCAGCCTCCCAGGATGCACTAGGGTCCCCCTCCTATACCCCGCCCCAGAGCCAAGGCACCCCAGTTTAGTTTGGTGCCCGGCCGGAGTCGGTGCACCTGTTGGAGTGGGGGCTAAGAAGAGCCCCTGAAGTTTTCTGCATGCAGCTGTGGCTACACATCTGGATGTACAGCATGGACAGTCAGTCCTGACGTCCATGCTGTCTTCCCTACACCCCCGCCGGTACCAGAACGCCGGTAGCGATCCGGGGATGCTGGTGAGCATCTGGGGTCACAGCTAGCGGTGACCCCAGATGTTCCGGACCATGGCCGGAATCAAGGGGGACAGCAAGGTAAGCAGCGGGGTCCCGCGGTGGGTCCCCGCTGTTACATGGTCCAGAGTCCCCAGGTAGGGGGCTCCCTGGGGACTGGCTGCAGCGTGGAGCCAGGTATATAACCTGCGCTTCCACTACCCCCCTGGGACAGCGGACCGCAGCAGAGCGGTAGCGCTGCGGCGTCTCGGGGGTTAAATGCATGCCAGGGGAGCGTGCCTTCCCTGTCTCACAGCCGGCGCCTCCCCCGCTGCACACAGCCCTCTCTGCAACACGCCGACTGGCCCTCTGGCAGCGCTCCTCCCCCAGGCCAGCCTCCTCTCTGCTCCTCGGCGGCCATCTTCCAGAACGCATGGTGAACGCTGCTGGAAGTCTGGACGGAGGCATCGTGGTCTGGGTCCCCCCGCATACCTCTCCTCCGCTGTGGTCAGGTCTGTGTATGCAGCGCTGTGTCCTACCAGACTCTGTGTCTGTGTAGTTGATTTATCAGCGCTGGTTAGTGCAGGAGTTAGTGCAGGAATTGAGTTTCTTTGCATTGTATGTGACTGTGCTAGCGCTGCTGCCTGTACTTTCCATTTCTGACTGTCAGCTTTATTACTGTCCCTGTTCTTTCTGCTAAAGCCCTTGCGGTGCGGTGCTGCAGGGTGGTCTCTCGCCTTTTTAAAAACAATTGGTGAGAGGGGTCACATACTTTGTACCATCATGTCTGAAAGTGACTTTCCTCTCCTTCTACAATGTACTACGTGTAAAGTACCTTTAGCGGAGGGGGAGGGTAGCGCGGAGTGCCTCTGCCGGCAGTGTTTGTCAATGGCGCGGCCTATTACGGTTACAGCACCGGTACAGGAGCCGTCCTGGGCTTGTTTCGCTCAGGCGCTTACAACCTTAGTGGGCCAGTTAGCTCCGCAGCCCGCGTTTACGCAGATGGGTTTGTCCCAGCAATCAGTGGTGTCGTCACCCATGCAGGGTTTCCCAAGACAATTGGTGGTACCCCGCAGTCTCCCTATTTCCCCTCTCCCGGTTTCTCAGGAGCCGGCGTGGGTTGACTCCCTGACGAGTTCTGTACAGCACTTGTCGGATGTGTTGCAGGGGGAGGCTGTGATGCGGCCACATAAACGGCCGGTGGCGTCTCTGTCGGCTCCTTATGAGGATGATGAAGGGACGTCTGATGATGGGGAGATTCTGGATCCTTACGATCAGGAACCTCTCCATACTAAGGACGCAGACACTAGGACCAAGGTGTATATTCCTGGACTTATTTGGGCAGTCCGCACAGCCTTGGTGATTGAGGACGAAGTTCCCCCAGCGGCTAAATCAAAGTATGCCTTTTTTAAGGATGTGAAGGGTGACGCCACAGTCTTTCCTCTTTCGGGTCAGTTGGTGGACCATTTAGAGGAGGCGTGGAAACAGCCTGGCAAGCGATACCAGCCACAGAGGCGCCAGGCGGTGGCTTATCCGTTCGCGGATAATTATTTTGCTAAGTGGGAATCCCCTCCACAGGTGGATTCTCATGTGACACGTCTTGTCCGTAGTGCCACATTACCAATGCCATCCATGTCCTCCCTTAAGGATGCTACGGACCGCAAGGTGGAGATCTGCCTGAAGTCCGCTTATTCCCTTGCGGGGGGGGCAGTGCGGCCAGAGCTATGGAGCGCTGGGCGGATTCGTTGGAGGCGTCCTTCGATTCCGGCTGAACAGGCGGAGTTGATTGGTAATCTCCGTGATTCGGCCACTTATATCAACGAGGCGGCCTTAGACATTAGTACCCTGGTGTCTCGAATTTCTTCAGCAGCGTTGGCTTGTGGTTGCGATCCTGGAAGGTGGACGCTGATTCCAAAAAGGGTTTGGGGGCGTTGCCCTTTAACAGAGAAGTTCTCTTCGGTCCAGATCTGGACAAGATTGTGGCCACGCTGGCGGCAGCCAAATCAGCATGTCTCCCGTCTGCCGCTGTTCCTTCTGGTTCAGGACCATCGTCCTTTCGGTCTTATAGGGCCCAGGGCAGGCCCAAACCACAGTCTTTTTCCCCGACAGGCTGGTCCCAAGAAATCGGCCAAGCCCCGGAAGCAGGCATGGAGTACCAGACGTCCGGCCCCTTAGCCAGATGACAAGCCTGCGGCCTCACGGTCCGGGCCTCCCTTTGGGGGATCCCAAAGTGGGAGGCCGCCTGCTGCAGTTCGCCCGGTGTTGGTCGGTCACCACGACAGAAACTTGGGTTCTCGAGGTGGTCTCCCACGGGTACGCCCTCTTTTTCCGGCACAGACCCCCGGCTCGATTTTTCACCACAGGTCTACCATCAGACTGGAACAAGGCCACGGAGCTGCGGAAGGTGTTGTACACTATGCTCCAGGCTGGAGTTATAGTGCCTGTTCCATTCTCCCAGAGGGGCCAGGGTTTCTATTCCAATCTCTTTTTGGTGCAGAAACCCAATGGGTCGTATCGTCCGACCCATTGGGTTCAAAGCTCTCAACAAGTCTTTGCGGGTGCCGAAGTTTCGGATGGAGACCCTACGGTCCATCATTCTGGCGCTGGAACCTGGGGACTACATGGTGTCATTGGACATACAGGACGCTTACCTGCATGTCCCTATTCTTTTGCGCCATCAACAGTTCCTCAGGTTTGCAATCCGCAGTGACCACTTTCAGTTTCGGGCATTGCCTTTTGGCCTGGCGACAGCACCGCGTGTGTTCACCAAGGTGATGGCGGTCATGGCGGCTTCTCTGCGGCTGCAGGGAGTCCGCATGTTGCCGTACTTGGACGACCTTTTATTCTGCGCCACTTGGACCTGACCATTGCGCTACTGCAACGGCACGGCTGGTTAATAAACTGGCAGAAGTCCACTCTAATCCCGTCTCGGCGGATTCTGCACCTCGGAGCCTTATTGGACTCGGGACAGCAAAGGATCTTTGTGACGGGGGAAAAGATCTCTGCTTTACAGTCGAGGATGCACAGTTGTCTGCACAGCCGCCGGGTGTCTCTACACTCGGCGATGAGGTTACTGGGCTCCATGGTGTCGGTGTTCGACATGGTGGAATATGCCCAGTTTCACTCCAGACCTCTGCAGCACCTGATCCTGTCCAAGTGGAACGGGCTGCCTCAGTCTCTAAAGTCCCAGACGATAGTGCTCACCCCGGAGGTTCGCCTGTCCCTTGCCTGGTGGTTGCAGACGACCCATCTCAGCAAGGGACGTCCGTTCTGGGTACCAAATTGGGTCCTGTTGACAACGGACGCCAGTCTTCGGGGCTGGGGAGCAGTTTCGGGTCCACACTTGTTCCAGGGCAGGTGGACTCCGACAGAAGCGGAACTTCCAATAAATATCTTGGAGCTCCGTGCGGTCTTCAATGCCCTCCACCAGGCACATCGGGTTCTCCAGGGTCGCCCAGTGCAGGTCCAGTCAGACAACGCTACCACCGTGGCCTACATAAACCGGCAAGGAGGAACCCGAAGTCGGGCGGCTCTCGTAGAGGTGTCTCGGATCCTGGTATGGGCGGAGCGCAATCTTCCGGCCATATCAGCTGTCTTCATCCCGGGAGTGCTAAATTGGGAGGCGGACTTTCTCAGTCGCCAGGACGTTCATCCGTGGGGTCGTCCAGTGATCGACCTCATGGCGTCCCGGCACAACAACAAGTTGCCGGTGTACGGGTCTCGCACAAGAGACGAAGAGGCGTCTCTGGTGGATGCTCTGTCCGTCCGGTGGACGTTCCGGTTCGCTTACCTGTTTCCTCCAGTTTTCCCCCTTCCACGGGTAATCCGGAAATTCAGACAGGAAGGAGGGACGCTCCTGTTGATAGCTCCCGCGTAGCCCAGACGGCACTGGTTCTCAGACCTTAAGGGTCTGTCCGTGGACAGTCCTCTGCGGTTGCCGCTATGACCGGACATTCTGTCGCAGGGTCCTTGTCTTCACCCGGACCTGACTCGGCTGTCTTTGACGGCGTTGCTGTTGAGACAGCCATGTTGAGGTCCAGGGGGGTTTCCAGCTCTGTAGTGCGTACCATGTTACGAGCTCGGAAACCGTCTTCTGCGAGGATATACCATCGCGTGTGGCATACATTCTTCCAGTGGTGTCGACCGAGAGGTTATGCACCGCGGGAGTTTCGTCTGTCTCGGATACTCGCCTTCCTACAAGCGGGACTAGATCATGGGCTTCGCCTTTCTTCTTTGAAGGTACAGGTTTCGGCCCTGTCTGTCTGGTTTCACCGTAGGATTGCTACAATCCCGGATGTGCGCACCTTTATGCAAGGTGTTCTCCGCATTCAGCCGCCCTTTGTTCCACCTGTGGCGCCTTGGGATTTTGCTGTGTTCCTGAGGGCTCTCCAGGGGCCGCCGTTTGAACCACTGGGCTCAGTGGATCTTAAATGGCTAACAGCTAAGACTGTTTTCCTTCTGGCTATTGCTTCGGCCAGACGTGTTTCTGATTTAGGGGCTCTTTCTTGTAGACCCCCTTTCTTGGTTTTTCATGGGAACAGGGCAGTGCTCCGCACTCGGCCTGAATTTCTTCCCAAAGTTGTTTCCCAGTTTCATGTTAACGAGGAAATAGTTGTTCCGGCCTTTAACTCACCTGGCCTTTCAGTGAGTGAGGCCACTTTGGATGTTGTGTGGGCCTTAAGGACTTATGTTGACCGCACTTCTTCGTTTAGGAAGTCGGACGCCTTGTTTGTCCTCTATGGCTTCCGTAAAAAGGGTTGGCCTGCTTCAAAGCAAACTTTGGCAGCCTGGATCCGTATGGCTATTTCAGAAGCTTATCTTCATGAAGGTCTGCCGGTTCCTCCTTCTTTGAAGGCTCATTCCACTAGGTCTGTGGGTCCTTCGTGGGCAGCTCGACGTGGTGCCTCTGCAGTCCAGATCTGCAAGGCTGCTACGTGGTCCTCTGTCCATACCTTCGTGAGGTATTACAGGTTTGACACCTTCGCCTCTCAGGATGCTTCCTTCGGGCGGCGGATTCTCCTTTCAGCACAGGAGCGTCCCCACCCTTAAAGGATACTGCTTTGGGACATCCCCAAGGTATCCTGTGGATACCCTATGGACCCTGAAGTAGAAAATATGAGATATGGTAAGAACTTACCTTTGTTATCTCTCTTTCTACAAAGTCCATAGGGTTCCACTGGACTCCCGCCCTGTCGCACCTGTGCTGCAGATGGGCTTTGTTCTGGTCACCGGTTTTTCCGTCTCCCTCTGGTGAGAGTGTGATTCTTGTGTGTATCCAGATCTTCTTTCTCTCTCTTCCTTCTCCTCCTACGGGCTATGGCTTGGTAACTAACTGAGGTGCCTTGGCTCGGGGGCGGGGTATAGGAGGGGGACCCTAGTGCATCCTGGGAGGCTGAAAGCTTAACTCTATGGTGCCCGATGACTGACGTCACACCTATACCCCAAGGTATCCTGTGGAACCCTATGGACTTCGTAGAAATAGAGATAACAAAGGTAAGTTCTTACCATATCTCATATTATTTCAGTTTGGACACACCCCTCCCAAATCCAATATCTCTGCACATTTTACATCTGCCCCACCTGCACTGCAACATGGTTTTGCCAAGATACAGTTACTTGTTCTTTTTGCTTTACTCCCACCTCAGCATCAGGCCCTGTTATGAGGACTAGACGATTGTAATTCTGTCATGATTTGTAGTAGAGACATTAATTAAAGGTGTACTTGTTCACATAGCTACATAATGATGTCTGAATGTGACTGTGTGTGTGTCTTTTTAAAATAAAAATACACAGCACAGTATAATGAACCTAGCATTCCATGTCTAAAAGCTTCTCTTTCTTATCCTTACACTTTACAGAAGGTGTGTCGGTAAATAATAATTTCATAATTTTTATTAACAATGTTATTGTTAGATATTATTGGTAGTTGGTGACAAGACTTCAGTATTCAGTAGAAATGCTAATGTATTGTAAGTTATAATATACACTCCAAAATTTATATAATATAAAATATACAGTACATGCACATGTATATTATTAGTTAACTGAAATTGTATGTTTCAGGCTGAAACCCTCTCTGCAGTTTGTCTCGTGGAACCAGGAAGGATGGAAGACTGGTTTGTGTTCTGTCCCACCTGTCGGACATTCCCACTCACTACTGGCTCTAGCAAACAACACATGCGTGAAACCAACATTTATAGATCTCCGAGACCGATTTAATAGACTGTACAGAAAAAAGGTATGTATGTAAATTATAGCAATTCCAGACACTTGTCTTGGGGCAGCGATACTCAAGCTTTCTTTAATCACAGTGCCCTAGAGTATCAGCATTTTTTTCATGGCACTGCTAGGACAAAGGTTAAAATAAATATTAAAATAAGTAAATTGTGCTTACCTGTCAACTTTACGTTCAGTTATGTGGTGGCGGACAGGGTTGTGCTTCTGTTTGTCAATACATTTTATAATTGGCAGCCACCAGCATTGGTTTTGCCTATCTCATTGGCCATAAATAATTTTATTTGGTCCTGTACCACCAACTCCTGGCACCCCTGCATGTGCCCCACCACACCTAGTTTGGGAACCACTGTTTTAGGTATAAGGATGTGCTATCCGCATTAAATTATCCAGGTTTATCAGTATAAACCTGACTCTTTGCTCTTTATTTTTACAAAATTCTCAAAAAAGTTAGACTGTGAAAAATACCCATTATTTGAAAGTTCTGTAAGTAGACCATAGTTAATCTGTAGCCTGCATCTACATTTAATTACTATTTGCAAAGGAAATTAAGCACATTGATTTAAAGCATACTCAGCCATATTATAATTCTTGGAATTGGTGAATGACTCTCTTTAGTGTTTGGAAATGGATTGATTTAGTATATATAGTTACTTGATACAGTTGCACAAACATTGAGTGTCACTTGAATTGCATACAACAGTTACTGATAAATGCTTGTACACAAATTTGAATCAGATGAGTTTTCTAGACTGCGGTATATTAGTGTCACATTTTCATTATTATAGGCTCACCTTCACCATTACTTACAAGTGGATGGCATGGAGCAAAGCTGCTTTGCAGAAGCTTTATCATCTTTGTCATCATTAATCGAAGAGTACAACCAACTTGATGCATCGAAAGGCATCTGTGTGCCTGATACACCTAGACTAAACATAGCAGTATAAATATCCATTTTTATTTACTTTTTTGTATTTTTTAAAGTAATCTAAGGGGGCAATTTCAATTGCATGCAATGTCTGCAATAATCAAGTATCATGATCAGATCATGTTTTCTGGCTTTCATTTATCATGCACAGCTGGGTATTTTGCTGGATCAGTAATTATCACCATGTTTCTACAGACAGAAATTTCGTAAACATGACTTCCTTGGGGGTACATGAGTTAAAAACCCCTGGTGTAGTCATTCTGCAGTCATGTACCTATGGTAGTAATAACCAGTTCTAAACTACAGTCTAACTTAAGCTGTTTATATAGTATATTCTGCCCTCCATCAGTACTTATTATTTCCACGCTCTGTTCTACCTCCTTGGTCGGCTGGTATTGTGCTCAGGGCCCAAGCTTTGAAAGAAACATTGGTGCCATATCAACTTTTCTCAGAGCCTGCTTTGGACAGAGTAGTCCAAAGCAGTTTGTGAAAAAGGTTTACTCTTGAAGGTTATTCTCATTCCTCCATACATGTTTACATAATGTATTGTTACCATTCAGAATGAATTTAGCCTTAATAATGCAGATTGGTCATAATGTTATAACATCATATAGAAAGTTAAGTAATATAGCTTAACTTTACAAACTTTTATCTATAGTACACTACTATGCAATCTAAATTTTACACTATTGTTTTGGATAGATTGACTTTTCCAAAAAAATAGTGATTTGAGATATTTTGTATGTAGGAACACGAAAAATATGTTAGTCTCACATATTTTTATTGCTATGTAGAAAAGAAAAACTAAATATTTTACTTGTAAAAATTATATTGTATTGCATAAAGATTTTTTTATATTGTTATTTTGTGAGTTTCTTATTTGTGTACATTTTCTGAATAATCCAAGACTTGTTCATGATACTAGAGCCAGAAGGGCTTTGACTTATTGCCTACAAAAGGCCAAAATTAGGGGGAAAATACCCTTTAATATGGTGTACACCAAGTTTTCCACACTTCTTCCTCTCCCTTATGTCATTTTTTGTTTCCTTCACTCAAGTTTTCTTTTTAAATCCAATTTGATATATAGTAGTGTCCTGCACTATTTGAATTATCGGGATGTTAAAGTCAATTTAGGCATTCCTTCAGCAGCATCCTTTCTTTGGCCACAGAGCTATTTGGAGACTAATATCTGTTATATGTATGAATCCTTATAATAGTTTTATAAACGGTGAGTTGTTTTTTTTTCAGTGTTCAGCAAGAAAACTTGTTTATTCATTATTATAAATTATTTATTTATTTAGTCACCTCAGATTTCTCTTACTTTTATAAATGGACAGAACCTGCAGCCTCATGTCTCTGGTCACAGAGCTTCTCTAATAACCGTATAAGTTACAGAAATAATTATCCTCTATACAATTCATTCTTGTTCATAAACTGTGTTTGAATAGGCCTACTGCATCTTTGGTGCGTTCCACTCTTTCTCATCTGAGTGTCTTAGTCAGATATTATTCTGTGCACCACTCTGCATGTACCCACCGTCATAGCCCCTGTCACATGCTATTGCTTGCATAAAACACATCTGTTTGACCGCTTTATCTACTATATAAAAGCAATAATTTGTCCTTCTACACAAATCCACAGTTTACAAGCCACGATCGTGAAATTTTACATACGAGCGTATTAAAACATGGCAAAGGCAACTAAAAAAAATTTAAATCGAAATTAATTACTGTTAATTTTTAATGAATGAAAAACTAAATTTTTTGCATAGCATTCACCCTCCACAGCTCAGGTACGGAATTACAAAAGGATTTAGCTTATCTACTATTTTTTCTTTTCTATCTTCTCTACTATATCAAAATGAAAATTTGTCGTTCTGTCTTTCTATACAAATCCACAGTTTTCAAGCGAAGATTGTGACATTTTACATACGAGCGTAGTAAAACACGGCGGAGGCAACTAAAATTTTTTTTAATGGAAATTAATTACTGTTCATTTTTTATTAATTTAAAACCACAATTTATGCTGGATGCTCCTTGCGGGGCCTCACGGCATATGGGTAGGACCTCGGCGCAAGCGTTTTGTGTTGTCATGTTTTGTCATGATCTTAATGTTTATTATTGAGGAGAACTTTAGCAGGCTTTGCCAGCATTTGCAGCTCTCTGACTACCAAATTTAGCAACAACATTTACTTCTTCTTTTCTGTGTCAAAATTATGACTTTGCAAGGACCCAGCTGTACTGTGAGCTGCCAAAATATTACACATGGAATGCTTCTCCCAAAGTTTTTCTGCGCAGAAAACAGGGAGTCGCTGTAGATGGTCATCATGGTTTTAGAAATTTTAATTATCTTATTATTATTATTATTATTACCAGTTATTTACACATTCCACAGGGCAGTGACCATTCACATCAGTCTCTGCCCCAATGGAGCTTACAATCTATATTCCCTATCACATGTACACACATACACACTAGGGTTAATTTTTTATTGGGAGCCAAATAACCTACCAGTATATTTTTGGAGTGTGGGAGGAAACCGGAGCACACGGAGGAAACCCACGCAAGCACAGGGTTGGAATATACCAACTCCACACAGTTAGGGCCATAGTAGGAATCGAAACCACGACCTCAGTGCTGAGAGGCAGTAATGCTAACCATTACACCATCTGTTCTGCCCAATTATAATTCATAACTCGTGAAACATGTTTTAAATTTAGTATGGTTTACATTATACACTTTGAAATACTGTATGTACATGCTCAAAATCCTGACATCACAATGATATTTGTAAGTACTGTATATTATATACAGCTATTTTGACATATAACAGTGTCCTCATATTAAAATTGAAGGGTTTATGTTTTTTTTAGTCAAAACAGCAGGCATGAATTAACACTTCAATGTTTTTCTTTTGTCAAAGGAAAAAATAAAGGAAGTATTAGTAACAAAAATATCTACTTTATTGGGGACATTACTACTGCTATAAGAGAAAGTATGCCTTTTTTGAAGTTAACACAAAGCTATGTATTGGTAACACCAAGGCCAAAATGTAGATTAGAGGAATGGTCAAGTGTATGGCTTTTACAGTTCAATGCAAAATCATGCACTAGGGTCTCAAAAATCTAAAAGGCAGAATATAGTACCTGTAATAACTTTGCAAACATTTTAAATACTGTAGAGGAAAAGGATTTACCTTAGGTGTCACTCTTTCAAATATCTTAAGAGTGGGAAAACAATGTAGCACAACTATAGATAAGGTCAGTAGGTTTGTAGGTAGTGTTTGAACAGGAATTAGTAGCAGGAAAAAAGAGGTGATGATGCCACTATATATAGTTCATTGATGAGATATTCAGGAAGCCATATATATGGAAGAACATAAATTCGATATTGTGCACATAAAGCAATCTAAAATATCTAATTGTATACAAAAGGACATCAATATGTATCTCTCAGAGATGATATAGGAATATTATAGAAAATTCCAAATATATTGGAGAGTTTTAAAAAGGTATAGGAGGAAAGCACTCTACAGAGGAAGAAAAGTATGTGAACAAGTGGACATGGTCTAAAAAATGGAAGGTAACAAGGTAACATGAAAATTGAGGAAGATTTACTGTATTTTGCTAAAAGGTTAGAAAGCATAGCCTTCCAACTAAAAGGCATATAAGGTAGAGGAAATAAACATGTTTGGGATAGATGAATGATATTCACAATTTGGAAAATAAAACTAATGATCAAATAGGAATAACAGTGGCCAGACAAAATGAGCCGATTATCAGCTTCCTTGAACACTGGATTTAAAAGGACAATTAAAACACACACAAAATTAGACAGATTTTGTGTATTCCTATTGCCCTTTTAAATACAGCTAAACCAGTGTTTTAGAGAATATACCTATATTTATTTATTGGGTGTGGATTGAAAGATTTACAGTATTTAGAAAGACAGACAATAGGTCGACAGGGTCAAAAGGTTGGCTGTTAAATGCTCAACATAGTCAAAAGTTTGACATATATGGTTGACACTTTTTTTTTTTTTAACTTAATCCTCCCCGTAAACCTCCCCCTAGTGCCTAACCCTATAAATCATGAAAATACATGTATCGATGTTTGTGTCGACAATGGATTGACCTTTTGACCATGTTGACCTTTGACCCTGTCGACCCAAGCCCATGTCGGCCTTTTAACAGTCGACCTTTTGACCTTGGTGACCATTTGCATGTAGACCATCCGGTGCCGACCTATTGACTATCTATCTAGACACTGCAGATCTTCCATCCCTGTACTGTATCTATTACATGGCCAAAACATAAAAATACTGTATAAAATTTGAAAGGCAAAAAAAACCTTGCAGGTCCTTATAGTTTGCTTTTTGTGTTTTTGGGGTGTGGGATTTATTTGCATTTTTAAATTAGTTTACTGCTTGAGGCCCGACCACAATTGGTGAAAAAGGGCTTTGTCCAACCAAGTATCTACTAGCATTTCACACTGCTTGCTTGCCTTCATACAATAGAAAGGTGTAACTCCAAAGTTTCTTTCCTTACTTGTTGTTGACATTATTATTGTGTCAACCTTAATCCTGCTCTCTGTTTTAGGATTTTTGTGCCTCACATGCATTATTTAATAGTCTGTCTTAACTATACAAATTCACACTTTAGTTCATTCCTCTATTTTTCTTAAATCACTTTGCATTAGATTTAACTTTGAGCCTTGGTAAAAGCTGTGTGGCTATCCTAGTGGAGTGTGAAAGCACAAATCTGCCTCCCTCTACTAAATTCAGTGTTGTGCATAAAACCAAAGGGGCAGGTATCCACACATACCAAGAGAAAGCTTTTGGTTCATAATGTCACTTTTGTCCACTTACATTACAGTTTAGCTTTGGCAGTGGATTATGCCCAATCCACCCCCCACCGTCCACACTTGCAGGGCTGCCATCAGAAATTGTGGGGCCCGAGACTGACAAAATAGGCAGGGCCCCCTCAACCCTCCCTTTCCCCGCTCCCCACCACAACCCCCATTTCCCTGCTCCCCACCACACCCCTACTTCCCCTGCTACCTTATTCATACTCAATAAAAAAAAAGATATAAAAGACTGAACATTATATTATAGAAGCTAGAACACATCTAAAAAATTGAGGCATTTTCAAAATAGCTGACCCCTTCCAGGCAGCATGGGGAGAATTCCATGGAGCACAGGACCAGGGACAGTCGGATTCTCCCAGACTCAGGGCCTGATTCACCAAGGAATGCAACTGCTTATACGCACGCAATAACCGATTGTTTTGTACTGCGCATGCGTACGCAACGCAGTGGGCGTGTGCGAACCAGTAACTGTGACCGGGACTGCAATCTCAGTGACTACGCAGACCCATCGTAGAGTGATTGACAGGAAGTACAGTTTGAGGGTGGTGATGGGGGTGGTCGGCAAAACGCAGGCATGCCAGTGCGTTTGAACACCGTTGCATGAGCGTGCATAAATTGGCCACTGCCATGGCATACACAGCCTGAGGTCTCATAGCGTGCGCGGAGTTTAGAAATTTCTGAATAAGGTCTGACCTTGAGTAATTGTGCGTGAGGATGCGGTTGTGCTCGATTGTACCGATTGTTTTGCACTCTTGCTAAACATTGCGGATGTGTGTAAGGTAAAGTGGGCGTCCTTAAGTACTGGTGGGAGGTATAGTGATCTAAATGGATTTGCATACTATCGCAGTTTTGTGATCCGTAGTAAATTAGGCCCTCAGTCCCATCGTACTCTGGGGGTGATTCAGACCAGACCTGCGTTCGCTCGTACCTGGCCGATTGTTGTGAACTGCGCATGCGTAAAAGACGCAGTGCGCAAACCAGTCACATCGATCGGGAGACTATCGCTCTCGGCATACAGCCAGCCCGCTAGTTTGAGTGACAATACGGGCCATTTGTGGATGGTGACAGGGGGAAGGACAAAGGAAATGCGGGTGTGGATGTGCGAACGCAGGCCTGTCAGTGCGTTTTTACACCATTATAAGGGCGTACATAATTAAGATGCAGCGTCAGTATACACGTCATACAAGTGAAATAAAGACAGCAGCACACGCAGTGCTTGCGGAAGGCTAGGGTCTACCTCAAGCACTGTGTGCTGGTTCGATGTCGCCTGATGGTACCAATGTTCTCATACACTTCCTGAATATGACGTCTGAAAGTGGGCGTCTTTTGTCCAGGCTAGTGGGCTTTTAACTTCACCCGGCGATCGCACGTTAACACATAAGGGGCATCCTGATGTCGTAGTGTGCGATCGCGGCATTTGCGTACTGGCCGTCCTTAAGGCTGCGAGCGAGCGCAGCATAGCGTGCGGGTGTAAATGAGCTCTTCTGTCTCCACTGTCTCTGTCTGAGTACTGTATCAATGGCCTGGGTCTGGGACAGTGGCGTAACTAGGGCAGGGCAAGCGGGGTGCTTGCCCTGGGCGCCGTGGGATCGGGGGGGGGGGGGGCCCCGCCCTAGTTAGCCACCAGTGTAGCGCCGACCACAATGAGTGCGGTCAGCGCTACACATTTACACAGAACCGGCGCTAGGCTTCCAGCGCCGGTCCTGTGCTGCACACCTGAGCCCGTTCCCTCCCCCTGAGCGCTTGCCCAATAGCGCCAGGAGGCGGGCTCAGGCTGTGCATAACACACGCATCGCCGCCAGCGATGCGTGTGTTAAACAGCAGCCAATGAGAGACCGATAGACTCTCATTGACTGCTGCAGCACCACCCACTGCAAGAGCCAGACTTCCGTCCGGCTCCTGCAGTGGGTAATGGGATAGACGTCATGACGTCTGTCCCATTATGCTGAGCGCGCCAGCCCGGGAGGACTGGCGGGCGGCGGGAGCGGCGTCGCGGACTGGAGGAGCAGCAGCAGCGTGGATTCAGGTATGTTTTTATATATATATTTTTAAAAACCTGTCAGCACTACTGGGGGCACAACGGGGGTGGCTACCACGGGGGGACCTCTACTGGGGTGGGAGCACAATGGGGGGGGGTGGCTACTACTGGGGGCACCATTATTAGGAGGACCTCTACTGGGGGGGGCCATTACTGGGGGCACCATTATTAGGAGGACCTCTACTGGGGGGGGGCATTACTGGGGGCACCATTATTGGGAGGACCTCTACTGGGGGGGGCAATTACTGGGGGCACCATTATTAGGAGGACCTCTACTGGGGGGGGGCTATTACTGGGGGCACCATTATTAGGAGGACCTCTACTGGGGGGGAGCTATTTCTGGGGGCACCATTATTGGGAGGACCTCTACTGGGGGGGGCTATTACAGGGGGCACTTAATCGGGAGGGGGAACCTCAATTGGGGACCACTACTTGGGGGAGGGGGGAGACTACTACTGGGGGCATTATAAAAGGGGCCTACTACTAGGGGCACTGCACTGGGGGGGACCACAACTTGGGGCAATAACAGGAAGGACCACTACAGCGACCACTGGATAGGGGGGGTCACTACTGGGAACCTGCATCAGGGGGCCCACTACTGGGGGCACTGCATGGGAGGGGGGGGGACTACTGCTGGGGGCACTATATAAGGGGCTTACTGCTAGGGGCACTGCGGGGACCACTACAGGGGGCACTAGATAGGGGGGATCACTACTGGGTGCCTGCATAAGGGGGACCACTACTGCGAAACCTGCATGGGGGGGACTACTGCTGGGGGCACTATATAAAGGGCACTGCATAGGGGGGGGACTACTACTGGGGGCACTATATAAAGGGCACTGCATAAGGGGATACCACTACTGGGTGCACTGCATTGTGGGGTCTGCTACAGGGGGCACTGCATAAGGGGGCACTACATAGGGCACTGCATTTGGGGGGACCACTACTGGGGGCACTGAGTAAGGGGAACTAATTGGGGGCTGTATAAGGGGGACCACTACTGGGGATACTGTATAAGGGGCACTACTATGGGCCTGCATAAGGGGGACCACAACTGCATACTGGGGGTACTGTATAAGGGGTACTACTTGGGTTAGGGTGCATATGGATAGGAATGTTCAGCGTGAAAATAAAGGGGTGTGTCATGTTGACACGCCCCATTTTTAAGTGACCACGCCCATTTTTTTTCGGGGATGTTGGGGGGGGGGGGGGGTGCTCGGCTCCCTTTTCAAATTTGCCCTGGGCTCCAAATATCCTAGTTACGCCACTGGTCTGGGAGAAAGGACACACAGTCAGTGAGTAAGTGACACACACAACTTACCGCCCTTGCTCCTTCCTTCATTCCTTCTTCTTTCTCTCTGCATCCTGGGCGGTTCTTCAAGAGTCCTCACACTACCTGCCTATCGCGGCTCCTCTGTCCTCTCATTCAGCGGTGCGGCGTGACATCATAACATCACACAGTACCGGCTTCAGTGATCAAAGAAAAACTATTGAAGGAACGCCGGCCAGTAGGTAAGTTAGGAGGCAGAGTGGAAGGGCGCTGGGTGAGAAGTGGTCTAACGAGTCACTCACTGTATTGTGTGGCAGCGGCGGGGGGGCCCGGCTGGGGGGATAGTACTGGGCACTGGGTGTGGGTGGGCCTGTCAGTTGTCAATGTCTTCCACGTGGGTCGGGGGGGTAGTAGTGAGTGGGCAGGACCCCTGAGTGTCTGGGCCCGGGACTAAAGTCCCGGCAGCATCCCTCCTGATGGGGGCCCTGGTACTTTGTACTGTTTCACTCCACCATCTCAGCACCTCTAGATGCCCCAATAGAGCTCTACTCACTAAAACATGTTTTTACTCCCAGGGCCTACATTTAGGTATTTTATTCCTGATTCACTTCTCTGAAGAAGCTATTTATAAAGAAAGTTAAAATCGTTTTTTGCTTCAATCTCTGGATAAGAATCTTACCACTCATCTATTTATAGTACACGGCACAATCAGTACCAAAAGGTTGTACAGCACTAAATAACCATTTTTAAGTCTGCCATATATGTATACAGTGAGTGCTTTAAAAAGAATAAAATGTACTCAATGGGCCTAATTTATTATGGATCACTATTGTGATCACAGCTGCGATTATGGACACAGACCCATTGTGAAAATATGTTAATATTTGCAATCGCAATGCCATCGCTGCCTAACATAAGGACGCCCACTTCACCTTACTCACATCTGTAATACATTGTCTGCAAAACAATCGGTAACATCGAGTACCATCGGAGCCTCCGCACAATTACAATAGGTCTGACCCAGAATTTGCTTACCTTATCGCAGGCAGTGAAAGCCCAAGCTGTGTATGCCATTGCAGTGGCTAATTTATAAGGGATGTGCGCCGACCCCCGTGTTTTGGATCTGGATTGGTTTTGCCAAAACCTCACCTCCATGTTTTGGTTTTGGATCTGGATTTTTTCTTCAAGAATCAAAAAAACAGTTAAAATCACATAAAATGGGCCTTTTTTGTTCCTACAGTATTAATAACCTCGATAACATTTATTTCCAGTCAGTTTCAATCAATTTTGATCACCTCACAATATTATTTTTTTCATCTAGTTAAGGCCAAAAGGTTGCATCCAGCTAGCTGGCTGACTAAGCTAAGTGACACAGTGGGTGGCACTAACATGTGGCAGTTCAGCTTCCAATTTCCAACACAGATACAGTGTGGATCGGATACACCAATAGTGCACTTACTGTGACAGCATGGTGGCAGAGCGGGATTGCTGACAGTGTCCTCAGTACATGGAACGGCAGTGCTGGCAGTGTCCTCAGTGCAGGGTATTGGCGGTGTCAGCAGAGCGGGGGTGCCAGCGGTGTCTTCAGGTTTGCTGGCTGTCTCCTCAGTACATAGTCAGAATGGCAGTGTCCTCAGTGAAGGGTATCGGCGATGTCAGCAGTGCCAGTGGTGTCTTTAGTGCATGTTTGTTGACTGTGTCGGCAGTGCAGGGGTGTTCTTAATGCATGTGTGCAGACAGTGTCGGCAGTGCAGGGGTGCTGGTGGTGTCGGTGCTGGTGGTGTCTTCAGTGTGGGAGTGTCGGCAGTGTGGGGGTTGCTGACGGTGTCCTCAGCACGTGAGGCAGCAGTGCAGGGGTGCCAGCAGCGGTGGTGTCTGCAGCGTGGGGGTGCTGGCGGTGTCAGGAAGCGGGGGATGGTGAGCGCCATCTTCTTTTGCTTCCTCACTGTGCAACTGTGCATATTAAATGGGCTTAACGCTGATTGGCTGAGAGCCGTGACAGATGGCTCTCTCAGCCAATCAGCGTTAAGCCTGCTCAATACAAAACCTTGCAACCCGACAGCGGGATTGCGAGGTTTTGCCTCGGGTGAGGGATCCGGGGCAGGCAGGGAAATCCGAGCTTGGCTCGGATCGCCCTGGATCCCCGAAATTTGTGTGGGTTCGGATCTCTGAGATCCAAACCCGCTCATCTCTATAATTTATGCATGCCTCTGTAACAGCGCTCAAACGCACTAACGTCTGAGTTTCGTTGACCACCCCCAAACGGTCACTTCCTGTCAATCACTCTGCGATGGGTCTACATGAAACCTTCACGCACATGCATTTGCAGTACGCAACAATCGGCTGTCAAAGTGCGTAATCGCAGTTGCGATCTGTAATGAATTATCCGGATAGATCAAAAATCAGTCTGTATCATTTTAATAATGTGGCAAATCTGGCACAGGGCAGAGAGTCTACCAATATGTTTCTTGGCTATAAAGCCTGCATTAGAGAGGCCCTAAAAGAGCTTTATGGGAGGGGGATGTTGTCATTAAAAGACAACAGACCCTTTATTTCAAAGAAAAGCGTCTCCTCTTTCTAGTGTAATAAATGTAATATTAAAATACTTTGATTTGAGATTTAAAATAAATAAGTAAATAAAAGAAAAACATTCTGTATTTGACAGTCACAGCTCTCTCCTGTATGCTCTCTGCTATTGTGTTGGGGCAAACCATATCCCCAGTCTTAAAAGGCCGATTAAGTAGAAACCGTGCCAGCCATATTGGTCTTATTTCTGCTGTGCCAGTCTATGCCATTATATTTTAAATTCCAAAATAAACACTATCATAATATTGACGTACAGACATTCACATACACCTATCCTCCTGTTGCACCAAAATTAGCCCTATTCAGCGTGCCATGGGCTTTGTGACACACCCGCTCCAAAACACAAATCCTAAGTACCTAGTACACTATCAGCCTGATTCATTGTCGCATGCAATACTGATGTTCATATAGCTGAGCAATTTTTTTTATAGTACCCAAAAAACATTAAAAATTGCATGCACAAAGGCACTGTTGAAATTGAGATGCACTGTATCAGACATGCCTTGGAAAAGTACTGGGGACTCCTGGGCAGTGACTATTCCAGGCTTGCCTACCCTCCTGATTTGATCGGGAGCCTCCCAAATATCGGTTGCCACTCCCGACCCCCCGAAAAGGCAGAAAAGCCTCCCGGCTGCTGCCTTTCCCCTCGGACTGAATCGCGGCATCGTGGCTCCGCCCCTTGCTTCACTATGCCTTTATTTTCTGAATTGTGAAGAGGGAGCGGAGCCATGGTCACGCCCTGGCCCCGCCCCCATACGGAGTCGGTGCCTGGCCACGCCCCCTGCTGTATGCAGGCATTTAACTCCCTCCCGGAAGGAGGGAGCTGAATGTCGGCAAGTATGGACTATTCAGACACATGGAGATGGTCGGTCTTATGGATTGTCACACTATGCCATGCCGTGCATCATTATGCTAATACTGTGATGCAGCTGAACACTCTACCTTTCTCTCTAATTCTTGCAAATGTTTCCCTATAGTTTGGTATGTACATGTAATGTTCTGTGATATTTGTATCTGTGGGGAAACCAGGCCAAGATATTTCCGTATGATTACTAAATTCTTAGCATTGGGTACATTTATAGCATTTCATTTTCTGGTCCCTGCTTTTTTTTTTTCTTTATTATACTACAATTTCAGTGTCAGATCTACCTGCTGTAGTAACATTATGAAACCAATCACAAGATTTTAAGATGAGCAAATATGTCTCCTGGGTCAGTACAAGTCTTTTGGCAAACACAAGATGTGATCCACATCATTTTCCAGCTGAATGAGCCCTCATTTGGGCAATGGAATTGGACCATTATCATTTTAGATTTGTTTGGGATACAGCATCTTCGATCTGTGCACAGTCCACAGTAAATGGGCCGATAACTTTGCACTGTTGAGCAGTTAGATAAACTCAGTGTAACAGGCTGAGGATCTCGGAAGGTAGGCTGGCAGCTTTTCCCTTTCGGAATCTGTAAAAGGAAAAGTGATTGGATAAGTCTGTATTGCTTTTTATAAAATGTACTGTGGGCCTGATTCAGCAAGGAACGCAAAGGAGAGAACGCACGCACTCGGTCGGTGTTTTTGCATTGCATATGCATCGCACTCCGCATGCGCGAACCATACAGTGCGATCGGATTATGGTAAGCCTACTAAACGCAGTGTGCACGCAGACCCTTCCGATTTTGATTGACAGTAAGTGCCGTTTGTGGGTGGTGACGGGGGGGGTGGTCACGCGAACGTAGGCGTTATAATGCTGTTATAGGGGCGTGCATAATTAAGGCAGTGTGGCGGCATATACAGCCATACCAGCAGCTGTACACAGGAAGCGGCCAAAATCCTGCGGCAGGTCAGGTCAACCACTATTGTGCTTATGGGTTCTCGATGTTACCGATGTTTACGCTATCTTGCGTACTGATCAGGCTGTGAGTAAAGGGAGATGGGTGGCTTAGTATGGGGCTGGGCGGCTGCATCTTGTGCTGCGGTCTCCGTGCGTATGCACTGATTAGCATATTTTCGCAGCGGATGGGTGCATGCGGCGGCATCCATGCGTTCCTTGCTGAATCAGGCCCTGTGAGCGAGCAAAGCCGTAACTAGACTTCTTGGTGCCCTGTGGCAGAAAGAGCATTGGCGCCCCCCCCCCCCCCCATTTTTCAAATAGGGACATAATATAGTGCACCCGAAAAAGGGCGGAAGGGCCAGGGAAGAGGTAAGCGAGGCCAGGAGATGCTGGGGATAAAAGAAGAGGAAGCTACAAGTCAGAATGATAATAAACAGGAAAATTGACAGGCCCAAACAGCGCCCCCTGCCCTGCGGTGTCCTGTGCCATGGAACTGGTCACACTACACTAGTTAGGGCCCTGACTGTGAGCAATCATGTGCTACATTCAATTATAGTGCCAATAAAGTAACATTGTATGATATAAACCATAGGGGATAATTGACATAAAAAAAATTGACAAAAGTCTTCCAAACATACAAAGTTATCTCTAATTTCCCCCGGACAAAGCAACTAGGATAGCTGTATTCAGGGGCTGGCTGGCAACTTTTTGCCTGGGGGGCAAGTCCAGGGCAGTGGCCCATAAACAACGGCTTATCCTTAAATAGAGATTGTGAGGTCTCGCGTGCAGACCGACCGCGAAACCGTGTCCTAATCAATGGCTCAAATAGGGATGTTAGATGTAGATGCCTGTCATTTTACCGACGCCGGAAGACCGACGCCCAGCATCCTGATCGAAGTGATGCCGGGCGTGGACAGCCGCGCGGGTGGGAGGGTTAGGTCTAGGGTTCCCGGGGGGGACTTAGGGTTAGGCACCCACCCTGGGAGAGATAGGGTCAGGCTAGGGGAAGGGAGGGTTAGGCACCCCCGGGGGGGGACTTAGGTTTAGGTCGGCGGGGAAGGGGGGGTTAAGTTTAGGCACTTAGAGGGGGCATTAGGGTCAGGCACCCCTAAGGAGGGTTAGGGTTAGAATTAGGTTAGAACATACTTACCTTTTGACGATCAGGATTTTCACCCTTGCTGGGCTGCTGCTGTCTGGATTTGAACTGCTGGACATGCGTCCAGCGGTAATACCTACTACACCCCTTTTAATTTACAGTGCTCTACTCTATAGAGATTATTGTGCGTAATCACATTTCTTTCAATATATAAAACTTTTTTATGCCCAACACCCCCACTCTTATATAATCTATTTTATGCCTATAACTCCCCCAAACCTTTATATAGTAATTTATTATTTTATTTATTAATTAACAGATATTTATATAGCGCACACATTTCGCAGAGATTTACAGAGAATATCATTCACATACATCTCTGCTCCAGCGTAGCTTATAAATCTATATTCCCTGTCACACATATACACATTAGAGTTATTGGTTTTCTTTTGTCAGAAACCAGTTAACCTACCAGTATGTTTTTGCAGTGTGGGCTTAAACCCCCACAAACATTGGAAGAACATACAAACCCCAAACAGAGGACATCATTCAGACCAGCTCGCAAGCGCCTGAGCGCTCGCAAGTTGGTCGATGTTTTGGCGCTCTGGGGCTCACTACAAAAGGGGCGGCTGTCGATGTGGGTAGTGTGTAATCAATTATATATATATATATATATATATATATATATACAACCTTGGTCACCGGCACTCAAACAGATTCAGAGCTTAAAGGCATGTCCCGCTGGGGTGCTCACCCTGGGGTATATACCCCTCCAATATACTTCTGCGAAAAAAGCGGCACTCCCAGACTTCAAACAACATGAGTGTTTACTGCATCAAAGCATCAACGTTTCGGGGTCATCATCCTGATGAAGGGGGATGACCCCGAAACGTTGATGCTTTGATGCAGTAAACACTCATGTTGTTTGAAGTCTGGGAGTGCCGCTTTTTTCGCAGAAATATATATATATATATATATATATATTGCGGCAGCAAGCTAACGTAGGGACCGGCCCAGCGGGGACCGGCCCGGGGGGCAGATGGCACCCTGCCCAGCCCGCCACTGTTTGTGGGCACTAGAAAAGAGATCCATGCGCTGCTGTACAGTTAGTCATATACAGGAAATCACTTTATATTATAATCTATATATATAGGGAGCACTTTTCCCTAAATGCACATATAACACCTGCAGGAGAGGCCCCAGTGTATTGTACATTTATATTTACTTTAACTTCTTGCATGTCAATTACCGCCTGCCTGGGGCAGCTGGGTGCCGGTTGCAGGGTCTTGCAGGCTGTGTGGGGAGGATGGAGACCGCGCCCTCCAGGCACCCGGAGACTGATGCCTGCTGCTGTTTCACGTACACTTCCCCCCTGGCTTCGCCGCATGGGCAGAGACATCACGACGTTTTGATTTCTCTCCACACAGTGGAGGAGGTAGTGGCTGAGCAAGGAGGAACGGAAGAAGGGAGATCCGGGGGCAGCCGAGGCTGGGACTCCAGCGGCTCGCTTGCTATCAAACAATGCAGCGCGGCAGCGAGTGCCCGGCAACTCAAATTGTTACTGTTGCTAATGGACAGGAAGAGACAGGCGGGAGCGCTGCACACGTGTGTGTGATGTATTGCGGCAGGCGTCTGGTGCTCTGGCCTGGTAATACAGAGACTGCAGGGCTGACTAGATATGGCCCTGCCTGTACTACTACCCGATCGGAAGCTCAGCTTCGATTGCAGCAGCAAGCCAACGTAGGGACCGGCCCAGCGGGGACCGGCCCGGGGGGCAGATGGCACCCTGCCCCCCGGCCCAGCCCGCCACTGGCTGTATTCCCCCACAAGTAAACTGCATCACCGTTGTCAAAACCGGATAATTGGCGAAGACAGAATCTGTTTGCAATCAGACGCACAATGCAATTCAGTGCTGTTTTCCCCGCATACATACATTTAAAAGCAATGGTCCCGTAACGCAAAAAGGATAATTATTACTTGGTTTAAACACAATGTCAGTATATAAAGAAATGAATGTTTTCTGTAACTATGGCTTAGTAAATGACAATTGAACTGTGTTTGGAACCGTTCTGATCTACCTTATTTCCACAGCTCTCCGGTGACATCAATATGAAGATCAGAACATGCGGCTATGAAATATGAATGTTAGAGAGAATATCTATTTGAAATGTTGTTTTCCATAGCAGCTTAGATTTGCATGTTGGGGGATACAGAAGGAGGTTGGAGACCTTTTGTATCCATTTGGAATTGTCCAATAAATGCCCTGTAACAGATTTCTCCAAAGGACTGGTTATTCCAGTCTAAACAATAGAGCTAGCTAGCTGGGAGTAGAATCTAATTCAGGTAACCAAAAGGATACTCCCTTTCTGATGACCTCACAGGTAAAAGGGGGCGGGAACATAGCATGCACACACTTGGAGAAACAGACTTGCAAATTTTAGAAGGGAGAGAGAGGTTTCCTCTCTCACAAGACAACGGAATATGGATCTCAGTTCCCCTGGGTTGTTGTAGCTAAGTATAAATTGTGCAATATTTAGCCTGTTTTGGGTGTCTGAGGCTTTTTGGTGTTAGTCTGTTATTAGCTTAGCATGGTGTGTGGTTTGTAGTTTTCTAAGGATATTCATGGGTCTGTGTTGGCATGCAGTGGATGATGTGTTGTCTGGTCTGTGCTTTTCATCTGCACTGTAGGGTACAGTGGTCTGTTGTCAGCATGCAGGAAAGGGATTGATTGTGGAATTGTTGTAATATTTGTGAATGATTGATGCTGGTTGATTGAGATCCTCCCCTGCGATGTGTTCTGTGTTTGGGCCCTGCCATGTGTTCTGTGTTTGGGCCCTGCCATGTGTTCTGTGTTTGGGCCCTGCCTTGTGTTCTGTGTTTGGGCCCTGCCTTGTGTTCTGTGTTTGGGCCCTGCCTTGTGTTCTGTGTTTGGGCCCTGCCATGTGTTCTGTGTTTGGGCCCTGCCGTGTGCTTGAACGGTATCTCTGCTTGGGAGAGATGGGCTTTGTGTGTGTTGTATACTCATGAATGTGATCATAGTGTGGTGTTGTGTGAGTCAGATGGGTATGTTGTCTGCGGTTTGTTGGAGATGGCTTGCCTCCATGTGGGGTGAACAAGGGAAATTGTGATTCTGCCCAGTTGTGGTGTTGTGTGGGTCAGATAGGTATATTGTCTTTGTTGTGGTTGTGGTCATTGATGGATGATTTGCGGAGTTGCAGCTTGGTGCAGGATGGAGTTTTCCTAGGGATCATGAGGCTAGCAAACAAAGGAAAAACATGTGCTTCGTCCCAACCCCCCCCCCCCCCTCACAAACAAACGCACACCATCACCAGCCATCTTGAACATGTGCTCTCAGCACACATTGATATATCTCTCATTGTATTTTAATCTCTCTCTCTCTCTCTCTCTCTCTCTCTCTCTCTCTCTCTCTCTCTCTCTCTCTCTCTCTCTCTCTCTCTCTCTCTCTCTCTCTCTCTCTCTCTCTCTCTCTCTCTCTCTCTCTCTCTCTCTCTCTCTCTCATTGTATTTTGATCTTTAATAACCATTTTATGTATTTTAACTGTACCTTATGACCTAATGTTTGTACAATTTATTTGCGCTCATTATTAGATCATAGCGTTGTAACATCTGTACTTTTACCTGAATAATAATCTTTAGCGCTTCGGACCGCTATTCAACTGTCTCGGTATTTCATTGATGGTATAATCAAAATAGCGACATCTTGTGGTTTTAGAAGGTACAGGCAGGTTTTGTCTTAGAGGTTCTAGGCAGGTGAATCTTAGAGGTTTATAGGCAGGTTTTGTCTTAGAGGTTCTAGGCAGGTGAATCTTAGAGGTTTATAGGCAGGAATGTATTAAAAAGGTTTTTTTTTACAAATTTAACATTTACAAATTTTACACCGTTCTGCACTAGTAGCCCTCTGTATGGTTCTGTTCACTCCATTCTTTCCTTTTGTACTGGTGTAACCAGCAGTAAGTATTAATACTAAAGCTGCATACGCACACAACGATTTTGTTACCAACGATGTTATGAATGATTTTCTGTCAGATTATCTGTCAGATTTTTTAAAGTGTAATGAACTATTTTTTTGAACTACAAATGATTTTTGCATATTGACTTAATGAAAATCGTTGAGTTGACAAGTCTGACTGAACTACAAACGTGAACGCACATGAACGATAATTGTTCATTGTTTGACTCAGAAAGTGAACGACTTTTTGAAACGATTATCGTTAAACGATATTGTTTAATGATAATCGTTCAAAAAATCGTGTGTGTATGCAGCTTCAGTATCAAATACTGTACCTTAATTAAATTTGACTTACCATGCATAATTAAGTATAATGCAAATATAATATAGAAGTAAGCACTGGTAAGGGCCTGAATTTGCCATATGTGGCTCCATTGCATGCCTGGAAATAAAGGAAGATCTCCACCTGTATTCAGAGTTGCATCATTGCTCCCCCTAATACGTGCGTTTGTGAAAAAGTAGGCCAACGTCACTATCAGTGTGCATTTGCATCAGCCCTATCCCTGGTGTAAATAATCCATCTAAAATCACTTATCCTATGCGCAAACACCCAATTGCTGCCCACTGTGCACAAATAAACAATACTGATGATCACATAAACAATAAAAGGTTGTTGAAAAAACAGTTATCCTTATATTAGACTCCTTTAGTTATTGAGTAGCTATAATCTTAGACATATGCATGCTTGCCTACTCCTTGGCTGCTCTCCCCAGGGGTTAGCCGCCAGAGGAGTGGTGTGGGAGGCAGGGGTGGTGGCCGGCCTGGGGGAGGGGCGTGGCCTAATCACGTTCAATTAGGATTAAAAAAATCATTTTTGCGAGCCCCTCAGGCCTGCGCAAAGCCAGGTCAGTGTGAAAAATCAGCGTGATCACATCCCCCCCCCCCCAGCAGCAGCTGGGCTGCTGTGAGGTAAGAGAGAAAGGGGAGGGCGGCGTAGGACCTGAGCCTCGATGGGCCCCTCCAGCAAGCCTGGGCCTGGGTGATTAGTACCTGCCCCCCCCACCTCAGCTCCCCTGGTGGGAGGGCAAGGCGCAGGCTAACAGGAGGTACTAGGGATATATATTTGCACCGATCACGTGACACAGACTAACATGGCTGCGCCCATGAACGCAATCGCGACTCGGAGACACAGTATGGAAGTCCTAGCAGACCCTTGGGAAAATACTCAGTCCACTACTCACCCGTGCGCCGGCGTCTGCCTAACCAAGGTGCCCATCTATGGCAAGGAGAAGGTGCCATTCAAAGGTTGGAGAAAGAGAGGGAGTCGCCAATGTTAATCCTTTGAGAGGGGGGACACCTCACACTACAGCAATGTGGTTAAGAGCTCTATTCAAAAGAGAGTCCCATGTCAGAGAGCTTCATGGAGAGTTCCTACATACCAGAGATTACTGAATAGAGGCCCTGATTCAGAGCCGGTCACTCTGACAGAGCGCTCGCTCTGAATCAGGGCCGGGCTATTTTTTTTTTTTTTAGAACGGCTTCCTGGCCGCTCGCATAGCTGTGGGTGACCGCCCACAGCTATAGCGAGCGGCCAGGAAGATGGTCGCGATGGTCAAGACCATCGCGACCATCGGGCTTGCGACGAGACCCTTGTGGTAGGGTCTTGTTGCCACAAGCCTCAGAGAGATTTCGGCTCTAACAGCCGAAATCTCTCCCACTTACATCACTCGTGATGTCAGTGGGGCCGCCCCCAAACGGAGGCGTTCACATGGGAACGCCTCCGTTTGGGCGGCCACCTCCCCCGGCCCCCCCACCAAAGGGGGCGTGCTGTCACTCAACATCGACAGCACGCCCACTTTGGTACGAGACCCGGAGCGACGGATTGCCCGTCGCAATACGGGTCTCGCGCATGCGCACGATGGAGCCGGCTCCATCGTGCGCATGCGCTCTGGGCCACCATGGACCCGGTTGCGAGCGCTCAGCGCTTGCGTCCGGGTCTGAATCAGGCCCTCAGTCCCCACGCATTCCGTGCAGAATTTACGTGTCATCTGTCCTGAGCCATTTCTCCTAGTGCAAGTGGATGTCAGTAAAAGATACGCTCTACTGAAAATATTGATGCATGCACAGTGGAAACATTTTTACATGGTGCAATAGACTTTCTTCCAACTTTAATCAATAAGATGCATATTATTAATATGTACACTTACATAAGACATGTAAATATTAAACATATGCTTTACAGATTCAAGATATACTGTTTATCTGTAATAATGTTTTGTTTTTTGTTTTTAAATGAAAACAAGCATTCTGGAAAACTGTCTTACCTTCACACTGCTGCCTAGAGTCACATTACATGGGCGGAGGAAGCAGAGTCTTCTGTCCTTTCTCATTTCACATTTGCTATTGTCATTGGTAATGCGTATAGATATCCCCATGTCACACGTTTTTGAGCACGGACTCCATTGAGTTGCCTGGACAAGGCATTTTTTTTTCCAAACAAGTGGCAAAATCTTGTACACTGGAATACAGTATATTAGCATGTTTATTGCATATAAAAATACATTTTATTTCTCCCATAAAATGATAACTATCAATAAACACTTAGGGCATGATGCAAATCTGAATGTAATGCAGCTACAGATGCTCAGGCATTGCCTGCATAGAAATACATATATTCTCAATATATAGAGTCCTACATCTTTGCAAGCAGACAGCCCCCATCTGGTCTAATACCAGTCATCATTATCATTAGCATGCATTTGCACAACCCTAACTTTGGTGCAAAAGATGTGTCTGAAAACTGGCAGATTTACTCATTTGGAGAACTCTGCATAACCCACAATTCTATGGATACCCCCTCTCTGAACTTTGCCAGTGTCAGAATGCCTGTTACAGCCCAGCAACTTGGAAATACGACTGAAACGTGTACAAATCTGCATCACCCATCCTGGAATACAGTTGGTTCCGGAACATGTACAGTACATTACAAAAACACGTAAGATACGCTCAGCACATGGATACATATAGCTCTGCACCTACCCCTTACAGTACAGTACAGTGACCACTAAGGGGGCACCAAATGAATGTGCTTAAATGCCAAGAAGCGCAAATGGTTTAACTTGCACATGCAAACTGCAATGCAATAACATCTCTCATTAGTAGCAATCATACAGTACGTGTAAATATCTTGAAATAAATGTATTTTACTTTTATCTTTATTTTTATATTGTTGTGAATTGTTTTCACAATTGTATTAGTTTGAATAAGTTAACAGTTACTGCATTTCTCATTGAGTGTGGATGATCTACTAAATATCCTGGCATGTTAACTTTGCCTTGCACTGAACATCAACCCAGTATATACATAATGTTACAATGAAACCCTGTTAAAAACAGCTGTTAAAGTGAAAATCAGTCTGTTATAAACAACTGATTTGCAGCAAAATCACAAATTATTCTTAAATAAGACAAATGGAAGCTGAGACACGCTCAACAAAATCTCCCAAGACAAATGCATGATTTAAAAATTACTTCTTTTGGATGTGATAAATGATAACTCCACCCTACATAAAATATAAAATAAAGGTGCCACTGATTATCGGTGCAATGCATTTAGAGTGGTGGGAGTTGTAGGATTATATTTTGGCCAAATTTATAGGTGTACCTGGAAGGTAGATATTGGTTTAAAGATGTCAGAGCAGGAAGCAGGTTAGAAGCCCAGCATATATCTGCAATACATAAAGGCATGTTATAATCTTGTTATTTCGTATGTAAAATACATGTTTTCTCTTATTGACAGGGCAAAAAAGCAAAAGCTGGCATAGGTTAAAGCATAAAATAATAATAAATCCAAAAAAACAGTGGACTATTTACAGTATGTTTCCTTATCTGCCTTAATGCACCTGCATACATGTGTTATGTGGGAATCTGTATGTAATACCGCCGTCCACAAGGCCGGCAGTTCATATCCCGGCAGCGTCAGGCTGACAGAGGAAGAGATCCCGGCAGTGGCAGCCCGACAGCGCTGAAAATCCAGATCTTCCCCAGGTAAGGACTAACTAACCTAACCTACCCCCCTAACCCTCCCTTAGGGCTGCCTAACCCTAGCCCTCCCTTAGGGGTGCCTAACCCTAACCTCCCCCCCAAGTGCCTAACCCTAAACCCCCCCTTCCCCGCTGCCTAAACCTAAGTGCCCCGGGGGGGTGCCTAGCCCTAACCTCCCCCCGGGGATGCCTAACCCTAACCCCTGCTTCCTCTAGCCTAACCCTCCTGGGGGGGGGTGCCTAACCCTAAGTCCGCCCCGGGAACCCTAAACCTAACCCTCCCCCCGGAGGGGCGCATGGCATCCCTTCTATCGGGGTGCCGGTCTCCCGGTGTAGAGGTAATGACAGGCGTCTAGATTTTAGAAGCCTGTCAACAGGGGCTGGCTGGCAACTTTTAGCCTGGGGGGCAGACAGTAAGTGGCCCAATTTTTCCACCAGCAAATTGCAATGGGGAAAGACACATGATAATAGCTCCTGTGGGTAAGGTTTGTCTAAAGTGGTTGTGCTTTAAATAGCCAATTAAATACATGAAAAATTATGTCAAAGAGCTATAAACAACTACAACGACCAGCCCATCCCGAACCAGAAACCATTCTAGTGACCCCTACATAATGCACACAGCACTCTAGTGACGGCTATACAATGCAGGAACCATTCTACTTACCATTATACAATACAGGGACCATTCCTGTGACCATTATACAATACAGGGATTATTCTTGTGACCAATATACAATACAGTGACAATTCTGAAAATGCAGAGAGCATCGCAGTGACCGCCATATAACACAGAGAATATTGCAGTCACTGCCATATAATACAGAGAGCATCTCAGTGACCAACATATAATGCAGAGAGTGTTGCAGTGATTGCCATATAATATGGAGAGCATTGCAGTGACCACCATATAATACAGTGACTACCATAATACAGTGAACACCGCAGTGATCATCAATTAATGCAGGGAACATCACAGTGACTGCCGGATAATGCAGAGAGGTTTGCAGTGACTGCCAGATCAGGGAGCGATACAGTGACTGACAGATAATGCAGAGTGGTTCACAGTGATCACCATATAATGTAGGGAACAGCTCAGTGACGTCTGGATATTGCAGAGAGGTTTGCAGTGACCACCAGATCAAGGAGCGTCACAGAGGCTGAAAAATAATGTGGAGAAGTTTGCTCTGATCCCCGGTTCAGAGAGCATCGCAGTGACTGCTATATAATGCAGATATCATCGCAGTGACTGCCATATAATGCAGGGAGATTTGCAGTGTCCACCATAAAATGAAGACAACATCGCAGTGACCACCAGATTAGGGAGCGTTGCAGAGTCTGCCAGATAATGCAGAGAGGTTCGCAGTGATCGCCATATCAGAGTATCGCAGTGACAGTATATAATGTGGAGAGGTTCGCAGTGACCATCAGATCAGGGAGCGTTGCAGTGGCTGCCAGATAATGCAGAGAGGTTAGCAATGACCGACAGATCAGGGACCATCGCAGTGATGTGCTATATAATGCAAAGAGGTTCACAGTTACCATCAGATCAAGGAGCATCACAGTGGCTGCCAAATAATGCAGAAAAGTACACAGTGACCGCCAGATCAGGGAGCGTCGCAGTGACTGTATATATTGCAGAGAGGTTTGCAGAGATCGCCAGATCAGGGACCATCACTGTGACTGTATATAGTGCAGAAAGGTTTGCAGTGATCACCAGATCAGGGAGCGTCGCAGTGGCATTACAGTAATCGCCAGATAATGCAGATACCATCAGTGACCCACATATAACACATATATTATGAATAAACCCCTCACACACAATAATAATACCCCCCCTCACATACACAAACATTATTACACCCCCCAGGACAGACAGTAATAAAACCCACCCCACCCCCACAAAAAAAAACAACTACACCTCTCCCCATTGCAAAAGTATCCGCCCCCCCAAAATATCATTTAAACTATTTCACACCTCCACTGGCACTTACCTGTCTAGAAGGGGGATCTGTCTGGTCCCTGCAAAGCTTCAGGGTACAGGAAAAGATGAGACAGGAATAGACTAGAGAAGGGACGGAGGCTCGAGGTGAGGGTGCGGGGTCTTTGGCTGGGACAAGAGGAGGTAGATTAGTCAGACAGGGTAAGAGAGGGGTGGGGCCTCCTGGTAAGGGGGCAGGATCTTAGCCGGGGACAGGAAAGAGTTTAAAACAGAGTGTAGAGGAGTGGGCAGGGGCGGAGACTCGGGGGGGGGGGGGGGGACAGACTCAGACAGGAAGGTACCAGTGCACTGCACACACAGCCGCTGCAGCGGAGCGGTCTCGGATTAGGAGTGCTGCTCAGTGTGCAGCCACAAGCTGCATAAATGTAACAGGCAGAGAAGGCTGCCCATGCACTATGATGGTGCTATAGTCGGAGCGACTGAGAGCCCTTTCTGCCTGTCACCCGGCTGTCAGTCCTGCTGCATGTGTAGTGTGTGACTGCGGCCCTCACTAAAGCAAATGTGTACCGGCCTGGGGGGCATATGGCATCCTGCACCCCGGCCCAGCCCGCCCCTGTTTGTCATTTAACCCTAGCCGGGATTGAGGAGTCGGGAAGCCGGCGGTCGATATTGCGGCCGCCGGCATCCTAAATGTATACTGTTATGTGAATTACAGGTGCACGGAATTTGCCAAGCAAGCATATTGTCATAAATATATTAATAGGGTTAGATTTTTTTTTTTAATACTGGTTATAACCACCAGCCTTTTATTCAAACCATATAATATTTTACAATATTGTTTGTAGAATATGATTAAGAAAGACTCATTGGTGATACTAATGCCGGATATGGTCCTCTAAGCTCAGGGTCGGTCTGGGCCACTGGGGGCAGGGTGATTCCCCGGTGGGCCCCACTGCTGCAAGGCCCCATACATTTCTGTAAGGTTATGAGGGCTGTGATCGGGAGAGGGGGCAGGGCTGCCCAACCCCAGCATGTGTTGGCTCACTGTTAGAACATGACAGTTCCAGTCTGTGCGGTAAACTCTTTTGCTGGTAGGTGCAGGCAGCAGCCTCCGTGCTGTACTCTCACTCTGATCTCCATCATCCCAGTATCCTCGTCCTGATCAGGTAAGAGTCCCTGCCCTCATGGAAGTAACATTCTCATTGGTCAGAAGGGAAAAGTGTTGTTACATCTGCACTAATTGGCCAGAGCTGCCTGCCCTGATATGTGATAACAAATGGGAACCTAGTAACCCATTCCCTGCTTTGTACACACTACCCAGATCATCATCCCTACATATTCAGTAACCCCTTCCTTGCTGTGAACCCAGGTCATCCCCATACATTCAGTAAGCCCTCCCCTGCTCTGCACCCAGATCATTCCCATACTGTACATTCAGTATCCTCTTCCCCGCTATGAACCCAGATCATGCCTGTCACTTGCTGCCCTGGAGACCCCAGAATCAGACCCCGCCACTTACCTTTGCGGGTTCTGACCCACGCTGTCTTACGGCTCCCGCGCTGTACTCCTCTCTCAGGGCGGTCTCCTCTGTTGTCCTCTGGAGGGTCCCGCTGCTGTGCTGCTTCCACGCCGGCTCCTGCTGATTGCTGGTCTCCGCTGGTTGCATCCGGTAAGCGCTGTCCTCCGGTCCATGGGCGCGGCCATCTTGGATTGCCCATGTGACTCCATTCCACCAATGAGGAATCTTCTCCTTCTTTCTCAGCCTGTCAGCTCTCAGCGTCTACTATAAATGGATCCCCAATGCTGACACAAATTGCCAGTGCAACTACTTTCTTAGTTCTACTAAGTGAGCCTTCCCACTGCGCTCCAAAGGTGTTTCCTGCTAGTATTCACCTCCCACCTACCAACGTCTCCACACGGCTATCCAGCCGCTCCACGTAGCCACCCAGCTACCAACGTCTCCACACGGCTATCCAGCCGCTCCACGTAGCCACTCAGCTACCAATGCCTACCCACGGCTATCCAGCCGCTCCACGTAGCCACCCAGCTACCAACGTCTCCACACGGCTATCCAGCCGCTCCATGTAGCCACCCAGCTACCAACGTCTCCACACGGCTGTCCAGCCGCTCCACATAGCCACCCAGCTACCAATGTCTCCACACGGCTATCCAGCCGCTCCACGTAGCCACTCAGCTACCAATGCCTACCCATGGCTATCCAGCCGCTCCATGTAGCCACTCAGCTACCAACGCCTACCCACAGCTATCCAGCCGCTCCACGTAGCCACCCAACTACCAACATCTCCACACGGCTATCCAACCGCTCCACGTAGCCACACGGCTATCAAGCCGCTCCACGTAGCCACTCAGCTACCAACGCCTACCCATGGCTATCCAGCCGCTCCACGTAGCCACCAAGCTACCATCTCCACACGGATATCCAGCCGCTCCACGTACCCACCCAGCTACCAACATCTATCCACGGCTGTCCTGCCGCTCCACGTAGTTTCCAAGTTATCACGCTACCTCTACATTCCTCAAACTCCTATCAGTTCACTGCACCCTCTCATGCGGAGAAACTTTATTAGGCCAAGTCTCCTCCAGCGAGCGTCTGCGCCAAGTAATACAGGTCCAAGGCCCAGTCCGGGAACACAGCTTCCAAATCCCACGATTGTGACAATCCCTATATATTCAGTAGCCCCTTCCCCGCTATGAACCCAGATCATCCCTATATATTCAGTAACCCCTTCCCTGCTATGCACTCAGATCATCTCCATACACTAGGGGCTCGAGTGGTAGGGGGGAATGACTACGCTACAGAAAATATGGGGGACACATTATTATTATTATTATTATTATTATTATTATTATAGAAAAATAAATGTGGCACAGATTATACAGATCAATATATAACTGACATTTATTATTATAGTCTTGGAAAAACACTTAATATTTAATAACTGCACACTATTTTCATAAAAGGGGCACAGATTATTACTATATTATTACTATATTAATAAAAGGGAGCACAAATTAATATTTTAATGATAAGGGGACATTTATTACTATTTTAATAACATGTGTCCCTCAAATAATAATGTGAGATGGCTACACCCCTCAAATTGATGGCCACACCTATACAAAACCTGGTTACACCCCTTCAGCGGGCCCCTGCTGTTGCATTCCCCTGTGGGCCCTTTCTGCCCCAATTTGACACTGTCGAAGTTCCAATAAATAAACCAGGGAAGGCTGAGGGAGTAAGTGATTGGGGAAGGCAAGCTATCGTATATTTGAAATGTTTAATTATGAATAGAAGTTTGATATATCTTCTACAAGACTGTATATATATATATATATATATATATATATATAAAAAATGAACAAAGGGGGTGCACTCACCAGTCTTCTAAAATGAGTTTTTATTTCATCTTTTTAAAAAAATTTTTACAGCATCATAGTAAAGCTCCGACGTTTCGGTCCTAGCCATGGACCTTTGTCAAGGTACAATTCCAAGTAGTACTTTGCATCAATATATACCTGAGTCCAATTAAGAGACTCCTCCCTCACAATCATGTGAGTACAAACAATACAAACATATAGAGACATGAAGACATCATTTGTAATTGTGCAATAATACCAATCAAAGACTAACTAAAAAATGAAAAGTAATGAAAAAAAACATGTTAACAGACACATATATAAAAACAAACCTTACAGGTATAATCGAGCTGCATCCCCTGCTAGCGTGCGGATCAATTCCCCAAACTTCCTGCCAAGTGGAACGCAAGTCGGTACCATTTCCTGTCAAGTGGCACGCAAGCTAATACAGCAGTCATGACAACCGCTGTTAAGGCTTCCTGCACTTCATCTGTCGATGCTAGCGCCCGGATCAATCAAATCACAAAGTAATATACAAGAACACTAGGGACCCGGTGACGCAGACAAACAAGTATACGTCACCATATAACCCATTAATTTAAATGAAGATGTAACTAACAGAGTTTTCATATATTGACTCATCAAGCTAATATCAATCGGGCAGTCGACATGCACGTCCATCAAAAAGACGCAGCCTGTAAGCAAACCAATGATAAACACCTCCTCATAGATAATATAATGATAGGACAATGTCTATCCATCTGGATTGAATTACATATGCCTAAATTATAATGTATACAAAAACATGGTTTGTCAACATATGTGTCGACATTTTTTAAAAAATTTCAATTATAAACAACCAAATTTAGACACATTAAATAATTAAAAATAAATAACAAATAAATAAACTCCATAGGAAACTCACATTGCCACAACACTCGAAAAAACAAAAAATAAAAAATCAAAAGAATTGTATCATTACAAAATCTGATGATGCACCCCCACTTGAGATCCAAAAATACTTTAATCCAAAAACATCCCAAGGTGTATAGCTTCATTAAGGCCGTATCGGGCCGTATCCAATTTATGTATCCACATCGCTTCTCTCTGGAGCAAGAGTTTGGCCCGATCGCCTCCTCTCTTGGGTGGAGGCACCCAATCAATAATCATGCATCTCAATGTTGCTAAAGCATGCTGTGTTTCAAGGAAATGTCTTGCTACAGGTTTATCAGAAGAACCATTAACAAGCGCGGCTCTAATAGAGGATCGATGGTTAGCCATCCTCTCACGAAGTGGGCGTATCGTCTTGCCAACATAGACCAGAGAGCACGGGCACACCAATAAGTAAACCACATGGTCGGAGGTACAGGTGACTCGATGTCGAATGTAGATCTTGGTACCTGTGTGTGGGTGATGAAAAAATTGACCCACCATCATACTCCTACATGTAATACAATTTACGCATCGAAAGCATCCTGGCTTCACTTGGTTCATCCAAGTTTGAACAGCCACAGCCTTTGTTCTATCAGGACGCATTAGTCTGTCCTTTAAATTCTGGCCACGCTTGAAGCTCATCAATGGTCGTTTAGGTATACAATTTTTTAAAACAGGATCTGTAGCAATAATATCCCAGTGCTTAACCACTGCATTACGGACAATCGAACCAGCAGAGTCAAATGTTGTAGTAATTACAAAAGGATCCTCAATTTTAGATCGCTTTTTCGCATTATAACCTTCACAAAAAATCTTTTTGGCCTTTTGTTAACATATATTCAAATTTTTCAAGTTATATCCTCTTTCAAGGAAATGTTGTCGCATCTCACCGATCTGGACATCTGCCATCTCAGGATCAGAATTGTTCCGAAAAACTCGTAAGAATTGTGAAATTGGCAAATTTCTCTTAAGAGCAACTGGATGATGACTTTTGTAGTTTAAAAGCGTATTACGGTCGGTGGGTTTCCTATAGAGTTTGTAGCCATAGCCAGCATCAGTGACAAAAATAGTAATGTCCAAAAAATTAATTTTGACACTATCATAAGTCATGGTAAATCGTATTGGCGAATCTAGGTGATTAAGACATTCCAACATTTTCAATAAAGAATCCTCAGAATCCTTCCAGATCAAAATAATATCATCGATAAATCGACGGTAAAAACCGATACTATCTCCAAACGGCGGAATCAGGTAATTTTTTTCGTACGAATCCATATAGATGTTTGCATAGGCTGGCGCGATATTACTGCCCATCGCCGTCCCCGCCGTCTGGAGATAGTATTGGTCACCGTATCGAAAATAATTACATGTTAACTTCATCTCCAATAACTCCATTAGAAACTCAATGGGTGGAGATCCCACATGTGTATTCAAGAGAGCCATCCTAACTGCCATCATTCCCTCCGTGTGGGGAATCACAGTATACAACGACGATACATCGAGACTGGCCAAAAAACCATTATGTATTAAAGGTAAAGACCTCAATTTAGTAATCAGATCTTGTGTATCCCTAAGGTAGCTGTCAGTCCTAATGACACATTTCTGGAGAAAGCTGTCAAGATACTGGGCAATTGGAGAAAACAAAGAATTGCGTGCCGAAATTATCGGACGTCCAGGCGGATGATCAAGGGATTTATGGATCTTGGGCAGTAAATACAAAATCGGACATATCGGATATTCCGTTGTCAAAAAGCCAAAAACAGCTTCATTAATCCAACCATTCTTTAACGCACCATCCAAGACCAAATCCAATCTGTTTTTAAAACCCACTATCGGGTCACCAATTAACAATCGATAAGTACCAGTATCTGACAACTGTCTCCTTACTTCAGCGTCATAATCAGTAGTGTTAAGCACAACCACTGCCCCGCCTTTATCCGCTGTTCTAATCGTAATTTGCTCATTTTTACTGAGATCGCGTAAAGCGATTCTTTCAGCTAAAGGCAGATTGTGTCTCACTCTTTGTTGTACACTGAGAGATTCTTGTATACTTTGATCCAATAACCTAGAAAACATTTTAATGCTAGGGTTTTGCGATGGTGGATCGAACGTGCTCTTCCTTTTAAATACATTACATTGTGTACTAGTATTCTCATTAAATCTCTCCTTCAATCTTAATTTCCGGTTCATTTTATATTTGTCAATACTCCACCTAAAATTGTTATGATAGGTGGTGGGGACAAACGATAAACCCTTCGATAGAAGGTTCATCTCATCTATATTCAATTTATAAGAAGACAAATTTATGACCGAATTTTTTGCGTTTTCGTCGGTTTTCTCCCTCCCTTTGTATTTGCCCCGCCTCGGGTGGGGCCTTCTGCGTTTAAAGCAATGTCAAACTGGGAGCGAGTATTAACCCGTGGTAAGGGTGGTTTAGTGTTGGTTTGCGTGTCAGAGGAGTCCCTATCAGAGGAAGTATAGCTATCAAGTTGAAAATGGGGATTTCTAGATCTTATATTTCTAAATCTATAGGTCTGGTTATCAGTACCTGTCAACCATCGATAGACACGATGTTCCTGATAGTCCCTACTAACTTTTTCAAGTTTAACCCACTTGAAGGCTATCAAATCTTTCTGATATTTATCTAGTTGTACTTTTAATTTATCAATCCACTGCTCTGAGATATCACCCTGCAAAGTTGTCACTATATTAGGTTTAATGCTTGCAATTTCACCTCTGACTTTTTTTAAGTCTACTCCAACCTCTTCAATCACCAACAAAAGCAAATCAAAGGAGCACTTATTAAGTACTGTACACCATTTACTACAAAATATGGGGTTATTTCTTCCAATCGTGGGAATATTCTTTATTCTAAAACCACGAGGGATCTGCTTTTTTCGAAAGTAATCAGATAAAAATTGCCCATGGAGTAATAGATCTATTTCTCTTTTCTCTAAGTGTAAAAGTTTGTGGAAAAGGTCAAGAGCACTCTCAGCAGGCAATTTACTGAAATCATTAACCCCAAATAGCACACGCTCAGCATCCTCATCTGTCAGAACCAATTGATCATGTTCAGCACTAAATAACAATTCGGCAGAAACCAAATTTTCCATGTGTTTAGCAAAACTACAGTCACCACTATGACTGGCTATGGCAAAAAAAATTTTAGCAACAAAAAAAGAAAAAATATAGAAAAAGAAAAACAAACATGAAAAAATCCTTTTTTTTTAAAAAAACACACGAATGTTCTTTAGATGCATATACTCCTTGTTGAAAAAAACTTTGATTTATAAATCACAAGTCTTGAAAATATCCAAAATGTAACAAACACTACGGGTGCAGCGATCTAAAATTGAGGATCCTTTTGTAATTACTACAACATTTGACTCTGCTGGTTCGATTGTCCGTAATGCAGTGGTTAAGCACTGGGATATTATTGCTACAGATCCTGTTTTAAAAAATTGTATACCTAAACGACCATTGATGAGCTTCAAGCGTGGCCAGAATTTAAAGGACAGACTAATGCGTCCTGATAGAACAAAGGCTGTGGCTGTTCAAACTTGGATGAACCAAGTGAAGCCAGGATGCTTTCGATGCGTAAATTGTATTACATGCAGGAGTATGATGGTGGGTCAATTTTTTCATCACCCACACACAGGTACCAAGATCTACATTCGACATCGAGTCACCTGTACCTCCGACCATGTGGTTTACTTATTGGTGTGCCCGTGCTCTCTGGTCTATGTTGGCAAGACGATACGCCCACTTCGTGAGAGGATGGCTAACCATCGATCCTCTATTAGAGCCGCGCTTGTTAATGGTTCTTCTGATAAACCTGTAGCAAGATATTTCCTTGAAACACAGCATGCTTTAGCAACATTGAGATGCATGATTATCGATTGGGTGCCTCCACCCAAGAGAGGAGGCGATCGGGCCAAACTCTTGCTCCAGAGAGAAGCGATGTGGATACATAAATTGGATACGGTCCACCCTCGCGGCCTTAATGAAGCTATACACCTTGGGATGTTTTTGGATTAAAGTATTTTTGGATCTCAAGTGGGGGTGCATCATCAGATTTTGTAATGATACAATTCTTTTGATTTTTTATTTTTTGTTTTTTCGAGTGTTGTGGCAATGTGGGTTTCCTATGGAGTTTGTTTATTTGTTATTTATTTTTAATTATTTAATGTGTCTAAATTTGGTTGTTTATAATTGAAATTTTTTAAAAAATGTCGACACATATGTTGACAAACCATGTTTTTGTATACATTATAATTTAGGCATATGTAATTCAATCCAGATGGATAGACATTGTCCTATCATTATATTATCTATGAGGAGGTGTTTATCATTGGTTTGCTTACAGGCTGCGTCTTTTTGATGGACGTGCATGTCGACTGCCCGATTGATATTAGCTTGATGAGTCAATATATGAAAACTCTGTTAGTTACATCTTCATTTAAATTAATGGGTTATATGGTGACGTATACTTGTTTGTCTGCGTCACCGGGTCCCTAGTGTTCTTGTATATTACTTTGTGATTTGATTGATCCGGGCGCTAGCATCGACGGATGAAGTGCAGGAAGACTTAACAGCGGTTGTCATGACTGCTGTATTAGCTTGCGTGCCACTTGACAGGAAATGGTACCGACTTGCGTTCCACTTGGCAGGAAGTTTGGGGAATTGACACGCACGCTAGCGGGGGATGCAGCTCGATTATACCTGTAAGATTTGTTTTTATATATGTGTCTGTTAACATGTTTTTTTTCATTACTTTTCATTTTTTAGTTAGTCTTTGATTGGTATTATTGCACAATTACAAATGATGTCTTCATGTCTCTATATGTTTGTATTGTTTGTACTCACATGATTGTGAGGGAGGAGTCTCTTAATTGGACTCATGTATATATTGATGCAAAGTACTACTTGGAATTGTACCTTGACAAAGGTCCATGGCTAGGACCGAAACGTCGGAGCTTTACTATGATGCTGTAAATTTTTTTTTAAAAAGATGAAATAAAAACTCATTTTAGAAGACTGGTGAGTGCACCCCCTTTGTTCATTTTTTGTATGCAGGGATACAGGTGATCCCTTCTGGGTGGCTACCCCAGCAATTGGATTTTCAGACGTGAGTGTGGACTAATACTGGACTTTATATATATATATATATATATATACACATACACACACATAGATACATATATAATATATATGGATATATAAAGATCTCTCTCTGGAGAGTATGTACTAAGCCTTGGAGAGTGATTAAGTGGAGAGAGTTAAAGTACCAACCAACCAGCTCTTAACTGCCATTTTTCAAACACAGCCTGTAAAAATGACAGGAGCTGATTGGTTGGTACTTTATCTCTCTCCAAGGTGCGTTCTCTCTCACATATACACAGTATATATATATATATATATATATATATATATATATATATATATAGAAACATAATCCCTGATGTTGACCAAAAGGGACCAGGACCAGCACTCCGCAGTTTGCAAAATGTGGTATTTAATGAACCATTTCAAGGTAATGTCCAATATCAGCCATGTAAGGTATCAAAAACCGACTGGATTACAAATATAACGGGTAATACTTAGCAGTTCTAGTAGTTTCAAATGCAAGTGGATGCAAACCGGGGAGACATGCTCCTGACCCGGGCCAGCCCCGACGGCCATTTCGTACACCATTATCAAGGGACTGTGCTATAACACTCACAGTCAGTGTTAAATACCCAAAAGGCATAATGCCAAATCACCTCACCTGTGTCAGCCGGCAACTCTCAGTGAGAGCGGGAGCACACGTGCACTGCCCTGTCCCAGCAAGAGGCCCCAGCGTCACCCCGGCCACGCCCACTGATGACGCGACGGAGGTAACCACGGAGACAGCAAATCACAAACAACCGCAGACTGTGTACCCCGCTCACTGCCTGACGTGCCATACTGACAAAGGACATAGAATATCTACATGTCATAACAAGAGAACAAACAAACATCTAGACACACAAATAAACAGAACATCAGCATATAATCTACCGTATAAGCATAAAGATATAGCCTGGTAATAGCGAAGGTCACCTGACACAAACACACTGGGAATTACTAAAGTGCATATAGTGCATTACGGAGATGGAAACACTGAGCGCTGCAATAACGGAGCAACTTGAGAGTATATCTAAAGTTACATTCATAAAGGGTTTTATCAAAATACGAATGGGGATTACCCCAAAGAGGCAGAAAAAGTGAATTCCTCATTTAGCCCATGGGGAACCATGGTTCCAAGCTTGTAAATCCAGCTACATCCCTGTCTGAGGAGCATCCTATGTCTGTCACCGCCTCTTTTAAGGGGCGGTTCATGGTCAAAAGGCATGAAACAAAAGTCATTAATCGAATACGCACTTGTTACAAAGTGTCTGGCCACCGGGGGCGTGTTGCTTTCCAACTGTATATAGGCTTTTTTAATCGAAGATCTGTGCATAGAAATGCGTTCTTTCAACATGCGCTTTGTTTTGCCCACGTATAATTTTTTACATGGGCATATTATAATGTAAGTCACAAACTTAGTGTCACAGCTCATCCTGTGCTGGAGATGATATACCTTTCCATTGGATGGATGTGTAAAAGTATTACCCGTTCTCATGAATTTGCAATTAATGCATCCTGTGCATCTAAACGCTCCATGTTGTAGGCTCAGCCAATTAGCCCTATTGGACGGGCGGGGGCCAACATCTGCAGTAGATATTATCTCTTTAAGATTCCTACTTCTCTTATAGCTAAAGACAGGTTTGGATTTACATACATCTTTAAGTACTGGATCAGACTGCAATATATGCCAGTGCTTCAAAATGGATTGCTTTACAATTCCTAAGGTTATAGAGTATGTAGTTCCATATACCATCCTGGTATTTTGCAAACTCGGTCGTGCTGGCTTAGCTCTTAAAAGATCTTGCCTATTTAAAGTTAAACACCTTTGTATTGACTGATCAACTTCAGACTTGGAGTATCCGCGTTGTATGAATTTTTGTCCCATCTTGTTAAGAGCCTCTTGTAGTTCCTTTTTGTCAGACGTCAATTCGTGTTTCCCTGATTAGCTGTGAGTAAGGAAGTCCTCTTTTAAGAGGCAAAGGATGAAAGCTAAACGCTTCCAAAACAGTATTTTTATCTGTTGCTTTAGTATGAACAGTAGTTACAAATTTTTCATCTTTCATTGTAACACAGACATCCAGATAGTCAATTGAGTCTCTACTGTACTTGTATGTAAATCTGATAGACCCCGGTATATGATTAAGACTCTCAACAAACTCCTTGAGAGCCATCTCTCCTCCAGTCCAAAGCAAAAACAAATCATCAATGTATCTAACGTAAAAAGAAATAAAATGTGAAAAAAATCTATTTTGCATAATATGCTCTATTTAAAAAAAATACATGAAAATATTAGCATATGACGGGGCCATGTTAGACCCCATCGCTGTACCCTTAAGCTGCAAAAAAAATGCATTATTGAAAAGAAAATAATTTTTGTGCAAAATAATCTCCATTAGCAATAAAATAAATTCAATAGGAGGACCAACATAATAAGGACTGGAGGAGAGAATCTCTCGTGCAGCGCTCAGACCATCACCGTGTGCAATATTCGTGTAGAGGCTTGTGACGTCCAGCGTCACTAGAATGCAGTTTCTGGGTGGTAGACCAAAATTATCTAATCTGTTCAAAAAGTCAGTAGTATCCTTCAGAAAAAAAGGAGTATTTTGAACAACTGACTGCAAGAAATAATCAACATATTGCGACATACTTTGGCATAACGACTCTCTAGAACTAATGATTGGCCTACCCGGAGGCTTAGAGAGGGATTTATGTAATTTCGGCAATAGATAAAACAAAGGTGTTCGAGGAAAATCCTGAGTTAAGAAACGTACCGTGTGTGTATCTATCCAGCCATTGTTAAAACCCAGAGTTATGATGGCATCTATCTCTGTTTTAAATCTGTCCGTGGGGTCAAATTTCAATTGCTTATAGCAACTGGAATCAGACAACTGACTCATAGCTTCATCCACATAGTCATCATGATCCCACATGACTACACCTCCGCCTTTATCGGCGGGTCGGATAACAATCCGTGTGTTGTCACGTAATTTCTTAATCGCCAAATCCTCTGAAACCGAAAGGTTAGAACGAAAGATCTTAGCTTTGCAAACTAGGGGAAGTGTGTCATCCCTGACCAATCTCATAAAGGTCTCAATAGAGGCATTATTGGATGGTGGATCAAAGGTGCTAGCCACTCTGAAAGGACTAACAAGCTCCGGCACATTTTCTTTTTTAGCAAAAAAATCTTTTAATCTGAGGGATCTGTGGAAGTTGAAAAGTTCTTTTTCATAATCAAAATCATGTTGTTTAAAAGTTTTGACAAATGAAAATCCTTTGGACAAGACAGACATCTCATCTGGAGTGAGTATATGTTGTGAAAGATTATACACAGTTATTTCCTCTGATTTCTGGGGCCTCTGCCTCCTCTTTTTGTGCTGCTGCCCCCCTCTTCTGCAGTGTGTCTTGATGGTGGACCTATTCTTATCCTGCTTGGTGCTGAGTCTCCCTCCCCCCAAAAAACACTTTTACTCTGTGTAGAACTATCAGAGTCACTATGTGAAGTATGTGACTCGATATCTGTGAACTGAACCTCAGCTCGCCTACGCGCCATGAAACCAGTGCGCCAAGGGCGCCTGTTGCCCTGGTTGCATAGCCACGGATAGACCCCCATTTCCTTATAATCATCACGCACTTTTTTATATTTGGCCTTTTTAAAAGAGAGCAACTCCATTCTGAAGGTACTAATGGTATTATCAAGTTTGGTCAACCACTCAGCGTCTGCAAGAGGCGGTGACAGACATAGGATGCTCCTCAGACAGGAATGTAGCTGGATTTACAAGCTTGGAACCATGGTTCCCTATGGGCTAAATGAGGAATTCACTTTTTCTGCCTCTTTGGGGTAATCCCCATTCGTATTTTGATAAAACCCTTTATGAATGTAACTTTAGATATACTCTCAAGTTGCTCCGTTATTGCAGCGCTCAGTGTTTCCATCTCCGTAATGCACTATATGCACTTTAGTAATTCCCAGTGTGTTTGTGTCAGGTGACCTTCGCTATTACCAGGCTATATCTTTATGCTTATACGGTAGATTATATGCTGATGTTCTGTTTATTTCTGTTTATTTGTGTGTCTAGATGTTTGTTTGTTCTCTTGTTATGACATGTAGATATTCTATGTCCTTTGTCAGTACGGCACGTCAGGCAGTGAGCCTGGTACACAGTCTACGGTTGTTTGTGGTTTGCTGTCTCCGTGGTTACCTCCATCGCGTCATCAGTGGGCGCGGCCGGGGTGACGCTGGGGCCGCTTGCCGGGACAGGGCAGTGCACGTGTGCTCCCGCTCTCACTGAGAGTTGCTGGCTGACACAGGTGAGGTGATTTGGCATTATGCCTTTTGGGCATTTAACACTGTGAGTGTTATAGCTCACTCCCTTGATAAAGGTGTACGAAACAGCCGTCGGGGCTGGTCCGGGTCAGGAGCATGTCTCCCCGGTTTGCATCCACTTGCATTTGAAACTACTAGAACTGCTAAGTATTACCCGTTATATTTGTAATCCAGTCGGTTTTTGATACCTTACATGGCTGATATTGGACATTACCTTGAAATGGTTCATTAAATACCACGTTTTGCAAACTGCGGTGTGCTGATCCTGGTCCCTTTTGGTCAACATCAGGGATTATATGTTTCTATGGATTACATCTGACCCTGCACCTGCCACGATATCTATGAACTGTGTGCGTTCCATTTTTTCAGTATTTATATATATATATATACACACACATACATACATACATACATACATACATACATGACAAAGCAAAACAGAGACGGGATAATAGTGTAATATGATCTTATACACCAAAACAATATTAACCAGATGGTTATTAGTATGTAAAAAGTGTGCTTATCTGATCAACAGTTGAAATGTAGGGATAGCAGGACTGCACCACAATGAGTATTTTTTGCTGAGCCTCAACAAACCTAAATTGAAAGTCAAGGATCCCAGCATGTGTAAAACCCTTTTATATAATCAATTTAATATAAGGCATCAATAAAGACTTGTACATAATAGAATAGTAAAACACGCTTATCTGTGTAGTAAATACACAACCGCAGGCGCTTGTAGATTCCGGCTAACAGAGGACAGCAGGTTGGAATTGGGCTGCCGGATCATGACAGAAGGTCCGGACAGCCTCGCTCCTGGCTCTGTGCCCACTCTCCCCACAGCTGAAGCAGCATCTGCCGCACGGGTCCCTCTAAGCGCTGCTGGGGAGATTAGCTCCATTATCTGCTGCTGGTCCCTGTTTTGCTTACCTGGGCTTGTCTTCATGATAAGGCGCTGCTCCACTCTGTCCATGATGATTTCTCCAGTTCTGATCAGCTGAGTCCTCATCTGCCAATCCTGCTCAACTCTGATGTCAGCTGTGAATTTTGCCCAACCAGCAGCAGACACTGAGTATATAAACCCTTCCTGGATTCTCAGTCAGTGTCTGTGCAACATCTCCTAAAGGTTTCCTTTTGGCTCCTGCCAGATCCACATTTGTTCCTGACCTAGTACACCGTTAATGTCTATTTACTGAACCCGGTTCAGTATATCTTGCCAGCCTCCAAGCCATCATTTTACTGAGCATTGTTCAGCTCCTTGCTCCAAGAACTTTTGCTATTTACTGACTGACTCTACTCAGTAAGAGCTCTGCCCTTCACTTAGACTCAACCCTGTGCTTCGGCATACAGTCTGCAGTCTCAAGAATCATTCACGGATCAAGTTCCAAGCATCTACTTAGAGGAATATTCCTCAGTACAGCTACTACGAACTCCTGTTGTTTTTTCCCTGAGTTCTGTTCTACACCAGGATTGTTACTCTGCCTATATCACTACTCCTTTTTTCCAATCATCGTGTCATCAATAAAGTTCTATGATTCAATCAGATTAAGCCATATCCACTTCAAGCTTCTATACAGTTTGCTGCCGCATAAAGTTCCTATAACCAGTTCTCCTAGCTCCGTGCTGACCTATGAGGAAAACATATCTCAGACCTCCTCACTTTGTGCTGCCAGAATCTCAACTAGCAAAGCCTGTTCCATCACAGGAGCCCAATTTCCCTAGAGTTCTGACCGTTTCAGTTTGCACAGACCAGATGAATCCTGACCCAGGATCAGGCTTCTGGCGTTCAAGTCTTGCAAAATCTCGCAGCCAGACTAGAGACTCAAGAGAACACTCAGACACAGGTGCTTCAGTTCTTGCAGGACATTTCGGCCTGTCTAGATCATCTACAAGTTGCTCCATCACCCACAGCTTCAGCCACCCCAGTCACCGTACCTAGCCTTATGAGGTCCTCGGAGTCCCAGTTACATATTCTGACCCCGAGTCATTTCAATGGCAATCTTAAGCTATGTCGTGGGTACCTCAATCAATGTGAGGTCCACTTTTAACTGCTTCCACAGAATTTCCCGTCTCCCAGAGCTAAAGTGGCATATGTCATCTCTCTCTTGGCTGGGTCTGCCTTAGATTGGGTGTCTCCACTGTGGGAGAGAAATGATCCGGTGGTTTTCAATTATCAAGAATTTATCTGGTCTTTCAAGAGAATTTTTGGCGAACCAGGTAGGTCGGTCGCGATTCTGCGATTGAAACAAGGCTCAGACCCAGTGGGATAGTGTGTTGTCCAGTTCCAAACAGTGGCAGCCGAATTACAGTGGAATAATGAGGCCCTGAAAGCCGCGTACTGGAATGGACTCTCAGATAAACTCAAGGACGAGTTAGTCACATGGGATCTTCCTGAAACTCTAGATGATCTGATATCTCTTGGCGTCAAGATTGATCTTTGGATGCGTGAACGTGGTGTTGAAAAGAACCATAGTGATCGCTATAGAACTCGCCCTTGTCCTATTACCCTCACCACTGTGAATGGAACTCTGATAGAAAATGGAACAGTCACCCATGTTACTAAAGCCCTCAAGGTGAAGATCGGAGCTTTACATGAGGAATTCACAGAGTTCTTGGTGGTTCTCGCCATTACTCATGAAATTGTTCTGGGTCAACCATGGCTGCATCAATATAACCCTCATATTGATTGGTCAAGTGATCAGATTTTGTCTTGGAGCTCCTATTGTCGACAGCACTGCCTAGCCCAGGTGGTTCAACTCGCGGACTCCAAGAATGATTCCTTGGATTCAGTTCCTCAGCCATATCAAGAATTTGCTGATGTCTTTTCTGAGTGGGCAGCTGAATGGCTTCCGCCTCATCGTCCTTGGGACTGCCCGATTGACCTAATTTCTGGAAAAATTCCTCCCAGAGGTCACATCTACCCTCTCTCCATTCCTGAAACTCTGTTTATGTCTGAATACATACGAGAAAATTTACAGAAGGGATTAATTCGACCCTCTTTGTCCCCTGCTGGTGCTGGGTTTTTTTTGTAAAGAAAAAAGACGGAGGACTTCGCCCCTGTATAGACTTTTGGGGTTTAAACGATATAACAAGCAAAAATAAGTACCCATTGCCTCTCATCACCGAACTCTTTGATACAGTTAGAGGCGCCAACATCTTCACCAAGCTTGGCACCCATCACAGCTATGACCAGAAAAGGAGCCAATCCTGCTGATTGGTCACCGGAAGCCCTCTCCGCTTTCCACACCCTTAAGCAAGCCTTCTCTTCTACACCTATTCTGTTGCAACCCGATCTTGAAAAGCTGTTCATCTTAGAAGTTCATGCATCGGTTTATGGAGTATGAGCAATTTTGTTGCAGACTGCCCCCGATGGGAAACTCGTGTCCTGTGGTTTCTTTTCACGTAGATTTTCTTCAGCCGAGAAAAACTATCCCATTGGGGATCAGGGGCTATTAGCCATCAAGCTGACACTGGAGGAGTGGAGGTATTTATTAGAAGGAGAAAAACATCCCATAACTATTTATACAGACTACAAAAATCTTCTGTATTTGAAATCCGCTCACTGCATGAATCCTTGTCAGGCCCGCTGGGCACTTTTTGTTTCTCGTTTTGATTTTGTTTTCAAATATCGACCAGAATCCTTGAATGGAAAAGCTGACACTCTCTCAAGGTCAATGTTAATAGAGGATGAACAAACTTCTGAACAGAATATTCGATCATCAATCCTCTGGCGTTTTCCACCACCTCTATGTCTCCAAATCCTCCCCGAGGTAAAACCTCTGTCGCACCAGAATTACGGAACAAGTTATTATCTTGGGCACATGATTCTCTTTTTTCTGGCCACTCTGGTGCCCATACGCCTACTCTTTTCTTCAACTACTGGTGACCTTCTATGAAGAGAGATTTACAGGAGTTTATTCACTCATGTACCAAGTGTGTACAGCATAAAACCTCACGGCAATCTCCTTCAGGCTTGCTTCATCCTCTACTGATTCCTGTCAGACCATGATCCCATCTTTCACTGGACTTTATTACAGATCTTCCTGAATCCAAAGGTTACACAGTTATCTGGGTAGTGGTGGATTGATTCACTAAGATGACCCATTTTGTTCCACTACCACGAATACCTTCGGCCACCAAGTTGGCGCAGATTTTTATACAGGAGATCTTCCGTCTACATGGACTCTCTCAAGAGATAACATCCAATTGTGGGGTCCAATTTGTAGCCCATTTTTGGAGAGCACTATGTTCTGCTATACAAATTAAGTTGCATTTTTCATCGGCATACCATGCGGTCAAACTGAACAGAACATCCGATCATCAATCAATGCGGTCAAACTGAGAGGGTCAATCAAGACATAGAGACATTTCTCAGGATTTATTTGTCTATGTGTCAGGACAACTGGGCAGACCTGTTGCCATGGGCTGAGTTTGCCTATCATTTTCACTACCATTCAGCTACAGAGAAGAGTCCTTTTTTCGCCAACTATGGATTACATCCACGCATTCCAGAGTTTCAGTTTTCACCAGTAGTGGAACTACCAGATGCCAATGCTGCTCTCCAACATTTTTCACAAATCTGGAGACAAGTCCATCAGTCTTTAAAGAAAGCTTCACACAGTTACAAAGTTTTCGCTGACAGAAAATGCTCTGCTGCGCCCAAGTTCTCTCCTGGAGATTGTGCCTGGCTGTCTATGAGGAATCTAAGACTCAGAATTCCCACTATGAAATTTGCTCCCCGGTACATCAGACCCTTTCAAATCAAACAGGTCATTAATCCAGTGGCCTGTAAGATGCATCTTCCACCCAACCTACAGATTCCAAACTCCTTTCATGTTTCCTTGCTCAAGCCATTAGTACTCAATCACTTTCATGCCAAATTACCCAAGACCCCACCAGTACAAACTTCTCGTGAAGTAGAATTCGAGATTGGAAAAATACTAGACTCACGTTGGCATCAAGGACATCTACAATATCTCATTGATTTGAAGGGATATGGTCCAGAAGAGAGGTTTTGGTCAAGAGCATTGGACGTTCATGCTCCTAGATTGGTGCAAAACTTCAATTTGAAATTTCCTCAGAAACCCCATGGGCATCCGGAGGCCACCCAAAAAGGAGGAGGTACTGTCAGGAATCGGGCTGCCAGATCACGACGGAGGGTCCAGACAGCCATGCTCCACCGTTTCGGCTCCTGGCTTTGTGTCTGCTCTCCCCGCAGCTGAAGTGACATCCGCCACATGGGTCCCTCTAAGCACTGCTGGGGAGATTAGCTCTGGTCCCTGTTTTACTTACCTGGGCTTGTCTTCATGATAAGGCGCTGCTCCACTCTGTCCATGCTGATTTCTACGGTCATTGGGCACAGCCATCTTGGTCTGATCAGCTGACTCCTCATCTGCCAATCCTGCTCAACTCTGAAGTCAGCTGTGAATATTGTCCAACCAACAGTAGACACTGGGTATATAAACCCTTCCTGGACTTTCAGTCAGTGTCTGTGCAATGTCTCCTAAAGGTTTCCTTTTGGCTCCTGCCGGATCCACATTTGTTCCTGACCTAGCACACCGTTACTGTCTATTTACTGAACCCAGTTCAGTATTGCCAGCCTCCAAGCCATCATTTTACTGAGCATTGTTCAGCTCCTTGCTTCAAGAACTTTTGCTATTTACTGACTGAATCTACTCAGTAAGAACTTTGCCTTTCACTTAGACTCAACCCTGTGCTTCAGCATACAGTCTCCAGTCTCAAGAGTCATTCACGTATCAAGTTCCAAGCTTCTACTTAGTGGAATATTCCTCAGTACAGCTACTGTGAACTCCTGTTGTTTTTTTCCCTGAGTTCTGTTCTACACCAGGACTGGTACTCTGCCTATATCACTCCCCCCTTAGTGCCTAACCCTAACCTCCCCCTGGTGGTGCCTGAACCTAACCCCCCCCACCCGCAACCTAACCCTAAGTCCCCCTGGGGTGCCTAAACCTAACCCCCCCTCCCGCAGCTGATACTTACCTTGCCCGGTCTCCTTACAATCGGGAAGCAGGCTGCCGTAATTCCGACGTTGGCATCCCCAGTCATGTCGGGATTCCGACGCCGGTGTTCTGTCGGTGATCAGGATTCTGGCGTCGGGATTTTGGTAGTCAGCATCCCGATCTTAAGTATATTAACTGCATCTCCATGTACAGTTCTATTGTGATGTGACAATATTCAGAAGATTGTAGGTAAAATTATATTTCCATACAAAAGAGGTTGTGTGACAATAAAAGGACATACACCATACCATAAAGCATTTCATACTCCAAGTTACGGAATCTATCGACACAGCAAAAACCCCAAACATTTCTTACTGTGTAATAATGATAATTTCAGAAAGTACACAACATACTGTACATATGCAATTTGTGCCGTGTGGGCTAGGAGAATTAATACACCTATTATAAGCTCCCATGCAAAAATACAAAAAACAGTATATAAGTGAGAATGAAGAGGTGCAGAAGACTACTGTAGGGAAATGTTTGCTGTTTGCTCAGGTGTTACAGAAGGACAAGGCATCATGCTGTACTACTAATGGGATTACTTTGTTTACATTCCAGTGGATTTTATATGGGAAAGGGTATTTCTAGATGTGTTTCAACAAATGTTAAAGCAAATGTTAAAACAGGCAAAAGTAATAATGACAGCCCCAATGTCTTCTCTTCAACGACATTTCCCTCATTAACCTATACTGTATTTTCTTAAACATTGCAAAATATATCTGTGGCAGTTTTATCCCTTCACCCAAAGAATTACTTGGTTATAGAAAAACAATAGTACCCAAGTTCAACCTGATGCATTGCAAATATGTGAAAATTAGTCTGCTCATTAAGGTACAAAATAACTCATTAATAGTTTAGCACACTCAGAATAGTTCTAAACCTGTTTACCTGTTCTCTGCAGTGTCACAGAATATACTGGAATCCCTTGTGTACATATTTGTTTATAACACTTTTTAAACATGTGGGAAAGCTTAACAAATGGGTTTAGTGTACCCTTTAAAGGGGTTAGAAAGTCATTGATACTGATCATCAAATGTTTAAAATTTTTAAATTATAACTGGTTAACAAGTTTACATCTGTGAATTAGGTTGGTTATGGGAGACCGGCAGTCGGGATGCCGGCCATCAAAAGACCAACATCGACATGCCGATGCTCAGGGGCTAGTTAAGTATCCTAACCCTCCCCCCTTCAAACCCTAAATCTAAACCTCCCTTCTGGCATCCTAACCCAAACGGTCCCCATCTCGCACCCTAACCCTCCCCGTTAGTGCCTACACCTAACCCTTCCCCCCTCTACCCAAACCCTCCCTGTTAGTGCCTAAATGTTACTATCCCCCCTTAGTGGCTAAACCTAACCCTCTCCCTTAGTGCCTAACCCTAACCCCCCCAGTGGTGCCTAACCCAGGGCCGTAACTAGGAGGGGACTGGAGGTGCACGTGCACCGGGTGCACAGCTGTACCCACCGCCAGTGTCCTCTAGCCTGGTGCCGCAGGGAGGCTCCAAGCCGAGGAGCAGCCAGGCAGATCGGACGGTATTGTTTTTTTTTTAATCTAAGCAGCAATTCAGGGGCATTACCATATGAGCAGTGCAGGTGCATTATTATATGGGCACTACAGGGGCATTACCATATGGGCACTACAGGGGCATTACCATATGGGCAGTACAGGGACATTATTATATGGGCACTACAGGGGCATTACCATATGGGCACTACAGGGGCATTACTATATGGTCACTACAGGGGCATTACCTCAGGGGGCATTACTATAGGTGCACTGCTGAAGGGGACATTATTATAGGGGCACTGTTGCAGGGGAATAACCAGGGGGAACGCCAAATTACTGTCTTGCCTCGGGTGACAAAAATCCTAGTTTCGGCCCTGCCTAATCTCCCCTGTCCACAGCCTAACCCTAACCTCCCGTGTCCGCAGCCTAACCCTAACCTCCCCACTCCCAAAGCCTAAACCTAACTCCCCCACGGTGCCTAAACCTACCCCCTCCTCCCCCCTGCGTTGCTAACAGCTAACTTGGCCCTCTTTAATTACGATCGGGATTCTGGCACCAGCATCTAAACTGATCTCGGGATTACGGTGCCGGTGTTCTGGGTGCAGGCTGGGATACAAGCGCTGGGATTTCAAATGCCGGCATCCAGATCGTAGGTAAATTGACTACATCCCCTGTGAATTGACATGTAGAAATGGTATTGTAAAGACTGAACAAAGAAAACAAATATTTGTAGCATACCAGGTATAAATTTGTAGTCTGATGTGGCAGGGTCCTTCTCTAGAGCACAGTTCGACAGCTCAGATTTCTTCTTAGTGATATCTGTGGGTTCTGCACACCGGCTTTCATCTTGTTTGAAATTGAGTAAAGGGGTGCATCCAATAGTATCACTTATGCATAGACATGTGTAAAATGGACTGGGCTGAAAAGACTGGCCATTTTGATAAAGGACACCATTGAGTTCACATCCGACAGCAAATATATCTACAAGTTCAAAGACACACATATCAGTTGCTGGCATATATTATGAAATTGGCAGCACATCACAATTATTATATTCTCCTTTGATGGTGTACTTATGCAGTCTATTAAATGCTCTCTCTCTCTCTCTCTCTCTCTCTCTCTTTCAGGGGTTGCAGAACAGTAGGCATTCAATCTCTAATTCCATTTGCATGACAATTACACCAAAGTTGGAATTCCTCAGGCATCATTGAGAAGAGATTCCAAAAGTGAGGTGATATTGACAAAGAGGTCAGTAACACACTATTTTATTATTTCAAAATACTGTAGTGGTGATGCACTGGACAGATTGTATAGTTTAAGCTTTCCAATGCTAACTATTTAAACTATGCACCCTAACTTAATGTTAACACACAACATACTTGCTAATTTTTTAAAATAATTTCCATGAACACTTTGTTACTGAGCAGGCGCGCATAAACTCATCATGCTGGTTTCAGTCTAGGTGGATCTTGGTGCTCTACAGTCCCCTTCATGTTGTATCTACTGAGTTTAATGATAATTTACTTTACATTTTACAATGTTAAAGATGTATCATGCCTTGATTTGCCACTAGGTAAATCATGTTGACATTTATAACGTGCCATAGTACATTATTAAACAAATCACATTGTTGTACCAAGGTATTTAAAAGTATTAGGTTACAATTACATTTCCCAGCAAGCAGTCGGTATACTTGTTCTACCAGCAATTGTCAAATGAAAACCCCTGGTAGTAAATGGGAAGACTGCAGCATAGCCCTCTCCAGAAATCTGTAACTATCTCTTGCTAGAAAGATTGGCCTGGTCACACTATAATAGGTAATCAGGACACCCTGTCATGTGATCCATGCCCCGCAAGTATTTATAATAGGTGTGCGGTGCACATGGGGGGCCCCACACTGCACACCCTGCACCCATAGTATACTTACTTTGTGCCGGCAAGCGGGTGCCTCTTCTTCTGTGGCACCATCTTCCCAGTGACATCTTCAGGAAGATGGTGCCATGCAGTTAAAGCAAAAACTTTAGGACTGTGCATTGACACCATGGTCACTAGTAACACAGAGAGTTCAGATTCAAAAATTTAATATACTGTAAATAATTGATATCTGTCACAATCTGTGGTATGCAATATGGTAATGGCATATTCTATACAGTAAGGAATCTGTAACATAAGAAATTGGCCAGGCATTATGAATCCCATGTGTTTAAAATCCTTGCCTGGGTGGAGAATCAACTTTCAACATCAGGTACGATGACACATGCATGCGCAGAGTCGGGACCCTGAGACACATCCCCTTTACCTATAAAAGGGGAAATTATTTGGCACTAAGTGCTAGGTGATTGAGTTCCATACCTGGATCATGATGAGCTGGATTGATAATATCCTTGTGTACAAACTTGGCTTGGTCCCTGGAACCTCTGTGTAGATTACTCGTGTACCAACATGGGCCAGTTTACTGGACTTGTCTTGCAATAACCCATGGTGTGACTGATCTGCAGTATATTGACTTTTAGATTCTGCCTGTCTTAATTCTTAAGAAATGTTTTTTGTGCATTAGACCCAGACTGTCCGACTAAGAGATCCGCTACACAGCCTCTGATAGGTGAGCAGTATCATATTTATCTGTCACGATTGACTGTAATAACATGTATTTTCCACTGGGGTTCACTATGTATACTATACATGCACCTGGCAGAATCACCTAGCTAAGATAATGAGGCCAAAGGGACTGCTTACCAGTACACTGAAGTTGTACACACAATACAAGGACAATTAGCTGCCTTACAGCAGAGAATGAAGAGGTGCAGGTAGCCTAGATAATATGAGCTGCACCAGCAGCAGTTGATGCAGAAATAAATGCTCCCCATTATCAATCTGAACCTATTATATTATACAACTGCCAGAAACATGTAAATGGAAATTGGGGTTATTTTTACCATGGTTGCAGCTGGAGGCATCACGCCTCCTGCATGCATTACTTTTCTGAACTGCGTCCATGAACATCTGCATGATCCACTGCCGGCTTGAGTGACGATGGGGTCACTTAAGCCGGTGAACGCAGTTGCTCAAAAGAGACGAGGAAATCTTTGTCAGCCAAAGGAGAACCTGGCCTCTTCCCCTGCACTCCAATGGCGGCAACACACCTCCGTTTGGGGAAATAGAAGCTGTCACCGCCCCCTCCCCACCCAGAAATGGCAGCACTGACAGTCTGCTGCCGCTCTGCGTGCAAACACACAGGACTCGTACTGCACATACGCAAATCGGCACAATTGGAGATGTGCGCTTACTGTTAGGTGAGCGCACATCTCTGAATTAGCCCCTAAATTGATCAGTCTAAAACAAGGGTCTCAAGATAATTTATTGTAGTAGGCGTGTGCTTGTGTGTTAAGGAATTTAGGCCTTGATTCAGAGCCGGACACTCTGACAGAGCGCTCGCTCTGAATCAGGGTCGTCCTTCTTGATTTTTAGAGCGGCCACCCACAGCTATAGCGAGCTGCCAGGAAGATGGTTGCGATGGTCAAGACCATCGCGACCATCGGGCTTGCGACGAGACCCTTGTGGTAGGGTCTCGTTGCCGCAAGCCCTGGAGTGCTTTCGGCTCAAACAGAGCCGAAAGCACTCCCACTGACATCACTTGTGATGTCAGTGGGGCTGGCCCCAGACGGTAGGCGTTCCCATGGGAACGCGTCCATCTGGGCAGCCACACCCCCGGCACGCCCACCAAAGGGAGCGTACTGTCACTCAACATTGACAGCAAGCCCCCTGTGGTACGAGACCCGGAGCGACGGTTTGCCCGTCGCTATCCGGGTCTCGCGCATGCGCACGACGGAGCCGGCTCCGTCGTGCGCATGCGCACTGGGCCACCATCGACCCGCTTGCCAGCGCTCACGAGCGGGTCTGAATCAGGCCCTTAGACTGTAAGTTCCAATGGGGCAGGAACTAACATGAATGACAAAGCTTCGCTGTGTAGAATCGTGGCTCTATTTAAATAAAATGATAATAACTACTACAACATTGACCATTGGTTTACAAAGCTTTTTTACAAACAACTAACCAATAGTGGGTTATAATTTTGAAATAATTGGAATTATCTTACTGTGTACCAGGAGACACTATTGATTGATTATATCTACATACACAGACTCTGAGGAGTAAATTTACTAAAGTGAGCGTTTTTAGAAGTGGAGATTTTGCCCATAGCAACCAATCAGATTCTACTTAACATTTAACTAGCACCTTCTAGAAGATAATAGCTAGAATCTGATTGGTTGCTATGGGCAACATCTCCACTTTTAAAAACTCTTGCTTTAGTAAATTTACCCTTGAGAGAGGTCCTAGTGGTTTCGATTTATGGTGGAGGAAAATTTGTTGTTGGAAGCATCCACACCAGGGTCCAAGATTCCGATCTTTACCCATTTATTATAAAAATCCAAAAAGGAAAAAAATTAGAAAGTTACTTACATTTACAAATTCCAACTTCAAATTTAGGCGAATCAGTGGAGTAATCACAATATAGACCTCTATGGTGATCACAAACATCTGCTTCATTACAAATGTCCCCCAGCTGTTTAGCACAGATTTTACAGCATCCACAGCCATCCTTGACCAGACTTACTCCCACCGGACATGTGCGCTTATGTGAGCATTTGCATGGCCAGTGACAAAACTCCTTGCGCTGAGCAACCATTGACTCTGCTGCTATGTCCCCAGTCATCACTGAATTTACAGTCTCTTCAGCACTGCAAAGAAACTGGAACACATTACACCGAATGAGAATATGGACCACACATTCATTATACATGTAGTTTATCTTAAACTGAACTGCTAGTAAAGGCCCCCATACATCAGCAATTGATTGCAGCAATTGTGCAATTTGCAATCGATTGTGTATAAAAATCTTTCCCTTTTTCAAACGATTGCAGATTGCAGAATTGCCACAATCGATTGAAAAAGAGAAAGATTTTTATACACAATCGATTGCAAATTGCAAATTTGATTCTATCAGTGAATGTATACATCAGTTCTTTCACCATGGACAAATACATAACATGTAGCTGCAAGCCAAATGAATATAAAGTACATCATGTATTTACTACAAAAAAACACCCCCTGCTATTACCAAACTCATACAAACATTCTCGGCTCTTGATTTCTCAGAGCAAGACCTTATGCAGCCCATTCACCTCCCTTGTCATCTGTATTTCCCACGGACCGCTAGCCTATCAGCGGCCACTTTACATGTAGCGGCTGCTTATTGGCTGTTTACCAATATAAAGCGTCCGCTGATTGGCTAGCGGGCCGTGGAAGATACAGATGGCAACGATCATCTATCATTTTGCGTAGTGTAAGTATATGTGACAACATATACTTACACCTGTCCGCCTTAGATCGGTTCACTCGTTTTGATGATGGTGAGTATGGGATCTTTATTCCAGGTACTCCCATTGGATTCTACATGGACAAGGGGACAGATCACCTGGTAGCAGGTAAGTTTGTGTGAGTGAGGTAGGTGAATGTAATAAAGTTGTACTTTAGATGGTGTGTGTACTGTTTTTTTTTTTAACTATTTATTTTACAGTGGGGGTACGGATGCCAGCTGCCTGCTGGCACTTGTAGTTCCACAAGTGCCAAATGGCAGACATGCTGGCACCTGTAGTTCGACTAAAATACAATAGTTTCTACATTTTTACACCATTATTACCCCCATACCCACTGGTCCAGGGGTGTGGGGAAGAGCCCCAGGCTTCAGACTAAGCCTGGGATGTTGGGAGAGGGGGGGTCCCCACCTCCCCTGAGATCTCCGGCTTGGGCTGACCAGCTTGGGGTGTTAATGCTTTGGCCGGGGAGACCCGGTGATAGTCTCCTGGCTGTGGCATTACACCCCGGTCAGTTTGGGTCCAGTACAGGCTTAAAATATAAGGGGACCCCTACGCATTTTTTCCCCCCTATATTTAAAACCAGGACTGGCCCTGCAGCCAGGTGCTGGTTCCTAGATTACGGGGGAACCCTACATGTTTTTTTCCCTGTAATTTTAGGAAGCAGGACTGGCTGAGCAGCCAGGGGCTGGTTATGCTTTTTGGGAGACCCTACATAATTTTTTTTTAAATAAACACTTTAGATTTGGTATACAGGCAAAAACATACACAAATCACACTGATCTTTGTATGTTTCTGCCAAACTCATAGCTCAGAAGGTGGAGTGTTAGAAACTTAAATTTATCAGCGAGATTGCTACAATCTCACCCGAGATTATAATCTCGATTCTTTTTAAATTACCGAGTTACATCTTTTCATGAAAAGTACTTCTGAGTTTGCCCGATAGTGAGTTGATTCGAGTTTGCGAACTCACCTGAGTTTTACAGTGAAAAGAGATAAATCTCTCTCAAACTCACACAAGTTCATCTTTAGTAAATTTGTGAGTTGAAAAAAATGACTAAACTCACCCGAGATTGCCATCTCGACTAAACTTGAATCTTAGTAAATTTACCCCCTAGTCTTTATTGTTATCAGTGCACACTTACACCAGCCCTATCCTTGGTGCAAGAGAAAACAGGTGTATTGCCACATACACACAACTCTGCATTTCCATCTAAACATCCTTGCTAAACTTTGCCTGTATGTGAACGCCCTGTTACCACAAAATTAATCCCCTTCAGCCACAAGTGAAAATGTGATGTGACTGAGTTGTGTACAAAGCTGACTTGCCGTTAGATGCAAGCTCTCGGTTCTGGGGTATACGCCATACTTGCCTACCCTCCCGATTTGGTCGGGAGCCTCCTGAAAATCGGGTGCCGCTCCCGACCTCCCAGGAAGACAGGCAAGTCTCCCGACCTGCGGCGACGTGTCTGCACCCCACGAACTTTTAAGTATAAAGCCCGGCGGCGGGGGGGGCGTGACGCGATTCGCGCTGAATCGCGTCATCATGGCTCTGCCCCCTGCTCCACAATGCCATTAATATCGGCATTGTGAAGAGGGGGCGGAGCCATGATGATGCGATCGTGCTGTCACGCCCCCATGCTCCGCCCCCAATGACGAGTCGCTGCCGGGTGCCGCTCCCTTTGACGCACCCCCCCCCCTGGTCTGTAAGCCCGACAGCTCCCTCCCGGAAGGAGGGAGCTAAATGTCGGCAAGTCTGGTATACGCAGTGTGAAAAGTGAAAACACACAAGATCCATCACAAAGCTTAAGGCCCCCATGCATCAGCAATTGATTGCAGCAATCGTGCAATTTGCAATCGATTGTGTATAAAATTCTTTCCCTTTGTCAATCGATTGTGGCAATTCTGCAATCTGCAATCGATAGAAAAAAGGAAAGATTTTTATACACAATCGATTGCAAATTGCACAATTGCTGCAATCAATTGCTGATGTATGGGGGCCTTTATTTGCATTCAACTTAGCATTGGCCCTTTAACGTTGCTTTTTAATGGGGAGCTTTGTGGCTTTAGTAGCAAACACGTGAAATAAATGAGCCCAAATGACCAAACTTACTCAACACATGCATATGAGTGCTTCACTCGCAGATATTGGCACTCCACTGACACTTATCACCCCCTCCCCCTAAAACAAATGACAACATATGCCAGAAAATGAGCATTTAGCACATAGGCTCAAAAAGGGCTGAAAAATAAACTGATTTAGTGTCAGATTTTTCTGCATGCAATAATAATGTCAGCTGTATAAATTATGCTTTTTCAAAGACTCATCTGCACTAATGAAATTAAAGATTAAATGAAGATTTAAGTATGGACTCTCTGTACTGTAAAGCGGGTGCTGTATTTAATGTTATAAAAGGGCAAATATTTCATAAACAAGCAGTGCTCTTACAGAGAAGAACTGGTCGGCTAATCATGAATTATTACATTTTTAAAAAGGACAGAAATCTGCAAATCCCACCAATCAGTGCTAACGGAATAAGGGAAGGAAAGAAGGTTTTACAGTGCAGCTTTTAGGTACAGAAGATGTCAGCCATTTCTGCAGCCTTAATGAACTAAGTATAACTAACCATGCTCAGATAAAGACAAATAAATAAATGATTGAAAACGTACCTGTTGATAGTATGCAATAAGGAGAGAAAATAGGAGCCACTGCATGTTCTTGAAGCCTGAAATATAAGTGAATGATGAAAACTCTGCAAAGCTGAATATGAGACTGTACACAAAGCTCCCCTCTGTCTCCTCTGAGCACACATAGATCGTCACACACATGCATTCAGCAGTACAGTCATCTGCGTCATGTACCCACAGGCTCGGGAGGCTTCTCACTCAACTCTTTGCTTTTCCCTTATTTTTGTACTTTGTTTACTGTTTGTACGAAAATGTGATTAAACCTGGAATATTTTTTTTTTTTTAGTTGGATTGTCTAGGGTGTAATTAATTATATCATTTATTTTAAATAGTTTTTCGTAATGTTTATCATGGCTTAATTTCATATTTCTGCTTTAGTGATTACTTTACAATTTATTATTATCACTTATATAACACACCAGAAAGGTCCACAGCGCCATGCAGTGCTTAATGGAACAAAACAACATAAAACACAGTGAACAAACAGCATTAAATGACATAGGCCCTCATTCAGAGCCGGACGCTCTGAGCAGAGCGCACGCTCTGAATGAGGGCCGTCCTCCATAATTATGGAGCGTCCTCCTGGACGCTCGTATAGCTGTGGGTCACCACCCACAGCCTATACGAGCGTGCAGGTTGATGGCCGCGATGGTCTTGACCATCGCGACCATCGCCACTGCGAGCCGGAGCCTGCGGTTGAGTCTCTCAACCGCAAGGCCCGGAGTGACTTTGGCTCTATCAGAGCCAAAATCACTTCCACTGACATCACTAGTGATGTCAGTGGGCCGGCTTCTAGACGGTAGGCGTTCCCTTGGGAACGCCCCCGTCTGGGAGGCACGCCCCCGGCACGCCCACCAAAGGGGGCGTGCTGTCAATCAACATCGACAGCACGCCCCCTTTGATCAGACACAACGAGCGAAGGAAAGTCCTTCGCTCATCGCGTCTGGCGCATGCGCATGACGGAGCTCCCGCCGTCGTGCGCATGCGCAGTGCACACCATCGATCCACTTGCGAGCGGACAGCCGCTTGCGAGTGGGTCTGAATCAGGCCCATAGTACATTCGGGAGATGGGTCTAAGGAGCATAGCAGCAAGAAACAAGTCTGTGCCCAGGTACATGGGCACAATAGAAATGGCCTGTGATGCTGTAGGAGGAGACAACATGTCTGATTCAGAGTTACACACAAGTTGGCCGCTAGTGCGCCCACACTGCATACTGGGAAAATAAATGTGGCTCTTTACCTCTTTTCAGAGTTGGCCATATTTATGCTGCTGCTGCTCTGGCTCTATCCATCTGCTATTGAAAGTAGCCATCCTCATTATCAGCATGTATTTGCACCAGCCCTATTCCTGGTCCAAGCCAACCTCTGTGCATGCTTAACTCTCAGTGGGGCAGATGTATGAAGCTCTGGAAAGTGATAAAGTGCAGAGTGATAAACGACCAACCAATCAGCTCACAACTGCCATGTTACAGGCTGTGTTTGAAAAATGACAGGTGGGAGCGGATTGGTTGGTCATTTATCACTCTGCACTTTATCACTTTCCACAGCTTCATACATCTGCCCCAATAGCCTAAAAATGTCAGTATTGGGACATGGACTGGTCAGGCACTTCTTAGCTCCAAATTCAAAAATACTGAGCATATAAAATCAAGCTCTGTGCAAAAACTTGTGCCAGAGTGTTAGGTCATAGATCAGGCACCTTTTACCTTAGTATCTGCCTTCTGTGTACCAGTTTTCTGCTTGCTTCTGACACTGTGCTTGTGCCCCTGACTCTGGATTTTCCTACCAATTCTGAAATTGTGCTTCTGTGTGTATTTTGTTTCTGAACCTGTGCCTGTGTCTCTGATCTCTCCCTATGTTTGACCACTCCACAGATTACGCTCCTGTACCTCAAATTTGTACCTACTGCAGCATCTCCTGGCCAGTCACATTACGTGAGCAGTTAGAGGGCCATGGCCTGCAGGTTCCTGGCAGTGAAGCCCATAACACCTTGCCACAGTTCGTGAAGAAGGAACTAGGAGGACCTTTAGATTCCTTACCGCAACACTGTGAGCGCTAACCCTTAAAGGACTGAAAGTCCATACATCTTACTTGTAATGTGGCAAAATTTCAGATACACAACGACACAAACCAGAGGAGAGAAGAGGAAAGGTAAATATGGATACCATTAGTGTAGAGGTTGGAAGTGAAGGCTGAAAGTTCACCAAGCGCAGAAGTGCACAGAGAGTTGAGAAGGGGGCTGAAAACGGATGCTTGTGGAACCCTGACGGGAAGAGGTAGAGCACAACAGGATGAGTCAATAGTAGAGATAGATAAAGAGCATAGTTGGAAATGTAGGGGGTAAAATAGGAGAGAATAATGTCATGGAGGTAAAAGGAATACAGAGTATGCAGGAGGAGAGGGTGGTGTATGAAATTAAGAGGTCCAAAAGGATGAGGCTGTGGTAAACGGCCCACTCAAAATATATATTGGTTGAAGATAGATAGATAGATAGATAGATAAAGGCAGAATGATGTGAGTTTTTAAGGATGATGAGAAAGGCAGAATAATGAGAGTTTTTAAGGATGACTGAGACAAGAACATGATTACCTTTAAGGAGATTGTACTGGAAGAATGGGACAAGTTTAAGAGATGGATGAGGTGGGAGCAGTCATTAATATTAGGTAATGGATAACATTTCCTATGCAGATGTTGCTTTCTATTGCATTTTTTGTTGGAATTTTTGACATAAGTAAGCAAAAGATCAGTGAATAATAATATAAGGACCAGTAATAATAATCCAATAAATATATAATGCAACATATAGGGAGCAAGGACAGGAGGTTTGGGTAAAAAATATTTATAATCTATTATAGTACAGATAGTAGCGGTCATACTTTGCAGCCTGTCCCTGAACTAGAAAGACCTCTGAATTTATTTTTATATTTTTTCATATTCATCCTCATTGTCTTGGTCCTTGGAATATATGTGTAACACTCTCTAGGGAATGGTATTGGTAAATACACCCCTCTCTGTGTTAAAGATTGCTGCCTGTTGCAGATACTACATGTCTGAGAACCTGAGAATAGGTTTTAAGATAACGGAGGGGCTGGTTAGGAAGACACGCAGAGGCTTTTGGGCGGGTGTATAGCTGCATATTTTTTACAGGTGATGGGAATGACCATGGGCACTAGGTTCGCACCTAGTTTTGCCAAGCTGTACATGGGCAACTTTGAACAAAAATATATTTGGGACAGCCCGTTCAGTGCGAACCTAGTGTACTATGGCCATTACATAGGCGATTTGTTTATTATTTAGGATGGGGATGAGAGTTCTGCACTTGATTTTATCACTTTTCTAAACAATAATGATCACACCTCACATTCACCCATTGTTTTCACCAGAATACAGTAAACTTTTTGGATTTGACTATATCCTCGGAGGGCTCTAGACTTTCCTCTGTAAATTAAAAAAAAAGTGCTGTAGATACAAATAATTTTTTCCACTTTACCAGTGGACGTTATAAGCCATGGCTTCAAAACTTACCACAGAGTCAATTTAATATACTCCGCCACAATTGTTCCAAAATTGAGACCTTTAGAACCCAAACAGATGTCTTATTATGTGACTTCGAAAAAAGGGGCTACCCAAAAACACTGTTAAAATAAGCATTAGAAATTGAAAGATCTAATTTATTAATTCCTAATCAAACTAGAAAAAAATTATAATAATAATTGTTGTCAACTAGAGTCAGAATCAAAAATATACAATAATTCCAAATGTAATAACAAATCAAGAGAAATAAAAAATATATATTGATTAGCAACTTCAGTATATTATAACAAGATCCCATACTAAATAGGAACATAGACTCTAGATTGAAAGACATTTTTAAAAAGAATAGGAACCTGAAAAATATTCTGGCCCTTCTGTTCTGAAGAAACCTAGAACAATACCCAATTTAGCTGTTAACTGGTTACATCCGCCACTAAAGGGGTATTACCAATGTGGGCATACAAGGGGGATTACCTGCAGCTATATGGTAAACAAAACAGTGGTGGAGAAAAATTTAAGATCAATGAATTTATTATCTGTGACACCTCTTATTGTATATACGTATTGCAGTGCCCATGTGGAGAACTACACATTCTTTAACAGTAAGATTTAGAGAACACAGACTAAGGGGTCTATTCACCATTGATATTTTTACATAAAAAATGCGGAAACTATGATTTCTGTATTTTTTACGTAAGTCCCCTATTCAGCAAGGGGATAATGGAGAAGATAACGCAATTATCTTCTCCATTTCTTCCCATCTCGCAGAGTTCCGCACTGTAGGGATCAGCCATTGATATCTACAGTGCTTTAACACTTTTTGCTATTCAGCAAAGCAAAAAGTGTTAAATCACTCGATAAATATGTACTTCATATAACGCCAACTCAGAAAGGCGTTACATGAAGAAAATACTTATATTTCCTGAAAACTGCAGGGACAGTGGGACATTTTTCCATAAGTCCCTGCAGCATTTTGTAAGCCCACCCAGTCTCCGTCCTTGTTTCCCGGTAATTGGCAGCAGGTAAGTAAATTTAGAGGCTTTTAATCCCCCCGAAACTGATTGATATGTGTATACAGGCTTTATACTAGCCTGAATACATGTATATTTATGTGCTATTATATTTAACATTTATATATAAATGTTAAATATAAAAGCACATAAATATGCATGTATACAGGCTAGTATAAAGCCTGTATACACATATCAATCAGTTTTGGGAGGCTGGAGCTGTACTTACCCCTCCGCGGTCACCGGGAAGCCAGGACGGAGACTGTTCCCAAGCGCATGACTGAGCATGCGCAGGGAACAAAAAGAAGGGATTATTTTCGGAATCCCGAAAACAATCCCTTCTGTGGCATCGCAGGGACAGCCTGTTACCGCAACCGCTGTCCCTGCTGAAAATATTGCTGCATAGCTTACTTATTTTATCAAAAGGAACAAAATGAATGGAGTGAAAACCACTCCATTAAGGCTGCGCATTTAAGTAGATGAATCAGGACACAGGTATACATCAAAATATTAATTTTATTCCACACTAAAAAAGGATATCTAAACCCTCATTAAAATGTTTGCACATAAATACATCACATCACTTGTGGTTGTGATTCTATTTGGCTTAAATATTTTAAGCTTTTATAAGAGCTAACACAGGCTCTTTAGGTGTTGCTGCTGAGATTTGACAATTTATATATTTTCACTTACACACTACTATCGCCTAATTTTTGTGTTTTGTAGCTGGGAGAGCAGGGAAAGGAGGGTGGAGAGCGAACAAAAGAAGTTGAAAGGGAGAAGTTGGAAGACCGCAGACATCTTTGGGGAGAAACATAGAGCTGGGAAGCAGTAATGTAAGTCTTGCGCACCCCCGGCAGGGGGAGAATGGCGAGGCCGTGGCAGATGCCACAATGCCCATCTAACGCCTAAGGAGAGAGGTCTGAATAGAGATCTCTGAGATAAAGCATGTGAGAGACTACAGAGACAGAGCTGGAAGTTTACAGTATGAACAGCCCAGTAAAGTTTTCAGGACCCATGGGGGGGGTAAGAGATGCAATTATATGTGTTGATGGGGAAGAGGAGATTCCCAGGAGCTTTACTGTTAGGGGACAAGATGAGTCCCTTATGCATAAAAGCCCCCCATCCCCCAGCAGCCATTAAAGGAGGTCACTGTGGTAGCAGTGTGGCTATAGGAGCCATTCCTGTAGGAGAGGGATTGACTGCAACTGAGATTGTGATAGCTGCAAAGGAAAAGTCTGTATAGTGCTGTCCCATGTGAAGGAAAAGTGGAGCAGAGAGAGATAGAATGGTGTGAGAGACTCTGTATATTGCCTTAGAAGAGACAAAGAAGAGGCAGAGGCCCTGGTTCAGAGCCGGACGCTCTGACAGAGCGCTCGCTCTGAATCAGGGCCGTCCTTCTTGATTTTTAGAGCGGCCTCCTGGCCGCTCGTATAGCTCTGGGTGACCACCCACAGCTATAGCGAGCGGCCAGGAAGATGGTCACGATGGTCAAGACCATCGCGACCATCGGGCTTGCGACAAGACCCTTGTGATAGGGTCTCGTTGCCGCAAGCCCTAGAGTGCTTTCGGCTCAAATAGAGCTGAAAGCACTCCCACTGACATCACTTGTGATGTCAGTGGGGCCGGCCCCAGACGGTAGGCGTTCCCATGGGAATGCCTCCGTCTGGGCAGCCATGCCCCCGGCACGCCCACCACAGGGGGTGTGTTGTCACTCAACATCGACAGCACGCCCCCTTTGGTATGAGACCCGGAGCGACGGTTTGCCCGTCGCTATCCGGGTCTCGCGCATGCGCACGACGGAGTGGATGCATTAATTAGCATTTATTTGGGGTTTTGTCTATTTCTGTTTGTTAATTGGATATTAAGAAATATACCAATCCCAAAAAACTTTTAATTCACAAACAATAGTCCCTATATTTTTCAAGTTCACAAATACATGTTTTTTTTCTTTTTGTTGTTTTTAAATTGAAAGTGTTTTTTTGGTTGTGGAACTGCACATCCCAGCATTCCAGAGTAAATACATACCTTTTTTGCAATACTGTTGCAGGCCAGGGCCGGATTTGTTGTACCATAGTAGTTTTTTTTTTTTTTTTTTATGTTGGAAGAAGGTACAAAAAACATTATGTCATTGAAAATTAAATATTTTATTTATTTTTGGGGGGATTTTTTAGAATTCAAAATCCATAATATTCACATTTTTGAAAAATGCATCATTGAACATATATTTTTAAACATAAAAAAAGCAAACAATTTAATTCATTAAAAATACATGAATTTCTGGATGAATTTGGTTTTGGATTACCATCTGAAAATTAAGATGTGGACACACTTGCAGATGTGGGTGAGGAAAGTGTGCCTGTGCTGCCACCAGATGTGCCTCCTCCACCTCCTACAAACACATCACCTCAAAATGTGGCAGGCCCATCACATGGAACGATACAAAATCAAGATATTCCTTGTGGGTCTTTCCTGGGGCACTAACCAGATTACATTTTTGGACATACATTTGGAAAGTTCTGGGTGAAATAAATTCCAGATCATCAATCGGATTTCTTCTTCTTTGCAGCCGATTCTGGTAAGCTGAATTTACGGATCCGTGTGGACCGTCTTGGACCCTGCTGGGTTCTCAGTCCAGCCACAGCAGGGCACTGGTCCACCTCACCTTCCATTGGGCCAGTCACATTTTCTTTGATCTCCCTGACATCTTGGCTTTTGGACCTTAGTAAGGAGTTTTGCTCCAACATGCTGGCCTGGACAGCCTCCATGGCTGCTGATTGCCTTAACACTGCCACCCTAAGCCCATCCAGGACTTGGGTAAGGGTGGCAGTGGAGGATGGGGGAGGCACAATTGATGGAGGTTGTGCTGTCACCCCATCCATCTGCAGGCTTTCAGCCATGTCACGTCCTAAAAAATGGTAAAAAAAAAAATTCTTATAATAAAGTAATACAAAAATAGACAGATACAGAGACAGGTGTATGCAAATAATTACCAAACTCAGCATGTGGGTCATCTTGTGGAAGCTCCTGATGGTCTAGTTTTGCCTCCACCACTATACTCCAATCTAAGGCCCCCAAAAGTAGATGTTGCCTTTTGGTCAAAGCCAAGTTGTCAGGGATGGGACCCCATGGCCCATTAAAGTGTTTTCTCCGCAAATTCAGCTTCGTCTTGAGTCGACTGCAAAGGTCACTCCACCTTTTGATAAATTTAGTTTCAATTAGTTTTATGCAAAAACATTTTGTTATGAGTGATATAGATATATTGAAAATTTGGCTAACATTTTTAAGTTGAACTAATTATTGGTTTTGTAAACAAGAGTAAAATAAAAGATTTCGTCGCCAGTATCCCAAAAAAAGAAATTTTATGATAAAGCTTACTTTTAACGAAGAAAAGATGCCTTAAGAAGACTGGAGTGCTTCCGATTGATGATCTTTGCAAATTTCACCCAGATTTTTTTCCTTACAGAAAAAAGGAATCTTACATCCGAAAGTGATCTGGTTAGTGCCACCTGGATGAGGGTATCTGTAACCCGACCAGGTTTAACTTGACCTTGTATCGTTCCATCTGATGGGCCACATTTGGAGGTGATGTGTTTGTTGGTGCTGGAGGAGGATCATCTGGTGTGGGCTCATGCACACTTTTCTCTGTCACATCTGGAAGTGAGTCCACAACTTCAATTTCTGATGCAATTCCAAAACCAAATTCGTCCAGAAACTCATGTCTATCAATCATGCAGTCCTCTACACTGGCCCCCTCAGAATCCATATCTGCAAATGTAAAAAAATCTGGCGTTGCTATTTATAGCAATATGCGTACGCGCCTGCTACTGTGCGCCACTCCCACGCAGTGCACTACGCAATGCACAAGCGACCAACACACCCTTTAAAAGCGCCCCTCACAATTCCAAACACTTTCACAAGGAGCTGTGTAGTGTTGGGAGAGTCCTACTGGCCGCACAGGCATATCCTAGCTGTGGAATGAGGTGAGTCACATGATGTATGATAGGTGTTGTGTTGTTATAGATTTATTAAATCAACAAATGTCCTGTGTTTATCCTCCATTTTTGAATGGTCAACCAATCAGACTGCACCCTAGATGATATAAAATTTGCACACTGTAATATTTGTCATTGCCATAAAGAGATCCTCCAATTTTAGTAGACGGGAGCTGCGCGTCCTCACAGACATTATGGACCGGCGCCTGGGGCCCGTGGGCCCGCATGTGCCCAATTGCATAAAAATGCGGAGGTGAGGAGGAGGCTCTGGTGCATGGGCTTCCACTGTACTGTTGTGCAGCTGGAGAGGAGATGGTCCGATCTCCGGAGGCGGACCCCGGCCCTCCTGGATCAATTGCGGGCGGATAATCGCCAAAGTAATGCGTTGTATATGCATTGCGTGGTGTATGCTTTGTGTTGTGTATGCCTTTCTGTGTGTGTGTGTGTATGTTTATGGTATATTTACTGTTTTTGATGGCCTGTTTGTTAGCTTAATTTTAAGGTCTGCAGACATTAATATTTTTTAGAAAATGGCTGCCAACAAGTTTTAAGTCCTAATTTCAATACTGTGTTTAAAAAGTTAGCACAACTGTTGTAGTCATTAGGTGTGTGTGTTGGTGTGTGTGAGTTTGTGTGTGTGTGTGTGTGTGGGATTATTTGTAAATCAACATGGTTTCTGACATATGTGTTTAAATGTAGAAGATGGCTGACAATTTGAGTGTCAGGCTACAGTTTACGCAGTGTCTCTGGATCACATGGGTGACACAGCAGTCTGTATGTAATCCCCTGTTTTTGTTTTTTTGGCTTAAAAAAAAAAACCTTGCTCATGCCTTTGCTCTGCTAAACCGGGGAGATCTGGATATGATGTTTTTTTACATTTAAATTTTTTTTTTAACTTTTAGGATTACGTCAAAGAAAAAGGTCTCGCCAAGCTGAAACACCACCCACCCCTGAAGATGCCTCCCCCCAACCATCCTCCCCACCCACCCCTGGAGATGCCTCCCCTACCCACTCCTCCCCACCCACCCTTGAAGATGCCTAAACCACCCACTCCTCCTCACCCATCCCTGAACCTGCCTCCCCCACCCTCTCCTCCTCAACCATCCCTGAACCTGCCTCCCCACCCTCTCCTTCTCACCCATCCCTGAACTTGCCTCCACCACCCACTCCTCCTCACCCATCCCTGAACCTGCCTCCCCCCACCCTCTCCTCCTCACCCATCCCTGAACCTGCCTCCCCCCACCCACTCCTCCCTATCCACCCCTGAGGATGCCTCACTCACCCTCTCCTCCTCACCCATCCCTGAACCAGCCTCAACCCACCCCTGAGGATGCCTCACTCACCCTCTCCTCCTCACTCATCCCTGAACCTGCCTCCCCCACCCTCTCCTCCCCACCCATCCCTGAATTTGCCTCCCCCACCCTCTCCTCCTCACCCATCCCTGAACCTGCCTCCCCAACCCACTCCTCGGGAAGCTCTAATTGGGCTGCTTCCGCCCAAGAAGTGCTGGACCAAGGACATGAAGGTACTTTTGTCACAGATGCCATTATGCAATGTATATCTAATTTAGGAACCAGAAAAGAATGCAATGTGTAAGCAGCATTAACCTCAGTAGCCAATGTGAAACACTGTGCAGTACTATCTGGCGAAGGGATACACACCAATTATTCATGGCTATGGTGGGTGGTTTTATGTCAAACTGTTTGGTTTTAAGAACAAATACTTATTAAATAATTTTTCTTTTCCTTTACATTTCAGTTGAACAAGAGGAGCCACTTCAGGAGGTTCTAAGGAGGGAGGTGGCCACAATAGCCACATGTGTCCAATATATTTTGGAGGCCATTCGACGCATACAAAATGCGCTTAAAAATTTCTGTTGAATAAAAAATAAAAAAAATAATCTTTTGCCAAAAAAAGGTGTGGTGTTTTTATTAAAAGGTCAAATATTCTATAAGTAACATCTTAATAAAGTAGAACTATCTGATTCAATGTTTGCATATATATGTGATTTTAATTTGTACATATATATATATATTTTTTTTATTTTATTATTTAAATCAAATATACGTATAGATATATATATATATATATATTTTTTTTTTTTTTAAATTTGGGTTGGTGTATATATATATGGAAAAGAGGTTTAAGAAGACATGCGCCTGATAGTGTAGTATTTAAAAGAATAGTACAGAGTGCTCGTAAGAATAAGTGTGCATACCAAAAATAAACACTTTTAAGCTTATCTGTGTTCCAGGGATGAGTAGTCCACACTGGATAAGTTTAGATGGGATGTCATCAACTTGATCACCTTAGGGGAAGCTTATATAAGCTCATGGGAGAGAGAGTATATATAGTGTATAGTATTTTTGCAAATGATGTAATAATTATAAGTAGAGGCTGCGTACCGGATAATGCTGAGTAAATAGCCCGTAGTATGTTCTCCTCCAGGGACCGCCTAATACCCTCTAGGAATCCCTCTTAGGTGCTTGGATGTTCAGTGTATGAGAGCTGAATACATATGCAATCTCTCGTCAGTATATTCCAAACAGGGGATTTTATTAGGTTTACAGGGTATGGGGGAACATAAAACAAGATATAAAAGAATAAAAAATGGCTTATCTTATATAAGGGTACCCAGTCCTCTTTACATAACCAAGGATACAGAGAGCCTGGGTCTGCTGGCCTCAACGCGTTTCGTCCCTTCAGGACTTCCTCAGGAGTAGTGTGGGTCATTGGAGTGCCTTCTATTTATCCCCTGGATAGGGGGAGGTGTGCTGCTGCACTTTGGCACCAAAAACGGCAAAAAAAAAATATTTTTTTTTCTTCCTTTTTATGATGTCATCAGTGACATCGCGAATTCCCGCAAAAAACAGCAGATTGCCATAGAAGAAATGGCTCTATATACTTTTCAGTGGCTAAATTGCTAGCCTGGGTAGGTATATGTGTAGTGGGGACATTAAAAGGCAGGCTAGAAGGTCTAATTCCTTGTAGCAGCGGCCATTTTGTTGGTGGGACAGAAACTGTACCCACATGGCGGTGGCCATTTTAATAATGCAGAAAAACTGCATTTGAATAAGCAGTGGCCATCTTTTGGGTTAGAGAAAGCTAGCAAGATATAGAGATACACAGGCGGCCATTTTGTTAGTGGGATAGGATACCAAACCCACTATGTAGCAGTTAAATTGGTGCCAAAAATAATTAATATATAGAAATCATACTTTAGGAAAAAAGGGGAATAATAACTGGTTGTTTACAGTCTAAACATAGCTAATGCAGCACAAATATTAGGTACAGTAAAGCATAATCGCAGTACCGTGGATTATGAATGCCATAATACATAATAACAAAGAATAAAAAAATAAAACATATAAATAAATGATACAGCAAACCACATATAAAGGGAACTAAAAGGAGAATATTGCCACCTCCTTATGTATATGTACGCTGTTATGGCAAATACTTACAAGCCTTAAAACGTTCTGTTTAGTATGAGACCATAAAAACTTTAAAAGCAACAAAAAAGTAGTTATGTCACATAAAACAGACACACATCATGTAAAATTAGAATAAAAATTGCGGTTAAAATATTGGTAGCCGTTAAAATATTAATAAAGTGAGCAATAAAACCAGGTTATAGGAATGGAGCTATTTCATAGCTATCATTTAGTCCATTAGGTTGCAGTGTATTGGGTTCGAAAATCCAAAACATTTCTCGCTGTGAGAGTTTGCCACCTCTTGCACCTACTTTCACAAGTTCAATACCTTTAAAGGTTAAGAGTTCTGGATTCGAATCATGGCACATTTTAAAATGTTTGGACACTGAATGACTTTCAACCTTATTCCTTATGTTACTTACGTGCTCCTGGATTCTATGTTTCAAATTTCTTTTAGTTTTGCCCACATATTTCAATTGGCAATGACATTCCAGTACATAGATAACTGAAGAGCTGTTACAATTGATGAAATCTTTAATCTTGTAAGTTCTTGAGCTTTGAAGGTTGATGACAGTTTTTCTATTAGGATGGAGATGCTTACACATATTGCACTTTCCACACTTCTATGATCCAACACATTTCAATACGTTTTGTTTGGTGGGGACCGTGTGTCTCAGCATACTTGGAGCTAAAATGTCCTTTAAGTTTCTGGCTTTTTTTAAAATATTTTAACCGCGATTTTTATTCTAATTTTACATGATGTGTATCTGTTTTATGTCACATAACTACTTTTTTGTTGCTTTTAAAGTTTTTATGGTCTCATACTAAACAGAACGTTTTAAGGCTTGTAACTATTTGCCATAACAGTGTACATATACATAAGGAGGTGGCAATATTCTCCTTTTAGTTCCCTTTATATGTGGTTTGCTGTATCATTTTTTTATATGTTTTATTTTTTTATTCTTTGTTATTATGTATTATGGCATTCATAATCCAAGGTAGTGCGATTATGCTTTACTGTACCTAATATTTGTGCTGCATTAGCTATGTTTAGACTGTAAAAAACCAGTTATTATTCCCCTTTTTTCCTAAAGTATGATTTCTATATATTAATTATTTTTGGCACCAATTTAACTGCTACATAGTGGCTTTGGTATCCTATCCCACTAACAAAATGGCAGCCTGTGTATCTCTATATCTTGCTAGCTTTCTCTAACCCAAAAGATGGCCACTGCTTATTCAAATGCAGTTTTTCTGCATTATTAAAATGGCCACTGCCATGTGGGTACAGTTTCTGTCCCACCAACAAAATGGCCGCTGCTACAAGGAATTAGACCTTCTAGCCTGCCTTTTAATGTCCCCACTACACATATACCTACCCAGGCTAGCAATTTAGCCACTGAAAAGTATATAGAGCCATTTCTTTTATGGCAATCTGCTGTTTTTTGCGGGAATTCGCGATGTCACTGATGACATCATAAAAAGGAAGAAAAAAAATTTTTATTTCTTTTTTAGCCGTTTTTGGCGCCAAAGTGCAGCAGCACACCTCCCCCTATCCAGGGGATAAATAGAAGGCACTCCAATAACCCACACTACTCCTGAGGAAGTCCTGAAGGGACGAAACGCGTTGAGGCCTGCAGACCCAGGCTCTCTGTATCCTTGGTTATGTAAAGAGGACTGGGTACCCTTATATAAGATGAGCCATTTATTATTCTTTTATATCTTGTTTTATGTTCCCCCATACCCTGTAAACCTAATAAAATCCCCTGTTTGGAATATACTGACGAGAGATTGCATATGTATTCAGCTCTCATACACTGAACATCCAAGCACCTAAGAGGGATTCCTAGAGGGTATTAGGCAGTCCCTGGAGGAGAACATACTATGGGCTATTTACTCAGCATTATCCGGTACGCAGCCTCTACTTATAATTATTACATCATTTGCAAAAATATACTACACTATATATACTCTCTCTCCCATGAGCTTTTATAAGCTTCCCCTAAGGTGATCAAGTTGATGACATCCCATCTAAACTTATCCAGTGTGGACTACTCATCCCTGGAACACAGATAAGCTTAAAAGTGTTTATTTTTGGTACGCACACTTATTCTTACGAGCACTCGGTACTATTCTTTTAAATACTACACTATCAGGCGCATGTCTTCTTAAACCTCTTTTCCAGAACCACTTCACCCGCTAGCCAAAACGGACCCCAAGAGGACTGCAGCCACCTTTTAATTAAGGATCAGTGACTTTGAATCAACTTTTTTACCGTTCACATATTGCACTAGTTACACGTTCTTTTGTATTAATAAGGGAATCATCTTTTACTGTGCGCTACCCTCACACTCCTTTCACCGTGTATATATATATATATATATATATATTGCAAACAAAAAATATATATATATATAAATATATGTGCTGATTTTAGATAGTTCGACATCTAGATATATGTATATACATATATGTATATATCTAAATTTATATATATTTGTCGAGAGAGAGAAAGAAAATGAATATATAATTTGACAAACAAAGTTGGGGGAAGTCCAATTTGCTACCTCCAGCCTATATAGAATTGAAAAAAAAAAAACAGGTGCGAATTTACACTGATTGCAATCGCATTAGAAGCAATTAAAGGGTCCATCAAAAGTGCAGATGAGAGAACATGACTCTGCCAAGTAATCACGATGGCCGCATAGGGTGACGGCTGCGTCCATCAGACTACTACAAGTGTAGTCGTCGCTCGTTCTGTTACGTGGTCCGGTAGGTGTGCTTTCATTGTGATGGGTGTTTACCCACTTGCGCTGTGCGTTGCGAGTGATTGCTCACTTTGCATTATCTTGCTCGCCGCAGCTGCGATCGATCGTGCTTTAGCGAGCGGGTCTGAATCAGGTCCTGTGTCTGATCTTCTCTGGGTGTCCCAGCAAGGCCAAAGGCTCAGGTGGGGGAGATGGACCTGCATGGGCAGGGACTACCTTCTCAGGTATTGTCCACCCTCTAAATGCACCTTGCAACACATCGCACACTGAAGGGGGGTTACATATGGTTTTGAAGACATGGGCGCTACCATTAAGCCATCCTAGGTTGGTGTCGAGGACACTAATTGTTAGAGGGTGTCTACAACACTGAAAGAGTGAATGTAATTCATCAAGTGATTTCAATGCCCCCACATGGAGCACCGGTCACTGACATGAAGGTGAAGGAGCCAGCAGCTTCCTAAGCTGGGAGCGTGGCACTTGGATTTGGTATCACAGACAAGCACAACTTTCACAGTCTAATAAGCTAAGGTACCCACTGAGCTTGCACTAGCAGCACTGTCTCTAGATATAGATTGTTGTTTAAGTTTAGTCATATATGTGAGCTTTGGCTTTCCAGCCAAGCTGCTTATCACAAACTTACTGCTGTTTTAATTCATTTATTGGTATCTAGAAAAACCTACAGTTATAGAAAAAGCAATCTTTACTGCAGCATTTAGCTTTTTTCCCTCAACTATGTGAAACAATTAGATAGACTGTTATCATGGTTTTTCCATTAAGGTGAATGGGTATTACTTTGTGCCCCATGCTGCATGAGATGGTTACGGGGTACGGCGCTCGGGATCCCGGCAGTCGGTAGGTATACTAACCATCCCACTACACTAACCCTAACCCTCCCTCCTCGTTGCATGACCCTAACCCTCCCCCCTAATGTCTAAACCTAATTTCACCCTCCCCGCACCCTAAACCTAATTTCTCCCTCCCCCTTAATGCCTAACCCTAACACTCCCCCTAGTGCCTAACCCCCAACCCTCCCCCTAACCCTGCTACTTACTTCGGGATTCCTGCGGTCGGGATGCCGGTGCCTGGATTCTGACAGGTGTCGGGAATCCCAGTGGTCAGGATATTGACCGCATCCTATGCTGCACTACAGAATGTGATCTGAACTATACTTAATAAGTACACTGTTGTACCAAAGCTTGATATGTTGTTGCCACATAAAGGTATATTTTATTTTTTCTAGTAGGTAACTCAGACTTCAGCTCAGCTAACACTGAATTGTCCTATAGACTAGTCACACAGGATTGATCAATACTCTATTTGTCTTTTCTGAGTAATTATAGAGAAAATTCCATCTTTGACTTTTGTTCCTATATACCAGCAATATCCAGAGGCTATGTTTGTCATTTAAACACCAGTGTACTATTCAATTTAGAATATTGTACGCCAAATCAAGAGAGTGTCCATGTGTGTATTAATGCCAGTAGTCTGTTTTGCTACAGAAATATCTATTACTTGTCCTATTGATCTGGGCAGAGATCGCACAAACAGAACAGATTGCCAGAGGTTTTCGCGTGGACCCTGTAATGTATACAGTACATACACCGTGAACACAACCTCTGTTAAATATCTTTTCTGTAACGTAAATAAATATAGTTTGGGCAGTCTTTCCTCATAACTGAGTTCTCAGGTCAATGTGTCCTCAGTTTAGTTCAGGTTGTTTCACAACTAAGGCCCTGATTCAGAGCCGTACGCAAGTGGCTGATTGCTCGTTCGACGAACGAGCGAGAAAATGTAAATTCAAGCGCTCACTCGTAAGTTCGCTCGTAGCTAATCTTCCGCCCCAAAGTCTCCCAACCCCTCCTATAGCTCACGAACGAGCAAAATTGCGACCGTCCATCTCCAAATTTGGTTGCAGTGACCGCTCGCACAAGTCCAAACCGGAAGTGGGCCTGTCAGATTTCGATTACCTGCTCGTTCATTCTGCATACATACTTTAATCGTATCATGCCAATCATGCCAATCAATATATTAATTAGCTTAATTGCTCTTCACATGTTTGCAATCCGTTTTTTTTTTCATTTTCAATAAACTTTATTCTTGTCCGTGTGTGTCATTTTTCCCGCAGAATACGTACGGTTTCACCAATGGTTTACTTTATCAAAAATACATGTTGTAACCAATTATCCTATTGTTTTCCTGTGTTTATGATAGGCCTATTTTCCTATTTTAATTTCTTTATTTAAATTAGCTTACGCATGTCACTGCATGAAGCCTATCATAACTCGCATTATATTTTGGAGCCTGTAGGACACATGACTCATACAATAACCAATACAATGGTTCCTGTTAATTTACAAAGTACATTAGCCAATCAAAAGTTTTCTCTGGCCTTTATTAAAACTGTTTGTTTTGAAAAAAATCATTGCCATCATGAGAGCCTCTGCATTTACCACACGGGAGCTGTTGGTCCTCACCGAGGTCATGGACCGGAGGATCACCAGCCAGCCTCCCCCCATCACCAACCGGGCCAAGCGATCGGCCTATGCGGAGGTTCGCCACCACCTTCGCTCCTTCGGCTCACGCCGTAATATCGGGCAATTAGAGCGCAGGTGGTCGGATCTGCGGTGCCGCACCCCCCGCTTGCTGGCATGTTTTCGGCTAAGGATCGCTGCAAGTAAGTGATTTTTGTTTTACTTTTTTTGGATTTTTTTTTTGGCCCTATCTGCGTGTGCTTGTTTCCAGTATAGCCCTGTTTGTTTCTTGCGGCCCTATCTGCGTGTGCATGTTTGTTTCCAGTATAGCCCTGTTTGTTTCTTGCGGCCCTATCTGCGTGTGCATGTTTGTTTCCAGTATAGCCCTGTTTGTTTCTTGCGGCCCTATCTGCGTGTGCATGTTTGTTTCCAGTATAGCCCTGTTTGTTGTTTTTTGACATGCCTGCGTGTGCATGTTTTCAGTATAGCTCTGTTTGTTGTTTTTTGACATGCCTGCGTGTGCATGTTTTCCTTTTTTTGAATGTTTTTATTTTTTTTAAGTTGTAAATTTGTGTTCCACCCCCCTCCAAAAAAAAATAAATAATTTTTCAATAATCATTTAGGGGCTGAACGCAGAAGCCGGACTCGCCGCAGACTTCGTCGCCGGGCTCGGCCCCTGACGCCGACGAAAAGTCCCAGAGATCTCCCCAACCTTCCCCCAATTCCCCCTCCACCCCTGCCCGGCCAATAGCTGTGTCCCCTCCCTCTCCCAATTTGCACCAACCCCAAAATTCCCCCTCCCCTCCACCCCCCGTCTCTTTTCTTCACCCTCCCCTCCACCACCCCCTCTCTTTTCTTCACCCTCCGCTCCACCACCCCCTCGATTTTCCGCCCCGTCACCCGTTTCCGCCATCTCCCCTCCCTCAACCCACCAGCACTGGCCCACCTCCGAGGAGGAGGAGGATGGAGGGCCTCCAAGACCATCAAGCCCAATGACCAGTATGTTTCCCTTTCTTTTGTTTAAAAAATACATGTTTAAAAGGATATACAATGTCTTGGATATTTTCCACTGATACATATCACACATGTCAAAACACTCATTCTTGTGTATTTTTGGTTTACCCTAACAAGGGTACTTTGTCCTTTTTTGCTCGCCTTTTTGTGTGTTCATTTATAATTTAGTATTGATACCATCTTAGCATTTGCCAGTACTTGGTTTTTTGCTGCAAAACTGGATCTTGTTTGCAACTGGATTTATTTGTTTAGTTTGTTTATTAAACTTATAATGTAAGGTGTCATTTCATTAAGGATCCCTTTTTTTTTTATACCAACAGAGGACCAGAGGCGGATGCATGGTATGCAGGAGGGCTTGGCCGCCTTGCGTGGCCACGTCATTGCCATGCTAGTGGTACTGGACCACATGGCGGCGCTCCTTCGGAGATGATTTTTTAGTTTTGTGTTATTCAGTTTTGTATGATTTCAAAAATAAAATAGCGTATGTTAACGAGTCTCATTTCTTGACTGAAAATATTACATTGTTTAACCTTCCATAAGTCCACTATTTGGTCATGTTCTTTAAAGTAAGGTAAATTAGATTGTACAAAGCGCTAGAAAGTATGTAAGCTGCCACATTAAACACCTCACCATACCAATAGGTTTGTTGAAAAACCAACAGTTTGTTGTTTTTCTTGTGGTGGGTAATGTAAATAGAAACTGAAACCTGCTTATGCCTATTTTTAACAAACTACTGATTCACCCAAATACCTTTGTTGTTTTTTTAAGCCACAAAGCATGTTCAAAGACTTAACCATTTCACACATTACAGGATTCGGCATTATGAAAGGTGGCATTTTTTGAGCCAGGTTACACGTGCTTGTAATGAGTAAATAAACAGTCTTTTTAACGGAAAACAAAACTTTAATACACAGCAAACACAAACAGAAAGTGAATTGTGACAAGCAATTCACACAGTGAAAACACACTACAAAAAACAACCGACACCAAACTAGAAAAAAAAACAACACTCAAGAACTGTTGAAATAAGTAGCAGGCCAACGTGAATCCACAAATGAGGCGATTAAATTATTTTTCCACAAGTTAGTTCCAATGTGGCCACATGTAGACAATTTAGTGGATCAGGTAGTAGGCATCATTTTTACATGGTTTGGAAAGAAAGACATGAAAAAAAACAGAAAAACAAGATTAAAAAGGCACATTACAATCGTACATGTAGACATTGGGACAATTAAGTAAATGTTTGTCAATAATTACCTGAAAAATCTGGCCACCACATCATCGCGTATAGCCCCACCACATACTGACCTCCGACCAACCTCGGGGGGGCCATCCTCAGGTAAGGAATCCTCTGGCTGCATTGGGACACCACTCCTTATGGCGATGTTGTGAAATATCCCACACAGGACCACAATTTTCGAAACCATAGCCAGCAAATACATGAGTTTGCCACCAGAGCGGTGGAGACATCTGAATCGGCCTTTTAAAAGGCCGATACAGTGCTCCACCACCTGCCTGGTGGCTGTAAGTGTGGAATTATACTCACTTTGTGGCCCTGGTGTGGGAGCCAAATAAGGAGTGAGCAGCCAGGGCGTGCAAGGGTAGCCACTGTCTCCTGTGAAAAAACAAATACAACAATCAGGAACACTGTGTATCAAGCTTTGCATTGGTTTCAACTAAAGGTCTCCACTTACCCAGAAGCCACGCATCACCAGCTTGTAGGTTGTCTAATTTATGCCAAATCCCTGATTGCCAGATGACGAATGAGTCATGTGCACTCTCGGGTAATTTGGCATTCAGGGACAGGATCTGGAGGGAGGCATCACATACCACCATTACATTCAGTGAGTGATAGTGCTTGCGGTTCCTAAAAATTGCCTCCTGCCGTGCTGGAGGCTGAAGTGGTATGTGAGTACCATCCACAACCCCTACAATGTGAGGGAAGCCAGCTATTTGGTAAAAATTGGCCTTCGCCACACTAAGGGAACCCATATCCAATGGCATTTTAATAAAATGATGGAGGTGCTTGAAAAGGGCCTCCATCACTGCCCTCAGGATCCTTGAAAAGGAGGATTGGGAGATTCCGGACACTATTCCCACCGTGGTTTGAAAGGATCCTGAGGCACAGAAATGTAACACCGCCAATAATTGCGTAAGTGGTGGTATTGTTGTAGGACTGACAATTTGCCGCTCAAGATCACTCTCTATTAATGAGAGAGTGTCTATAATGATTTGTGGAGGAAGACGGTATCATCTTAAAACCTCATCATCGGGCATTCCAAAAAGGGTGACACGTGTTCTATATATCTGGGGCCTTGCACGCCTACGATGCCTACGCCTGGGACGAGGTTGAGGTTGGTCGGGTTCCGGAAGCATGGTCAAAATAATACGACCAACATCAACCTGAAATGGTAAGCCAGGTAGTTAATGTTTGCTGAAAATGTTCAAACAAAAATATACTTATCTTTGCCGCAAAATCCAAAGATGCTTACATGCCGGGGTATTGTCATGAGTGCAACAACCTACATTTCAACATTAGAAATTCGTGTTAGAATTTTTGGGGGACAGATTGGAATCTGAAAAATTTGGCAAATGCGTTAAAAGATAGGGGGGAGCACACATTATTTGGAAAATGCACCCTACATTGAGTGGACAAACAAGAATGCCCAAATTTATACTCAAAAACACATTAGTGCGCTAAATAGTTCGCATTTTTACATGGGGAATAAGGACACATTAGTGCGCTAAATAGTTTGCATTTTTACATGGGGAATAAGGACACATTAGTGCGCTAAATAGTTCGCATTTTTACATGGGGAATAAGGACACATTAGTGCGCTAAATAGTTCGCTTTTTTTAGGGAAAAACAAAGAAAATATATTTGGCTAAACATTACGCTATATTTAGTGTAAATACATGATTGATAAAATTAAAAATAAAACATTACTGGCCAAAACATATGCGAAGACCAACACATCAAAATTGGAAAATCATGAAAAAAGAAAAACTTACCGAAATTCGACAAATAAGTCACAGTCCAAAAACTTCAATGGGGCCCAGCCAAAATAACTGTAAAAAAATAAAAAAAATAAAAAAATATAAAAACATTTGGTTTGTAGATCCCTTATTTTTTCAAGGAGTTGTAAAAAATACTTAGTCAAAAAATAACCAACAAAGAAAATAACCTCCAAAAAAAAAAGCGAACGAAAAATTCCAAAAAACAAACAAGAACCAACTCCAACAATCCGCCTCAATCCACTAATCCCGCCAGCAATCCATTCCTACAAACGAAACTTCCAACAATCATCACCCGCCACCTCAACTCGAGTCGCAAAAAGCCATAAATAGTCTTTATTTTCCCGCTCAAATTAAGGACGGATCATAGGAGCACACAATCAATGATGCGAACGAATAATAAGGACGCATGTATAAATACGTCACGGAAATTCACAAACGGTCTGCTGTAGTTCAAGTTGTTGTGCTCAAAATGGCTACAGACCAGCAAAACAATGGCCAAGAGGCGCCTGGTAAGTATTTGTCTCTTTTGGATTAAAGGATTATTTAGAACCCGAATTTAGAGAAAGTTTGACATCTAAATTTAAACAATGTTTTTGATAAAAGGTGTTGAGGATGCCATGGAAGAGGCTGCTGGGCCGAGTAGGCCAACAAAAGAAACCAAAAAAAAAAGGCAGCCACAATTCACAAGAAAGGAGATGGAGGTTTTGGTACAAATGTGTGTTGACACCCTGCCACAGGCAGATTGGAATATGGGTGCAAGCCAGAAGTGGAAAATATGGTTGGAGATAGCCAGTGCTGTCAATAGGGTGGGTGAGTTTGAACGTCTACCCCGGGATGTCAAACACCGGTACGTAAAAACTACATTTTAATAAAAAGTGGTTACAGGGCCAAAGATGGAACGATTTTAAATATCGGCTGAAACAAAAACTGGCAGAGAGGGCTAGGCATGCAAGGGGGACAGGTGGGGGTCCCACCCCTGTGTCATTGGAGCTTAATGACTTGGAAGAGCTGGCACAGGGGTGTGTGCAGTATGAGAAGGTGTTTGGCGTGTCCAACATGGATACGCACATGCCAGACTTTGCGGCTCCTCATGTTGTCCCAGGTAAATGTTATGTTACCAACTCTGAAATGTGTTTGTGACAATATGTAGATTCTAATGTTACTCTTTTATAATTTTTCGCACAGAGACACAGGTGAATGAGTCTGCTCCAGAGGGGAGCCTTGGCCGCAGAATTTCTGCTGGCTCTGCAGGGGAGGAAGCAGTAGATCCGGCTGGGGACCCTGCAGAAGCCAGTCCAGGGCAATCCCCCTCGCAGGCAGTGGCCCTCCTCACGGATCTCAATTTTAAATCGGATCACCACACGGAGATTCTGCTAAGGATGGACGCCAGTCTGCTACGGGTGGCGGAGGCCATGGAGCAAAATGCTGCAGCCAACGTGGCCATTGGTCAGGCCCTGGCCCATAAATACCAGGGCCAACATCCGAATTGCCAATGTCCTGGAGCAGCTCATTCGCCAGCACATGGTGGAGCCGCCCTCCCTTCCTGCCGGAACATCAGGATCCTCCACCTCTGGCACAACAACAGCCATCCCTCCAAATGTGCCTAGCCCTCTGCCTAGTCCAGAGGCCCCAACATCTGCCTCTGAACAGGCCAGCCAAAGGACATTCCGGACCCAGTCAGGCTCCCACCCTACCCCAGCCAAACGGGGCAAAAAGCGATGACAGCACTGGCTAATTTTCCCACAATCCTTCTGTGCTTGCCCCATATTCCTTAAGGGCCAAAACTTCCCTCTCCTTTCTTGTGAATTGTTTTTAATGTGGGTTATTTTCTTTTGGGCAAATGCCACTATTGTTGTGTTTGTATTTTTTCTTTCAAAATTTTTGACGTTAGAACTGAAAAATGGCAAATGCACATGAAAAACTAAAAATGTGTGTAAAAAATAAAAACATTTAGAAATCTGCTCCATTGTATTGTGACATTATTCTAAAAATGATTTTTAGGTAATCCCGGCCCCCCCCAAAAAAACATTAATTTTAATTCAGATTCCAAAGGGTTAAAAACCATTTAGGAGTTTAAAGGAACACTTTGCCAAAACAAAATGGATGCAAATTTTCCGGGACCATTAAAAATGTTGCTAAAACACAAACATGATGACAATATTGTTGCAATAACACAAAACCAAAAATAAAAATTCCCCCCCACAAAAAAAATAAAAAAATTGGTACGATAATTGATTGTCTAATCCAGAAATTAGCAGCTGAGTATTTCACCTGCGTACGGTTTTGTGCTACAAAAAAAAAAAATAGTTGCTAAACACATTACAAGCTTGTTTTCAATTCTAAGTTGATTGCTTTTCTGGCAAGAAATGATAAATCGAAGAAACATCGAAGAGGCACGGGAAGGAGGATGAGACCAGCGACATTGTGGTAGAGTATACCAGACCACAAGCTGTGCGAGCAGTTTGAACGGAAAGTGGATCAGTCAGTGACGTATGACTTGTTCCGATCACATTTGCTGTTCGCATGAGATAATTTATGTACGCCCAAAAAATGCCTCAACACGCCTGCGTTTTCCCATCTCCACCCCCGTCAACGCCCAAAAACGGCCTGTTCTGTCAATCACATTTGGCATGTCACTTCCTGTTCGCTATTCGACGAACGACTAAAAAAAAGATCGCAATCAGCCGTACGCACATGCGCAGTGTAACACCGGCGCATGCGTGGTTTCACAACATCGGAACGCTACGAGCGTACTGCCGCTTACGAGCGGCTCTGAATGAGGGCCTAAGATCTTTGATAACCCTTATTAATTTAGTCACTATAACCTTGGACAGGAACACTATCTCACTCTGTCATGCTATCAAACTAGGGGTGAGCGGGTTCGGATTTCTGAAATCCGAACCCCCCCGAGCCCCCCCGATCCGAGTCCGATCCGAATCAGGCTCGACTTTTCCCGCCTGACTCGGATCTGAAATCGAGGCAAAACGTCATCATCCCGCCTTCCGAGTCTCGCAGGTTTTGGATCCTATATAAGGTACCCGCGTCGGCGCCATTTTCTCACTCGGCTGTGGACAGTGAAGAGGGAGGGTGGGAGTTAGGGCTGTGTAGTGTAGTGTAGTGTAGTGCTGCTGTTGTCCACTACTTCAAAGTCCATAGGGGCTGGCTGTGTTGTGCTGTGCTACTGTTGTTAATAGGGGCTGTGTCCACTACTTCAAAGTCCATAGGGGCTGGCTGGACTGTGTTGTGCAGTCAGTTCTCCATAGGAGCTGTGTCCACTCCAAAGTCCTGTGCAGTGTCCCAGTCCTAAAGGGGTGCTGTAGTGTTGTCCAGGGGGTGCTCTGTCCATCAGGGGTGCTCCCCCCAAGTGCTAAAAAAATAATATATTTTCTGTGTTTGTGAATTGTGTGCGCAGTAGCCGCACGTGCAACAACAAAGTAGTGCCAAGCGTGCGCCTGTGTCATAAGTAAAGGGCCGGCTGGCTTGACCGTTAAAGGGTGCTGTAACCCCCGAAAGTACACTCCAGTCCAAACCAAAAATAAAATTATTTTCTGTGTTTGTGAATTGTGTGCGCAGTAGCCGCACGTGCATCAACAAAGTAGTGCCAAGCGTGCGCCTGTGTCATAAGTAAAGGGCCGGCTGGCTTGACCGTTAAGGGTGCTGTAACCCCCGAAAGTACACTCCAGTCCAAACCAAAAAAAAAATTATTTTCTGTGTTTGTGAATTGTGTGCGCAGTAGCCGCACGTGCATCAACAAAGTAGTGCCAAGCCTGCGCCTGTGTCATAAGTAAAGGGCCGGCTGGCTTGACCGTTAAGGGTGCTGTAACCCCCGAAAGTACACTCCAGTCCAAACCAAAAAAAAAATTATTTTCTGTGTTTGTGAATTGTGTGCGCAGTAGCCGCACGTGCATCAACAAAGTAGTGCCAAGCGTGCGCCTGTGTCATAAGTAAAGGGCCGGCTGGCTTGACCGTTAAGGGTGCTGTAACCCCCGAAAGTACACTCCAGTCCAAACCAAAAAAAAAATTATTTTCTGTGTTTGTGAATTGTGTGCGCAGTAGCCGCATGTGCATCAACAAAGTAGTGCCAAGCGTGCGCCTGTGTCATAAGTAAAGGGCCGGCTGGCTTGACCGTTAAAGGGTGCTGTAACCCCCAAAGTACACTCCAGTCCAAACCAAAAAAAAAATTATTTTCTGTGTTTGTGAATTGTGTGCGCAGTAGCCGCACATGCATCAACAAAGTAGTGCCAAGTGTGCGCCTGTGTCATAAGTAAAGGGCCAGCTGGCTTGACCGTTAAAGGGTGCTGTAACCCCCGAAAGTACAGTCCAGTCCAAACCAAAAAAAAAATTATTTTCTGTGTTTGTGAATTGTGTGCGCAGTAGCCGCACGTGCATCAACAAAGTAGTGCCAAGCGTGCGCCTGTGTCATAAGTAAAGGGCCGGCTGGCTTGACCATTAAAGGGTGCTGTAACCCCCAAAGTACACTCCAGTCCAAACCAAAAAAAAAATTATTTTCTGTGTTTGTGAATTGTGTGCGCAGTAGCCGCACGTGCATCAACAAAGTAGTGCCAAGCGTGCGCCTGTGTCATAAGTAAAGGGCCGGCTGGCTAGACCGTTAAAGGGTACTGTAACCCCCGAAAGTACACTCCAGTCCAAACCAAAAAAAAAATTATTTTCTGTGTTTGTGAATTGTGTGCGCAGTAGCCGCACGTGCATCAACAAAGTAGTGCCAAGCGTGCGCCTGTGTCATAAGTAAAGGGCCGGCTGGCTAGACCGTTAAAGGGTGCTGTAACCCCCGAAAGTACACTCCAGTTCAAACCCCCCAAAAAATTATTTTCTGTGTTTGTGAATTGTGTGCGCAGTAGCCGCACGTGCATCAACAAAGTAGTGCCAAGCGTGCGCCTGTGTCATAAGTAAAGGGCCAGCTGGCTTGACCGTTAAAGGGTTCTGTAACCCCCAAAGTACACTCCAAACCAAAAAAATATATATTTTCTGTGTTTGTGACTTGTGTGCACTGTGGCTGCACGTGCATCAACAAAGGAGCAGCGCCAAGCGTGCGCCTGTGTCCCATAAGTAAAGAGCCGGCTGGCTCATTTCTTAAAGGGTGGTGTAACCCACAAAGTGCACTACTCTCCAGCAAAAATAAAAAAATATTTTCTGTGTTTGTGTGCGCTTTAGCCGCTCGTATATATATCAATATAACATAAATGGAGGACCAAACTTTCTCCGATAAAAATAAAATAGGGAAAGATCAAGAACCACTTCCTCCTAGTGCTGTTGCTGCTGCTGGGAGTTGTTCATTATCCCAGAGAGGAAGTAGGAACATCACTACTTTTACTAAACAATTGACCCTCCAACAGTCCTTAGCGATGAGGATGAAGTACGACAGCAGTCATCCTGAAGCAAAACGTATAACTGAGGCCTTGACTGCTATGTTGGTGTTAGACATGCGTCCGGTATCCGACATTAGTGCAGTGGGATTTAGACAATTGATGGAGGTAGTGTGTCCTCGGTTCCAAATCCCGTCTAGATTCCACCTGCATCCTCAAAGCAGCAGCGACAAGCGTGCGTCTGTCTGTTAAAGGGTGTTGTAACTCTCAAAGTGCTCCAAAAAATCAAAAAAATTTTTTTAATGTGTTTGTGACTTGTGTGCGATGTAGCCACACTTGCATCCTCAAAGCAGCAGTGACAAGCGTGCGTCTGTCTGTTAAAGGGTGGTGACACCCTCAAAGTCTGCTACACAAACAATAAAAATATTCTTCTTCTTTTTTCTGTCTTTGTGAATTGTGTGGGCTGTAGCCGCACCTGCATCCTTAAAGCAGCAGCAACAAGCTTGCGTCTGTCTGTTAAAGGGTGGTGACACCCTCACAGTGTGCTACACAAACAATTAAAATATTGTTCTTTTTTTTTCTGTCTTTGTGAAATGTGTGGGCTGTAGCCGCACCTGCATCCTTAAAGCAGCAGCGACAAGCGTGCGTCTGTCTGTTAAAGGGTGGTGTAACTCTCAAAGTGCTCCAAAAAATAAAAAACTATTTTTTTAATGTGTTTATGACTTGTGTGCGATGTAGCCGCACTTGCATCCTCAAAGCAGCAGCGACAAGCGTGCGTCTGTCTGTTAAAGGGTGGTGACACCCTCAAAGTGTGCTACACAAACAATAAAAATATTCTTCTTTTTTCTGTCTTTGTGAATTGTGTGGGCTGTAGCCGCACCTGCATCCTTAAAGCAGCAGCAACAAGCGTGCGTCTGTCTGTTAAAGGGTGGTGACACCCTCAAAGTGTGCTACACAAACAATTAAAATATTGTTCTTTTTTCTGTCTTTGTGAGTTGTGTGGGCTGTAGCCGCACCTGCATCCTTAAAGCAGCAGCGACAAGCGTGCGTCTGTCTGTTAAAGGGTGGTGACACCCTCAAAGTGTGCTACACAAACAATTAAAATATTGTTCTTTTTTTTTTGGTCTTTGTGAAATGTGTGGGCTGTAGCCGCACCTGCATCCTTAAAGCAGCAGCGACAAGCGTGCGTCTGTCTGTTAAAGGGTGGTGACACCCTCAAAGTGTGCTACACAAACAATAAAAATATTCTTCTTCTTTTTTCTGTCTATGTGAATTGTGTGGGCTGTAGCCGCACCTGCATCCTTAAAGCAGCAGCGACAAGCATGCATCTGTCTGTTAAAGGGTGGTGACACCCTCAAAGTGTTCTACACAAACAATTAAAATATTGTTCTTTTTTTTTCGGTCTTTGTGAAATGTGTGGGCTGTAGCCGCACCTGCATCCTTAAAGCAGCAGCGACAAGCGTGCGTCTGTCTGTTAAAGGGTGGTGTAACTCTCAAAGTGCTCCAAAAAATAAAAAACCATTTTTTTAATGTGTTTGTGACTTGTGTGCGATGTAGCCGCACTTGCATCCTCAAAGCAGCAGCGACAAGCGTGCGTCTGTCTGTTAAAGGGTGGTGACACCCTCAAAGTGTGCTACACAAACGATAAAAATATTCTTCTTTTTTCTGTCTTTGTGAATTGTGTGGGCTGTAGCCGCACCTGCATCCTTAAAGCAGCAGCGACAAGCGTGCGTCTATCTGTTAAAGGGTGGTGACACCCTCAAAGTGTGCTACACAAACAATTAAAATATTGTTCTTTTTTTTTCGGTCTTTGTGAAATGTGTGGGCTGTAGCCGCACCTGCATCCTTAAAGCAGCAGCGACAAGCGTGCGTCTGTCTGTTAAAGGGTGGTGACACCCTCAAAGTGTGCTACACAAACAATAAAAATATTCTTCTTCTTTTTTCTGTCTTTGTGAATTGTGTGGGCTGTAGCCGCACTTGCATCCTCAAAGCAGCAGTGACAAGCGTGCGTCTGTCTGTTAAAGGGTGGTGTAACCCTCAAAGTGTGCTCCACAAACAATAAAAATATTCTTTTTTTTTTCTGTCTTTGTGAATTGTGTGGGCTGTAGCCGCACTTGAATCCTCAAAGCAGCAGCGACAAGCGTGCGTCTGTCTGTTAAAGGATTACATCGGTGACAGCATCCAAGTAGGCATGTCAGACAGTCCGTACCTGTACTGGCAGGAAAAAGAAGCAATTTGGAGGTCCCTGTACAAACTGGCTCTATTTTACCTGAGTTGCCCCCCCTCCAGTGTGTACTCCGAAAGAGTGTTTAGTGCAGCCGGGAACCTTGTCAGCGAAAGGCGTAGGAGGTTGCTTCCACAAAATGTGGAGAAGATGATGTTCATAAAATGAATGATCAACTCTTCCAGGGAGACCAGCCTCCAGAACATAAAGAGGGACCTGTGGTTCCAGCAGGGACGAATTAATACTCTGTGAGGATGAGGATGTACACACTGAAGAGGGTGAGGAATCGGTGGATGAGGAGGATGAGGAGGATGAGGATGACATCTTGCCTCCGTAGAGCCAGTTTGTGCAGGGACAGATTAATTGCCAGCTTGTTTTGTGGGGGCCCAAACGAACCAATCATTTCAGCCACAGTTGTGTGGCAGACCCTGGCGCTGAAATGATTGGTTTGTTAAAGTGTGCATGTCCTGTTTATACAACATAAGGGTGGGTGGGAGGGCCCAAGGACAATTCTATCTTGCACCTCTTTTTTTTCTTTGCATTATGTACAGTTTGGGGCCTAGTTTTTCAATGCCATCCTGTCTGCCACTGCAGTTTCACGCCTAGATGGGTCACGTGTTTGTGCCGCCCACTCGTGTCGCTTAGCATAGTCATCCAGCTACCTCGGTGCAACCTTTTGGACATAAAAACACTATTGTGAGGTGTGAGGTATTCAGAATAGACTGGAAATGAGTGGAAATTAAGGTTATTGAGGTTAATAATAGCATAGGAGCAGAAAAACCTACAAATTCTGTGATTTTAGCTGTTTTTATGCTTTTTTTCAAAAAAATACAGATCCAAAACACAAAACCCAGAACCCAAAACACGGAAGGGTGGTTTTGGCAAAACCAATCCAGATCCAAAACACGAAGAAAGATCCAGAACCAAAACCAAAACACAAAACACGAAAAGTGGCCGGTGCACACCCCTATATCAAACCATTATTTATAATGGACATGGCACCAAGCAGTGGAGGGAATATGGCCTTTAGAGTCTTACATTTTAAATCAAATAAAGGGAGGGTTGTACCAGGCAATCAAGTTACCTGCAGGCTTGTAAATTATGACAGATGATCCATCAATCAAAAGGTAATATTTACATTGTCCACTTCATCTGAATAGTTTTAATGCTACCCATGTTATTGCTCTCTGCATGCAATTTTATCATATCCGGGAATCGTGGATCTTTCTGGATTCTTGTCCACTCTGGGATCACATGCTTGTCCTTCCAAGTCAATGCAGTGCCATCTACTTAAAGTCATCAGTGGCGTATCTAGGGTATTCAGAGCCCAGGGCAAATTTGAAAAAGAAGCGCCCCCCCATGTGTGCGTGCTAAAAAATGGGTGTGGTCACAAGGGGCGGGGATACTTAAAAATGGGGTGTGTCAACATGACACATATACCCCTTTCTCGTCACTCTGAACATTCCTTTCCATTCCATATGCACCTTAATGCCAGTAGTGCCCCTTATACTGTCCCCCCTATGCAGTACCTCCAGTAGTGGTCCCTCTTATGCAGGCCCCCAGTAGTGCCCCTTATACAGTACCCCGAGTATGCACTGTCCCCAGTAGTGGTCCCTCTTATGCAGGCCCCCCCAGTAGTGCCCCTTGTACAGTACCCCCAGTATGCAATGTACCCAGTAGTGGTGGCTCTTATGCAGGCCCCCAGTATGCAATGTACCCAGTAGTGGTGGCTTTTATGCAGGCCCCCAGTAGTGCCCCTTGTACAGTACCCCCAGTAGTGGTCCCCCTTATGTAGGCCCCCAGTAGTGTCCCTTATACAGTGCCCCCAGTAGTAATCCCCCTTATGCAGCCCATCCTCCAGTAGTGGTCCCCACTATCCAGTGCCTCCCTCTTCAGTGCCACCAGTAGAGGTGCCCCCAGTGCAGTGTCCCTTGTGCCTCCAGTAGTAAGCCCCTCATATAGTGCCCCCAGTAGTAGACCCCCCCTATACAGTGCCCCTTATATAGTGCCCCCAGTAGCAGTCCCCCCAGTAGTGGTCCCCCTATTCAGTGCCCTTTATATAGTGCCCCCAGTAGTAGTCCTCCCCTATGCAGTGTCCTTTATATAGTGCCCCCCTAGTAGCCCCCCCTAGGCAGTGCCCTTTATATAGTGCCCCCCTAGTAGCCCCCCTAGGCAGTGCCCTTTATATAGTGCCCCCAGTAGTAGTCCCCCCTAGGCAGTGCCCTTTATATAGTGCCACCAGTAGTATTCCCCCCCTATGCAGTATAGTGCCCCCAGTAGTAGTCCCCCCATGCAGTGCCCTTTATATAGTGCCACCAGTAGTATTCCCCCCCTATGCAGTATAGTGCCCCCAGTAGTGGTACCCGATGGAGTGTCCCCAGTAGTGGTTGCCCCCAGTAGTAGTTCCCCAAGTAGTGGTCCCCCCAGTGGTGCCCCCAGTAGTAGTTCCTCTGATTAGTGCCTCCAATAGAGGTACCCCCAGTAGTAGTCTACCCTCCAATACAGTGCCCCTCGCAGTAACCCCCCCAATGGTGCCCCCAGTAACCCCCCCCAATGGTGCCCCAGTAGTAGTCCACCCCCAACAAATACAAATACACAGTGAAAATAAAACGGTAAATAAAAGAAGAAAAGTAAACTTACCTGAATCCATCTACAGCTACAGCTCCCGCCGCCATCCGCACATCATCCCTCCCGGGCTGGCGCACTCTGCATTATGGGAGAGACTCAGGGGGAGGGAAGGGGCTCGGCTGTGCAGCACATGACTGGCGCAGGGAAGCCTAGCGCCGGTCCTGTGTATATGTGTAGTGCTGACCGCACTCAGGGCCTGATTCAGACCTGCTCGTAAGTGCTGAGCACTCGCAAGTGGGTCGATGGTGCCCTAATGCGCATGCGCACGACGGAGGGAGCTCCGTCGTGCGCATGCGTGAGACCCGAATAACGACGGGGTAGCCGTCGTTATGCGTCTTGTACCATAGGGGGCGTGCTGTCGATGGTGAGTGACAGCACGCCTCCTTTGGTGGGCGTGCTGGGGGCGTGGCTGCCAGATGGAGGCGTTCCCAAAATCACTCCAGGGCTTGCGGCAGCGAGACCCTACCGCAGGGTCTCGTCACAAGCCCGATGGTCGCGATGGTCTTGACCATTGCGACCATCATCATGGACGCTCGCATAAGCTGTGGGTGGTAACCCTCAGCTATGCGATCATCCAAAAGGCCGCTCCAATATTAGGTAGGAGGGCCCTGATTCAGAGCGAGCGCTCTGGTCAGAGCGTCCGGCTCTGAATCAGGCCCTCACTGCGGTCGACACTACACTGGGTAGCTAGGTCGGGGCCGGTAACGTGGTCAGCGGTCCCACGGCGCCCATGACATGGGCCCCGCTCGCCTTGCCCTAGTTACGCCACTGAAAGTCATACATCGAGCCCAATGTATGTAGGACAGGGCCAGATTAATGGCTACTGGGCCTGGGGTTGAAAATGTTCAAGGGCCTATTGTGAGAAGTGGAGGAGGTGTGACCAGTGCTATGTAAGTGTGTACCCATTTACACTATCAGCCCCAATGTCTCTCAAAATGTGTAAAAGAAAACAAATTGCATAATTGTGTGAGGAAAATAGAAATACAATTATAATACTTATCATAGTGGTTCTCAAACTCAACACTTAAGTTTTCTCTATAGGTCATGTTCTAAGGATTTCTGTCTGTGGGAGCAGGTGGGATAAGTACTGACCCAGTAAAATAGATTAACTTACCTGTGCATGATTAAAGAAATCCACAAAACATGACCAGATGGTGGTACTTGAGGACTGGAGTTGAGAGCCCCAGACTTATAATTTGGGGCTGACTGTGTGGCCAGCTGGTGGTTGGTCATCATCATGCTGTCATGATATGATGGGCCCTTTTTTATGTGGAGACCTGGAGCTATAGCCCCACCTGCCCCTTTGTTGATCTGGCCCTGGTATAGAATCCCTGTATATCTGCTTGTTTAAGGCCACAGACAGCTGGGAGTGGGAGAGAGTGGCCTAATTTATGGAGGCGTGGGCCCCTCAGCCACGGGCAAATCCAGGGGGAGTTCTGCGATCAGTGTGTTCACTCCCCACCGCGTAGCCAGAGGTGACTGCTGATGATGATCAACAACAGCCTCCCTGGTCTCACAGCTGCTGACACACAGCAGCGTGTGCTGGGCTGAGGAAAAACAGGCTGCTGTCGCTGATAGCTAATATAGGTGGGATGGACGGAGGACCTGGACCCCCACCAGGCCCCTCTAGCAAGCCCGCCTCAGGTCTCCTTTGCTTGCTACATGCATTGATAACAGTAAAGCATTGTACAGATGTGTTCTCATACACTTAGCCTCAATACGCCATGCAGAGCAAGATGCCAGGTGCAAGTGGGCTGCTCTGAGCGGTGTAGGATTTTTTTGTCTTTTTTGCTGAAATGTGCATCTTAGTCGCAACGCGAAGCAACAATTCCGCTTCACAAGACTGCACTGATTCATTTGATATGCAACACTTTTATGTATGTGTATAACTGAGGGGTCTATTTATCAACCAGTGAAAAGTGTGGAGAAGTGGACCAGTGGAGAAGTTGCCCTTAGCAACCAATCAGCTCCAACCTATTATTTGATAGACTGTACTTGATAAATGCTACTTCAAAGCTGATTGGTTGCTATGGGCAACTTCTCCTCTGGTCCACTTCTCCACCCTTTTTACTGCTTGATAAATAGACCCCTGACTCTGTACAACAAAATTTAGCGGGAAAAAGTTGCTGCACCTAGAATACTGATTCAGACTCAGTTACACACAAATATACATGTCACATATTAAATTAATCACTGCAGTCTCGTTAAGTGGTTTTGTTGGATCTGATAAGCGAAAAAAGACGCTCAGCACAAGTTGAGTCACCTGGGACCTGGCATGCAAAGAAAAGCTGTTTAGCACAACTGCTGCAATAGTGTATGAGGACACATCTGTAACTCGGTTGCACGGCACTCAAAACTCAAATTACTCCATATACCTCTTTTACCCTCCAATTTCTACTGCTTTTCTTCCACATCTGCTGCCTCCATGCTCTCAGCATGCTTATAGACTGATATTTTGTAATTCATAATAATTCTAATGAATAAACAAAGATCCAGGAACTTGAGAGTATATACGCAAATACTTTCTCCTTTCTCTTCCTCTCAGGCTGCCATATAGAAGACCAATGCAACTTTTTTAACTTGACGCAATTCCTTTTGTCCAGCTGATCTGTCCTTGACCTACTGAAACAAATAACTCTCCTTCACTTAACCTAATATACAGTAATTCATAACCAGCCTCTGTCTCTCTTCTATTGGGGCTGACTTATTATTCACATAGGGCCTGATTCAGAGCCGGACGCTATTTAAGAGAGCTCGCTCTGAATCAGGGCGTCCCTGTTTTTTTTTAAAGAAGGTGTCCTGGCCGCTCGCATAGCTGTGGGTGACCACCCACAGCTTTAGCGAGTGGCCAGGTGATGGTCACGATGGTCACGACCATCGCGACCATCGGGGCTTGCGACGAGACCCTTGTGGTAGGGTCTTGTTGCCGCAAGCCCCAGTGAGCTTTCGGTTCTAATAGAGCTGGAAGCTCACCACTGACATCACTCGTGATGTCAGTGGGGCCGCCCCCAAATGGCAGGCGTTTCTTCGGGAACGCCTCCGTTTGGCAAGCCACCCCCCCGACCCGTCTACCAAACGGGGCAAGCTGTCGATCAACATCGACAGCCGCCCTTTTGGATCACTCGCTCCGGGGCTCGCATGCGCACTGCCTAACAGTCAACCCGCTTGCGAGCGGGTCTGAATCAGGCCCACTATATCAAACTTGTGTACTAAAGTGACTAAATAGCTCCCTTTTTTTTAAAAGACGGCCTCCTGGCCGCTTGCATAGCTGTGGGTGACCACCCACAGCTTATGCGAGTGGCCAGGTGATGGTCGCGATGGTCAAGACCATCGCGACCATCAAGCTTGCGATGAGACCCTTGTGGTAAGGTATCATGGCCGCAAGCCCCAGTGGACTTCCTGCTCTAATAGAGCAGGAAGTCCACCTACTGACATCACGAGTGATGTCAGCAGGGCCGCCCACAAACGGCAGGCGTTCCTGCAGGAACGCCTCCGTTTGCCCAGCCACCCCCCGCTGGCCGCCTCCAAAATGGGGCAAGCTGTCAATCACAATCGACAGCTGCCCCGCTTTGGTGCGAGACCCGTAGCGACGGAGCGCCCGTTGCTGGCCGAGTCTCACGCATGCGCACGCCGGAACCAGCTCCGGCATGCGTATGCGCAGTGGGGGACCATCGACCTCAGTAGAGGTCCCCCCAGTAGTGTGCCCCCAGTAGTAGTTCCCCAAGTAGTGGTCCCCCTCAGTGGTGCCCCCAGTAGTAGTCCCCCTGATTAGTGCCCCCAATAGAGGTACCCCCCAGTAGTAGTCCACCCCCCAATGCAGTGCCCCCAGCAGTAGCCCCCCCGATGGTACCCCCAGTAGTAGTACACCCCCGACAAATACAAATACAAAGTGAAAATAAAACAGTAAATAAAAGAAGAAAAATAAATTTACCTGAATCCACGCTCCGGGTACAGCTACAGCTCCCGCTGCCGTCCGCACGTCATCCCTTCCGGGCTGGCGCACTCTGCATTATGGGAGAGACTCAGGGGGAGGGAAGGGGCTCGGCTGTGCAGCTCAGGACCGGCACTGGGTGCAGGCCCATAGTTCCAAATAATGCCTGCACAAATGCTGGCTGGCACTGTGCTATTTCAAACTGAGACCAACGCAGCCTTTGTAGGTTGTTGGTAATCTGCTTAACCAACACTGGATCGGCCATCTGATATCTGGGGCTGAAATAAGACTGCTCAAACATTATTTGTATATTATATTGTCTCAATGAATCTGGCTAACCAAGTGACTGCAAACAAAATTGATATACCCACCAACACATATCTATCTGGGGAGCTGGCTGCATACCAACTCTCTCTCATTGCCAATGAGAATTCTTCAACAGCCCTTACTTGGGACTCTCCTGAGGACCATAATGTCTGCAATTAGCAGTCCATGTACTGTATTTTGTGCAGTAGAGGGTCCATACTCCCGTGGTCATTAAATCTCAAAGATGAGAAGGTATCACCTCAGCCTTTGAAACTTTCAAATACTAAATCATGACAATACATTGCTATCTCTTTATTCATCCCTGGACTGTGACTGGCTCTCAACACCAGCACCAACAATATTGCAACCACTAGAGGTAATCTAGCTGAAAGTTTGTTTAAAACTCTGCCACTGCCTCATTATCAGCAGGCCAGCCAAGAGCCAGAGCAGGCGTGGGTAAAGGGGGACGTAGCCTAATCGCAGGAGGTGTGGCCATGCCCCTGTGCGCTGGTGAGAGGGGCGCTCTGAGCCCCCTCAGCCCTGCTCATAACCAGAGGGGTGCGCGATAACCTTGACTGCTCCCCCCACAGGCATAGGAGACTACTGTGGCTGTTTCTTAGCAGCTGTGAGCAGTCTCCCAGCGCAGCCCACAGCAGCGTGTGCTGGGCTGCTGTAATGTAGGAGGGGGGTGAGCGGTGCAGGACCCGGGCCCCTCCAGCAAGCACGGGCCCGGGTAATTTGTACACGCTCCCCCCCCCTCTCGGCGCCCCTGATTATCAGACATAAAAGTCACTTATCAATTCATCACTTAGTAGCTACAGTACAAACAGTGGCACATAGTGCTTCCAGCTAGCCCTTATCCATTAGCGGTCACTGCACTACAGACCATTATCCTTCAAAGCATGTTTCAAAAAATTAAACTCAAATTGCATATTTTTCCTTTACTCCATATTGTATACCTGGCCTTCTTAACTTCCAGCAAACAGTATATGACTTCTTACAGGTCTCGCAACTTCTGGTCTGGCAAGTGCATTGTTTGTTCTGTATAAATTTCTATGCTAGGGTTTATCAAATTATCTGGTGATAGGGGCACCCTAAAATATTTAGCCATATGTTGGAAACATGAAACCACTCCTGATTGGCTGTGCTACTAAGTAGGAGGGCTTCCCATCAGACCTACTTAACAACAAGCTGCTTCCAGTAGGAAAACCATTGTATCCTCTACTACTCCACTCCCTAGAACTTTGATCATCTATTTCAGTCAGTTATCCTCTATTGTGTTGTTTTTCCTATCAACACTTTAGCCCAGTGATTCCCAACCTAGGTCCTCAAGGCACACTAACAGTCCTGGTTTTAGTGATATCCATGACTGTGCACAGACGGTTAAATCAAAATAACTGAGGTACTAATTAAGTAACTTGTGCTCAGGTATGGCTATCCCTAAAACCTGGACTGTTAGTGTGCCTAGAGGACCGTGGTTGGGAACCCCTGCTTTAGCCTTTTCAGATTCTGGAGATGCGGGGAGTTTTATGGATTTATCAAACATAATGTCCTCTCCAAACAGGTTCCTGGAGCGATCTAATTGATTGATAGTAGGCCATTAGTCTTCATCTCGTCTGAAACAACCCTTCAAGGTCAGAGTGTGACAACACTCGGGGATTGTTGATTCTTGTCATGCCCCTTGAGCTAGTTGTATGTGTTGCAATGTGAGTAAAGGTGGATGGCCTAATAATGCTATTCATGCAGGCCACTAGTGGTAGGTGCAGACTGATGCGCTCAGAATGGGTAGGACAGATATAGAGAACAGGTGCATGCTAGCAGGACAGCCTGTGGCAGCAGCAGTAGGTAGAATATTTTAGAGCAGACTACAATTACAGTGGAACTGGGTGCAAAACTGGAGCAGAGTGCAGGAAACACTGAACTGGTTGCTGGAGAACTAATAGAGCAGGCCGCAGTAATATATGCTGCAAATCAATAGTGGAGCATGTTTGCTAGATTATACTTAAGTGAAATGCAGTGAAGCAAACACTGGAGATGTGTGCAAGTCACAGTGAGGCTGAATGCTGTGAAGCAAATATTGGAGTAGGTGTGCTGGGACACTTTGAAGCTGAATGCTATGAAGCAAATACTGAAGCAGGCTTGCTGGAACACACTGAAGCAGGATGATGTGAAGTATAACTGGCGCAGGTACTGAACCAGGAGACAGGGTATTGATCCTCTGAGTTAGATGTTGTACTGGCAATGTGTTGTCAGCATTTCCTGGTTTAAATATGGCACTCTATTCGCTGATAGGCTATGTGGAACATGAGACAAGTTGGAATCTGGTAGGCAGAGTGGATCATGTGATCCAGTCCAAGATGGCAACGCCTATGGTTGAGAACTGCAGGAACTGCCAGGAGAAGAACACCAGCCACAATGATAAGTGTCTAAACACTTTGGGGTGCTGCAAAGTGACATGAAGTGCCATAAAGTGATAGCTCCGGACCCGGGGACAAGGTCCAGGACTGTGGCTTGTGACACAGAGTAGGGGATTATCATAGGGAGTTCATACAATTTGACCTCTCCTGGTTTCCATCACCATTATTTAAGGGTACCATGGCTCGTCAAGCACAATCTAAGTTACAACTAGTGCAATGGTTAAATTACTTCTTAGAGAAATGATAGCATAAAAAACTGCATATTCTCCTACCCTATGTTTGCACATTGTCCCTTAGTACTTCTAGCTTTATTCATCCTCCTCAATATATTTGACAAACAACTGCAATTTTGTGAAATGTGTGGGCTGTAGCCGCACCTGCATCCTTAAAGCAGCAGCGACAAGCGTGCGTCTGTCTGTTAAAGGGTGGTGTAACTCTCAAAGTGCTCCAAAAAATAAAAAACTATTTTTTTAATGTGTTTATGACTTGTGTGCGATGTAGCCGCACTTGCATCCTCAAAGCAGCAGCGACAAGCGTGCGTCTGTCTGTTAAAGGGTGGTGACACCCTCAAAGTGTGCTACACAAACAATAAAAATATTCTTCTTTTTTCTGTCTTTGTGAATTGTGTGGGCTGTAGCCGCACCTGCATCCTTAAAGCAGCAGCAACAAGCGTGCGTCTGTCTGTTAAAGGGTGGTGACACCCTCAAAGTGTGCTACACAAACAATTAAAATATTGTTCTTTTTTCTGTCTTTGTGAGTTGTGTGGGCTGTAGCCGCACCTGCATCCTTAAAGCAGCAGCGACAAGCGTGCGTCTGTCTGTTAAAGGGTGGTGACACCCTCAAAGTGTGCTACACAAACAATTAAAATATTGTTCTTTTTTTTTTGGTCTTTGTGAAATGTGTGGGCTGTAGCCGCACCTGCATCCTTAAAGCAGCAGCGACAAGCGTGCGTCTGTCTGTTAAAGGGTGGTGACACCCTCAAAGTGTGCTACACAAACAATAAAAATATTCTTCTTCTTTTTTCTGTCTATGTGAATTGTGTGGGCTGTAGCCGCACCTGCATCCTTAAAGCAGCAGCGACAAGCATGCATCTGTCTGTTAAAGGGTGGTGACACCCTCAAAGTGTTCTACACAAACAATTAAAATATTGTTCTTTTTTTTTCGGTCTTTGTGAAATGTGTGGGCTGTAGCCGCACCTGCATCCTTAAAGCAGCAGCGACAAGCGTGCGTCTGTCTGTTAAAGGGTGGTGTAACTCTCAAAGTGCTCCAAAAAATAAAAAACCATTTTTTTAATGTGTTTGTGACTTGTGTGCGATGTAGCCGCACTTGCATCCTCAAAGCAGCAGCGACAAGCGTGCGTCTGTCTGTTAAAGGGTGGTGACACCCTCAAAGTGTGCTACACAAACGATAAAAATATTCTTCTTTTTTCTGTCTTTGTGAATTGTGTGGGCTGTAGCCGCACCTGCATCCTTAAAGCAGCAGCGACAAGCGTGCGTCTATCTGTTAAAGGGTGGTGACACCCTCAAAGTGTGCTACACAAACAATTAAAATATTGTTCTTTTTTTTTCGGTCTTTGTGAAATGTGTGGGCTGTAGCCGCACCTGCATCCTTAAAGCAGCAGCGACAAGCGTGCGTCTGTCTGTTAAAGGGTGGTGACACCCTCAAAGTGTGCTACACAAACAATAAAAATATTCTTCTTCTTTTTTCTGTCTTTGTGAATTGTGTGGGCTGTAGCCGCACTTGCATCCTCAAAGCAGCAGTGACAAGCGTGCGTCTGTCTGTTAAAGGGTGGTGTAACCCTCAAAGTGTGCTCCACAAACAATAAAAATATTCTTTTTTTTTTCTGTCTTTGTGAATTGTGTGGGCTGTAGCCGCACTTGAATCCTCAAAGCAGCAGCGACAAGCGTGCGTCTGTCTGTTAAAGGATTACATCGGTGACAGCATCCAAGTAGGCATGTCAGACAGTCCGTACCTGTACTGGCAGGAAAAAGAAGCAATTTGGAGGTCCCTGTACAAACTGGCTCTATTTTACCTGAGTTGCCCCCCCTCCAGTGTGTACTCCGAAAGAGTGTTTAGTGCAGCCGGGAACCTTGTCAGCGAAAGGCGTAGGAGGTTGCTTCCACAAAATGTGGAGAAGATGATGTTCATAAAATGAATGATCAACTCTTCCAGGGAGACCAGCCTCCAGAACATACAGAGGGACCTGTGGTTCCAGCAGGGACGAATTAATACTCTGTGAGGATGAGGATGTACACACTGAAGAGGGTGAGGAATCGGTGGATGAGGAGGATGAGGAGGATGAGGATGACATCTTGCCTCCGTAGAGCCAGTTTGTGCAGGGACAGATTAATTGCCAGCTTGTTTTGTGGGGGCCCAAACGAACCAATCATTTCAGCCACAGTTGTGTGGCAGACCCTGGCGCTGAAATGATTGGTTTGTTAAAGTGTGCATGTCCTGTTTATACAACATAAGGGTGGGTGGGAGGGCCCAAGGACAATTCTATCTTGCACCTCTTTTTTTTCTTTGCATTATGTACAGTTTGGGGCCTAGTTTTTCAATGCCATCCTGTCTGCCACTGCAGTTTCACGCCTAGATGGGTCACGTGTTTGTGCCGCCCACTCGTGTCGCTTAGCATAGTCATCCAGCTACCTCGGTGCAACCTTTTGGACATAAAAACACTATTGTGAGGTGTGAGGTATTCAGAATAGACTGGAAATGAGTGGAAATTAAGGTTATTGAGGTTAATAATAGCATAGGAGCAGAAAAACCTACAAATTCTGTGATTTTAGCTGTTTTTATGCTTTTTTTCAAAAAAATACAGATCCAAAACACAAAACCCAGAACCCAAAACACGGAAGGGTGGTTTTGGCAAAACCAATCCAGATCCAAAACACGAAGAAAGATCCAGAACCAAAACCAAAACACAAAACACGAAAAGTGGCCGGTGCACACCCCTATATCAAACCATTATTTATAATGGACATGGCACCAAGCAGTGGAGGGAATATGGCCTTTAGAGTCTTACATTTTAAATCAAATAAAGGGAGGGTTGTACCAGGCAATCAAGTTACCTGCAGGCTTGTAAATTATGACAGATGATCCATCAATCAAAAGGTAATATTTACATTGTCCACTTCATCTGAATAGTTTTAATGCTACCCATGTTATTGCTCTCTGCATGCAATTTTATCATATCCGGGAATCGTGGATCTTTCTGGATTCTTGTCCACTCTGGGATCACATGCTTGTCCTTCCAAGTCAATGCAGTGCCATCTACTTAAAGTCATCAGTGGCGTATCTAGGGTATTCAGAGCCCAGGGCAAATTTGAAAAAGAAGCGCCCCCCCATGTGTGCGTGCTAAAAAATGGGTGTGGTCACAAGGGGCGGGGATACTTAAAAATGGGGTGTGTCAACATGACACATATACCCCTTTCTCGTCACTCTGAACATTCCTTTCCATTCCATATGCACCTTAATGCCAGTAGTGCCCCTTATACTGTCCCCCCTATGCAGTACCTCCAGTAGTGGTCCCTCTTATGCAGGCCCCCAGTAGTGCCCCTTATACAGTACCCCGAGTATGCACTGTCCCCAGTAGTGGTCCCTCTTATGCAGGCCCCCCCAGTAGTGCCCCTTGTACAGTACCCCCAGTATGCAATGTACCCAGTAGTGGTGGCTCTTATGCAGGCCCCCAGTATGCAATGTACCCAGTAGTGGTGGCTTTTATGCAGGCCCCCAGTAGTGCCCCTTGTACAGTACCCCCAGTAGTGGTCCCCCTTATGTAGGCCCCCAGTAGTGTCCCTTATACAGTGCCCCCAGTAGTAATCCCCCTTATGCAGCCCATCCTCCAGTAGTGGTCCCCACTATCCAGTGCCTCCCTCTTCAGTGCCACCAGTAGAGGTGCCCCCAGTGCAGTGTCCCTTGTGCCTCCAGTAGTAAGCCCCTCATATAGTGCCCCCAGTAGTAGACCCCCCCTATACAGTGCCCCTTATATAGTGCCCCCAGTAGCAGTCCCCCCAGTAGTGGTCCCCCTATTCAGTGCCCTTTATATAGTGCCCCCAGTAGTAGTCCTCCCCTATGCAGTGTCCTTTATATAGTGCCCCCCTAGTAGCCCCCCCTAGGCAGTGCCCTTTATATAGTGCCCCCCTAGTAGCCCCCCTAGGCAGTGCCCTTTATATAGTGCCCCCAGTAGTAGTCCCCCCTAGGCAGTGCCCTTTATATAGTGCCACCAGTAGTATTCCCCCCCTATGCAGTATAGTGCCCCCAGTAGTAGTCCCCCCATGCAGTGCCCTTTATATAGTGCCACCAGTAGTATTCCCCCCCTATGCAGTATAGTGCCCCCAGTAGTGGTACCCGATGGAGTGTCCCCAGTAGTGGTTGACCCCAGTAGTAGTTCCCCAAGTAGTGGTCCCCCCAGTGGTGCCCCCAGTAGTAGTTCCTCTGATTAGTGCCTCCAATAGAGGTACCCCCAGTAGTAGTCTACCCTCCAATACAGTGCCCCTCGCAGTAACCCCCCCAATGGTGCCCCCAGTAACCCCCCCCAATGGTGCCCCAGTAGTAGTCCACCCCCAACAAATACAAATACACAGTGAAAATAAAACGGTAAATAAAAGAAGAAAAGTAAACTTACCTGAATCCATCTACAGCTACAGCTCCCGCCGCCATCCGCACATCATCCCTCCCGGGCTGGCGCACTCTGCATTATGGGAGAGACTCAGGGGGAGGGAAGGGGCTCGGCTGTGCAGCACATGACTGGCGCAGGGAAGCCTAGCGCCGGTCCTGTGTATATGTGTAGTGCTGACCGCACTCAGGGCCTGATTCAGACCTGCTCGTAAGTGCTGAGCACTCGCAAGTGGGTCGATGGTGCCCTAATGCGCATGCGCACGACGGAGGGAGCTCCGTCGTGCGCATGCGTGAGACCCGAATAACGACGGGGTAGCCGTCGTTATGCGTCTTGTACCATAGGGGGCGTGCTGTCGATGGTGAGTGACAGCACGCCTCCTTTGGTGGGCGTGCTGGGGGCGTGGCTGCCAGATGGAGGCGTTCCCAAAATCACTCCAGGGCTTGCGGCAGCGAGACCCTACCGCAGGGTCTCGTCACAAGCCCGATGGTCGCGATGGTCTTGACCATTGCGACCATCATCATGGACGCTCGCATAAGCTGTGGGTGGTAACCCTCAGCTATGCGATCATCCAAAAGGCCGCTCCAATATTAGGTAGGAGGGCCCTGATTCAGAGCGAGCGCTCTGGTCAGAGCGTCCGGCTCTGAATCAGGCCCTCACTGCGGTCGACACTACACTGGGTAGCTAGGTCGGGGCCGGTAACGTGGTCAGCGGTCCCACGGCGCCCATGACATGGGCCCCGCTCGCCTTGCCCTAGTTACGCCACTGAAAGTCATACATCGAGCCCAATGTATGTAGGACAGGGCCAGATTAATGGCTACTGGGCCTGGGGTTGAAAATGTTCAAGGGCCTATTGTGAGAAGTGGAGGAGGTGTGACCAGTGCTATGTAAGTGTGTACCCATTTACACTATCAGCCCCAATGTCTCTCAAAATGTGTAAAAGAAAACAAATTGCATAATTGTGTGAGGAAAATAGAAATACAATTATAATACTTATCATAGTGGTTCTCAAACTCAACACTTAAGTTTTCTCTATAGGTCATGTTCTAAGGATTTCTGTCTGTGGGAGCAGGTGGGATAAGTACTGACCCAGTAAAATAGATTAACTTACCTGTGCATGATTAAAGAAATCCACAAAACATGACCAGATGGTGGTACTTGAGGACTGGAGTTGAGAGCCCCAGACTTATAATTTGGGGCTGACTGTGTGGCCAGCTGGTGGTTGGTCATCATCATGCTGTCATGATATGATGGGCCCTTTTTTATGTGGAGACCTGGAGCTATAGCCCCACCTGCCCCTTTGTTGATCTGGCCCTGGTATAGAATCCCTGTATATCTGCTTGTTTAAGGCCACAGACAGCTGGGAGTGGGAGAGAGTGGCCTAATTTATGGAGGCGTGGGCCCCTCAGCCACGGGCAAATCCAGGGGGAGTTCTGCGATCAGTGTGTTCACTCCCCACCGCGTAGCCAGAGGTGACTGCTGATGATGATCAACAACAGCCTCCCTGGTCTCACAGCTGCTGACACACAGCAGCGTGTGCTGGGCTGAGGAAAAACAGGCTGCTGTCGCTGATAGCTAATATAGGTGGGATGGACGGAGGACCTGGACCCCCACCAGGCCCCTCTAGCAAGCCCGCCTCAGGTCTCCTTTGCTTGCTACATGCATTGATAACAGTAAAGCATTGTACAGATGTGTTCTCATACACTTAGCCTCAATACGCCATGCAGAGCAAGATGCCAGGTGCAAGTGGGCTGCTCTGAGCGGTGTAGGATTTTTTTGTCTTTTTTGCTGAAATGTGCATCTTAGTCGCAACGCGAAGCAACAATTCCGCTTCACAAGACTGCACTGATTCATTTGATATGCAACACTTTTATGTATGTGTATAACTGAGGGGTCTATTTATCAACCAGTGAAAAGTGTGGAGAAGTGGACCAGTGGAGAAGTTGCCCTTAGCAACCAATCAGCTCCAACCTATTATTTGATAGACTGTACTTGATAAATGCTACTTCAAAGCTGATTGGTTGCTATGGGCAACTTCTCCTCTGGTCCACTTCTCCACCCTTTTTACTGCTTGATAAATAGACCCCTGACTCTGTACAACAAAATTTAGCGGGAAAAAGTTGCTGCACCTAGAATACTGATTCAGACTCAGTTACACACAAATATACATGTCACATATTAAATTAATCACTGCAGTCTCGTTAAGTGGTTTTGTTGGATCTGATAAGCGAAAAAAGACGCTCAGCACAAGTTGAGTCACCTGGGACCTGGCATGCAAAGAAAAGCTGTTTAGCACAACTGCTGCAATAGTGTATGAGGACACATCTGTAACTCGGTTGCACGGCACTCAAAACTCAAATTACTCCATATACCTCTTTTACCCTCCAATTTCTACTGCTTTTCTTCCACATCTGCTGCCTCCATGCTCTCAGCATGCTTATAGACTGATATTTTGTAATTCATAATAATTCTAATGAATAAACAAAGATCCAGGAACTTGAGAGTATATACGCAAATACTTTCTCCTTTCTCTTCCTCTCAGGCTGCCATATAGAAGACCAATGCAACTTTTTTAACTTGACGCAATTCCTTTTGTCCAGCTGATCTGTCCTTGACCTACTGAAACAAATAACTCTCCTTCACTTAACCTAATATACAGTAATTCATAACCAGCCTCTGTCTCTCTTCTATTGGGGCTGACTTATTATTCACATAGGGCCTGATTCAGAGCCGGACGCTATTTAAGAGAGCTCGCTCTGAATCAGGGCGTCCCTGTTTTTTTTTAAAGAAGGTGTCCTGGCCGCTCGCATAGCTGTGGGTGACCACCCACAGCTTTAGCGAGTGGCCAGGTGATGGTCACGATGGTCACGACCATCGCGACCATCGGGGCTTGCGACGAGACCCTTGTGGTAGGGTCTTGTTGCCGCAAGCCCCAGTGAGCTTTCGGTTCTAATAGAGCTGGAAGCTCACCACTGACATCACTCGTGATGTCAGTGGGGCCGCCCCCAAATGGCAGGCGTTTCTTCGGGAACGCCTCCGTTTGGCAAGCCACCCCCCCGACCCGTCTACCAAACGGGGCAAGCTGTCGATCAACATCGACAGCCGCCCTTTTGGATCACTCGCTCCGGGGCTCGCATGCGCACTGCCTAACAATCAACCCGCTTGCGAGCGGGTCTGAATCAGGCCCACTATATCAAACTTGTGTACTAAAGTGACTAAATAGCTCCCTTTTTTTTAAAAGACGGCCTCCTGGCCGCTTGCATAGCTGTGGGTGACCACCCACAGCTTATGCGAGTGGCCAGGTGATGGTCGCGATGGTCAAGACCATCGCGACCATCAAGCTTGCGATGAGACCCTTGTGGTAAGGTATCATGGCCGCAAGCCCCAGTGGACTTCCTGCTCTAATAGAGCAGGAAGTCCACCTACTGACATCACGAGTGATGTCAGCAGGGCCGCCCACAAACGGCAGGCGTTCCTGCAGGAACGCCTCCGTTTGCCCAGCCACCCCCCGCTGGCCGCCTCCAAAATGGGGCAAGCTGTCAATCACAATCGACAGCTGCCCCGCTTTGGTGCGAGACCCGTAGCGACGGAGCGCCCGTTGCTGGCCGAGTCTCACGCATGCGCACGCCGGAACCAGCTCCGGCATGCGTATGCGCAGTGGGGGACCATCGACCTCAGTAGAGGTCCCCCCAGTAGTGTGCCCCCAGTAGTAGTTCCCCAAGTAGTGGTCCCCCTCAGTGGTGCCCCCAGTAGTAGTCCCCCTGATTAGTGCCCCCAATAGAGGTACCCCCCAGTAGTAGTCCACCCCCCAATGCAGTGCCCCCAGCAGTAGCCCCCCCGATGGTACCCCCAGTAGTAGTACACCCCCGACAAATACAAATACAAAGTGAAAATAAAACAGTAAATAAAAGAAGAAAAATAAATTTACCTGAATCCACGCTCCGGGTACAGCTACAGCTCCCGCTGCCGTCCGCACGTCATCCCTTCCGGGCTGGCGCACTCTGCATTATGGGAGAGACTCAGGGGGAGGGAAGGGGCTCGGCTGTGCAGCTCAGGACCGGCACTGGGTGCAGGCCCATAGTTCCAAATAATGCCTGCACAAATGCTGGCTGGCACTGTGCTATTTCAAACTGAGACCAACGCAGCCTTTGTAGGTTGTTGGTAATCTGCTTAACCAACACTGGATCGGCCATCTGATATCTGGGGCTGAAATAAGACTGCTCAAACATTATTTGTATATTATATTGTCTCAATGAATCTGGCTAACCAAGTGACTGCAAACAAAATTGATATACCCACCAACACATATCTATCTGGGGAGCTGGCTGCATACCAACTCTCTCTCATTGCCAATGAGAATTCTTCAACAGCCCTTACTTGGGACTCTCCTGAGGACCATAATGTCTGCAATTAGCAGTCCATGTACTGTATTTTGTGCAGTAGAGGGTCCATACTCCCGTGGTCATTAAATCTCAAAGATGAGAAGGTATCACCTCAGCCTTTGAAACTTTCAAATACTAAATCATGACAATACATTGCTATCTCTTTATTCATCCCTGGACTGTGACTGGCTCTCAACACCAGCACCAACAATATTGCAACCACTAGAGGTAATCTAGCTGAAAGTTTGTTTAAAACTCTGCCACTGCCTCATTATCAGCAGGCCAGCCAAGAGCCAGAGCAGGCGTGGGTAAAGGGGGACGTAGCCTAATCGCAGGAGGTGTGGCCATGCCCCTGTGCGCTGGTGAGAGGGGCGCTCTGAGCCCCCTCAGCCCTGCTCATAACCAGAGGGGTGCGCGATAACCTTGACTGCTCCCCCCACAGGCATAGGAGACTACTGTGGCTGTTTCTTAGCAGCTGTGAGCAGTCTCCCAGCGCAGCCCACAGCAGCGTGTGCTGGGCTGCTGTAATGTAGGAGGGGGGTGAGCGGTGCAGGACCCGGGCCCCTCCAGCAAGCACGGGCCCGGGTAATTTGTACACGCTCCCCCCCCCTCTCGGCGCCCCTGATTATCAGACATAAAAGTCACTTATCAATTCATCACTTAGTAGCTACAGTACAAACAGTGGCACATAGTGCTTCCAGCTAGCCCTTATCCATTAGCGGTCACTGCACTACAGACCATTATCCTTCAAAGCATGTTTCAAAAAATTAAACTCAAATTGCATATTTTTCCTTTACTCCATATTGTATACCTGGCCTTCTTAACTTCCAGCAAACAGTATATGACTTCTTACAGGTCTCGCAACTTCTGGTCTGGCAAGTGCATTGTTTGTTCTGTATAAATTTCTATGCTAGGGTTTATCAAATTATCTGGTGATAGGGGCACCCTAAAATATTTAGCCATATGTTGGAAACATGAAACCACTCCTGATTGGCTGTGCTACTAAGTAGGAGGGCTTCCCATCAGACCTACTTAACAACAAGCTGCTTCCAGTAGGAAAACCATTGTATCCTCTACTACTCCACTCCCTAGAACTTTGATCATCTATTTCAGTCAGTTATCCTCTATTGTGTTGTTTTTCCTATCAACACTTTAGCCCAGTGATTCCCAACCTAGGTCCTCAAGGCACACTAACAGTCCTGGTTTTAGTGATATCCATGACTGTGCACAGACGGTTAAATCAAAATAACTGAGGTACTAATTAAGTAACTTGTGCTCAGGTATGGCTATCCCTAAAACCTGGACTGTTAGTGTGCCTAGAGGACCGTGGTTGGGAACCCCTGCTTTAGCCTTTTCAGATTCTGGAGATGCGGGGAGTTTTATGGATTTATCAAACATAATGTCCTCTCCAAACAGGTTCCTGGAGCGATCTAATTGATTGATAGTAGGCCATTAGTCTTCATCTCGTCTGAAACAACCCTTCAAGGTCAGAGTGTGACAACACTCGGGGATTGTTGATTCTTGTCATGCCCCTTGGGCTAGTTGTATGTGTTGCAATGTGAGTAAAGGTGGATGGCCTAATAATGCTATTCATGCAGGCCACTAGTGGTAGGTGCAGACTGATGCGCTCAGAATGGGTAGGACAGATATAGAGAACAGGTGCATGCTAGCAGGACAGCCTGTGGCAGCAGCAGTAGGTAGAATATTTTAGAGCAGACTACAATTACAGTGGAACTGGGTGCAAAACTGGAGCAGAGTGCAGGAAACACTGAACTGGTTGCTGGAGAACTAATAGAGCAGGCCGCAGTAATATATGCTGCAAATCAATAGTGGAGCATGTTTGCTAGATTATACTTAAGTGAAATGCAGTGAAGCAAACACTGGAGATGTGTGCAAGTCACAGTGAGGCTGAATGCTGTGAAGCAAATATTGGAGTAGGTGTGCTGGGACACTTTGAAGCTGAATGCTATGAAGCAAATACTGAAGCAGGCTTGCTGGAACACACTGAAGCAGGATGATGTGAAGTATAACTGGCGCAGGTACTGAACCAGGAGACAGGGTATTGATCCTCTGAGTTAGATGTTGTACTGGCAATGTGTTGTCAGCATTTCCTGGTTTAAATATGGCACTCTATTCGCTGATAGGCTATGTGGAACATGAGACAAGTTGGAATCTGGTAGGCAGAGTGGATCATGTGATCCAGTCCAAGATGGCAACGCCTATGGTTGAGAACTGCAGGAACTGCCAGGAGAAGAACACCAGCCACAATGATAAGTGTCTAAACACTTTGGGGTGCTGCAAAGTGACATGAAGTGCCATAAAGTGATAGCTCCGGACCCGGGGACAAGGTCCAGGACTGTGGCTTGTGACACAGAGTAGGGGATTATCATAGGGAGTTCATACAATTTGACCTCTCCTGGTTTCCATCACCATTATTTAAGGGTACCATGGCTCGTCAAGCACAATCTAAGTTACAACTAGTGCAATGGTTAAATTACTTCTTAGAGAAATGATAGCATAAAAAACTGCATATTCTCCTACCCTATGTTTGCACATTGTCCCTTAGTACTTCTAGCTTTATTCATCCTCCTCAATATATTTGACAAACAACTGCAATTTTGTGGTTTATCTTGCAACAAAAAGTATGATGTGGGCAAACTGACTTCTCCTGTGAACAAACAACCCAATGTTTCCTCAACCTTGTTTATGGCATGGAGGTATGCATTCATATTTCAGAAATGGAATCTTAGAGGTATATATTTACTAAAGTGCAGGTTTTTAGAAGTGGAGATGTTGCCCATAGCTATTTACAGTATCAGATTATGTTCTAGAAGGTGTTAGATAAATGTTAAGCAGAATTTAATTGGTTTCTATGGGCAACACCTCCACTTCTAAAAACACGCACTTTAGTAAATATACCCTTATTCTTCACCTGCTCCCAAAGATATAATTAAACCTCCGTTCTAAATTACTCTATTGGACTCAAGATTGAAATTGGTAGGTCATCCAGGATCTAATTGTACCTTTGATATCATTCAAAGGAAGTTTTATTGACCAAATTTTATAAAAATATACAGTATATAATGCATTGCAATGCAGCTGCTTGTGATAATTGTGCAAGGAACTGTGCAAGTACCTTGTCTTTTACCCTGTGGTCTTACCCATCCTTTCATTGCAAAGACTTCATTATGAAACTACTGGCTTCTGCAAATCCTGAGTTCAGTTTCTGTGACTTTAATAATCATTCTACGGTACTTGACCTCGTCTTGTGTGTTCTACCATATTTATCTACTTCCTAGATCATCAGATGGGACTACATTTTCAAGTTGGTTATTTTAGTCCATAGATGAAAAAACCAAAAGCGCTAATACCTATTAGAAGAATATCGTGATGATCTCTACATACAAGTAAACCCAATGAATAGCCAGCCCTCTACAGTGGGGAAATCCCCCAAAAAACAGTGACCAATGTGAAAACAAATAGTGGGCGCTAGTCAGGGTACAATTAAAAAAGGCATTTAATAAAGGGCAATAGGAGTAAACTCCAAGAGATAAAAACACATATGGAAATACATAAATGATGTTATTGTAAAAAATGTATAAATTAAATAAAAATGCAACAATACCTGTGTTTCTTAAAAGTCCTTTGACCTTCTGTCAAAAAAGCTTCATAACTGTTGCTTCTCTCCTTTGTTCCTGTGAATAATTCCAGTCATGATTTATTAAAAATTGCAAGTTTTCTTGACATTCCTATATGAGTAAGCCAATTACTGCTTGCTCAGTGAGCAGACAACTCAGTAGTAATATCACATTCTATAACAATAACATATAACATATTTCATATATTTGTAAATATTAACATTACATAACCTATATTTATGCTATTGTCAATAATTTCCATTACTTTCCTTGTTTTTCTATTTAGTATATTATTATAGGTGATATAAGAAATTGAAATAGCGCTACCAGGGAGTAGCCTGTGGTGTACGACTTCTTTTATAAAATTTAAAATTATCTTTATCAAGAATAAAAATGTATTCTGATTCTTACAAATGAGTGGCCATTGGCCGTTATTTCGGGTGATTTCTTGGTGAGTGGTTTTGTTCACATAACTCCTTGGACTTCCAACAGTAATAAAGGACTTGTCTGTTGGCTCAAGCAGGAATAACAAATCACACTAATGCAGGGTACACACTAGACAATATGTCGTCCGATCCGGCGGATCAGTCCGACAAATCGGGCACATCATCTAGTGTGTACCCACAATGTTGCTGACGATGCACGCTCCTGTGGGTCATCAGCAATGTCCTCTATCAGCCGAAAGGGGTTTGTCGTTAGCAAGGGCCATGCTGCCGAATGCTGCGTGGCCCCCGCTCCGTCGCTGCCCGCATTGGCAAGTGTGATGCAATTGCCGATGCCGACACCCGCGCTGGGTCCCGGCGCTGCAGATGTCTGGCTGGGTACGAATCGTCTAGTGTGTACGCAGCCTAAGAGACACATGGGTCTGAAATTGCCTACTTATGTACACGGTAATATCGAATTTTCTAGGTCTTGTGTTTTGAATATTTGTTGTGGGCTCCTGGTAATAACAGCACTCTCCAAGATGCGCATGCACACAGCATCTGTTCTCCTACTGCACACCCACTGCTCTGCTATGCAGAGCACTGGTTTGTGCTCTCCCCAACTTCCAGTGGCAAACGCAGGATTTTTAAGGGGGGGTTTCCACACACACGCAAATTATACATATACATATGCATACATACACACACACACAGCATACTCACAAAAGCATGTGTAAATGCACAGCATACACAGACCTTATAAGCATAATCACGCACAACAACATACACATGGACATAAGCATACTTACATACACACACAAGCATACTTACACACAGCATACACACACAAAATACTTACACACAAGATATATACATACTTACACACAGCATACATTCATGCATATGTACACACACACACGCATACTTATACACAACATACATATACATACATACATAAACATCAGTATACTTACCGATGGCTGAGGAGGGAGAAGGAGGAGGGTCACCGCTGGAGTCCATGTGAGCGGAGCTGCTCGGCCTGCGTAGTAGCTCCCTCCCGGCTGAAGACATAGGACGGAGCTGAGCCAGGCCTACCGAAGCACCTGCACGCTGCACCAGGACGACCACAGCGATGGCCCTTCACGGCCCGGGAGCATCCGCACACCATGATGACAAGCAGCGTGAACAGTGACCAGGAGATATGCGGTTGCTCCACCCCCTACTGCCGCCGCACCAATACGCCCCCTCACAGCCAGCCAATCACAGCACAGCAGGGACTGGCAGCTGCACACAACAGCGCTACCTGCCCGGCGCCCGCTGCACCTGTATCCTGCTTGGCAGAGAGCTCTCTGTCTGTGAGTCCGCGGCAGCTACGTCACGCCCGCGGGCAGTGCGGAGACAGAGACAGAGACAGTGCTGTCTCAGTCTCTAAAAAAACAAATTTGGTCCATCGGTGGGTTTCTGGGTACTCAGAAACCCCCCCTGCGTGCGCTACTGAACTTCCCCCCCACCGCAGGACATTGTGGCTCGGGGGTGGGATAGCGGGACAGTCACAGAAAAACGGGACTGTCCCGCTGGAAATAGGACAGTTGGGAGGTATGGGGACCTGGCGGCTCACTTACGGCCCGCATCTCGCACCACGTGGTGTATTGAGGCTAGATGTATGAGGGCACATCTGTATGCTATTTATATATGAAGGGGATGTTCTTTATACAAATGAGAACACCTATTCTATTGGGTGCTTGTCCACTTAGTTTTTCAATAGATTAGGGTTAGTAATTTATGTATACTGTATCTAGAGGAATCCTTTACTTAGACGTAGTCAGAACAGGTTACCTTTTTACCTCTCATCAGTGGCTAGAAAATCTCTTTCTAGACAATTCCTGTGTGTAGTATTCAATTACATAGATCATTCAATGAAAATTGAATATTCAGTGAATTATTAATTTTAAAACATCATTACGTCTGTACAGGGGCAGTTTAAGAGAGTAGAGGGCCCGTGTGCAGCATCCGTGTGGGCCCCATCCTCTCTGGCAGTGCAGTAGACTCTGTTTTTGCATGAGCAGGTCTCCGGGAACATGACTCCTGTGCTATGGGCCTGATTCAGACCCGGTCGCAAGCGCTGAGTGCTCGCAACCGGGTCGATGGTGGCTCCTTCATGCGCATGCGCGAGACCTGGCTAGCGACAGGAAATCCGTCGCTCCAAGTCTCGCAACAAAGGGGGCGAGCTGTCGATGTTGAGTGACAGCTCACCCCCTTGTGGGCAGGCCGGGGGGTGGCTGCCCAAATGGAGGCGTTCCCTTGATAACGCCTGTGGTTTGGGGGCGGCCCCACTGACATCACGAGTGATGTCAGTGGAGAGATTCCGGGTCTGTTAGAGCCGAAATCTCTCTGGGGCTTGCGGCCATGAGACCCTACCACAAGGGTCTCGTCGCAAGCCTGATGGTCGTGATGGTCTGTCAGAGCGACCGGGTCTGAATCAGGCCCTATTTTTCTGGAGATATCGATAGTGCACATGCACAAATCACCGTGAAAATGGCCACAGCGTGATTTCAGTCTGCGGCACTGGTTGAAACGGGACTCCAGAGAGGTAAGTACAATAATTATATGGGTGCATTTTGTGCGGTGTGGGACTACTGCACACCCTGCACCCATTATAGAAATACCAATGGGTCTATACTGAGATTTATATTGACCTCAGTTAGAAGTTAGATGTATTATTACCAACACTATTCAGCACAGGATGTAGTTGGCATCCCGGCTATTCCGCCTGATAAATAGCTATATATATATATATATATATATATATAGATAGATAGATATAGATATATATATAGATATATATATAGATATATGTAGAGAAAAAACTCCGGGGTGCACTCACCAGACTTCATAAAAAAAGTTCTTTATTCAATCCATAGATTACATGGGAACAGCATAATGCATGCTTGCCTACCTTTTAAATCTCCTCCCCGGGAGAACCCGGGGAGGAGAAGCAGCTGGGTCCCGACGGGGGCGGGGCCAAACGATTCACGGCATTAAGCCCCGCCCCCTCTGTGGCAAATTGCCGCGATTGGCGCATATTTAAATAAGGGGCGTGGCTAAATGACGCGATTCATGAAGAATCGTGTCTTTAAGCCCCGCCCTGTACACAGGGACCCGCAATTGCCGCGGAAGTTCTCCCCATTCTGCCCACTTCATTAGGAAGTGGGCAGAATGCGGGAGAAGTGCCTACCCTTCCGGGGGTGCGGGGGGTTACCCGAAAAATCGGGAGCCTCCCGCGAAAACCGGGAGGGTAGGCAGGTATGGCATAATGTCACAGCATAATGTCGACGTTTCAGTCCTACAGTATGGACCTTTATCAAGTCTTGAGTCTTGATAAAGGTCCATGCTGTAGGACCGAAACGTCGACATTATGCTGTGACATTATGCTGTTCCCATGTAATCTATGGATTGAATAAAGAACTTTTTTTATGAAGTTTGGTGAGTGCACCCCGGAGTTTTTTCTCTACATATATCTGGATTTATGGGACTGAGTCCCATACGGGTTGGTCACCCCAGCGAGATGGTTTAAACATATCGTGAGTGCGGACCCATTTTGGATTATATATATATATATATATATATATATATATATATATATATATGGCTTAAACCACAGCACTCAACCATTAGGGGTGCCCTTGGTATGTGACCACACCATCTACATAAAAAATATCATACAAACACGGCACTCACTTGCTTTTCAAACTGCAACTCCTTTGAATACAGGGAATGTTGGTTCCAAAATATTGCAATAATCAGTGTAGGGACTGGCCAGATGGGAATGACCGTGAAGTGGTGGTCAGCTTAACAAATTATTGCAATATTTTGGAACCAACATTCCCTGTATTCAAAGGAGTTGCAGTTTGAAAAGCAAGTGAGTGCCGAGTTTGTATGATATATATATAGAGAGAGAGAGAGAGAGAGAGAGAGAGAGAGAGAGAGAGAGAGAGAGAGAGAGAGAATCCAGTAATGGGCTGGCACCCAAATATAATTGTTGTAATGCCCTCCGCATGAATATCAGTAGAAGTTGCAAAAGGAATCAGCGGCACTCCTGGACTTATTTCAATCAAAATGTTTCTTTATTGCGTGCTTCACATAGCCAACGTTTCAGGATCTCGCAGGACCCTTTTCTCAAGGCTAGAACTGCAAAGTAGAAATCTGTTGTAACAAAAAAGAGATGAATGTGTTCTTACCTTAAGTAGCATCCTTCCAGAGCCGGCCTTAGCCATTTTGGTGCTTTAGGCAAGATTTTAGATGGTGCCCCCTAGCATATAATCCCACCTCCAATTTTAATGCACCTACGCACTAGACGATTTTGTTAACAATTTTGCCGACTCCGACACATCAGAGCGACAAATCGTTAAAATCGTCCAGTGTATATGCACTCTATCTTGCATTGCACATTCCCGTGGGGTCATCAGCCGCATTCCCTGATGCTTTGTACATGCAGTTAAATAAGGCGATGTGGCTGACGATCTCATGCAGCAGGGGCCAGCATATCGGGCAGATTGCCCAGTGTGTTCGGACCGTCCAATATGATGGCCCATCGGCAGGGGGGTCATATGTCGCATTGATGGGTACATACATCGTTTAGTCTATTCCCAACTTAAGTATTTATACGTCGACGCCAGGGATATTATATAAACAGGTAACAAAACTTCTCGCTCAAGGAAGTGTTAATTCAACGCGATTTATTAATATTTTTCAGCCATGAGGACCAGATCCCTGCAGGGACAGATAGAGATTATATATATATATATATATATATATCTCCTTATACAGTCCTGCACTCATATAGCCTCATTTAGTCAGCATAGAGGTACACAACCATGGCCCACCACAGTGACCCAGTATTTACAAAAACAAATCCCAAAAAAATACTCTTTGGAAAAGAAGGCACACAAAAATTTTTCTTATCATAACATATTACCAGTGGCATATTTTGTTCTGTATCGCAGTATATAATATATATCACTAATATATATCACTGGTCCAGCGATGGGCTTCTGTGTCATGTGCATGTCACTTTCACTCAGCGGGGACCCGGCAGTGCATGGAATGCTTTGCTGAAGCCGGGAAAGGCTGCTGCCGGTTCCCCTTTGCCGACATTGGGGACCGCAATGCTCTGACCATCTAAAGATGGAGAGAGCGATGCAGTGGCAGTAATCTTAGATTACCGCTGACAAATATTGAAAGCATGACATAACCCCTTTAGTGAGTACTAATGGGGTTATGAATGGGTCCCTATATAAGAAAATTATACATACTGTGTATATATATATATATATATATATATATATAGCCTTCCATGCATAGGTATATGTCACAAAACACAAATCATAGCGCAAATGTGTCTATAGCGACCAAATATAATCATAATCCAGTATAAGGTCCAATAACGATGTCAACCACAGCTCTTCTCTTTATCCTTCCTCTAAAGGGAGCATCTATAATATCAAAGACAAAAATAAATAGGGGCCGCAGATATTGTAGTATGTTAAAAGCACAATGGGTAATTTAGGATAAATCACACGTACATTAGAAAACTAAATAAGTGGCATATCAGGGGCAAACAAGCCTGTTATACCCCTTTCAGATATACAACCCGGGAAATTTCCTGCTCAGACACGGGAATTTCTCCTGTGCAAATTCCCAGGTATTTGGTCGAGACCCCCCTTTCACACTACAGTGTCTACCCGGGAAATTCCCAGGTAGACCCCTTTCAGACAAGAGCAGGGTTTTTCTGCTTACCTGCCTCTTCTCTGCCGTCTGCTCCTCCTAGCCTGTCCCCTCTCTGGCTGATGATGATGATGTCAGCCGGAAGCCGGCCAATCATAATTTTTAAAAAATTTATTTTAATTCACTGGTGGTCCAGCGGGAGTGCGGGCGGCCCGCTGTGGCATAGCTGGCCGGCGCTGGGGTTGGTGAGCTGCAGCGCTGAGCATCCTATAGAACGCTCTGCGCTGTCAGCTCAAAGCAGCAGCACTGAGCATCCTATAGGACGCTCTGTGCTGTCAGCTCAAAGCAGCAGCGTTGAGCGTCCTATACTATTCTCTGCGCTGTCAACTACATGTAAAAGCTGCTTGGTGCTGCCCGGGAGTAGTAAATTCCCGGGTAGCACCATTCAGACAGAAGCAGGGTAATTTCCTGGTCGATTGCAGGGACGGCTACCGGGTAGGTACCTTTCAGACAGACACGGCTACCCAGGAATTTGGCTGAGGCAGGCTAAATTCCCGGGAATCTCGAGATGTCTGAAAGGGGTATTAGTAGAAATTGCTGTCACTTTTCAAACCATGAACCAACTTTCTACAAACAGGCTTGCTCACCCCTGATATGCCAGTTTTTAACTTTTGTGATGTACGTGATTTATCCTAAGTAACCCATTGTGCTTTTATCATACTACACTAACTGCGTCACCTATTTCTTTTTCTCTCTCTCTCTCTATCTATATCTATCTATATATATATATATATATATATATGTTAAATCTGACTGTAGCTTAACTATGTGAAGCAGTCAGGCCTGGCGACAGAAATCTTGGGGCCTTGTATTGCAATGTTTTTGGGCCCCCCCATCCTCCCCGATACAGTACATGATAAGTGGAAAGAGGTATAAGTATTGGGGGTTATAAGAATTACATTAAGTTGGGGACAGATAACAGTGATCCAGGGAGTGAGGGCGGGATGTTCTAAAATACTGTAAAACCTCAGAAAATGTCGTTTTCCGGGGTTTTACCACATTCCCCGAATGTACTAAGCACCTGGAATGCGCTGCGTTCCGATGCTTCGCCCTGCTAGGTAACGCACCTTCAGGTGGCATTACCCAATAGAAGCCAATGGGCTTCTTATCGGAACGCTCCTGGCTGGGCGGGATCCGATTGGATCCCTCCAATAATGCGCAGAAGGACTTCTGGGAGTTAAACCCAAGAGTCCCTCTGCCCGGTGGCATCGCAAAGGACGGCTCTTATCGGGAGACCTGTCCTTTGCGAAATTCTTGGTACATACCGTGGTAATGAGCCGCAGTATATACCCAAAGTCACGGGGGATGTACCGCATCGCGGAAGCGATGCTTAGTGTGTACCACCCTTAGAGAGATACAGGATGGGGGAGGTCAGCAATTGCTGTTGATGTAGCTGGTCTGGATGTGATGACTATACAAAGATCAACCTTATTTAGTAACGAATAGGTTTTTTTTTGTTTTGTGTTTTAAACAAATTCTTTATATATTTTACATTGTAGAACTATTAAAGCAATTTAAAAATAGCTGCAGATTTAACAGTTATATGTAAGTTATTTTATTTATAATTTGATGAATTTACAGGATAAATTAAGGGTTTAAAGTGATGACAAAATTGCTCTGAATCAGTTGGTATTCTAATAAAGTTACCACAGTGGTTTTGTAAATGTAAATAATAAAAGTAACCCCATTTGTTTGCATGCATATTTAAATATTGGAGCACAAAATGTACCAGTTTACCTATTAACACACACACATACATATATCACACACGCACACACACAAACATACATCACACACACACACATACATCACACACACATACATCACACACATACATCACACACACATCACATACACACACACACACACACACACACACAGGGCTGGATTAAGGCTTGTGGGGGCCCCAGGGCAACAAAGTTGCCGGGGCCCCTTCAAGCCACACAGAGCCGAGCCCAGCCCAGCCGTGCCCCCAGTAGCAGTCCCCCCTCAACAGTAGTCCCCCCAGGAGTACCCATAGTAGTAATCCCCCTCTATGCTGTGTCCTCCAGTAGTGGTCCCAGCAGTGTGCAGTACCCCCAGTAGTATCCCCAGCAGTGCCCCTAGTAGTACACCCCCTCTATGCAGTGTCCCCCAGTAATGGTCCCACCAGTGTGCAGTGCCCCTAGTAGTACCCCCAGCAGTGCCCCTAGTAGTAGTCCGATCCCCCCCAGCAGTGCCCTTAGTAGTAGTCCTTTCCCCCCCATCAGCAGTTCCCTTAGTAGTAGTCCTTCCCCCCCAGCAGTGCCCCTAGTAGTAGTCCTTTCCCCCCCAGCAGTGCCCCTAGTAGTAGTCCTCCCCCCCAGCAGTGCCCTTAGTAGTAGTCCTTTCCCCCCAGCAGTGCCCTTAGTAGTAGTCCTTTCCCCCCCAGCAGTGCCCTTAGTAGTAGTCCTCCCCCCCCAGCAGTGCCCTTAGTAGTAGTCCTTTCCACCCCCCAGCAGTGCCCCTAGCAGAAGTCCTTTTCTCCCCCCACAGCAGTGCCCCTAGTAGTAGTCTGTTTATCCCCCAGCAGTGCCCCTAGTAGTAGTCATCCTTTCCCCTCCAGCAGTGCCCTTAGTAGTAGTCCTCCCCCCCAGCAGTGCCCTTAGTAGTAGTGCTTTCCCCCCCCAGCAGTGCCCTTAGTAGTAGTCCTTTCTGCCCCCCAGCAGTGCCCCTAGTAGTAGTCCTTTTCTCCCCCCACAGCAGTGCCCCTAGTAGTCGTCTGTTGACCCCCCAGCAGTGCCCCTAGTAGTAGTCATCCTTTCCCCCCCAGCAGTGCCCCTAGTAGTCGTCCTTTCCCCCCCAAGCAGTGCCCTTAGTAGTAGTCCTTTCCCCCCCAGCAGTGCCCTTAGTAGTAGTCCGTTCCTCCCCCCCCAGCAGTGCCCTTAGGAGTAGTCGTCCCCACCCCGAGACACACACACAGGGGAAAAAAAAATCTCCACTTACCTTAATCCCACCAATCTGCTCCTCCATCCAGCGTCCTCCCACGTCGGCTCGCTGTGTATGATAGGAGAGACGTCATCGTCTCTCCCATCAGCCACTGCGGGAGCCGGAAGACGGAGTCTCCGGCAGTAGGCCACAGCGCAGCAGCCGATGAGAGTCTATGTGACTCTCATCGGCTGCTAAAACAAACACACAGCTGCCGGCGCCGGCGGCTGTGTGTTTGTGCTGTGTAGTGCGGACGGCACTACCGCCCTGCCCCAAGCTGATGCAGCAGCACTGACTGTGCTGCTGCATGTAGTAGTGTGGGGGCCCTCTGTGTGTGGGGGCCCAGGGACGACCTCACCTGTCGCCCCCATCTTAATTTGGCCCTGCACACACACACACACACATACATACATCACACACACACATCACACACATACATACATCACACACACACACATCACACACATACAGACATACATCACACACACACATACATATATCACACACACACATACAGACATACGTCACACACACACACACACATACATCACACACACACATACAGACATACATCACACACAAGTAGCACACATCACACACACATAACCTCCATTATCTGTTGCTCTGTAGACAGAGAAGTAGGTACTGCCATGGCTTGTAAAAGGGAGGGGGCACTATGAAGGAGGCAGGGGCAGTGCACTGTTAAAAGAGTCTGCACAGCTCCTGCATTACACACTATACATGCCCCGCCCCTCCCCCTCTCTTCCAAGTTTTTTAACAATTTTATATAAACAAAAACCGGATTATAAACTTAGCAAATTGAGGACCTCATTCAGAGTCGGTCGTTGCGGCCGCACGGTCGAAAGGTAAAAGTGGCTGGATATGCAAATGAAGCGCTCGCAAGTTGCGTCGTTAAGATGGGATCGTTAGCTGGACGAGCGAGGGGAGGATGCAGCCGTAAGACTAAAAATACGCCCCCTTCTCGTTCCCATTACACGTCATCTCCAGGCATATAAGGATTAATCGAGACCATCGGGAACCATCGGAGCTGGTCGTAGACCTTAAGGTTGACCATACCCTCTCTTAAGCACTACGATCAAGTCAGTGTAAAAACCTCCCATGTCACATGTGCCATGACACTACTTAGTTAATTATGCACTCCCATAAAACGCCGTTTGCATAGTCAGGCACGCCTGCGTTTGGATCTCCATTCCCCCGTTCACAAGCACCATCCCCTGTTACCACCCACAAACGCCTCATCCTGTCACTCAAACTAACGACCTGGCCAAGTTGAAGGAGAGAGAAATTTCTGATCATAATAGCTAGTTTGCGCACACGCATTGTGAATTTTATGCATGCGCAGTTTAGCGAACATCGGTGGCGTACGACCGTGCAACCGCAACGACCGACTCTGAATGAGGTCCTGAGTCCTTACCAAATATATGGGAGCAGCCAGCCAGTCCCTTTCCTCCTCAGTTCCATGCCCCTGCCGCCAGTGTCAGGTACATATCAAAGCCAGGTTGGGAGAGAGAACCAGGGGGGCATGGTGCAGCAGGGGAAGGACAGCTCAGCCTGAGCTCAGGGCTGCCGCTGATGAGCATCACATGTGATATGTTGGGCAGTCCCAGGGGAGCCAACAGCCACTGTAAAGCACCATAATAAGCCCATGCAGCCCCGGCCCCCATTCACAACATTTACTGTATGCTCTCTATCTTCTGGAGGCACAAATCCACCCCTGCTGTCACCTGACCACTGCACTGCTGACTAATCGGAGCTGAGCTCCGATCACGGCAGCGGCGGGGAGCTGCACAGCCATGGGATGCCCCCAAGGCATTCCAGGTGCCCTAGGCATTTGCTTAGAATGCCTATGCCTAGGGCCGGCTCTGCGTCCTTCCTTAACACTGGAGCAGGCCGGGTCAGTCAGAGAATGCGGCAGAGCCGTGCACGCGGCGCTGTGGTCCCTGGCTGATGACGTCAATCCTAAGCTTGCTGGTTGCCAAGCAACCCCTATGCAAGTCGGACACTCAGTCTCCCCGGCACACAGCCAGCTGTCAATGAGGGAAACACAATGTAGCATTACTGTGCTAGAAAAGTAACTGTTATACAGAGCAGAGAAGCTGAAACATAGTATCATAATCCAAACACTGTATCAAACCTGTGTACTAAAGTGAATAAATAGATAAACACAATGTCGAGCAACATAACGTAACACGCTGTATATATACAGTATATATATATATATATATATATATATATATATTGTGGCACAGGGAGTTCTTTGCCCTGGTCTGCTATAAATGGGTTAGTATGTTGTTCCCTGCTTGATAGCTTTTAAAACATAGCTGCACCACAAGGGTCTAATCGGTGCGTGTCTGTGTGAAGCATAAAGCATTCAGGGATTCAAGAGAAGGGTGCTCTTGATTCAATGTTTTGTTATGTGGATCTGGCTTTTATTTTATATATATATAGGGAGGTGCTGTTTTTTTACATTTGTTTGTTAATTCTGGTCAAAGGTAAATCTCTAGTGCAATATAATAGCATTTTGTAGATCAAATATATATCTATATATATATATTTATATATATATATACTGTGTGTGTATATGTATATATATATATATATATATATATATATATGTGTCAGAGATCCACTGCAATCACCACTCCCAGATTTGGGATGCATACCTGCACTCACCATTCCCAGGCCTGGGGTGCAAGTGGCTTGTGACCACATTGCTTAAATAAATATAAATGTTTGGTGACTGTCTTGCCTTTAAAAGCCATAAGTTAGTTGGCAGGTGAGCTTTAAACCAGGTAACAGTTTTTCAGTTTTAGCTCAGTGATAGCAGCTACCAGGTTTCCATAAGTATGATATATAGTGTAAGACCTGCAGAGAAGAGGGGGGCCCGTAATGTGGGCTGCAGGCTTAAATGCATTGATCAATCCATGAACCAACACCCTATTATTTATGTATTATTGTGAGTGATTTAACAATGGTGAGTGCTGAGTTTTCTGTTTATATATATAATAGGGTATGGATTGAAACAAGGCAGCTACCTCTTGATATTCAGAGGAATTCAGTGGAAGAGGATTATTTATGACTACTATTTTCTTTGTACGGTGTTTATTATAAATTTGGATTACAACATAATACATTATTATAAATAAAATGCGGTGGGGTTTCATTAATACTAATAGGAATAAGAATATAACTAGTGAGGCAAATCACTAATAACAGTTCAAACATTCTTAAGTGGAAAGCAACTGCCCAGTAACACACAAAGGTCTGGTCCTAGGAAATCCACACAACACAATGCAGAGAAAATGCATGCCTGCACATCAGATTATACCCAGTTCTATTTAGATGGGCAAGAAATAATCCTCAGGAGCCTTATCTGGGAATGCATGGATGCGGTGACCAAAAGAGTGAGAATACTGTATACCAGAGGTTCCCAAACTTTTTTGAACCACGGCGCCCTAGAGTATCGGCATTGTCTTTACGGCACCCCTAAGCCAAAAGTTTGTTATTGACAAATTCTGAAAAAAATGTAGTAAAGTGAAGTAAATTGTGGTCACCTGTCATCTTTATGGTTAGGTTATGTGGTGGTGCACAGGTTTGTGCTTCTGTTTGTCAACATATTTACATTACATTGACTATAAATAATTTGGTGCTGGACCACTAACCTGAGGCACCCCTGTAAGTGTCCCGAGGCACCCCAGGGTGCCACAGTGCCCAATTTGGGAACCACTGCTGTATACAATGCACCAAATTTGCAGATTATTAATCTATTAGTTTAGTTTCTTTACTACATGGTATAGTTTCTAAAAAAAAAAATACTGTAAAACTACAGTAGTAGATAATTTTTACTTAAATTCTAAATAATGTATTATTAGTTGTAAACAATTATATAAAAATGGATATTTGGGTATTTATCATAAACAACATTGGTTTATATTGCTGACAAGTTTTGATGTCCACTAAAAGATTCTCATTACTTAGTATTGGAAACATTAATAAGTACAGTCTGCCACCTGCTGGAAACAAATGATATAAAATTACCATTTTCTAATTTAAAAGTTTTACTCTCTGCTAAGTAGATACAGGGACAATTGTAATGCAGTGCAAATTGCTCAGATCTCAATTTTTAGATATTTTTTGAGTAAGTTATAAAACAGATTTATTAAAGTAAAAATTTGTGAATTTCAAACAGAAGTTGACACAAATTGACATCCTGTTTTTTAAATCATCCTATTTATTAAGCTTTGGTTTTACAAAGAAAAAAGAGGAGCCTCTGGATGGCTCGATGGCTCAAACCACATGCTGTTTGAACTATCTGTCTGCCAAGCCTAATAAGAAGCCATATTTAGCATGCATATTAAAGTGGCAATCATTAATACATAATTGAGGGGCCAACATAATTAATAAAAATATTTTTGGCAGCATAATGATTTATTTAATTTTTGGAGTAGGCAATTTAATACTAAATATTTTCTTTTTTTATTAAATGGACAATATAATATATAAAAACTATTAAGGGGCATATATTATTAAATAACCAGGCATTGATATATTTTTTCTTAACTAACTAATTTGGACCTAAATAGTAAAGTAAATGCTTTCAATGTACATTAATGTATTGACTTATTAAATTGTTAAAATAACTGTTACTGGTCTATCCACAATCTCTAGACTTACTCAAGCACAGATCCAAGCAAAATATGAGTTCTAGCTTTATGTTTTGAGAGAGCACAGCTCCAACTCCTATAGAAGAAGCGTCAACTTCCAAGACGAATGGCTGTGAGTCATCAGATTGATGAAGAGCAGGAGCTGCAATTAACATCTGTTGATTTTTTGGAAGGCTTCCTTAGCTTCCTCTGACCATTAGGATGGATTGGCACCTTTCCAGGTGAGAGTGGTGATAGGTGCAATAATGGTGGAAAAGTTCTTTATGAATATGAAATAGTTGTTTGCACACACAAGAAAGCTCTGTACAGTCTTGGAAGCAGCCATTCCTGAATTGCTTAGAGTTTTTCTGGGTCCATTTTGAGACCAGAATCTGAAATGATATATCCCAGGAAGGGAATAGGCTTGACCTCGAAGACACACTTCTCCAATTTACAGTAGAGACGATTGAAACAGAGACGTGTCAGAACCTCCTTTACTTGCCGGCGATGTTCTTCCAGATCACTTTGGAATATGAGAATATCATCAACATAGACAACATGTTTGTTCAACAGATCACAGAAGATCTCATTAACATAGTGCTGGAATACTGTGAGAGCATTGCTGAGACCGAAGGGAATAATGAGGTACTCATAGTGACCCGGTGTTAAATGCGGTCTTCCACTCGTCTCCTTCCCGAATTTGTATGAGATTATACAGTCAGGTCCATAAATATTGGGACATTGACAGAATTTTCAGATTTTGGCCTCTATTCATCACCACAATGGCTTTGAAATGAAACAAACAAGATGTCCTTTAACTGCAGACTTTCAGATTTAATTTGAGGGTAATTACATCCAAATCAGGAGAACGGTGTAGGAATTACAACGGTTTCTATATGTGCCTCCCACTTTTTAAGGGGCCAAAAGTAATGGGACAAACTAAACATAGCCTAAATCTAACTTTCACTTTTTAATACTTTGTTGCAAATCCTTTGCAGGCAATTACAGACTGAAGTCTGGAATGCATAGACATCACCAGACGCTGGGCTTCATCCCTGGTGATGCTCTGCCAGGCCTCTACTGCACATGTCTTCAGTTCCTGCTTGTTCTTGGGGCATTTTCCCTTCAGTTTTGTCTTCATCAAGTGAAATGCATGCTCAATCGGATTCAGGTCAGGGTATTGACTTGGCCATTGCATAACATTCCACTTTTTAGCCTTAAAAAACTCTTTGGTTGCTTTAGCAGTATGCTTCGGGTCATTGTCCATCTGCACTGTGAAGCGCCGTCCAAGGAGTTCTGAAGCATTTGACTGAATATGAGAATATAATATTGCCCGAAACACTTCAGAATTCATTCTGCTGCTTTTGTCAGCAGTCACATCATCAATAAATACAAGGGAATCAGTTCCATTGGCAGCCATACATGCCCACACCATGACACTACCACCACCATGCTTCACTGATGAGGTGGTATGTTTTGGATCATGAGCAGTTCCTTTCCTTCTCTTCTCTTCCCATTACTCTGGTTCAAGTTGATCTTTGTCTCATCTGTCCATAGGATGTTGTTCCAGAACTGTAATGGCTTTTTTAGATGTTGTTTGGCAAACTCTAATCTGGTCTTCCTGTTTTTGTGGCTCACCAATGGTTTGCATCTTGTGGTGAACCCTCTATATTCACTCTTGTGAAGTCTTCTCTTGATTGTTGACTTTGACACATATACATCTACCTCCTGGAGAGTGTTCTTGATTTGGCCAACTGTTGTGAAGGGGTTTTTCTTCACCAGGGAAATAATTCTTTTGTCATCCACCACAGTTGTATTCCGTGGTCTTCCGGGTCTTTTGGTGTTGCTGAGCTCTCTGGTGCGTTCTTTCTTTTTAAGAATGTTCCAAACAGTTGATTTGGCCACACCTAATGTTTTTGCTATCTCTCTGATGGGTATGTTTTGATTTTTCAGCCTAATGATGGCTTGCTTCACTGATAGTGACAGCTCTTTGGATCTCATATTGAGAGTTGACAGCAACTGATTCCAAATGCAAATGTCACACCTAGAATCAACTCCAGTCCTTTTACCTGCTTAATTGATAATGAAATAATGAGGGAATAGCCCACACCTGTCCATGAAATAGCTTTTGAGTTGATAGTCCCATTACTTTTGGCCACTTAAAAAGTGGGAGGCATATATTGAAACTGTTGTAATTCCTACACCGTTCACCTGATTTGGATGTAATTACCCTCAAATTAAATCTGAAAGTCTGCAGTTAAAGCCCATCTTGTTTGTTTCATTTCAAAACCATTGTGGTGGTGAATAGAGTACAAAATCTGAAAATTCTGTCAGTACCCCAATATTTATGGACCTGACTGTATGTTCCTCGCAAGTCGAATTTGGTGAAGATGGTGGCTTCACTGACTCAAAAAGCTCTGTCATCAGAGGGAGAGGATATCGGTTTTTAATGGTGATGTCATTCAGTCCCCTGTAGTTGGTGCAGTGGCGCAGTCCGCCATCCTTTTTTTTTACGAAAAGAAGCTCGCACCAGGGAGAGGTGGAAGGGCGGATGAACCCTTTTTCCAGATTCTCCTGGATATAGTTATCCATGGCCTTTGTTTCTGCTAGTGATAATGGATTTCCAAGAGATTAATTAAATTGGACAATCCCATTCACGGTGAGGTGGAAGAATACCAGCACCAGCTTTACTGAAAACATCAGTGAATTCTTGATAAGGATGAGGAGGAGTATCTGGATGAGACGGTACTGCAAAGCATGCTGGAAGAACTTTTTGAAGGCAAGAACCAAAGCAGGAAGGTCCCCAAACGGATTCTAAAGTCACTTTGAGGATTATGCAGACGGAGCCAGGGCAAGCACAGAACTATGGAATGTGGTGCCCTGGGTATGACAAGAAAACTTTAAAGTTCAGAGTGCACCAATCTTGACTCGCAGAGGTTGAAAGGTAATGGTATCCCTTAGGATGCGGCTTCCATCAACCGCTGTGAGGTAAATAGGATGAAACATATTCTCGGTTGGTAATGCCCATCGCTGGACCAAGTCAGATGTGACGAAGTTATTACCTGCGCCTGAATCCATCAGCACAGAGACTTGCTTGAAGCGCTTGGCCACTTGAAGAGAAACTTAGAGAATGCAATCGGTTTTCTTTGGAGAGGAATGAACTATTCCTAACTTAGCCTCTCCTTGCTGAGTTAGGAGCAGGAGTTTCCCGGATGCTTGGGACAATTGTTGAGCTAATGAGAAGGAGCAGCACAGTATAAACAGAGATTTTCAGATTCTTGCCTTTGGCGTTCTTCCTGTGACAGGTGAGAATGGAAGAAGTGGCAGCTTCTGAGCTCCTCAGAGTAGATTGGATGTTATCCAGCCGGTTAGTCAGTTCTTGGAGGATTTGTACCACCTGACCCTGTGATGCCTCTTGGTGTTCTAGGCGAGCAACAAGATCAGGTGTAAACCCAGCAGCTTGTGCCTGATTATCAGCTGGATCTATAGGGCCAGTACAAACTGTCATGCCTGAGGGTTGGTTCGGGTTGGAACAGGCATGGGAGGCTGAAGAGGAATTAAGAGATACGTGAAGGAACTTAGGTGGATTGAGCCAGGACCTCCTCATATAATGAGAAGGTAGAGATATGGCAGTGGATGATGGGCCCAAAGGCAAGGAAAAGAATAGGATGTCTTTATTGGACAGCAGGGTGGCATGGAACCGGATATATAATATAGAATGAATGGGCAGAATCGGATTGGGACCGATGATGCTGAATTGAAAGCTGGATCGGTTTGAGAACGATGTTGAAGAATTGGATTTGAATCCGAAGTTGAAGACTTGATGAACTTGATCAGTTTGAGACCGATGTTGATGAATTGAAGAACTAATTAATATGAGTACAAATGTTGGAAGCGTCTGATGAGACCAATGGTTGGAGGTATCGGCTGGAACTGATAGTGGTTGTAAGAACAAGTCTTAATGGTAAAGCCAGACTGGTGTGCAAGATGGTATAGGAGCCTTGTTTATCAGATCTAGGAACTGGATATAACATGCAGAGTACCTGAAAGCTCAGCACTGAGCTGTAACTTCAGCAAGAAGTATCGTTGTACTGGCAATGAAAGCCAGTCAGGGAATGGAATTTATAGGGGTGGATCCCCAGGGATGGGATGCTGCAATCCGCTGGTCTGGGAGCAGGTCTTTGAGTGGAGAGTCAGGTGACAGAGTCCAACATGGCTGTGCCCATACTGTTGCTCTGGAGGAAACTCTGGCATGCAGTTTGTATACCAACATGCTGGGGAGACACGCTCTGAGCAAGTGACTGCAGAGAGCCATCTCCATGCTCAGTGGCAGGACACTGAGCAGATTGAGCAGGAGTAGACCTCAGCAAACAGCCGGGAGCGATGTGCAGCGTGAGCGGACATTTGTGCTATCCGGGAGTGATGCACAGTGCGAGTGGACCTCAGCACTAGCCTGTACAGACACCAGAGAGGTAGAAGATGGTTTTAAGTGTCCGGAGCGTGACAGAGTGAGTATGATCTTTGAACCATTTGTAAAACACTTTCTATACTCAGATACTCTCAAGGTTGGGTCAGTCTTATATCTGGAAGCAAAGTTGCTTTTAAAATACTGGAAAAATCGTAAGAAAAGCCATTTTTTTTATATTAGGGGGTAAATTTACTAAGAATCGAGTTTGGGTTAGATTGCAATCTCATGTGAGCTTAGGCATGTTTTTCATCTCGGAAATTAACTAAAGACAGACTCGAGTGAGTTTGGAAGAGAGTTCTCTCTTTTCACTGTTAAAACTCGTGTGAGATAGCAAACTCAAAAAAACTCACCATCGGCCAAACTAGGGAGTACTTTTCATGAAAAAGATGCAACTCGGGAATTTACTAAGATTTGAGTTTACAATCTCGAGTGAGATTGTAGCAAATTAACTGATAAATTGAAGTTTCCAAATGTAAAGGGTTTTTACATGTAGCGGCCACATGGGTCCTAGCCAATGAGCGGCTGCTACATGTAAAGCGGCCGCTGATTGGCTAGCGGCCCATGAGAAATTACAGATGATTTCGGACATCTGTCATTTCACGAGGTGTAAGCATATGTAACAGCATATACTTACACATGTTCGACATGGTTTGTGTAAATCGGTTTGTTGTTTTGACAAGACCCTGGATGCTACGGAGAGCAGCACTAGGATGTAGGTGAGTATTGGATCTTTTTTGCAGGTCCAGGTACACGGATTTCTACATTGGACAAGTGGACCGACCAGCTGGTACAGGTAAGTACTGTATGTGTGATTGAGGTATGTGTGTAATAAATTTATACTATCAACGGTGTGTGTTGTGTCTGCATGTAACTATTTATTTACAGGTGCCGGCCGCCTGCTGGCACTTGTAGGTTCACAAGTGCCAAAGGGCAGGCATGCTGGCACCTGTAGTTCCACTGTAAAATACAATAGATTACTTCAATTTTACACTTTATTACCCCCGTACCCTCAGCCCAGGCGTGCGGGGAAGAGCCCCGGGCTTCAGACTAAGCCTAGAGTTTTCGGAGAGGGGGGGCCTTTTTTGGGGTTCCCCACCTCCCCTGAGATCCCTGGCTTGGCCTGACCGGCTTTGGGGTGAGAATGCTTTGGCCCTGGAGACCCGGTAATAGGATCTCCTGGCTGTGGCATTACACCCCAGTCGGTTTGGGTCCGGTGCTGGTTTTAAATATAGGGGGACCATTACACAATTTTTACCCCCTATATTTAAAACCAGGACTGGCTCTGCAGCCTAGTGCTGGTTCCTAAATTATGGTGGAACCCTACTCGTTTTGTTCTCCGTAATTTTTGGAATCAGGACTGGCTGACAAGTCAGGGCCTGGTTATGCTTTTGGGGGGGGGACCCTATGTCATTTTTTTTTAAATATTTTAACCCGTTTTTTACAGGTACAACACAAGCAGCCTTCACATATCTCTCTGATATGTGCAGGCTGCTTGTTTGGGTGAGTTTGGCAAAGAGAAAACACTGCAATTTTGGTTGAGTAATCCCATCTAAACTTGCAACTAGGGGAAGAAATCTCGATCTACTTCGCAATCGGAAAACTCACTTTCAGCTAAACTCACTTCTTAGTAAATTTGCGAGTTGAAAAACGGAAAACTCACCCGAGTTTCGGCGATGTAAAGAGTGTTTCAATTACATACATCCCAAGACATGAAAACACCCAGATAAATAGTAGATGTAGTCCAATACTTGGATAGTAAAAATTGTAGTTGTTATAGCGTAATATGGCAATATGTTAAAGGCACATAGTACAATATCCAATGGAGTATCATACTATAGGATTATTGTTACTTTATTGGTTACACTGGTCTGGGGAAGGGCAGCTATACATTAACTCAATTGTGAATCTAATCATTCAGAAGTATATCTGCCTACCTGAGCATTTTCCCAGTTTGCAAACATAGGGGGCGATTCAAATGCTGTCCCAGATGGCTGTTACTAAATGGCGCCCAATGGAGCAAGTCAATTGTTCCTCCATTCAGGTGCGAATAGCCACTGTCACCGGCATTTCTGCTTGACCCTCCTGTGGTGGCGAGCAGAAATGTGCGATAATTCAGCACTTTGAGCAGTCAAACAGGAGATTGGGTGGCCAAAACAGTACTTTAGATGGGTTTAGCTGCTTTGCACGGGTAAACCCGATGCTTCTGGGTGCGCACACTCTGCACTGGGTGACCTATGGGGGGAACAATTGAATTGCTCTGATGGGGTGCCCATTACATTTGGGTGCTCACAAAACAATTGAATACCCCCATAGGACCTTATTGTGAGTCAAAGCAGAAAAATAATATAGCAGCGTATGCACAGAATAATGACAAAAAAAGCTTGAGTCTTAGAAATAATAGATGGATTTTATTCTAAAAATAGTTCTATTTTTGGCAGATAGAAAACATTTCATATGCACCATAGCAATAATAACAGGTCAATAGTGCAGCAGTCATCATTAATATCAGCAACAGTGGCGTAGCTAGAGTGGGTCGAGCGGGGCACGTGCCCTGGTGCCATGGCAGGCCCAGCAGAGGGGGCGCCGCCAGCCAGGGCATCGTGGATCTGTGTCAGCGTGTCTGTATCTGTCAGCATGTGCGTATCTGTGTCAGCGTGTGTTTATCTGTGTCAGTGTCTGTATCTGTCAGCGTGTGTGTATCTGTGTCAGTGTCTGTATCTGTGTCAGCATGTGTGTATCTGTGTCAGCGTGTGTGTATCTGTGTCAGCGTGTCTGTATCTGTTTCAGCGTGTGTGTATCTGTGTCAGCATATGTTTATCTGTGTCAGGGTGTGTATCTGTGTCAGCGTGTTTGTATCTGTGTCAGCGTGTGTGTATCTGTGTCAGCGTGTGTGTTTCTGTGTCAGCATGTGTGTATCTGTGTCAGCGTGTGTGTTTCTGTGTCAGCGTGTGTGTATCTGTGTCAGCGTGTCTGTATCTGTGTTAGCATGTGTGTATATGTGTCATGGTGTGTATATCTGTGTCAGCGTGTCTGTATCTGTTTCAGCGTGTGTTTATCTGTCTCATGGTGTGTGTATTTGTATCTGTATCTGTCAGTGTGTTTATCTTTGTCAGCGTGTGTTTATCTGTGTCAACGTGTGTGTATTTGTATCTGTGTCTGTCAGTGTGTGTATCTGTGTCAGCGTTTGTGTATCTGTGTGTGTGTATCTGTGTCAGTGTGTGTTTATGTGTCTGTGTGTATCTGAGTCAGTGTGTGTCCGTGTGCATGTCTGTGTCCATCAAATGCACAGGGTAGTGTATAGATCCCCTTCAGTATGTGTACCTGGGAGTGACGTGCAGTGACAGCAGAAGTGCAGTCCCATGCCCATACAGTCCACAAAAAGAAGAAATTTGCTCACTCACCACAGGTTTTTATTCCCCCTCTATGTCCATGTGGATAGTAGGCAGGCCCGGCAACAGGGTGGGGGGGACAAGGGGACACTTGTACCGGGCCCCGAGATTCTGAGGGGCCCCGAGCCCTCAGGAATTTTGGGAGCCCAGATCATGCGTCCCCCTTGCCTCTGCAGACAGCTACCTGCTCTATAAGCAGGGGACCCGGCACGACCATTGCGGCTAGATAACTCCCGACTAGTCCAGTGCTCCGGCAAACACAGGGCGTTCGTACCGGCGCAGCGTGTGTGATGTCATGACGTTGCGCTGCTGAATCAGATTGTTTTCCAATGCACATGCGTATAAGCCGCAGTGCGCGTGCGCTGTGATTGCATCGCAATTACAGATACACAGAGGAATCCATTGCAAAGTGAGTGACAGGCTATCAGCGTTTCGGGGTGGTGACAGGGGAGTGGTCAGAAAAACGCAGGCACGTCTGTCCGTTCGAACGCCGTTTCATGGGTGTGCATAAATTAGCCACTGCTGTTGCATATGCAGTATGAGTACTCACTGCGTGCGACGAGTCTTGCAGTTTCTGTGGCTGGTCAGACCTGCTGTAAATGTGCGTGATGGGCCGATGTGCGTGGAATGTCCTGATGTATAGGCAGAAAAGCAAGGTTGGACAGATATGAGAAAGCAGGAGTGGGGCGTCCCTATGCCGGCTGTGCTTTGGCAAGCATCAGCATAGTTTTGAAGCTGCAATCCATAGGGGATTGCAGTTGCAATCGCAATTGCGATTGGAACTGAATCAGGCCATGTGTTTGAAAAATGGCAGTTAGGAGCTGATTGGTTGGTACTTTATCCCTGTCTACTTTATCACTTTTCAAGGCTTAGTACATCTCCCCCTAATTGCAGTCATCAGATGACAGAAACATTAGGCCTGATTCAGAGGTGGACGCTAATGCATGTGCGGATGCAATTTCTTTTGCAGTCACAGTTGCGATAATATGCAAAAGCTACTTTCAGACTTCCCCTGCTGTAATTGTGAGCGCCGGAGATTGCGAGTCCTGAGATGTGCACTTTCAATGTCCCTAGATAGCGGAAATCTGCCGGTGTATTCAAACACTCCACCATCGTGATGACCATCGATACTTATGGCGCTCTATGGCTGGTGTAGTGTCTCCTTCTGGACTTTCTCTAATCATGGCCTCTGCGGCTTTGCGTTTGAGCCCATGGCACTCCCATAACACACCCATGAGACAGCCTTTTTTGCAATCACTTCGAGCCACCTCCTAGTCACCTTCAAGGAATGCCCATGGCTTTCCACCACCAGGTTAAGTGAGAGAGATTCTGTATGCAACAGTGTTCTCTGTGTACACTCAGTGGTACGCATGCGCTGTAGCGGTTTCCAGGACTATTTGCACATGCTCATTAGCAAATAATTGCAGAATTGTGCAAACATCAACACTGCGTCCAAATCCGAATCAGGCCCATTGTGCTATTGCAACTAGTTTATGTGGCACAAATTGGTAAATTTGCAGATTGGTGGCTAACTTAGTCACAGTACCTTTCCTCCACCAATTATGTATGAATTTTTATATGCATTTTTGGCTCTCAGTAAAGTACACTCTAGAAAACTTGTTTACTAATTTAAACTGGCTGTACAAAACACAAATTATATCATCTTGAAATATATCATTGGAGACTGCAAAAACAGTTCAGTAAAGGACAAATCACATATTTTAGAGACCAAAAGGAATATAAACGTGACAAAATACTATATACTAATGGAAAACCTCATTATTTATCTTTCTCTTAGTGCATTCCTTATATTAGAACCATATTTAATCATAATCAAGTTAAAGTTCAAGTGTAAAGTTTTTACACACAAAAATTGTGTAATGGTTAGCATTACTGCCTCACAGCACTGAGATCATGGGTTCGATTTCCACTAGGGCTCTAACTGTGTGGAGTTTATATATTCTCCCCATGCTTGTGTGGGTGTGCTCCGGTTCCTCCCACACTCCAAAAATATACTGGTATACTGGTAGGTTAATTGGCTCCCAACAAGAATTAACCCTAGTGTGTATGTGTGTGCGTGTACATGTGGTAGGGAACTTAGGACCTCATTCAGACCCGCTCGCCAGTGCTTGAGCGCTTGCAAGCGGGTCGATGTTTGGCTGTGCACATGCACAGCGGCCGCACTGCGCGTGCGCAAGCCCCGAAGTGAGAGAGAAATTCTCTCGGTTCCGGGGGTCACTACAAAAGGGGCAGCTGTCGATGTTGATCGACAGCTCGACCCGTTTTGTAGGCTTGGCGTTGCTTCACAAACGGAGGCGTTCCCAAGCGAACGCTTGCCGTTTGTGGGGGCGGCCCCACTGACATCACCAGTGATGTCAGTGGGAGAGCTTCCGGCTCTATTAGAGCCGAAAGCTCTCTGGGGCTTGCGGCAGACGAGACCCTACCACAAGGGTCTCGTCACAAGCCCTGATGGTCGCAATGGTCTTGACCATCGCGACCATCATCCTGGCCGCTCGTTAAAGCTGTGGGTGGTAACCCACAGCCTAGCGAGCGGCCAGGAGGCTGGATCATTTTTTAGATGCGGCCGCCCTCATTCAGAGCAAGCGCTCGCATTTTGAAAGTGGCTCTGAATGAGGTCCTTAGATTGTAAGCACCACTGGGGTAGAGACTGATGTGAATGGACAAAATATTCTCTGAAAAGCGCTGTGGAATATGTGTGCGCTATATAAATAACTGGTATTAATAATTTTACTATTGGTATAACAGATCCTTTAATGTTGCATTAATCTTGAATCTTGTTTACTTAACAAAAAGTTTGCGGTAAAAAAAGAGGGTTATAACATAACCATCTGGCATTCTCAGAGGACAAATTAGCGTGGAAAAAAGCAATGCAGCTATTTCCCTTTCTCTGTGCATGAAAATCCTCCTCCACCTGATGGTGGCCGGATGTGCTACATTTTTTAAACATGTACAGTAATAGCTAAATATTGCATATGTCACTACCATGCTCTAAAAAAAAGAAGCATTTTGGTTCTGTGCACAACTGTACATTAGTACTTAAGGCTCTATTTATTAAAAATTGCACTAGACCATGTAAAATGATTGGCAGTGTTCATGTTCAATTTTTCGTTGTGGCTATATGAAAAGTCATTTTGGGAAACACCAAGCAAAAAGGTGCAGAATACTGGCCTTTGGTGGGCTCATTTTATGCCTTTTGTAAATGCAAAAGATGGCAACATATTTGAAACCCAGTGCACATGTGTAGAAGGGGCCAGTGCACATGTGTAGAAGGGGCCAGTGCACATGTGTAGATGTGTACTTGTGCGGTCACTGGCCCTACTAGTGTGAACCCTCTACACCTGGGGGGGAGTTTGGAGGAAGCCCCGGGCATAGCGGCGGGTAGCCTAAATTTGGAGGGATCCTGGTCCTGCTTGCCCAAATGGCGGGACTTGACGTCAAAATATTACAAGGGCGGCGGACTTGGATCTTGTAGGATCCATCCCCAACCGCCACAGCAGCAGCGTTTGGCAGCGGCCATGGGGATTTTCACCACCGCGCCACGTGTGCTTTGACGGTAGGCCTTAATCTTCCAGAATTCTGGTCCCGCCAATAACAGTGCGCAATTTTGGATTTTGCACGTGGTTTGCGGTCTGGCTGCCAATCACAAATGCCACGATGAGCAAATTGCGGCAAACCGCACCATCACCCCGTCCCCTGGCACTAGCTTATGTTAGCCAGCTTGAGAGAGCGGCTTGCAGTCCATCGGCTGGAAAGGAGCAGAAAAGAGCTCCTGAAGATAGAAAGCAGAAGAAGAAGACGGCAGAAGTCCTGGAGGACGGCGGCCATTGTAAAAGAGCTTAAATAGGCCACCACCCACGGGTGAAGGTCAAAGAGCCAACACCCACCGGAAGTTGGGTCGGTGGAGACATAGGAAGCACTGAGGCAGAGGTGTGGCCGTCCAGAGCTCCTAAGGTGAAGGCTACGTACAGGTAAGCAAGAGATATTGGGAGGTGTACCAACTCCGGCAAAGAGGACAAGGTGGGTCGAGGCTGAACCAGGCATGGACTGGCAAGAGGCATCTATTTACACTAGATACCTCCTCCTGTGGCATAGCATATTAATGCACAGCCTCTGCGTACAAAGAAGCAGAGGCTGTGTAATTAACGTACATCTCTGACTCAGGCCCTCTGATGTCTCAATAAATGTGAATCATTACAAACTGTATGCAAGTGGGCATGATATATACAGAAATATTTCTGAACCATTTTGTGATTTGTCTTTACTAAGATTTAAATGCCTGATGAGTAAATTATATGCATTGAAATGTGTTGTGGCTAAACAAACAATCCAAAATTAATACACTATGACTATTATAGTGATACAGATGTTCTTGTCAAGTTAACACCTTTAGGGGGGAAGTCAGTTTCTGTAGTAGTTCTAAACGGGCACCCAACAGACCAGTTCAGTTGCTCATATCGGACGCCATTACTGATTGCACCCTCCTGAGGTGGCGAACATAAGCGAAAAGTCAGCCATTTAGGCACCCAAACGTCACTTTTCGCTTTCAGGGCCTGATTCAGAGATGGACGCTCTGACCAGAGCGCTCGCTCTGAATCAGGGCCCTCCTACCTATTCTTGGAGCGGCCTCTTGGACGCTCGCATAGCTGTGGGTTACCACCCACAGCTTATGCGAGCGTCCATGATGATGGTCGCGATGGTCAAGACCATCGCGGCCATCGGGCTTGCGAAGGGACCCTTGCGGTAGGGTCTCGTTGCCGCAAGCCCTGGAGTGATTTTGGCTCTATCAGAGCCAAAATCACTCCCGCTGACATCACTAGTGATGTCAGTGGTCCCGGCCCCAGACGGTAGGCGTTCCCATGGGAACGCCTCTGTCTGGCAGCCACGCCCCCGGCATGCCCACCAAAGGGGGCGTGCTGTCACTCACCATCGACAGCATGCCCCCTTTGGTGCGAGACCCCGAGCGACGGCTTCCTCGTCGCTCGCCGGGTCTCGCGCATGCGCACGACGGAGCTCCCTCCGTCGTGCGCATGCGCATTTGGGTACCATCGACCCACTTGCGAGCGTCCTGCGCTCGCGAGCGGGTCTGAATGAGACCCTCAGACCATTAGTTTAGACATGACAAGCACAATAATTCATGGACGCCCAAAACAATTGAATTGCTCCATCGGGCGCCTATTAATTATCGCTGCCCAAACAACAATTGAATCATCCCCAAAGTGTCACAAACAGGCACAACATTATTTTTACTGTTGAACAATGTTACTAGATGTTTGAATGTATTTATTTCTTCTTTTAAAGGCTATATAATACACTTAGTATGTATCAAAGAGCATTTAGTGACTCATTAAAACTTAATCTAATCTAAATCTTAAATAAATAAATAAGATATAAGATTTATTGTGTGCTGATCAGATCTTGGAAGTTGAAAGAACATTGTATAGAGGTGTTCCAAAAGGTTATTATAGAATTAGCAGATATTAGTGTAGCCCCTGAGCTGGCTTGTGCTTCTGGATGTGCAAGGACTGGGATGCCCACTTTGTGTGTCTTTAGATGGAGCAATCCCGCTTGGTGTGTCTTTAGACGTTACCATCAGATGCACCATGAAAACTTGCAGCTGCCCTATGCTAGGTGCAGTAATTCCGTCATAGTAGGCCTCCAAAGTAAGCAATTAAGCATTGGTCATTTACATAAATATCTGCACTCAGAATCAGACCCTATACCAGGAGGGAGAGAGGTGTTATCAAAAGCCACTTAGGGCTGGTTATTAAATGGCCCGATAACTGGTAGGGAAGCAGCAAATAATGAGGATCTTATTCTTAGAACGGATAAAGAGATTTAAATGACTGTAGCTATAAAACTGAAATAGCATGTTATAAGACAATACAACTATTTATGTGCTGAAGATTAGCATAACTATAAAACAACTATATGCCATTTAATAATGACATTCAGAAATAGGTTTCAATAGAAGAATTAGTAACAACATTGGTAACAATAGTAGAATCAGCAGTGACAGTAATGACAATGGCATCAGCTCAGTAATTTGCTGTATGTTGCCGTGTGATTGGCAGCAGTGCCATGTTACATTTCTCTCTCCAAGGGGTACATTTCCTAATTCCCTAAGCGGCCTCTTCTCAGAAGGAAATGTATAATGGTGTGTTGTGCTTTGGATTGTATTAGCATTTTTACATTTCCTGCCTAAACATGCTGAGAAGAGGCGGCTTGCAAATGTACCCCTATATAACTGTAACAATCCTTTGGTACATGCCTTTATGGTAAGGTCGTGTACAAGTGATGCCCAGTAACAACACTCTTCTTGCTGTCTCTCTGTTTTAATATTGGTAGTGCCTACACCTGAATCTGTACAGGCCTCTGGCGTAATGAATGGTTCCTCTATCCATCAGCCACTTTGCGAATAAATCATCACTTCAAGCAACAGCGGTCATGAAACTTGATGCATGCGCAGTGCAACTCATACACATGTGCTTACCACCGATAAGCGCACAACTGCGCAAACATTGGCATCCTGTCCATCTATGAATCAGGCCCAAAGTCCCTTTCATTAAACATGAAACATAAAACACCAGGATCAGAAGCATTAAACTCGAAGAAGAATTCAGGGGTTTATGTACTAAGCCTTGGAGAGAGAAAAAATGTATGGAGATAAAGTACCAACCAATCAGCTCCTAATTGTCATTTTTCAAACATAGCCTGTAAAGTGACAGTTAGGAGCTGATTGGTTGGTACTTTTTTCCTTCCACACATTGGGGGCATGCACAAGCTCACATGGGGGCAGGCAGAGGCACATATGGCAAAGGGGCAGTGGTACACATGTCAAGGTGACAGTGGCACAAGTGGGGAGAGAAGTAGAGGCAAACATGTGAAGGGGGATAGAGTGGTACAAGTACATGAGGCAAATGCAAAGAGGGAGAGAGAGAGGCAGACACCCAATGGGAGATGTGGGCAAGTAGAGGTGGGGAACCACACAGGGAGGTTCAGCACTAAACTGCCTCTAAAATGCTAAAGGCAACATGTACACCTGGTCCAGGGGGAACCCTGAGGTAGAGATCTCCAGGATACATGCTCATTTTCTTTTGCACTGTACACATACTGCCAACAGCAATGATCTAGGCCACAAACTTCTTCCAATTCACAGGCATGTGGCCTGTAAATTAGAAGTAGTTTGTGGCAGGGATCATCAATGTCATAGGGCCTCTTTGATATCCTGGGCCCCTTACAAATGTACCCCTTGTTCCCCCTGATGGTGGTCCTGAATAGAAACTGGAACAAATCAGGGCATTCAGTAAACAACCAAAACAACCAGACTCCTCCTTCCCCTCTGAATTGTTCATGAACCCCCTCTGAACTGTATTATATCTGGACCCTCTGAACCTTTGTATTGGACTTGGACTCACTCTGGACCTCTGTTAGCTTTCTTTCTACCTTTAGCAGCTTAGGGCCTCATTTAGTAACGAGTTTTAGCACCAAAACGAGTGATTAATTTCACTGTGTATGATAAATGGTGCTCCAGCCAATCAGCTCCCAACTGTAATTTTTCTAACATCTGACAGTTGGGAGCTGATTGGCTGGAGCACCATTTATCATATACAGTGAAATTTATCACTCCCTCTTTGATTCTCACTGCCCGGTTTATGAACTTGGCAGCTGTCCTTGTTAGATAATTGTTGGAGCACTCTCAGGTACAATGGCTGTTCTAAAGACTAATTACCCTCATGATTGCATTTAGTCTTCCTTTATTGGTGTTGCCATCTTTGACTTTGCCACTCTCTAGAGCACCCTTTTTCACAATTGTCTTTGTTTGCAAATATATACAACAAAGACCTCTGGATTCCTATTATCATGTAGTATTCAAGCCTCTTTGCTTGTTTTTTTTTTTTTTTTTGCAGTGAGCTGGAGGGAAATGTTTTAACTTTTCTTCTGTAGTCGAGAGTAAACTCCTCCCTTTACAAGCACCTGTGAAAAACCATTAAGCTGATATGAGCAACTACTATTTTATATTGCTGTTCTGAGAGGCATGGATGGGACCAGCATTGGGGGCGGGGTGTGTGCTTGTTCCTGTAGTGCTATTTGGAGGTTTCTGGGGTACCTCCTAGGTGAGTTGGCTCTCAACTTAGATATATTTTTGTATGTACTGTTATTATGTGGCACAACAGTATGCAATTATATGACCAAGAGTGGGTGCTATTATTATGTAGTGTTAGGCACTCCATTACAGAGGAGCCTTGACGTGGTCCGGCGCTTAATCATGTATTTGCAAATATATGCATCAAAGACCTCTGGATTTCTATTATCATGTAGTATTCAAGACTTTTTGCTGTTTTTTTGCAGTGTGCTAGAGGGAAACTTTTTTTCTTTTTCTGTAGCCCAGAGTAATCCCCTTCCTTTACAAGCACCTGTGAAAAACTATTAAGTTGATATGAGCAACTACTATTTTGTATTGCTGGTCTGTGAGGCGTGGATGGAACCAGCATTGGGAGGGTGCGCTGGTTCCTGTAGTGCTATTTGGAGTTTTCTGGGGTACCTCCTAGGTGAGAAAAAGAGGGTATAGATTACCACGCTAACCCCTTATTGGTGTATTTATGTATGTATATATGGGGGTGTTTTGTCCTGTATATGAGCTAGATAGTGGTATTAATATTAGTGGTAAGTCCTATATACAGAACTTACAGAGTATGTATCTCTATAGACAATTGTGGTTTAAATGCCAATTTATTGGATGATTTCTATAGTTACGGTAACACACATTAATGGAAATATAAACATGTATAGAAAAAAAAAAGGGGGGTGGACATATATATCACACAGTAATTATTACAAAGATTATTTGTCACATGCATGCACGTGGTAGTGCATTATCATTACAAATTAAGGCTAAGCATAAACAGAACAAAGAAAGTTTAACACTGGTATACAGTGTCTGTGCACAAATTGATAGGTAAATGTGTATAGTCGGTAGCAGAGAACGGTTTCCCATTCTACTGCTGGATAAGAAAAAAAGTCTGCCAGTTGTTTGTAAACCTCAGATGGTAGTACCTCAGTCACTTGGAGTGGCATCAGAGCAACAGTGCTGTGCTGAGCTGGAGTTCACACTGGCTTCCAACACACCCCCAGAGGAAGGCCTAAAGGGCTGAAATGCATTGGGCCAATACAGGACTTCTATTAAATATCATACTTCTCCTATATTTATCTGGGAACAGAACTTAACATTGGGAGAGTGTAGATATATATATATATATTTATATAGATGTACAAATCAGATTGAAAATGGGTAAAAACATGGCAAACAAAATGTCTAAAAATATCTAAATATATATACACCAACACATATTAAAGGAAGGTTTATAGAATGTTTTAATAAACTTGTAGTAGATGATCTAGAGAAATTAAAGAAAAATATCATCAGAAAGAATAATTTATCGCATAAAGAAAGCTCAGCACTGAAAAACATAATTAAAGACCCCAACATAGTCATCAAGCCTTGTGATAAAGGCGGGGGAGTAGTTGTTTGGGATAAGGAATCATATAAAAATCAAAGTTTCAAACAACTGAGAGAGGGCGATACCTCTATAGATATTAAAAGCGGATCCTACAAACAAAATAAAAACCAATTTTCTAAATTTTCTCAACAAGTACCTAGAAAAAGACACAATAACAAAAAAGGAATCTGATTTTTTAAACATAGAGCATCCAAAGACTCCATCAATATATCCCAAAGTCCACAAGAGTGTAACTGCACCTCCCGGCAAACCCATTATTGTGGGCATAGGGAGTCTGACCACAAATTTATGAGAAATGATAGATTTTTTTCTTCAGCCTATAGTACTTAAAAACAAATCCTATTTAAAAGATACTAAGGATATCATCAAAAAACGAAGAGAAGTTCATTGGAAAGAAGGCATGTTTCTGATATCTTCCGATGTATCATCTTTATATACGATCATCAAGCACAGTAAGGGGTTAGAAGCCACTAAGAAGTTTTAACTAAATCAGAATTAAGTATGGACAAAATTGACTTAATTATTGAGGGTATGAATTTTATTTTACAAAATAATTATTTTTACTTTGAAGGCGATTATTACCTACAAAAGATAGGAACTGCCATGGGGACCAAGTTCGCACCAAGCTATGCAAACCTGTTTATGGTGGACTGGGAGGATTGCACAATCTGCCATGGCATAGCTGGGTTGCCGAATTTGGGTCTCTGGTACAGATATATAGATTATATAATTTTCCGTTGGGATGGAACTAAAAATAACCTTGAATCATTTTGTGAACAACTTAATAATAATGGATGGAACATTAAACTTTCATTTGATATCAGCACTGAGGCAATTAACTTCTTGGATATAACTATATAACAACAAAATGGTAGCCTCCAAACCAAGGGATTCAGAAAAGATACTGATTCAAATCATTATATTAACAAAAAAAGTGAACATCATCCAAATTGGCTGAAAGGCATTCCAAAAAGCCAATTTATAAGGTTGAAAAGAAATTGTAGTGACGAAAAAATATTCAGTCAACAGATGGATAATGAGTGAGAGGTTTTTTTAATCAAGGATATAATAAAGAAGAAATAGATAAGGCAAGAAAGGAAGTAATAGAACTTCTAAGAGAGAACCTCCTAGAGGCTAAAATATGCAAAGTGAATAACCCCAATAATGAATGCCCATTTATCACAACATATGGTATGAATAGAAAAAAGTTAGAATCCATTATCATAAAACACTGGCATGTATTAAAGAAAGATCCACATCTCACTAACATATTGCCAAATGTCCCCAAATTTATTTATAGAAAGACAGCCAATTTAAAAAAATCAGTTAGTTAGGAGTGCCCTCCCCACACCGCACACTAATCCCATTAGAACAAAGGGATTTCATAGATGCGGAACATGCCTTATATGTAGAAATGTCCCCAGCGCCACATCAAAGTACACAAAATTTGAGGTAGGTGGCAAGGAAAACGAAATTAAACAATTCATCACTTGCCACACATGCAATGTTGTATACCTCATAGAGTGCACATGTGGAATGCATTACGTAGGGAGAACCACGAGGGCATTGAAAACTAGGATGGCTGAGCATGTACGTAATATAAAAAAGGGTCTTGAAACACGCAGCCTTCCAAACCATTTCAAGATAACACATAACAGTTGCACAAAAGGAATCAAAAGGTTTATGGGGATACATCAGGTAAAAAGTAATTGGCGAGATCGAGATATCGAAAAACTTTTAACAAGAACAGAGATGTCTTGGATCTATAAACTTAATACTATTACACCTAATGGAATGAACAATGATTTTGAAATTAAATGGTTTTTATGATTCATTGTATTTTAGGTACTATATTTTAAAGGTCTATTTTTATCTTACATGTATTGTTCTTAAGAATAAGGTTGCTCTTTTTATGGTAATTTTATAAGAGATTATCTATATTTATATATTTTTAGACATTTTGTTTGACATGTTTTTACCCATTTTCAATCTGATTTGTACATCTATATATATATATCTACACTCTCCCAACGTTAAGTTTTGTTTCCAGATAAATGTAGAAATATGATATTTAATAGAAGTTTTATTATTTTATTATTGAGATTGAATAATGTATTATTATATTTATGTTGTAGTATTTGCTACTTCATTTCCAGGAACATATAAGACTGGAAATAATGGATGCGAGGGTCCCGGACATATATATAAATATATAATGAAAAGTGTGGATTGCTCCTAAGGAGACCACCAAAGTGAAGTTTGTTATAGGAAGGACCTAATTGAATAATAAGGGTGAAGTAATAGGGAGATCGTTATTAGCCCTTGAGAAATTTTAGAGATGAAAGTAGGTGATGATGTCACTTCCGGGGTGGAGAGAAAGTTATCCTCCACCTATATAAGAGGGGATTTGGACACAGATGGACACACACAGCCCTGAGGAAGAATCCTATTGGATTTGAAATGCATTGGTGGTGATTTAGAGGTTCCAACTGTGTCTATATAATAAAGAAGAACACCCAGAGGCTCCCTGATAGCTGGCGAAAAAAGGAACTAATGGTTATTGCAGGCATCCTAACTTCTATCTGAAGGACGGAGTGGAGATATCCAGAGCTCCCCTGTTATATGCTTATACCATTGCTCCGAATATGGAGCTTTCAAGCTGAGTCATCAATATACAATAGAAGACTTACATCAATAGGAATACTCCATTTGATATATAGAGACAATAGTCACACGAACAAGGAAATTGAAGAAGAGACTTTTCCAAGTTTGTGGAAAAAGATAGGACTTATTTATCCATATATAAATTGTGAATTCTGAACATCCACAGCACCTGTATATGTTATTTTTATATATATAAGGACATCCTAGACTACCTGCCGTTACTCACAAACCTCCACCTCTAAAAAACACCCAGAGCCGTGTCACATGATGGGAGCAAGACCCGGAAGTGGTCGAGCGGACTGCTAAGAGTGAGATCTGAGGCTGCGTACATCGGAGAGGAAGGACCAGGAACCCCATGGCGAGCTCACAAGAGGGCAATCCGCAGTGGCACTAATCCAACCAGCATGTTCCAAATAGAGGTCGATGCCCTGCGGTCCACACAACAGGTATGCCGTTTTGCTGCATCCCCTATTAAGGAAGCCAGTGTGAACTCCAGCACAGCACAGCACCGTTGTTCTGATGCCACTCCATGTGACTGAGGTACTACCATCTGAGGTTTACAAACAACCGGCAAACTTTTTATCTTATCCAGCAGTAGAACGGGACGCCATTCTCTGCTACCGACTATACACATTTACCTATCAATTTGTGCACAGACACTATATACCAGTGTTAAACTTTCTTTATGCTGTTTATGCTTAACCTTCATATGTAATGATAATGCACTACCACGTGCATGCATGTGACAAATAATCTTTGTATTAATTACTATGTTATATACGTATATATATGTCACCCCCCCACACCTTTTTTTTTCTTTACATGTTTATATTTCCATTAATGTGTGTTACCATAACTATGGAAATCATACAATAAATTGGCATTTTTTACACCACAATTGTCTATAGAGATACATACTCTGTAAGTTCTGTATATAGGACAAACCACTAATATTAATACCACTATCTAGGTGATATACGGGACAAAACACCCCCATTTATCCATACATAAACATAAATACACCAATAAGGGGTGAACGCGGTAATCTATACCCCCTTTTTCTGCTCTAACAATAGAGGCTATAGGCACCTCTAATCTACCTGCAGCACACCCCGAGACATAGGAGAATATACAGTGCGAAAGGACACCAACAAATTTTACCTCCTAGGTGAGATGGCTCTCAACTTAAATATATTTATGTATGTGCTGTTATCATGTGGCACAACAGTATGCAATTGTGGGAGCTATTATTATGTAGCATTAGGGATGCCAGTACAGAGGAGCCTTGACGCTGCCCAGTGCTTAATCACGTATTTGCAAATATATGCAACAAAGACTTCTGGATTTCTATTATCATGTAGTGTTCAAGCCTCTTTGCTGTCTTGTGCTAGAGGAAAACTTTTTTTTTTTCTTTTTTTTTTATAGTCCAGAGTAAACCCCTCCCTTTACAAGCACTTTAAGGACACCGGTACAGAGGAGCCTTGACGCGGCCCAGCACTCTGGATTTCTAGTATTGAAATCTTTTTGCTGTTTTTTTTGCAGTGTGCTGGAGGGAAACTTTTTTTTCTGTAACCCAGAGTAAACCACTCCCTTTACAAGCACCTGTGAAAATCCATTAAGTTGATATGAGCAACTACCATTTTGTATCACTCTCTACAGCACTCTTATCCTCAATTGTATCCTCTCTGGTGAGTGTTCCTTGGCAGGCTTAGTGCACTTACAGTAGTTTTCATTCTTTCTAATCAGCTCTTGGCACCGCTCTTTAAGGCTATGGTCCCAACAAAGGGTTCTCTTCCTTCTGTCTGGTCAAACCCACATTTCTTTGCTTCTGCAAATTCCTCTACAAATAGCTTCTCATTAATTTGTCGCTTCCCATTTTCTAGCTCCCCTGGCATACTAATGTGTACTTTACCATGATTAAGGAACCAATAGACTGCAGTTCACTGTGCCCTAAACATTTATAATATTATTTTCTGCAACCATACATAATGTATTTTGCTTGGACATCACTTTTACAAGCTATTTCCCCAATATACAGTATATTTCCAATGAGAAGGCTCAATACAGTTTAAATATCCTGGTAAATGTAATAGGGTCCAAATTTTTTCTGCGGGACAAACTCGTACTTTCTTACCACAACATTTCTCATAGAAATGCATGGGCTGAGCATTCATTGGGAGAGGTGAGCCTACGCCTTTCATCAATGGTGGGAACCACTAGGTTACTGAAGGTTATCTAGCGGTTCGCACTCATTGGCTGAGAGAGGTGTAGGCTCGCCTCTCTTAGCCAATGATCGCTCAGTCCATGCATTTCTATAGGAAATGCAGCGGCTGAGCCCTCATTCCTTAGAGGATGGTACATTTCCGTGTGGTCTGGTTTCCTTGTTTTGTTGTTTTCCGAAGACGCTGGATACCTACGTGGACAGAAGAGGACCGGAACAATGAGCAGGTGAGCATGGATTTTTTTACAGGTGTCATGGATGCTGCATGGTAAAGAGGACGTGAATGGTTACAGGGATTGTAGGTGAGTATGTGTGAGTGAGTGAGTGCATGTGAAATAAAATAATAAAATTTTTTGATGTTCGTATCCTGTGTTTAATTTAATTTAATATTCTTTTGCAGGTGAACTAGAGGTGCCAGTGGGCCGTTACTGCTTCACATGCTGGTACTTGTGGTTCTGCAGTTGCAATTGCGATCCATGCAGAATCAGGCCCATAGGCAAAAGCATACATACCAGGGCCGGCTCCAAGGGTCAGAGCACCCTGTGCCAACTCTCTACAGCGTGCGACCAAAAATGGGGAGTGGCCTAATTACCATAGACCATGCCCCTATGTGACATTATTTGGAGGCATGCCCGCATGGCACGCCTCCAAATAACATCAGGCTGGGGGGAGCCTAACTAGCCGGGCTTCCCCCCAACCCTCACCCATCATTGAATGGATGCCGCGCGCATGCATGCAGCATCCATTCAGACTCCGTGGTCCAACAACGCCGCACATCTGCGGCAGTGGGGGTCCCCAACTTCCCAATTTGACCACCCACGGGCCACTTAGGCCCACGGCTGAAACAGCGGGACAGTACTGTCCCACTGAAATCAGGATGTTGGGGAAGGGTGCTTCCTCTATGGCTGGTGCCCCTGTTCAACCGCCCTGGCTAGAGCCGACCCTGATACATACATATAATAATTAAATTAATAATGTTTGGTAATAGTCCCAGTTCTGATTAGGAAATAAAAATTACATATAGTAATTGTTATGTTATTTATAAATCATTTGAACCCTTGGAAACAAAATATAAAGATATTAATTTAAATCACAAAGCCAGTGGCTAAGAATTCAGCAAATACTAATGCGGATCTGAGTTAGAGGGCCTGATTTAGAGATGCACGCTACTGTGTCTTTATGATGAGTCACAGCGGCGATAATATGCAAATGATAGTTTCAGCCATCCCCTTTTGTAGTAGTGTGTGCTGGAATGTGCAAGACCTGAGACACCTATACTTTCAATGACTGTGCACACTGCAACTGCGGCGGTGGTTCTGAACACTCCACCATCGGTGCATCATTGCATTCACGATCAAAATTTGCACCAGCCTATAGCAGGTGCAGTGTCTCCTCCTAAGCCCCATATGATCATGGCCTCTGTAGCTGCGGCTCTACGTCTGAGAATTCAGCCACATTCATTTAAATATCCATGTCACTTCCATAACATGCCCATGAAATTGTCTTTTTTTGCATTCACTTATGGCCACCTCCCAGTTACCACCCAGGAACGCCCATAGTTTTGACTTGCCAGTTCTAATGCCAGCAGCCACATACACAACAGCACATTTGTGTGTAGACACAGACATGCGCTTTAGGGGATATCAGAATATTTTACACAAGCGCTATAGCATCGTAATTGTGTACATCTCTAAACCAGGCCCAGAATGTGCTCAGAGCTCTAGATCAGAGGTTCCCAAACGCGGTCCTCAAGGCTCCCCAACAGATCAGGTGTTAGAGATATCCATGGTTGAGCACAGGTGGTTAAATCAAATTGACTGAGATACTAATTAAGTCACCTGTGCTCAACGATGGATATCTCTAATACCTGAACTGTTGGGGAGCCTTGAGCACCGCATTTGGGAACCTCTGCTGTAGATTGTAATGCTGCTAAAATGAACTGTGTTTCCCTATGTCTTAGTTCTGCTGCCTTCCCACTTACTCTCCTCGGCTACCATTTGTCCAGGTTGCTTTGCAGAATAAATTAGTTTGCAAAAAGAAGATTAAAAAAAATTCACAAAAGAGATTAAATGAACCTTGAGTACAAATTGGGAATTGAGGCAGAGGAACGTGTGTGTGAAATCCATGTAAGGGAAACTACTGCATCATAGCCTCATCAATCTGTGCATCATTCTGCTCCAGGCTCTCTTCCATACATTCCAGTAATAGTATGCTTCAGTGTGATTTTCCCTCCAAAAGGCTTCTCTGCTTGATTACTCATGAAAGGATGTCTAAAAGAATAAGAGCCCTTGATTCTGGTTTCACTTGATGAACCATGTGATCCCGGGAAGAAAAGTGTATTTTCCTTTTCATTCTTCAAGGCATGTACATAATCAAATCTTTCACAACTGGTTATAATTCAATGACTAACATTCCTCTTAGGCATTGAGAGATGGCAATTTAATGAAACATACTCAGGGGGACTATTCAGCACATTACAGTCCATCTAAAATTACCCAGAAATACTGGTAACCAGGACCCCAAGGCCACTATGTTGCACTTGCATCTGTGAGATACTTGCAACAAATCTAAGAAAATATTTAAAGAATGTGCCCAATAGATAATTAAAGCGTTTGCTTTTAAATATACATTACTGATCACATGTTAAGAAATAAAAGAAATAGTTTCTTATAACTTTGTGAGGTGCATTTGTATTGTAATTATTGGTTATTTTCTTTTTTATTTTATCATGCATTACTTTACAGTATATTTTTGTATTTGTTTGTGTAATGTGATACAGAACTTTTAAGCTATCCATTTTCAGATATCTTTGGTTAGGGCCAAATAACAGACATTTTAAGTTGATTCTCAATGTGAAAATAACCTGGGAAGATCTGTAATAGTGAATGTCAAAGAGAGCGAAACGTGCTAGACCTGGGAATTCATCCATCGTAAAAGTGATAATAATATATTTTATTTAGCACAGTAATTTTACATCACAAATACGCATTAATATTAGGGATGTGCGGGCTCGAATTAGTTCAGATTTTCCCGCAAAGTTCAGATTTTTCCCGCCAAAAATCGGGTCTCAGAAAGAGGCAAAACATCATCTTTCATGGACAAACATCATCATTCCTGGACCATACTCCAGGAATGACGCTCAATGTGGCAATCTCATTCCATCGGTGAAGGGCTGATATCAGTTTTACATAAAGTTGCAGACACAACTACAGCAACAGACGCAAAAGTGGTTGCAGCAGCGTTCACCTACGAATCAGGTCCAGGTGAGGAGAGGGGAAGACACAATGAAGGCTTCTATAAACTCAGAACTTAAAACCTTTTCCAGATAAATCATTACATATAGAAGCTTGCAATAAGAAACAACGTAATTCAGGGGTCTCAAACTTTCATGAACCTCTGTTCAGCTAAAAACTAGGCATTTTTTCATTGACGATAATTTAATGTTCATTATTTGGATACTTACAATACAATGCTAGATCATCAAGGTTTTTTGTTTATATTTGTAATAAGTATTGTGTAAAGTAAGTAATGGAATGTGCTATTCTTTTTAATGAGCCAACTTATAAAATGTACTAACAGTTAATGGTTATAATATTTATGTATACTAGCTATCACGACTTCATAATTTTAATACATCTACATGCAATAAGATAGTTGATCTAAAAATTTCAGAAAAGAGAGAAATTTTCTTAAAGTCATAAAGTGGTATCTTAGGTTGGCCCTGCAAACCCACACAATGCCTTATATTTATACAATAAAGTTAATTTACTAGCTGCTAAATATATGGACAAGTTGTGCATCTACTTTTGCATAAACATGCACTTTTTCCATCATACAACATCCATAGGTGCACACTAACATTCTACTTTTGGAATCTGTACAAGGGGCTGCACCTAGGGTGGTGTGACCGCTGCTGCTGCTCAAGGTAGAGGGCCAATCTGGTGAAGAGGTTGCATGTTTTGGTGGAATCTCTCACCCAGCTTCCTGCTCCCTGCCTACTCTTTTTTCAGATGCACACGACATCTTGACGTTGCATGCACTGGGGGAGAGGGCAGTGAAGGCCTGCTTAGGACATTCAAGTGTCCTGGCATGGCACCAACTGTACCTGTAAGATCAGGATTCCTAATTTCAAAAGAATTCAAGTCCACATCAATCTTCTCCTTGGTGGAAAAATTAAAAAACATCATACTAACATTAAATTATATTTCTGTATAATTTTTGCCTTATATTAATCATGAGGGTGAGGGGCATATGTCTATATTTATTTAATGCTTCACATTTATGAATTTGAATGTTTTTATTTTATTTATTTTATACACTTAAAAAACACACATACCCACTTAAAAAGCATTTGGATGGTACAAAAGTCACCCCAATTCCCATCACTCCTGAGCATCCATTACAAGCAGTATCTCATCTCGGGGATGGAGTCCTCATTACCGGGTTCGGCTGTGTCAATTTACTGATATCTACTGTATGTTCCCGCTGGTCACCTGTAGCATCCCTGACACCTGTGGTTACTCATCTGTAAATGCACAGTTCCTACTGTTCTGCATCATGACACCGCCATCTTGGAATGTATCACATGATCTGGTTTAACAAACCATTCTCCAGCAACTCCGGTCACATGATTCATCCAGCCTATCAGTTCCAAAGGCACCCTGTTCATTGCCAGTACAACATCTCTCTCAGAGGATCAGTAACCTGGCTCCTGGTTCTGTTTTGCATTCCTGCTTCAGTATTTCAGTATTTGCTTTAAAGCATTCAGAACCTGTTCCTGTTCAATATTTGCTTCACAGTATCTAGCACCTATTCCAGTTACCTTCTTCAGTATTTGTTTTACAGCATTCAGCATCTGTCACAGTTACCTGCTTCAGTATTTGCTTTACAGCATTCAGTACCTGTTCCAGTTAGCTGCTTCAGTATTTGCTTCACAGCACCTGCATACAGCACCTGCTCCAGTTACCTGTTTGCTTCAGTATTTGCCCCATAGCATTCTGTTCCTGTATGTACCAGTTATCTGCTTCAGTATTCTGCTTGAGTCTTTTTCCAGTTTCCTGCACCAGTATTGCTTTCCAGCATTCAGTCCTGATACACTTCTGAAGCCTGCCTCAATTGTGCTCCTGGCACCTAGTTTTAACACTTTTGCAGCCTGCTTTTATTGTCCTATAGCACCTAGATCCAGTATCTCCAGCAGCCTACCTTAATTAGTTCTAAAGTTCCTGCAGACTGCTCCTATTATGCTATAGCACCCAGTTCCAGAATCTCCAGCAGCCTGCTTCAATTGTGCGTTAGACACCTAGTCCTAAAGTTCCTGCAGCCTGCTTCTATAGTGTTTATAGCACTCAGGTCCAGTATCTCCAAAAGCCTGCTCCAGTTGTGCTACCGGCACCATGCTCCAGTGTATTATTGCAGTCTGTTCCAGATTTACCAATATACTACTACTACTAGTACCACATGTTATCTTGATAGCCTAACCTAGTCTCCTTACCTTTAGCATTAGTTTTCTTCTGCTACTAGTAAAGAAATAGAATTATTAAATATCCCAGCTTCATTCACACTTCAGCCCATACAGCTAGCCCAAGGAGTCCCATCCCAAATCAACAAATCCCTAGATGTAAATTTACTAAGATTCGTGTTGGTCCCGATATTCATTTTCGGGTGATAATATCAGTTTTTGCAAATTGGGAATTTACTATCATTAAAGTCGGGTGATTTGTGTTAGTTTTGGTGTTGAAATCGGGTGGTTTAATGCCGCAAATTTGGCCATTTTGACCAATAGAAAGGATATCACCATCGGCTCAATTTGGAAGTACTTTTCACTTATTTCTGCCTAAATCGGGAATCTACCATTATTTGTTTTGCAAAAGTCGGGCATTTCCAACTCAAATCGGAGACTCAATAGAAGTTTTAAATACACCACCTCCTGAGCTGCGAATTGTCATTCAACATACACAAATCATTCAGATTTGTGTATGTTTATTAATGGAAAGCGTTTAGCAAGTGTTAATTTATTTTAAAAAATGACATAGGGGGACCCCCCAAAAGCATAATCAGCCCCGGACTCGCCAGTCTGTCTTGGTACCTAAAATTCCGGGCAACAAAACGAGTACGGTTCCATCATAATTTAGGTACCAGCACCAGGCTGCAGGGTCAGTCCTGGTTTTAATTATAGGGAGAAAAAAAATGCATAGGGGTCCCCCTATAATTAAAACCAGCACCGGACCCTTTCTAGCAGGGGGCTGATGCCACAGCCAGGGGAGCCCTTTTACCGGGCCCCCCAGCAGCAGCATCAGTCCTGATCGCTAGTCAGCCCAGAGAGAGCCGCAGGTTACTAAAGTTTATTCTGCGGTTCCTACCATTGACTTCAATGGAGGAGCCGTTCATTGGCTGAGAAAGGCGGGGGCTCACCTCTCTTAGCCAATGAATGCTCAGATATGGCTCTATAAAGGCAGCAGCTGCATCTGAGAATTTCATTTGGAAGATATCAACCATCCTGGTTGGTATCTGTTGCGTGGATCGGGATTTTCATTTTCTTGTTTTAAGAAGACCTTGGATGTCTACTTTGGACAAGGGGACCACTCCTGGTAATGCATGTGAGTATATGTGTGTGTTTATTTATGTAATAAAACTGTACTTTCACGGTGTGTGTGGTTTGTGTTTTTTTAGACATTTCTTTATAGGTGATCTACAGGTACCAGCGGGCCCTTAATGCCCTGCATGCTGGTACTTGTAGTTCTTCAAGTACCAGCTTGCGGGGGAGGCTTGCTGGAACCTGCAGTTTGACTGTAAAGACAATGTTGATACTTCTATTTTTTTACACAACACCTACACTATCAACCCACCACCCACTGCCCAGGAGTGGCAGGGATAGCCCCGGGCTATCAGCCTAGGCCAGAGGTTGGGGGGTCCCCAATTCCCCAGGGATCCCTGGTCTGGGCTGTCTAGCTGTCAGGACTGATGCTGTGGCTGGGGGGCCTGGTGAAAGGGCTCCCCTGGCTGCGGCATCAGCCCCCCACTAGAAAGGGTCTGTGCTAGTTCTGGGAATTACAGGGGTACCAGTACAGTGGAACCTTACGCATTTTTTTCCCTGTATGTAGACAACCATGACTGGCTATGAAAAGTCCGGGGTTAATTCTGTTTTAGGGGGGTACCCCATGCCATTTTTTTTTTCAAAAAATGAACCCTAAAATATAAAAAAATAAACAAGCAGTCTGCACATATTTCACTGATATGTGCAGGCTGCTTGTTCGGGAGAGAAATTCAGCCGGTGAAATCAGGACTTCAAAACGGACAGGATCGACCAAATACATCAATCAAAAAGATCCTATCAAAACCGGGAGCTTTGTAAATTCACAATTTTTTAAGTGAAAAAAAAAGGCCGTTTTTGATCGATCCTATCGTGACTAAATCGAATCTTAGTAAATTTACCCCCTAGTGCGGTGACACAGTCCTTATGTACTGTAGTGAAGAGAATATCTTAGGCTTCCTGCCAACAAGGGAACATTCTGGTAAAGGATCCCTCTCTATTCCTTGATTCTCATTTAGATGTCTCATCCTTTATGCATGTGGGTGTATATTGTAATCTCCAAACACAGGGAGCAAGAAGAGGAGAAGAGAGGCAAAGGAGAACATTGGAGAGGACAGTGTAGAATACAGAGCCTTTTTCCCGAGGTCAGTTCCTGCTGCACAATACTGTATATAAAAAACCCATCCCTGCAGTATACAATACAGCAAGACCAATCACTTAGAACCATATGTTCCTAAATAAAGAAAAGGGAGTTGGCTACCCTGCGTTGGTCCAGCCCTAACCACATACTTTATACCCTAAAAATTATTATAATTTACAATTTAGACTTAATTTATTGTTCGTGGACACGAGAAAATAAAATCACTTTACCATGTTTACCTATCAGTTCTGGATTTCCAGGAATGCCTGATGATTTGATCCTTATAACTGTGTTGGACTGGTGTACTTCCACTGTTATCCAACTCTTACCTTTAAGTTTGGATGCATTTAAGTGATATATGTTGTCACCGGGCCTGATTTAGCAGAGGACAGTATTTCAAAGCCACACACAAGCAGCTTTGCAGTTCCGACCTTGCTAAAATGCAAATGCAGCAGGAGGTGTCTGACACCTCCTGCTGTATCTGTGATCCCAGCGCTGCGACCGATGTCGTGTGAGGGGTGGGTGCGGTGCAATGCCTGCTACCGTGCAGGTGTACGTCTGTTACTTACCTTGCGTCGCACCCTCTCACCTTCAGGCCGTGTGTTGAGCAGACGGTCCGGGAACCTCCAAATAGAACACGGACACGATGACCTAGGGGGAAGGACACGAGGTGAGTACCGTCCTTCCTCACGTCAACCGACGCACCCTACCGAACCGGGGGATAAATTCAGGTTTTAAGTGAAGATCATCATTGACACTTTTGGCCTCAGATCCCGAATTTTCACCTATCGGTACTCACGCACCAGGTGAAGATCCGTCCTTGCACCGGGTTGCAAGGTTCACCGTCCGCCCAGAAGGAAGGAGAGATAGATAGTGACAAACAAACAGGGAGAGACAGTACACACAGATATTCCTCACCATGTCCACTCTTGCTCTTCGTCCGCTCACTCGCCTACAGGTCCCTGTAAGGAGATACACAACACAGCCGTGCAGGGCCTAAACCTATGTCAAGCAACTACACATACTAAAACGGCATCACCCTCAACCTACAGTGTGTGTAGTGCAACAGATATAACAACAACTAAACTTTTGCCCTGCACGGAACACCAATCACAGACTAAATATACAAGAGTAAAACACGGTACTGTCTCTTTAAATGTCTGCTACCTACCTATCCAGAGCTGGCCAGCTCCTCTTCTCGGTGACTGGGGAAACCACTACCTCATGGGTGGAAGCCGTACAGCTCTCCACCACTGCTCACACCTCTCATCTGCCTCTTTATGTTAGCGCTGCAGCTAATGGGCTCAGGGCCCTGGGCCTAACACCCAGGATCTTACCTGCGGCTCAGGCCTATGTGCCTGCCAAACGGTGGGCTCTGGTAGTGGTCTGGGCCTAATGCGCAGACCACTTTTTATGGGGCTCAGGCCTATTTGCCTGCCTATCTGTGGGCTCGCCTAGCGGTCTGGACCTAATGCCCAGACCACCTTATATTCTGGGTGCTCAGGCAGTTGCCCGCCTACTTTATTATATAGTGACCTGGGCCTAGTACCCAGGCCACTCACACCTGATTATGGGCCAATCCTTCTATGGGGCCTAATGCCCGCTATAGTGCCCCGGGCCTTGTGCCCGACTAATTGCCCATGGGCCTGGTGCCCGACAATGCTCCACGGGCCTAGCACCCGACAATCCTGGCGGTCTAGGGAGGGGGGTATATGGTGGGCCTCACGGAGGGCCTACCTGCGACGTTGGAAGAGGCTGCAGGGGGGAACTTCGTGACGCTCTTTCACTTCCCTCCCCCGCAGTCCTCTCCGGTCCTCAGCCGCATTCTTCGGCCACTGGCCCGTCCTGGCCAGCGGCACCGCCTCTTCTTCTTTTCTTCCAGCCGGCGCCGCCTGTCTTCTTTCTTGACAGCGGCGTCTTCTGGCCTCTTCCGCGGCCACCGCCCCTGTTGCCACGCCGATCCTCCGCTCTTCGGGAGGTCTTCTCTCCTCCCTCTCCGCCGACAAACTAACTTTTCCCACTCTGCGCCATCTAATGCAAGACGGCGCGAGTGGGCGGGGCTATGACGCGGCGAGCCGCGATTGGCTCATCACGTCCACCTCTGATTGGCTGCTGACCCGCGAGCCAGGTTTGGCTCGCGGCCAGAGCCAAACACCCGGCGCACGGAACGCCGCACCCAACGCCTGACCGGCGCTGGGAGCAGGTACTCTGTCCCAGCGCCGGCTACCCGCCGCTTCTTGGCTACCGGGCGCCAAGCTCCGCTGAACTTGCGCCCGGAGCCAAGCTTCTCCCGGCGCCAAAGTACCACCGGCACTAGTGAAAGGCACCAGGCGGTCCCTTCACCAGGTGCCCGCGGTATCTGCACCGACGCTAGGGACATTACTGTCCCAGCGCCGGCAACGGATGAGTCCTGCAGAGGACACATCCCCTCTGCCTGCCCCTGCACCTCGGCTGATGCTGGGATCAAACACGTGATCCCAGCACAGCCTTCCACATTTCCCCCCCCTTTTTCCATTGTAGTCCCTACAAAGTCTTCCATCTCCATCGTCCGTGGGTCAGGGTATTCTATGGTCCCTCCAGCGAGGATCTGTTCAAGGGCCCAGCCGGGACCGACCATGTCCCCACATTCCTTCTCCACTGGCTCCGGGCTCTCCATCTTCGTACCTCCTGACTTCACTCTGCAGATCCTCTGTGGGAGTGGCAACTCGGAAGTGCCACTCACGATGGGCCACCATGGGGAATTTTCTTCTAAGGGTGCCGCAGCCACCCACTCTTCTTCCAACTGGTCTGGGGCATCTTCACTGTATTCAGGGTGTGGCACTAATCACCACCCAATAGTCGCTTCCTCCGGGGCATCCTCTTCTTCCCGGGTCTCTGCCGACATTTTACAAGAATCTGGACTCTTCTCCACAGACTCCTGCAGCAGGCGACAATTTCCTTCTTCAGCGTACTCCATCTCTTCCGCTGACATCTCCGGGTATCCAGGTCGCGGACTCATCCAGCATGGGGAGATCCTAGACTTCTTTGCCACTGGGTCTTCACGCTCTTCCTTATAGCGTGGCATCTTCACCTCCCAGTCATCCACATCCGTCCTCTGCGGGCAAGGATTCTTCTTCACTGGGACCTCTTCGGGGCATAACAGTGCCACTGCATCTTCCCAGGGACACTCATGGGCCAAGTGTCCCTGCCGCCGACACTTCCAGCACAGGGGTGCTGTTGCCATCTTCATCACAAAGGGGTCTCTACCCTTCGGCTCCTGCTCAGGAACAATGGGCACCTGCGAACGTACTTCCAGCAGGCTCTTCTGTTCCACTTCCCTGGCTTCTTCTATCCACTTCTGGGCTCGGCCATCCAAGATCATCCGGTTTTCGTCCCACGGACAATCTTGAAGCTCATGCTCTGGATCGCCACATCCTTCACACCGAAATTCTTCGTCCTCCTGGTGCCACTCTTCATCACGTGGACAGCTATTATGCTCATGCCTGTAGGTTCCGCAGAGCATACACCAGAGTCTCTTCTTCACAGAGTTCTTCTGACTACATCTCTGGACCGCTTGCTGGGCCATCTGTGTAATCTCCAACGGGGACATTTCTTCCTCTTCTGTCGCCCTAAATTCACGCCAGGGACATTCGCTGGCATCATGTCCCAGCCGCTGACACATCTTGCAGGGGGTCACAACTGCTTTCTTGCACCCCTTCTCCCGGCGCTCTTCCTTGCCACGCTGTACCGACTGCTGCACCATCTTCATGATGTCTTCTCCCGACACCGTAATCCAGTCACTCTTGTCCTCATACGCCCGGGGATGGTTCCACTCCGGAGCTGTCCGTAGGGGGGTCCTCTTGCCGGTGGTCCACATCGTGTCCGTGATCCTGCTGACTACGCCAAAATGTGAGGGGTGGGTGCGGTGCAATGCCTGCTGCCGTGCAGGTGTACGTCTGTTACTTACCTTGCGTCGCACCCTCTCACCTTCAGGCCGTGTGTTGAGCAGATGGTCCTGGAACCTCCAAATAGAACACGGACACGATGACCTAGGGGGAAGGAGACGAGGTGAGTACCGTCCTTCCTCACATCGACCGACGCGCCTTACCGAACCAAGGGATAAATTCAGGTTTTAAGTGAAGATCATCATTGGCACTTTTGGCCTCAGATCCCGAATTTTCACCTGTCGGTACTCACGCACCAGGTGAAGATCCGTCCTTGCACCGGGTTGCAAGGTTCACCGTCCACCCAGAAGGAAGGATAGATAGATAGTGACAAACAAACAGGGAGAGACAGTACACACAGATATTTCTCACCGTGTCCACTCTTGCTCTTCGTCCGCTCACTCGCCTACAGGTCCCTGTAAGGAGATACACAACACAGCCGTGCAGGGCCTAAACCTATGTCAAGCAACTACACATACTAAAACGGCATCACCCTCAACCTACAGTGTGTGTAGTGCAACAGATATAACAACAACTAAACTTTTGCCCTGCACGGAACACCAATCACAGACTAAATATACAAGAGTAAAACAAGGTACTGTCTCTTTAAATGTCTGCTACCTACCTATCCAGAGCTGGCCAGCTCCTCTTCTCGCTGACTGGGGAAACCACTACCTCATGGGTGGAAGCCGTACAGCTCTCCACCACTGCTCACACCTCTCTCCGCCTCTTTATGTTAGCGCTGCAGCTAATAAGCTCAGGGCCCTGGGCCTAACGCACAGGGTCTTACCTGCGGCTCAGACCTATGTGCCTGCCAAACGGTGGGGCACTGGTAGTGGTCTGGGCCTAATGCCCAGACCACTTTTTATGGGGCTCAGGCCTATTTGCCTGCCTATCTGTGGGCTCGCCTAGTGGTCTGGACCTAATGCCCAGACCACCTTATATTCTGGGTGCTCGGGCAGTTGCCCACCTACTTTATTATATAGTGACCTGGGCCTAGTACCCAGGCCACTCACACCTGATTATGGGCCAATCCTTCTATGGGGCCTAACGCCCGCTTAAGTGCCCCGGGCCTTGTGCCCGACTAAGCTCCACGGGCCTAGCACCCGACAATCCTGGCGGTCTAGGGAGGGGGGTATATGGTGGGCCTCACGGAGGGCCTACCTGCGACGTTGGAAGAGTCTGCAGGGGGGAACTCCGTGACGCTCTTTCACTTCCCTCCCCCGCAGTCCTCTCCGGTCCTCAGCCGCATTCTTCGGCTGCTGGCCCATCCTGGCCAGCGGCGCCGCCTCTTCTTCTTTTCTTCCAGCCGGCGCCGCCTGTCTTCTTTCTTGACAGCGGCGTCTTCTGGCCTCTTCCGCGGCCGCCGCCCCTGTTGCCGCGCCGATCCTCCACCCTTGGGAGGTCTTCTCTCCTCCCTCTCCGCCGCCGAACTAACTTTTCCCGATCGGTGCCATCTAATACAAGACGGCACGAGTGGGCGGGGCTATGACACGGTGAGCCGCGATTGGCTCATCGCGTCCGCCTCTGATTGGCTGCTGGCCCGCGAGCCAGGTTCGGCTCGCGGCCAGAGCCAAATGCCCGCCGCATGGAACACCGCGCCCAACGCCTGACCAGCGCTGGGAGCAGGTACTCTGTCCCAGCGCCGGCTACCCACCGCTTCTTGGCTGCCGGGTGCCAAGCTCCACTGAGCTTGCGCCCGGAGCCAAGCTTCTCCCGGCGCCAAAGTACCGCCGGCACTGGTGAAAGGGACCAGGCGGTCCCTTCACCAGGTGCCCGCGGTATCTGCACCAATGCTAGGGACATTACTGTCCCAGCGCCGGCAACGGATGTGTCCCGCAGAGGACACATCCCCTCTGCCTGCCCCTGCACCTCGGCTGATGCTGGGATCAAACACGTGATCCCAGCACAGCCTTCCACAGTCGCAGCCTGGGATCACCATGGCGACCATTGGCGGCACCAGCCAGCTGAGTAAGCTTCAGCTTACGCAGGGTGGCCAGCATGTGAGGCCAGGAATCAGCATAGATGAACACAGATCCAGGCCTTGCAACTCCCGCAAAAACAGGGGCAACATGCCCCCATTTCTGGGAAAAACAGGCCGTCCCTGACCCACAAAGCCCCATAAACTATTCTGCCTGTCTATCGGGCAGAGCCATATGGGGGCCTGTGTGCGATCATGCAGGACCCGTTTTGCACATGCGCAGAACAGGTCCTGCACACATGTAGACTCCTGATAATCAGGTATCTGCGGTCAGCAGTGCACTTGTGTGCACTGCCGAATCAGGCCCACAGACCCAGGGCCTGATTCAGAGCCGGACGCTCTGACAAGAACGCTCGCTCTGAATCAGGGCCATCCTACCTATTATTGGAGCGGCCTCCTGGCCGCTCGCATAGCTGTGGGTGACCATCAAGACCATCGCGACCATCGAGCTTGCGACGAGACCCTGCGGTAGGGTATCGCTGCCACAATCCACAAGTGCTTTTGGCTCTAGCAGAGCCAAAAGCACTCCCACTGACATAACTAGTGATGTCATTGGGGCCGGACCCAGACAGTAGGCGTTCCCATGGGAACGCCTCAGTCTGGGCAGCCACGCCCCCGGCATGCCCACCAAAGGGGGCGTGCTGTCAATCAACATCGACAGCACACCCCTTTTGGTGCGAGACCTATAACGACGGCTTGGCTGTCGTTATTCGGGGCTCGCGCATGTGCACGACGGAGGCGCCTCCGTCGCGCGCATGCGCACTTGGGCACCATCGACCCACTTGTGAGCGCTCAGCGCTTGCGAGCGGGTCTAAATCAGGTCCTCAGTTCCAAGATATCCAATCTCTAAGTGCTGTCCGTAACTTTGTCAAGATCAGCACTCACTTGAACCTGCATGACATGCATCTGACACAGAGTTAATAAAAAAAGACACCACCTGGTTTGTCTACAGAATGATTATACTCCCCAATATCTCTCCCACCCATTATAAATTCATCTGCCACCACATAAGGATGATTCAGAAGATACTTACACAAAACTGGAAGCCTTAAGTCCTCCCTACAACTACAGTCAAGTCCCAGTTATGATTACCCAAATAATAATCTGTAGTACAGATATATAGCATGGATTAGCCAAATCCACAGGCAAAATGGATCTGATAAGAATCGTAGAGAACAATCTTATTAAATGAAGTTTAATATGAGAAAGATACTCACAGGTGGAGATGTATGAATGGGCGATATGGGGATCTGGTGGTATGTGCGCTAATACCGCTTCTCTCCCATGTATTAATGTGGGTTTGTCATTATCGGCACAGCTATCTACAAGATAGCACGCTGATATGCTAGGCCAGTGTTGGCCAACCTGTGGCTCTTGAGCTGTTCTGATGTGGCTCCCCTGACTGACTGCTTCCTCTGGTGTGCAGCTGTTCAGAGGAGGCACATCCTTTGTTGCAGCAGTCTGCTCCGCTCCGGAGGCATGATAGGGCAATGTGGTAATGTCACACTGCAAACAGGAGGCAGAGCTCAACTTGTGACTGAAGCTACAGCCACAAGGAGATTACGGTCGCAGACGCCGGAGTCTACTCACGTGACATAGACAGTCGCAACAGGGAAAGAGCTGTGGGGTTTTTTATTTGTTTTTTTTTCATTTTATTTGTGATGTTGGGGGGCTGGAATGGCCTGTGGAGTGAGAGAGAGTGTGAGGGAAGGTAGCTGGACTGGAGTGGCCCCGGGAGAGAGGGGGGTGTTGGAGTGGCACTTGAGGGGCTGTGGTTGTGACAAATGAGGGTCTGATGGAGTGACATATCAGGGGCTTGTGTGACACATGAGGGGCTGCTGAAGTGACACATGGGGGTTGCTGGAGTGACACATCGAGAGGCGGCTGTTGTGACACATGGGGGACTGCTGAAGTGACAAATGTGGGCTGAAGTGACAAATGTGGGCTGAAGTGACACATGAGAGGCTTTTTCAGTGTATTTTATGTGGATCTGGCTTGTTTCAGTGTATTTTATGTGGATCTGTTTTTTTCAATGATTTTTATATTGTTCTGGCTTTTTCTTTCCCTTTAACAGTTACATCCACGGTGATTGTGTGCATGCGCTTTTACATGCTCCTACAAACTTCATACCAGGGGACGTGACCTAGATGGCCACACCCTTTTTGCACGTGCACCTTCAGCGTGTGCATGATCTCGGCTCTTTGACATACATACAGATATTTTTTGGCTCTTTGCCTGGTTGGCCACCCCTGTGCTAGGCAATGCATGAACAGCTGCAGCTATCAATTTTGACAGCTGTCATTGTCCGCCACCACAGCAGAGACAGCACCGTCCCTGGCTGTGGCGGCTGCCAGCACATTAAATTGTACTTGCAACAATACTTGAAAATTATATGGTAATACAAATTCAGAGATATTTGTTGCATGCATTTGCAAATACATGGTAAGCCACTAGGCCAACTTCATGGCTTCTCTGATAACTGGTGGTCCCTACACTGCATGATAACAGTACCCACTCTGGGCCATGTAATTGTCTATTGTAAGCCCTCATGATAAAGGCACAGACAGAAGCACATCCAAATTGAGAGCTAGCTTATCTGGGAGTCACCCCTGGGACCTCCAATTAACACTACAAGAACCAGCATGCCCTCCTGTTTTTTTGTGTTTTTGTGGGGGGTTTTTGTTTAGTATCACCCCTCCCTTTCATACACCTGAAGAGTAGTGCCAAATTGATTGAGCAGCTTCCACTTTGTTATGTGCGCTGTGAGCTTTATCAGGGATTACTTTAGAGGGGAGTTTTCACTTCCCCACTCCGGCAGACAAGATGTTAATACATGTGGTTGATACTGCTTACTGCTTCGCCTCGGTAAAGAGTTGAAGCAGGAAAACTAATAGCGGCACGGATCGTGCTGCTATAATACATCTCACCCACAATGCTTAAAGTATATACATAAATAATTAATAAAAATGACATTCTAATATAGTCTCATGCCAATAATTTTCTCTAAATAAAAAGGAAAAATTAATGAACAGTCTCACTTACATTAATCTTTGTGCGGGGAACGCAAGAAGATGGAGCAATTCCCAATGTCAGACTGGCTCCCAGGAATTGGAAAAAGTTTTAGCCTGTGGGATAAGGTATTTATCCCTATCTGGGTGTCAGGTTGCTACTCCCCCTTTCCTTGTCAAAATTAGGTTTTATGTCCCTTTGACCAGAGCATGCTTAAACCAACTGTCTGAAAGTAGGAAAAGTTAAAACACATTATATCTCTGCAAGAGTACATCAGAGAAAGAGATCATGGGATTAAAATAATATAGCATCTCATGACCAACAAATAGACAGGAGATGTTGATATTTCATAGGGGGGGTTCCAAAAGTTAAAATATTACCTTATTTATTCCTTCTTCCTAAATGGTATTTTGTCATTGCTGGAGGGGGTCTTGGTTTAGGATCAGTGTCTGTGACATTTCACAGATCTTCAAGGAATTTGTGAAGTAGAGTAACATGTCATGTGAACACTGACATACTAGTAACAAGAGTTACCATACAAAACTTTATGACCTTCCCATAAACCATTATATGTTCCCTGATATGTCTCCAAGCAGGTCATTGGAGAGAAACAATAAATTTGAAAAGTGATCCAATGAATTTATATTTATTGGTGGAATATTCTCAGAATAATAATTAACCATACATTTGGACAGTACACCTCACGGGTCATTCACAGGTCACCATGTTGGTAATTAAAAGAAATACACTTAATAAACATAAAGGGCTACATGTTGCCTATTATCTCATGATTCATAATATAATCACAACACCTCCCTCTTAGGTGTCAATGGGATCTGACAGTACCCCCTACTGAGATTTATAACTATTACATAGCGTGCCTGGGCAAGTCAATTCAGAAGTTCATCTATTCTGGGCATAGGACAGGCATCAAAGATGGTGGCAACATTTAACCATCTATAGTCCACATAGAAATGGGTGCCTCCACATTTCTTTGGGATCAGCATTACTGGGGCAGCCCAGGAGCTGTGGGACTTTTGAATTACCCCTACCTGCAGCATTTCCTAAATTTACCTCATATATGTCACGCTCCAGCCCTTAAAAACTATTTTCTTACCTCTCCGGTGTCTGTACAGACTAGCGCTGAGGTTCACTCATGCTGTGCATCACTCCCAGATAGCACAGAGGTCCACTTATGCTGCACATCACTCCCAGCTCGTGCTGAGGTCTGTCTGTGTTGCTACTGCCCAGTCTGTTCATTGCCCTGTCACTGAGCATGGAGATGGCTCTGCGCAGCCCGTTGCTCACAGAGTGTCTTCCCAGCATGATGGCACACAAGCTGCATGCCAGATTTCCCTCCAAAACCACAGTATGGGCACAGCCATGTTGGACTATTCCCCTATAAATTCCATTTCCTGACTGGCCTCTGTTGCCAGTAAAATGTTGCTTATGTGAAAGTTACAGCTCTGTGCTGAGCTCACAGGTACCCTGTATCTGAATGGTTCCAGCCCATGTAATTCCAGTTCCAAGTCTGGTTACAAGAATCCACTCCATCTAACACTCCAGACTGGGTTTACCACAGAGACTTGCTCATTTCTACCACCACCAGTCCCAGCCAATGCCTCCAACCATCAGTCCCATCCATTACTCCAATCCGATATAATCATCATCAGTCTCAAACCAATCCAGTACTGTAATTCATCATCATCTGTCTCAAACCGATCCAGTACTGCAATTCATAGTCATTGGTCTCAATCCGATACAGTACTGCAATTCATCATCGATCTCAAACAGTGGACTCCAACTAATCCAGTTCTTCAATTCATCAAAATTGGTCTCAAAACGATCAAGTTCTTCAATTCATCAATATCGGTTTCACACCGATCCAGCTCTCAATCCAGCATCATTGGTTCCAATCCAATTCTGCCCATCTCTTCAGTAACATATATCCAGTTCCTATTCCAACCTGCTGCTTAATAAAGACATTTACTTTACTGCCCTCACCTTCAGGCCCATCATCCTCTACAATTCATATAACTCCTCACACCATACAGTACTTGAGGAAATCCTGGCTCTACCCACCCAGTTTCATCCCAAGTCTCCTCTTCAGCCTCCCACGCCTGTTCCAACCAAATCCATACCTCAAGTGCGACAACATTTTCCTGCACTTACAGGGAAACATGATATTTTGGTTGTCTGAGGGGGTCTGATTACCTGTGTCCATGTGATGTGTAACTAGGTGTATTTTTCCTTTGAAACTGGACTGGTAAGGCTTAATGTAATTCTTAGCTGACCCAGCGGCACTTCTGACCCAGCTGACCCAGCGGCACATGGGCCCCTGGGTCCAGGGAGGCTCAAACCGCACACCCTGCACCCATAGGTAATTATACTTACCTCTCTGCCGATCCCGGTGTACTGGACGGCGCTGCAGAGCAGCAAATGCTCAATGGTAAAATGGCGGCGGCTATTTTCTCAGTGATCTGCGCATGCGCAGAAAAGATGTCCCCAGGAAAGTAGACCATTTTCCCGAAGACTGGCACATGCGCAGTAGATTCTGGCATGAATCCAGAATCTACAGCGCTCAGTGCCCCTAATGAGGCCGCAACGGGCCCCCTCCTCTTAAAACGCTCCTGGCTACCACATAGTTAAAATCATTATTGCGTAGTATAGGGGCCCTTCCAGGTAGCCTTAGGCCTGATTTAGAGGTACAAGCTATTGTAGCCACGACTTCATCTTTTGCCACAGCACAACTGTGTCTTTATACTAATGTGACAGCCGATGGTAACACACAGTGGCACTAATCCACCTCTGTGCATATTAAAACGCACCATCGGTTGCACCATCAAATATTGCACTAACCCTATGGAGACACAGATTAACCATCTGAACATGACCATCTGTGTTAGTGCAACTGCGTAATTAGACGCAGTCACTGACTGTGACATGCCCGCATCTCGCTAGTCACCCCATTACCTCCCAGGAACACCCACTGAAATCCTCAACTCTTGTGTCTACATTAGTTCTGTGGCTCCCTGCAGTAACCATCGGAATACGCTGTGTGACTCAGACGTGCACTTCAACCATCGGCTGCTTGCATGCGGCATCGACATTATGTCTACCTCTAAATCAGGCCCAATGTTTAACTAGAACCTGATTCTGCGTCGCACGCAGCTCCGTGTGCAGCCACATCTAGTGCCCATGCTCTATAGCAAATATGCACATCTTTCTGTATGTCTGAGTGAGTTGGATGGATCTCGCTCATTTCTCTCCATAGGTGAAAGGGTGTTTCTGAGTATCAACTGTGCACATGCCTGAAGGAGAAAAGTCTCGCAGGTGTGTAATGCGCATGTAGCAAGAGTTGTGTCCGACTCTGAGTCACGCATATGCCAAGAGAACACCTTTTTCAGACACATCTCTTGCACCCCAGCATGGGGCAGGCATAAGAGGCAACACTAAAGATGACGGCTGCACTTATGGACAGAAAAGCGCAACATTAAGACACACGCATAGTCACATTAGCATTGTGTTAGCAAAATATGCGCATTCTGAATGTGGCCGCATCCGACTATTATTTGTCGGTAAAAGATCTACTTTATTGCCTAACAGAGCTACTTTATTGCCCCCCCCTCCCACCCCCCAAAAAAAACATCTATAAACCCCATAGCGATTGATTTAGGTTTTGTTTTTTTTGTTGTTGTATTGTTTTTTGGTGTTGCTGGACCATTCTCTGAAGCAATGCAGTACTAACAAAATTTTATTTCAAAAGTATTATTAATAAAGTTCCAGGGGCATTCGCTACTTCTGGTTTTTGTTTGTTCATAAAGTACATTGTGTGTGGTAAGGTTTTGTGTCAATCTTCATCTTGTTTTACAATTACCAATTTCATACATTTGTTATTAATGGGAGTATTTAATAGATATCTCTAGCATCCACATTTAGATATATAATACATTTCCATACAAGGGCGTAGTCAGGGCTACGAGACATTGAGCGTGCCTGGGTATTTTGGAACGAGTGGGTCTATACCTCATTGTGGACACTGGACCTCATTCAGAGTCTCTCGCTAGATTCGATCGCTCGCCCCTAGCGTATGCAAATTTGTCAAAGTGACGCCACGGGAAGCGATCGCTCGCCAAGGCATAAGCACGCCAGCCATGTCCTAGCGAGAGGCCAGCGTACGCCCAAACGCACAGGCAGAGAAACCCACCAGCACACGTCATCTCCAGGAAGTGTATTAAAACACTGGTACATCGAGCACAATCGGAAGCGATCGCAGTGCTTGTGGTTTCCTTACCTTACCGCAAGCACTGCGAAGACATCAGTGTAAAAAACAGGCATGTGACGTGTACTATGATGCCGTCTGTTAATTATGCATGCCTTAAAAACGGCTTTGAAACACCCAGGCACGCCTGCATTCGCACCTCCACTCCCCCGTTATTAGTGTCCTGCCCCTGTTACCACCCACAAACGGCCTCTCCTGTCACTCATTTCACTGGGTTGTCTTTGCTGGGCGAGCGAGCGGCCTGCGATCGCACAGAGTAGTTCGCGCACGTGCAGAACGAAGCAAGCGTGTGCATGCGCGTACGCAAACCATCGGGCTGCTTGTGAGCGCACAGCGCTAGCGAGAGACTCTGAATGAGGTCCTCTGTTACACCTCTGTTTCCATATTATGGTATAATAAAATATAATATTATATTACTCAAATTAAAAATCAAATATCACAGTAGCAAAGTAAATATTTTTTCTTAACTAAAGCATAAACAAACAACCATATACTAATGTCTCATGGCTGCAAATTGATTCTTTCTGCCCTGACAGTTCTGCTACAGTAGTTCCAAAAGAAAGCTCCCACACCCTCTAGGCACTGTACATAGTAACAACAACAAAAATCTCAACTATGGGCAAATAGGATAAATTATTCCACAAAAGATATTAAGATAGTGCTGCCTATTAATATTGGTCTCTTTGTAGCACCACCCTTGTCTATCACCAGATATGTTAACTTTACCTGCCCAAAACCAATTCGAAATGCATTAATTCCCTTATACATCAGTCTCTTTATAATGCCACCAATGCTAAATCAAAATTTTCTGTGTGTATTAGCAGTCATTATATAAAAGAAGCACTGTACATGTACATTTCCATCATCTTTGTATGTTTTTACTTTACATTTTATGCCTATTCTTACTTGCTTAATTATAATATATTTCTATAAGGTTGACTGCATATAATTTGTAAGGAGCACGTGTTTGATATAATATATTGAGAGCTTCTTCTACAATGTGAAATTAAACTGTGGCTCAATCACTCAAGATGTGGTAGAACCTAGAACAATCTAATTCTACACAGTGATAATTAGAGCAGCAATTACACTATAATGGAAGACACTTAAGGCATCACAAAAGAATTTGGCTGCCATCAGCTTCTGCTGACAACTTTCACTTCATTAACGGATGCTGGTTTATTCTCGTGTCTGGTAATGTTCTGTAAATATCCAGATGTGGTAATGTTCTCTTTTTAATCCAGAAATATATTTTCTTTTGTCCTTGATATTTTTATATAAATTTAAACAGCAAATTTGAGTGTGTATGCTGAAAATCACAATAAATGCAGAGTACTAATTTATGTAAAATATAAAAGTTCTATGCTATTTGATGCAAGCATTAAAACTCACCTGTGGGATGTTAGGTGGGTACAGGTGCACACGTGGTTTGGGGATGGTCTTTGTTGCTCAGAAACACCACCATACCACTGTTTCACTTCAGATTAGATTTGCCAGGCTAACCTGGTTGCAGTAAAGTCTAACTGGAGTGTCAGTGATCAGTAGCAGAGAGCTGCTTATGGCAGCAACACTTTAATCAAATGATGGCAAGAATGTCTTGGCTAGCTAGCTTGCATTCTAGTATGCCAATCATTCATGCTCACATTTCCTGACTGATTAGCATAATCAGAGGTTAAAGTGGGCCAGTACGAGGTGGACTGCTTCCGTCACCTGTATTGGCAGGTGGAAATAGTTCTGCTTCCGCCACGGCCCTCCTCAGTGACTGCCGACACAATTCCTGGGACTCTTCCTCTCAGAAGAGTTGCATAGAGACCTTGGCATGCTGTGCAGTGGCCAGCAAAATAGATGATGCAGGTGGCGCTGTGTCTGTCAGCCTACCTCCCAGTCTCCAGGTCACAACACTCTTTTAGCAGTACGGCATACGCGACATTATGCCATCACAGCCGCTGCATTGAAGAGCCATGAAGAGAAGTAGGCATTGTGCAGAGGAAAAATAAGAAGGTGAGAGGGGGCTGGAGGGACACAGGGCAGTGAGCTGCTGGAGTGATATATGGGAGTGAGTTGCTGAAGGGTCTTAGGGGCAATGAGCTGCTGGAGGGTTACAGGGCAGTGAGCTGCTGGAGGGACAGAGGTTTAGACGAGCTGCTGGAGGGACTTGGGGTGGTGAGCTGCTGGGGAACTCAGGGGCAATGAGCTGCTGGAGGGACTTGGGGTGGTGAGCTGCTGGGGGACTCAGGGGCAATGAGCTGCTGGAGGGAAACAGGGCAGTGAGCTGCTGGAGGGACACAGGGGCAGGGGGATGATGTTGGAGAGAAGACGCAGAAGGGGATGACGCTGGTGAGATGCAGGGGAGGAGTTGTAGAGATGAAACTGGTGAAATGCAGGGGTTGATAGTGCTGACGAGTATTGTGAGGGTGGGGTGGCACTGTACAGATGCAGTGGGGATGGCACTGGAGAGACATAAGACAATGTTGTCTCTCCAGGATGTGTTATAACATGATTAAACCTTGGTACAATCCTTCCTATACCTTCTAAACCTTTATACGCTCCTGCCTATACCTTCTAAATCCTGCCTATACCGTCTAGAATTGATGCTATTTGCGTACACAGTCATACAGTAAATAAAAACTTCAGACCTTGAAATGTGTTTCTAATGCACAAAGGATATTATTCAACAGTAGGTTAAATGCTGTGATCTATAGACAATTTAGCGCAAAGAAATTATACAGACCCAAGGTACAGTTATACATACGCACGCGCACTGGGACCAATTACCGGCATCAATAAGAAACCTCCATCAACAGCATCAGCAAGAAGACTCCAGATTGGGATCAGAACACACATTTATACCCTTACAGAAATAGGCAATACAATAGGGAGGTTTGTTGTGATCCCATTGGTTCTCCATCACTGTGTATCTGTTACAGGACATTTAACAGGTCAATTCAAATGGACACAGATCAGCCTCCAATGATACTGAAAAGCTGTTGAGACAGAGTAGATCAGTACAACATCAAACACGGTTTGCTTATTATGTACTAAACCTTAGATATTAAATAGTCTTTATTTCACAACATTAGTAATAAATGAATAAACTTTGAATATTACACTTTGAAGCTATGGAACCTTTCAATTGCCACAGCTACACCTGTCCACATGTGGGGTCTCTCCATTTACATGAAAAAACACCCACAGTATCCTGGTGTATTGTTTTTCTAATTACTTTTCTCAGGAAGCTGTTTTACTAAACTCTGCATGAATACTGTGTTTGTTATGGTATTTTTTTATGCAAGGTTGTCCTAAGATACATCAGGGTATGGTTTCTGAAAGGATTATTAAAACATTGCCATATGTACTGAGCTCGTGAGTTGTAACTTAAAATGGTGCTGGGCGGCCATTCGCAAAATGGCATCATACAAATCTCATTTTTAAGATGGAGTCTTGTCACCATTCGCAAGATGGCGTCGTTCCAAGCTAATTTTACACTGATTCTGTCTCAGCCACTAAACCAGTTTCGACAGATGTTTGATGAGGGAAGTTCACATTTTGCCCTGCCCAAAAACTTATATTACACAGAGTAGATAACAAATAAGTTCAGCATACTAAAGCTGGGTACACACTGGCCGACATATCGACCGTTCAACTGAACGGTCAATGTATCATGTGTGCGTTGGCCAGTGTGTACAGACGACATGTCTGTGAACAACATTGTTCACAGACTTATCGCATTGAATGTGCAGAAAAGCTGATGGCAGATATATCTGCACATCATGCTGTGTGTACGGGCAGTCGGATGACAGCACAACACACAGCACGATGGACAGATATATCTGCCATCGACTGTGAAGCACATCCAACGTGATTTGTCTGTGAATGACATTGTTCACAGACATATTGCTGGTACACACTGGATGACGTGCACACGATATATTGGCCAGTATATCTGCCAGTGTGTACCCAGTATAATACTGTGTGCTAGGGCAATTGCTCCAGTCTAGATCAGATGGACCAACCTCAGGAGAATCATATTCCGTTACTATGGCTTATTAGCAAATAACTTTAAGTCAAAATTTCTTCATCTGTAATGAAATGGAGTCCTGGGTTTATGGATGACAACAATATAACCTATTTTTAAGCTGTTTTCTACTAAAAAAAACTATACAAAAATGTCAGGAATTGAAAAAGCAGCTATAACTTTGCTCAGCAGCAGAACAACATGTAGCACTGGCGCCGGTGGCCGGCAGCGCAAGTAAAAAGGATCACAGTGAAACTATGCAGAAACTACATCTCCCAGACTGCCTTGGAGTAAGACAGTGCTCAAAGAGACACGCAGAGGCTGTCAGGGGCGGGGAAGACTGGGCGTGGAGTTTTGGAAGCAAGGAATGGAATGTTTTTGTCCAGACAAGGAGAAAGGGAGGAAGCAGCTGCAATGACTGGAGAGGACGGTGAGGAAAGTCACAGCACAGACCCCAGCTGAAGGGGAGAATTCCAGTCTGATGGACCAGGGAGCCTAAAGAGGATAAAGCATTTCAAAACATCACTTCGGATCCACTGAAGAGAGTTTGCAAAGACAGACACACACTGTGGAGACATGTGAGCAGGGCTGCCATCAAAAACTGTGGGGCCCGGGACTGACAAAATAGACAGGGCCCCCCTAGCCCTGCCTCAAACCCCCCCTCCCCTTGACGTCACGCCGTGCCGGCTCACAAGAAAAACTTTATTGCGGCGTATATATGTAGGAGGTGAAGTGGGAGGAAGGCCCTGGGCAGCTGAATGGGAAGTGACTTGACTCACCCTATTGTTCTGCAGAAGGGGGTGGGGGAATAGTGAGGGACTAGCTGGTAACTGGAAGCGAACACAAGCAACTGGCCCTGGCTTTGCTATGTGCCCCTGTGTGCCCAGGGAATAAAGTCCGACACCCTGGTGGTCTAGGGTGATAATGAGGAAGGGTTGTCCCACTGGGACCTTACCTGCTCTGCCGACCTTGGCGTGCACAGCGGGGTACCCTCTGTGCCAGCCCTTCCCCGCAAGGGTCAGCGCCTCTCCTCAGCTTGCCAAGCGCTGGATCCTCACTTGCCTCTGGACGGTAGCTTGACTTTACTGTCTACTTGACTCCCGGCAGACTTAGCTTGAACAGCAAAGAAGCCATTATAAAATATATGCCATCATAAAAATATATTGTCTTGTCCCTTCCTATATCTGTATGTATGTGTGTATGTGCCTCCCCCTATATGTTCTGCCTTCCCTTCTCTGTATCCCACTGTGCTCCACATCCCGCACTGTGCTCCCCTGTCCCTCATGTCACCCACACTGTGCTCCCTCATGTCACCCACACTGTGCTACCCCTTCCCTCATGTCACCCACACTATGCTCCCTCATGTCACCCACACTGTGCTCCCCCTTCTCTCATGTCACCCACACTGTGCTCCCTCATGTCACCCACACTGTGCTCCCCCTTCCCTCATGTCACCCACACTATGCTCCCTCATGTCACCCACACTGTGCTACCCCTTCCCTCATGTCACCCACACTATGCTCCCTCATGTCACCCACACTGTGCTCCCCCTTCTCTCATGTCACCCACACTGTGCTCCCTCATGTCACCCACACTGTGCTCCCCCTTCACTCATGTCACCCACACTGTGCTCCCTCATGTCACCCACACTGTGCTCCCCCTTCCCTCATGTCACCCACACTGTGCTCCCCCTTCTCTCATGTCACCCACACTATGCTCCCTCATGTCACCCACACTGTGCTCCCCCTTCCCTCATGTCACCCACACTGTGCTCCCCCTTCCCTCATGTCACCCACACTGTGCTCCCCCTTCTCTCATGTCACCCACACTGTGCTCCCTCATGTCACCCACACTGTGCTCCCTCATGTCACCCACACTGTTCTCCCTCATGTCACCCACACTGTGCTCCCCCTTCTCTCATCTCACCCACACTGTGCTCCCTCATGTCTCCCACACTGTTCTCCCTCATGTCACCCACACTGTGCCCCCTCCTCTAACCCACACTGTGCCCCCTTTACCTCATCTCACCTACACTGTGCCCCCTCATGTCACCCACACTGTGCTCCCCTTACCTCATCTCACCTACAAAACCTACACTGTGCCCCTTCCTCTCACCCACACTGTGCCCCACCTCCAACACTTACCTTTAACAACGCTGGCCAGTCCTTCTCCCTGGCAGTTTGCTCCTCTGCTGTGCTGCTGTCATCATGATTCATGCTTGACGCTGCTCGGGGTCCCTGAACACACTGCAATGACTGGGGTGGGGGTGGAGCTTCCTAATGACTCATCGGCTCTCAGTCTCAGTGATCAGTCTCCTCTCTGACTCAGCATATCCAGGCAGATGCTAATGCTGGCTCAAGGCAGGGCCTGCACGTGTGTACGGCCCAGCAGCCAGGCAGCGTCTTGGTGTAGTGGTGGGTGGCCGCAGCATGGTGGAAGGAGCGGGTCCTGGCAGGGCCTGTATCTTTTTTCCAAAGGGATGTGTGGGCCGGCCGCAGTGTAGGTAGGCAGAGCAGGAGGGCGGCCGGCACTCACTTTTACAGTGTGGTAGCAGGGGGGTAGGAGCGGGCCCCCCAAGTGGCCGGGCCCGGGACTCCAGTCCCGGCAGTCCCCCCCTGATGGCGGCCCTGCATGTGAGATAAGTACCCTGAGTGGCAGCTATTTACAGTGTTATGTTTCCTGATAAAGACTGAGATTGCAAGTAGAGCGAAGACTAGGGAAAGCTGAGGGACTAGCCCTGCAGAAATAATGTATTCTGTGCATGTGTTTAGCACTAAAGACTAATAGGGGTATTCAATATGAAACGTTAACTTCACTGTCGAAGTCAACGTTTCATATCAGAGTTTTTACCTGCGTTAAAGTATCGGGCGCGCTCCCGCTTATCCCCGTATTCGATATAAAATTAAAGAAAACGGGAAACTCCGAAGTTGGATTTGCGTAAAGTTATGATTTTTTCCTTTAAAAAATTGTAAGACCCCCCTAAAGTTGTAAAAACATGGGGGAACACTATGGGTACCCCCGTTTTAGCCTTTAAATGAAAGTCGGGGATTTAAATAGCCACAGCAGGTGTTTTATCCCGACATTGAAGAAGTGATGCAGAAGAGCACTTAGGTTATTTTTTTCATTTTTTTAAGTGGTCTCATCAAATTTGGGGTACATGAAAATGGGTACTAGCATATTTTTAAGTCCCTAAAGTATATTTTAAAAAATTCTGCATTTGTGCACCTGTCGCTATAATTCTATTCTTCAAAACACCTGCCGCATACTTGCAGAATAGCCCTGAACCTATTTCCCTATTGTTATACAATTTTTTTCCAATTTTTTTTTTTACCCAATTTTTAATTAAATTTTTTGGGGTGTCCCTATTTTTTTAAAAAACTTTTTTTGGACACAGTTCTTTTTTAAATGTCATTCCCAGGGGTGCAGGCTATTTTTTTTAAGCCTGCACCCCTAAACCCCAATTCTGCACTTTTTTTCGACACCTATTCAATGGTGAAAAGTTATCCCCGTTTTTTATCAAAGACTTTTCAAAACTGCGATAAGTCTTTCAAATTAAATACGGTGTAAAAGTAAAACCTGCGATAATGACGTCATACCTCCGATATTAACGCAAAAACGATGTTTTCGCTCCCATATTGAATACCCCTGTAAGTAGAAAGGTGTGATTTCATCACCAATCATTTTGTAGAACTACAAGTCCAAGCTTTGTTGGAAGTGACAAGAAGGAAGGAGGAACTTTGATAAAGTTATTTGTTCATGTGTTTGACATTCAAGTGGAAATCCTTAAAGTACAGCTTTCTCCAAGTATATAGCATGCAGAAGATAATGAGCTCCAACTCATCAGTGCACTATAGATAGTGGGGTCTAATGCTGAGTGTGGTGTGTGATATTCCTGTGTGATGCTGCTTTTGATGTAGCTATTACCCAGTCAGTGATTGCATAGGCCTGTGTATTATTTGTACTCGGAAGGAAGGTTTTATAACCGAAAGACAGAAAAGACACTGGGCCAAATGTAATAGGTAGTCAGTTTTTGTAACAGTACAAACTCGCACTTTCTCGCACTTTTAAAAAGTGCGAGTTTGTACTGAAACTCGCAAATTCAATAGCCTGCGAACTTTTCAGCTCGAGGCTACTGCATTTGCGAGTGCAGGCGAGTTTAGGACTATGTAAACTGACACCTTTTAATGCGAGTAGCATTAAAAGGTGCGATTTTAGATAAGCCATCACAGATCAGTGAGATCCGTGATGGCTTCTGTGTGTGTTAAAAAAAAAAATGTGCACCCCCTCCCCAAAAGCATAACCAGCCCCGGGCTTTATAAAGCCTGTTCTGGTTCTAAAAATACAGGGGCCAAAATGCGTAGGGGGCCCCTGTATATTAAGAACCAGCACAGGGCTTTGTTGAGCTGGTCCTGGTTCTGGAAAATCAGGGGACAAAATGAGTAGGGGTCCCCTCATGGGAGGGGGTGCACGTCATTTTTTTTTTTTTATAACATTTAACATAAGTACACACAGAAACATGTACATATCTCATGGATATGTGCATGTTTCTGTGTTAATCTGACCTGCTCAGGATGTACTCGCTAGCCTGAAGCAGGTCTATTATTTGGGGACTTTTGGTAATCTTTTCTTTGCGAGTCTGAAACAGACACCCTATTACATTGGGCGAGTTGATTGTTTTCAATGTGAAAACATCTGGATGCGAGTTTGAGAATGGAGAGTTTTAGTAACTCTGAAAAATGCGAGTTTTAGTGAACAGACACCCTATTACATTGGAGAGTTGTGAAAAATATTCGAGTTTAGCACCAAACTCGCAATTTACCAAAACAGACTACCTATTACATTTGGCCCAATGTGTTATGTTTGTTTTTGATTAATGCTGTATATGCCCTTTAGATGTTTGGATACACAACTGACTGTACAATTTATCTTTATATGCCTATTTTGTATATGGTTATATTTGTTTATCTTACCAAATATTTTTTATATAAAACCACAAAAAGTAATAGCAATCCCAAACCCATTAATAAATGTGCCAGTGTGGCTTTTGCAACATATCTGTGTGATACATTACTGTGGTGTTGGTGGCCTAAGTACATGTTGGGCAGGGGGTTCCCCGAGTCTCCCCCTGGTGTTCCTGACCCTGAACACTCCCCAGAAGAGCACTTTCTATGAAGATTCGGGTGGAGGCACTGAAATTAAGAGAGCCGCATGGAGTGAAGCATTACAAGGAGAGTATCTTTAAATACAACCCATTACCTAGGAGACCCAGGTAAAGGGATGTTGCAAACAAATGCAATGAATGTGACCAAGCAGTCTTCTGAGCTAAGGAGGAAAGTAATGACAACATAGGGCCTGATTCGGATTCGCTGGCACGAAGTGTATGCAAATTGCGTAGGCAGTGCTACCGTACAGCAATGCATTAGCACGCCCAGTATTTCTTAGAGAGTGATCACATAGTGTAGGCACACACCCTCCAGCCTGTCTTAAGATGCCCACTTGTCATGTCCAGGAAGTGTATGCAACCATCGGTACATAGGGTAACATCGTATGCAAACGCAGCACTTGCGGTTGACCATACCCTGCCGCAAGCACTGCGAGCACTTCAGTGTAAAAACAAGCCAGGTGACGTGTACTATGATGCTGTCTTTTAATTATGCACACCTCTAAAACGCTGTTGAGATGCTCAGGCACGCCTGCGTTTGCACCTCCACTCCCCCGTTTTTAATGGCAGCCCCTGTTACCACCTAAAAACGGCTTCCCCTGTCACTCACTCTGCTGGTCTGTCTATGTGCAATGAGCGAATGCAATGTGAACTTTCGCTAAGGTATGCGCATACGCACTGCGATGCATAATCATGGGCACAATGCAAACCATCGATAGCAGCGAGTGTATGCATCTTAGCGAGCGGGTCTGATTGAGCTCCATACCACAGAAGTTCCTGAGCGCAAACCACGGGATAAGGTGAAAAGTGCCTATTAATTTATTTTCATTATATTCATCTCCACCAGAGGGATGTGTAACTCCATCCACTACCCACACCCAAAGGTGTACAACTCATATTTTAATGAATATAACAAACATTGGACATCCCTCTTTCTGCAATGGCTTTGTATCTGCGTGAGTGATTGCAGCGTGATCGCATGCGCAGTACGCAACAATCGGCCGTCTGCGTACGCTATCGCAATAGCGATCCATGCTGAATCAGGCCCATTGTCAATTATCCTTTGCTGAATACTTTTTTTATAATAAAATGCTGTAACTCATCCTTTGTTCCATAAAGATATAGGGCTACATTTGAAGAAATAGAATTTGCTATATAATCAGTTTTCTATACAATGCTCAAAGTATTAAATAACATAGGTTAAGAATGCATGTGAGGATGCTACAGTAGCTGTTTAGCAATAAATAACTATTATAAAATGTGACTTTTACTGCTGTAAACACGCAAAATATTACAGTCACTCGGGTGTTATTAACTGATTTAGACAGTTCTCTAATAACTGAGAAGGTCAGCACTGCTTTTCATTCCTGAAGATTGCTGCCTTGCTAATAAAAGAAAACATATTTGTCAACAATGTGAAACACAATAACACATTTGATGTACTGTATTTAATCAAATAATAGTTATTTACCAGAGAATTTATACATTGCAATGTGCACAGGAGGATCTGGTTGGTCTAATTAAAAGTATAGGATTAGACTTGAACACTAGCAAGTCTGGGTACCAGAGCCGTAACTAGACTTTTTGGTGCCCTGTGCCAGAAAGAGCATTGGTGCGCCCCTCATTTTTCAAAGGGACATAATGCACCCAAAAAAGGGCCATGGCTTCATGGGGAAGGGCCAGGGAAGAGATAGGGGAGGCCAGGAGATGCTGGAGATGAAATAAGAGGAAGCTACAAGTGAGAATGATAATAAACAGAAATTTTACAGGCCCAAACAGCGCCCCCTGACCTGTGGTCCCCTGTGCAATGGCACTGGCCGCACTGCCCTAGCTACGCCCCTGCTGGGTACATACAGTACTTTGTGGAGATATTACAGCTGGGCACACTAAGGAACACAACTAAAAATGTGCTCTCTACATTCCTTTATTTTATTCAAAAAATATCAATCTACAAAATTAAGGGGTCTATTTATCAAGCAGTGAAAAGTGGGGAGAAGTGAACCAGTGGAGAAGATGCCCATAGCAACCAATCAGCTTTCAAGTTCCATTTATCAAGTACAGTCTATAAAATAATTGGTAGGAGCTGATTGGTTGCTATGGGCAACTTCTCCACTGGTCTACTTCTCCACACTTTTCACTGCTTGATAAATCGACCCCTAAATCTGGTATCTGCACTGCTCTGCGAGCAAAACTATGCCTACTGTACTTTATGATTCTATAGGAACTCTATCACTCCACCCAACTCTTGCAAATCTGGGTTTCTACTTGACTTGCTCTCTTGGAAGGCCTGTGAGGAAAAGGACAATTTTAAAATTATATTTCTCTAAATTCCATATAAAACAACAACAGGTAGCAACAGAAATCTGGGAGGGTGGGATGGGTGCTGTTGCTAGGTGGCAATCCTATTACCTAGAACACAGGTTCTCAAACTCTGGGCCAAATTCAGATCCGCTCGCGAGCGCTGAGCGCTCGCAAGCGGGTCGATGTTGCCCAAGTACGCATGCGCACGACGGAGGCAGCTCCGTGGTGTGCATGTGCGAGACCCGAATAACGACGGCCAAGCCGTCGTTATGGGTCTCGCACCAAAGGGGGCGTGCTGTCGATGGTGATTGACAGCACGCCCCCTTTGGTGGGTGTGCCGGGGGCGTGGCTGCCCAGACGGAGGTGTTCCCATGGGAACGCCTACCGTCTGGGGCCGGCCCCACTGACATCACTAGTGATGTCAGTGGGAGTGCTTTTGACTCTGATAGAGCCAAAAGCACCCCAGCGCTCGCGGCAGCGAGACCCAACGGCAAGGGTCTCATCGCAAGCCCGTTAGTCGCGATGGTCTTGACCATCGCGACCATCATTTTGGCTGCTCGCTATAGCTGTGGGAGGCCGCTCCAAACAGTAAGAGGGACGGCCCTGATTCAGAGCAAGTGCTCTGTCAGAGCGTCCGGCTCTGAATCAGGGCCTCTGTCCCAAACAGTGCATGTTTTCCATGTCTCCACACTGAATCAAGTGAAATAATTAGCGCCACCTGTGGACCTTTTAAAATGTGTCAGTGAGTGATGATTACACCTTTGCTCCTACTGGGTGACGTGGAAAACATGAACTGTGTGGGGTCCTGAGGACCGAGTTTGAGAGCCACTGACCTAGAACAAAGAAAGTTTGCAGATCATAGCTTCCTGCAAACTAGTTTGTTTGAAGGTGCTTTTTAGTGGTTCGCGCTATAGGATAGTAATTTTACCTCTAGCTGCTAGACACAAAGGAGGTATCCCAACCTCATATGGATAAATGATAAACAAAAGTAGAAGTGCTAGCGCTACGAGATAAACTGTGATTTGATAAACGACTAGGTGTTAATAATATTATTGATTATGGTTTTCTTACACTGGGACGTATGTAAATAAAGATAAATGGTGAATGTTAAACAGGGTGTAATCCACCTATAAAACTTAAACTTAAGGGTGGATGTTCTTATGACAAGGTCTATTGTCCTGGTGTGATCCACCTAATAAACTGTGGGGTGGGCATTCTTATAATGAAGACTAATGTCCTGGAAATATATATATATGGGGCCTGGGTTTGCAATAACTTTAGGCAGGATGTTCTTATACAGCCAGTTGTCAGTACTTCTATTGAAAGTCACTGATGAGGTGCTCCAAACAATTAATTCCCTTCATCCACTGGTATATTTCAGTCTATGACTCACCCAGCTCCTGTAGTGAATTCACAGGTGCCCTGCTCCACGGTCCAGTGTGTGCGGGTATAGGGGTGGGTGGCGGTCTGGCTAGACCATATATACACTATGAACGTGGATGTATGGGAATAAAACTGTATTTATTGCCTGTCCACACACCTAGGTGCTACAAGTGGTACAGGTAAATAAAAAATGGCAGTAATCACGTATACATATACAGTATTGCCAATTATACAAGTTCAGGGGTATAAAGTCTGTAGGTGTTAGGTAGGTCCCCAATGCGTTTCGTCCCCTGTAGGGACTTTTTCAAGGGTAGGTGGTCTGGTGGGCACAATGCACTGCCTTAAATTCCTTAATTTTGATCCACATGTGGTGTTCATCATGCTGCTTCCGGTTCGCGCTAACCACTGTGCGCTGGTCCCGTCACTAGAGTGTGCTAAACCCTCTACATGGTGAGCTAACTGCGCATGCTCCGTGCGCTAACTGCAGACACTTCATAACAAAGTAAGGTGCGGTAGATCTAACTGTCTGTGCCACAGCGTGTGATGCAGCTACCTTGGTCTCCCCTGTCTCCATAATGCGGGCGGCCATTTTGGGTGGGATTTTTTCATATTAAGTAACTATAGAACCGTGCTTCCCGTGAAGAGGCATTGTGTGCTGCAGGATAGTTCCTTGTTCCCCAAATGGAATATTACATACAAATTACATGCACAAATGTTCCTATTTAATCAACCCTCCACATTGGTGGTGATATTACATGTACATTGTAAGGTTAATCTCTCTTACTGTAAAGCACCATTCTAGTTAAAGGGGCAGTGTAATTTTGTCCCCCATATCACCCAGCTAATCCTGACTTCACATTGCATTCTCTTTTTAGCTTACATATGTTTCACAGCTGTCATGCTGTATGGATGGATATTCATAAAATACCTCCTCATAGAAAATTTATTTTGACTTAATGTACTCCATTGTTCAGTGTGCATCTAATTTTCTGCCCAAATTATGACTAGATCTACTCCATTATGCAGTCTGCATCTAATTGTTGAAATAATAGTTAGGATTTTTTGTCATTAATGGGCACCATTGGATTTTTTGATTCGTTGTGCCTTATATTCACAAAATAATTTGTATTACATCCCCTTCTCCTAACAAATTGATGACTGCTATATTTTGGGATTTCTTTAAGGGTCAATGTTTAGACCTTCCGGTTGGAGGGTTCTCATTTCAAATATCCACCGACTTTCTATTCTGTCGATTCTGGTTATGTGGTCCCCACCTCTCCAATTGGGTTCAACCTTCTCTAGTCCCATGAATGAAAGACCCTCTGGTTTGTACGCATGTACTAACCTGAAATGGTCTGAAACACTATGGCCTATAAATCCTCTTTTATTGTTGTTGATATGCTCATTGATTCTGATTTTAAGACTACGTGTGGTCCTTCCAATGTACTGGAGTTGACACGGGCATTTAAGTACATATATAATATTGCAACTGTCACAGGTAATTGTGTCTTTAATCTTGTATTTCTTACCCGTTATGACCGATGTTATTTCTTTTGTGGGTGCCGTGCTTCTATACTTAAGTTGGCCGCAGTGGTAAAAACCTGCATTTACCCTTTGCCCATCCTGGGTTTGTTGTCTCGAAGAGTTTGTTTTGGTCTAATGTGATTCGTTACTACTTTCCTACCAATATCTGGTGCTTTTCGGAAAACTATATCCGGTTGATTAGGTAGTATATGGTGTAGTTTCTCATCCATATGTAATAAACCCCAGTGTTTTTTTACAATATTCATCACCTTGAATGCAGACCCCGTGTAATTAGTTATAAAGTAGACCTTGTTTAGGTCTTCCTGTTGCTTTCTATCCTTGTATTCTAAAAGTGGTGCCCTCAGTTGTGTTAATGATCTAGTATAGGCCTTCTCTACATGGTTCATATCATATTGCTTTTCTTTAAATTGATCTTTTAAGCTATTACTTTGGTTCACAAAATCTGTTAGGTTGGAACAATTCCTCCTGATCCGAGTGAATTGACTCATGGGGATACTATTTAACCAATTGGGATGGTGATTGCTATCGGCCCTGATGTAACTATTCACATCCACCTGCTTGTGATGTGTTCTAGTGTGAATCTTATTGTCCTGGATGAAAATGTCCAGGTCCAAAAATTGGACCTGTTCTTTACTGAAATTGGTAGTAAAAACCAAACTGCGGTCATTCGTATTAATGTAGGTCAGAAAATTTTCTAGCGATGCCTTGTTGCCTCGCCAGATGAATAGTACATCATCTATGTACCGTCGCCACAGGACCAAGCTTGCTCCAAGTTCGCAGGAGGACCAGATGTTATTGTCCTCCCAATGACTCATGAAGAGATTCGCGTAACTTGGAGCAAACTTGGTTCCCATGGCTGACCCGCACTGCTGCAGATAGAATTCATCCCCAAACCACATGTAATTGTGGCTGAGGATGAACTGTTTACCTTGGGGAATGAAAGTGGCCTGTTGTTGGTCCAATTCTGGGTTTTTATCCAGGAAGTATTTTATGCTATTTAGACCTTGAGTGTGGTTAATAACCGTATACAGCGACGTGACGTCGCTTGTGGCTAGCCACAACTCCTCGGTCCAATTAATGTCTTGCAATACATTGAGTACCTGAGTCGTATCCCTCAAATGTGATCTTTGTTGTTTCACATATATCTGTAAAAATTGATCTATGTATTGGGACAGTGGTGCAGTTAGAGAATTGATCCCAGATGTTATCGGCCTTCCCGATGGATTTGTTGAATCCTTGTGCAATTTCGGGAGATAATAGAACACAGGGATCACGGGGTGGGGGTTATTTAGGAATTCAAACTCATGTTTCCTAAGGATCCCTATTCTCAAACCTTCTTTCAAAAATGCTGTTAACTCCTCATGGTATATCTTAGTGGGGTCCCCTTTTAATTTGGTATAGGTGTTGGTATCCCCTAGAATTCTCATGGCTTCTTTCTGATAGTCCTCTTGATTGAGAATAACAATTCCCCCCCTTATCTGCCGGCTTGATGACTATTTTAGTGTCTTTCTTCAAATCACTGAGCGCTTTAATCTCTATTTTTGTCAGGTTGCAAGTATTGCGTCTTGATTCAGTATTGATTTTATCGATATCATTCATAACTGCCTTTTCAAAGGTATGGATATAAGGGCCCTTTAAGTGACTTGGATTAAACTTTGACTGTGGTTTCAGTGTTGTGTGCCTGTATCTGTCACTATTCAAGTTATTATTCAAACTAGCTGGTTTATCCAAAACTTATTTTTTTTAAACTGAGTTTCCTGGTGAAATTCCTTATGTCCATGTATGTTGAGAATTTATCAATCTTGTTACTTGGGGCGAATTTTAATCCTTTGCTGAGTACTGAGGTTTGAGTTGGTGTTAATGTTTTGCTACTTAGGTTAAAGATTCCTATTGGGTGTTTAGCATTGGATTGGGATCTTGATCTTTTTTGCACTTTTTTCCCTCCCCTACAGCCTCTTCTACCGTGTTTAGTTTCCTTTTTTGTGATAATGGGTTCCGGTTCTTTGAAATGGGTACTTGAGTCCCTAAGTCTAAGAAACTGTCCCCCCATCTTTTTGCTGATGTGAGGTCCTCCTGTACAGCACTTAGTAATGCCTCTGACGTGTTGATACTTGATAATGTAATAGGGGTATTCCCCTCTGTAGTGATCTCTTTCGGGGCTAATGAATCCCTCCACCCTCTTTCGAAGGACTGTCTTACAGTATTCATGTAATGATCCTTATTTGGGCTTAAATCCTTAATGGAATGAATAGAAAAGCTATTCGTATCATCCTCGCTATAAGTGCTCAAGTTAAGAAGATCAATCACTTCAATGTTCACTGTTGGTTTTGTATGTATACGGGTCATAAACTGTTGGTAGGTTAGGTTAAATTTTTTATATATCGGGGTGCCTGCAGTATCATACTTGTTATATTTAGGATTTATGGTGATCTTCCTCAATTTTTGATCGCTCTTAATAGGTGAATCTTGATGACTTGTCCTAAATGTTGGTTTCCTAATCTGTTTCTTGGTTTGTTTCTTTATTTTCTTTAATGGGTCCTTCGACTTGTACCTCTTTGAGCTAGTAGTCCCAAATCTGTCCCTGAATATTTTGGACTTTTTTATTTTTATTAATTGTTCTTCTTCTCTATCTAATTTTTGTTTTATAAGTTGTTCTAAGGTTTGATATTCCTTGTCTGTTTTGTATGGTTCCAAGCTGGTGTCTAATGTGTCAATTTCTTTTTTAATTTTTTCCAGTTCAAATTCTCTCTCTTTGATAATCAGTTCCATCAAGTTAATAGAGCACTCATGCAACACTTTGTCCCAATTTTTTATGGACTCAACATTGTCCTTATTGTGAGTGGGTCTTTTCTTAATTTTTAATCCTTTGGGTATAAGATCTTGTGACCTATACCATTGCAAAGTGTGTTTGTCCCACCATATTTTATTTTCTTTCTCTAGTAATTTCTCTAATTTCATAAAAGTTTGGCAAAACGTGTCATTGGATACGTCTAATGGTATCTGACTATCTAATTGCAGGAATAATGTGTTGGCCCTATCTGCCCTAGATCCTCTGGAGTCTAGAAGGCCCATGCGTATTTGAATGTAAATCCTTAAGCTGCCAACCTATACGGGATATAGATTCAAGGTGCTTTTTAGTGGTTCGCGCTATAGGATTGTAATTTTACCTCTAGCTGCTAGACACAAAGGAGGTATCCCAACCTCATATGGATAAATGATAAACAAAAGTAGAAGTGCTAGCGCTACGAGATAAACTGTGATTTGATAAACGACTAGGTGTTAATAATATTATTGATTATGGTTTTCTTACACTGGGACGTATGTAAATAAAGATAAATGGTGAATGTTAATCAGGGTGTAATCCACCTATTAAACTTAAACTTAAGGGTGGATGTTCTTATGACAAGGTCTATCGTCCTGGTGTGATCCACCTAATAAACTGTGGGGTGGGCGTTCTTATAATGAAGACTAATGTCCTGGAAATATATATATATGGGGCCTGGGTTTGCAATAACTTTAGGCAGGATGTTCTTATACAGCCAGTTGTCAGTACTTCTATTGAAAGTCACTGATGAGATGCTCCAAACAATTAATTCCCTTCATCCACTGGTATATTTCAGTCTATGACTTACCCAGCTCCTGTAGCGAATTCACGGGTGCACCTGCAGTCCCTGCTCCACGGTCCAGTGTGTGCGGGTATAGGGGTGGGTGGCGGTCTGGCTAGACCATATATACACTATGAACTTGGATGTATGGAAATAAAACTGTATTTATTGCCTGTCCACACACCTAGGTGCTACAAGTGGTACAGGTAAATAAAAAATGGCAGTAATCACGTATACATATACAGTATTGACAATTATACAAGTTCAGAGGTATAAAGTCTGTAGGTGTTAGGTAGGTCCCCAACGCGTTTCGTCCCCTGTAGGGACTTTTTCAAGGGTAGGTGGTCTGGTGGGCACAATGCACTGCCTTAAATACCTTAATATTGATCCACATGTGGTGTTCATCATGCTGCTTCTGGTTCGCGCTAACCACTGTGCGCCGGTCCCGTCACTAGAGTGTGCTAAACCCTCTACATGGTGAGCTAACTGCGCATGCTCCGTGCGCTAACTGCAGACACTTCATAACATAGTAAAGTGCGGTAGATCTAACTGTCTATGCCACAGCGTGTGATGCAGCTACCTTGGTCTCCCCTGCCTCCATAATGCGGGCAGCCATTTTGGGTGGGATTTTTTTATATTAAGTAACTATAGAACCGTGCTTCCCGTGAAGAGGCATTGTGTGCTGCAGGATAGTTCCTTGTTCCCCAAATGGAATATTACATACAAATTACATGCACAAATGTTCCTATTTAATCAACCCTCCACATTGGTGGTGATATTACATGTACATTGCAAGGTTAATCTCTCTTACTGTAAAGCACCATTCTAGTTAAAGGGGCAGTGTAATTTTGACCCCCATATCACCCAGCTAATCCTGACTTCACATTGCATTCTCTTTTTAGCTTACATATGTTTCACAGCTGTCATGCTGTATGGATGGATATTCATAAAATACCTCCTCATAGAAAATTTATTTTGACTTAATGTACTCCATTGTTCAGTGTGCATCTAATTTTCTGCCCAAATTATGACTAGATCTACTCCATTATGCAGTGTGCATCTAATTGTTGAAATAATAGTTAGGATTTTTTGTCATTAATGGGCACCATTGGATTTTTTGATTCGTTGTGCCTTATATTCACAAAATAATTAGTATTACATCCCCTCTCCTAACAAATTGATGACGGCTATATTTTGGAATTTCTTTAAGGGTCAATGTTTAGACCTTCCGGTTGGAGGGTTCTCATTTCAAATATCCACCGACTTTCTATTCTGTCGATTCTGGTTATGTGGTCCCCACCGCTCCAATTGGGTTCAACCTTCTCTAGTCCCATGAATGAAAGACCCTCTGGTTTGCACGCATGTACTAACCTGAAATGGTCTGAAACACTATGGCCTATAAATCCTCTTTTAATGTTGTTGATATGCTCATTGATTCTGATTTTAAGACTACGTGTGGTCCTTCCAATGTACTGGAGTTGACACGGGCATTTAAGTACATATATAATATTGCAACTGTCACAGGTAATTGTGTCTTTAATCTTGTATTTCTTACCCGTTATGACCGATGTTATTTCTTTTGTGGGTGCCGTGCTTCTATACTTAAGTTGTTTACATGACCTACATTGGCCGCAGTGGTAAAAACCTGCATTTACCCTTTGCCCATCCTGGGTTTGTTGTCTCGAAGAGTTTTGATTTGGTCTAATGTGATTCGTTACTACTTTCCTTCCAATATCTGGTGCTTTTCGGAAAACTATATCTGGTTGATTAGGTAGTATATGGTGTAGTTTCTCATCCATATGTAATAAACCCCAGTGTTTTTTTACAATATTCTTCACCTTGAATGCAGACCCCGTGTAACTAGTTATAAAGTAGACCTTGTTTAGGTCTTCCTGTTGCTTTTTATCCTTGTATTCTAAAAGTGGTGCCCTCAGTTGTGTTAATGATCTAGTATAGGCCTTCTCTACATGGATCATATCATATTGCTTTTCTTTAAATTGATCTTTTAAGCTATTACTTTGGTTCACAAAATCTGTTAGGTTGGAACAATTCCTCCTGATCCGAGTGAATTGACTCATGGGGATACTATTTAACCAATTGGGATGGTGATTGCTATCGGCCCTGATGTAACTATTCACATCCACCTGCTTGTGATGTGTTCTAGTGTGAATCTTATTGTCCTGGATGAAAATGTCCAGGTCCAAAAATTGGACCTGTTCTTTACTGAAATTGGTAGTAAAAACCAAACTGCGGTCATTCGTATTAATGTAGGTCAGAAAATTTTCTAGCGATGCCTTGTTGCCTCGCCAGATGAATAGTACATCATCTATGTACCGTCGCCACAGGACCAAGCTTGCTCCAAGTTCGCAGGAGGACCAGATGTTATTGTCCTCCCAATGACTCATGAAGAGATTCGCGTAACTTGGAGCAAACTTGGTCCCCATGGCTGACCCGCACCGCTGCAGTTAGAATTCATCCCCAAACCACATGTAATTGTGGCTGAGGATGAACTCTATACCTTGGAGAATGAAAGTGGCCTGTTGTTGGTCCAATTCTGGGTCTTTATCCAGGAAGTATTTTATGCTATTTAGACCTTGAATGTGGTTAATAACCGTATACAGCGACGTGACATCGCTTGTGGCTAGCCACAACTCCTCGGTCCAATTAATGTCTTGCAATACATTGAGTACCTGAGTCGTATCCCTCAAATGTGATCTTTGTTGTTTCACATATATCTGTAAAAATTGATCTATGTATTGGGACAGTGGTGCAGTTAGAGAATTGATCCCAGATGTTATCGGCCTTCCCGGTGGATTTGTTGAATCCTTGTGCAATTTGGGGAGATAATAGAACACAGGGATCACGGGGTGGGGGTTATTTAGGAATTCAAACTCATGTTTCCTAAGGATCCCTATTCTCAAACCTTCTTTCAAAAATGCTGTTAACTCCTCATGGTATATCTTAGTGGGGTCCCCTTTTAATTTGGTATAGGTGTTGGTATCCCCTAGAATTCTCATGGCTTCTTTCTGATAGTCCTCTTGATTGAGAATAACAATTCCCCCCCTTATCTGCCGGCTTGATGACTATTTTAGTGTCTTTCTTCAAATCATTGAGCGCGTTAATCTCTATTTTTGTCAGGTTGCATGTATTGCGTCTTGATTCAGTATTGATTTTATCGATATCATTCATAACTGCCTTTTCAAAGGTATGGATATAAAGGCCCTTTAAGTGACTTGGATTAAACTTTGACTGTGGTTTCAGTGTTGTGTGCCTGTATCTGTCACTATTCAGGTTATTATTCAAACTAGCTGGTTTATCCAAAACTTATTTTTTTTAAACTGAGTTTCCTGGTGAAATTCCTTATGTCCATGTATGTTGAGAATTTATCAATCTTGTTACTTGGGGCGAATTTTAATCCTTTGCTGAGTACTGAGGTTTGAGTTGGTGTTAATGTTTTGCTACTTAGGTTAAAGATTCCTATTGGGTGTTTAGCATTGGATTGGGATCTTGATCTTTTTTGCACTTTTTTCCCTCCCCTACAGCCTCTTCTACCGTGTTTAGTTTCCTTTTTTGTGATAATGGGTTCCGGTTCTTTGAAATGGGTACTTGAGTCCCTAAGTCTAAAAAACTGTCCCCCCATCTTTTTGCTGATGTGAGGTCCTCCTGTACAGCACTTAGTAATGCCTCTGACGTGTTGATACTTGATAATGTAATAGGGGTATTCCCCTCTGTAGTGATCTCTTTCGGGGCTAATGAATCCCTCCACCCTCTTTCGAAGGACTGTCTTACAGTATTCATGTAATGATCCTTATTTGGGCTTAAATCCTTAATGGAATGAATAGAAAAGCTATTCGTATCATCCTCGCTATAAGTGCTCAAGTTAAGAAGATCAATCACTTCAATGTTCACTGTTGGTTTTGTATGTATACGGGTCATAAACTGTTGGTAGGTTAGGTTACATTTTTTATATATCGGGGTGCCTGCAGTATCATACTTGTTATATTTAGGATTTATGGTGATCTTCCTCAATTTTTGATCGCTCTTAATAGGTGAATCTTGATGACTTGTCCTAAATGTTGGTTTCCTAATCTGTTTCTTGGTTTGTTTCTTTATTTTCTTTAATGGGTCCTTTGACTTGTACCTCTTTGAGCTAGTAGTCCCAAATCTGTCCCTGAATATTTTGGACTTTTTTATTTTTATTAATTGTTCTTCTTCTCTATCTAATTTTTGTTTTATAAGTTGTTCTAAGGTTTGATATTCCTTGTCTGTTTTGTATGGTTCCAAGCTGGTGTCTAATGTGTCAATTTCTTTTTTAATTTTTTCCAGTTCAAATTCTCTCTCTTTGATAATCAGTTCCATCAAGTTAATAGAGCACTCATGCAACACTTTGTCCCAATTTTTTATGGACTCAACATTGTCCTTATTGTGAGTGGGTCTTTTCTTAATTTTTAATCCTTTGGGTATAAGATCTTGTGACCTATACCATTGCAAAGTGTGTTTGTCCCACCATATTTTATTTTCTTTCTCTAGTAATTTCTCTAATTTCATAAAAGTTTGGCAAAACATGTCATTGGATACGTCTAATGGTATCTGACTATCTAATTGCAGGAATAATGTGTTGGCCCTATCTGCCCTAGATCCTCTGGAGTCTAGAAGGCCCATGCGTATTTGAATGTAAATCCTTAAGCTGCCAACCTATACGGGATATAGATTCAAGGTGCTTTTTAGTGGTTCGCGCTATAGGATTGTAATTTTACCTCTAGCTGCTAGACACAAAGGAGGTATCCCAACCTCATATGGATAAATGATAAACAAAAGTAGAAGTGCTAGCGCTACGAGATAAACTGTGATTTGATAAACGACTAGGTGTTAATAATATTATTGATTATGGTTTTCTTACACTGGGACGTATGTAAATAAAGATAAATGGTGAATGTTAATCAGGGTGTAATCCACCTATTAAACTTAAACTTAAGGGTGGATGTTCTTATGACAAGGTCTATCGTCCTGGTGTGATCCCCCTAATAAACTTCTTATAATGAAGACTAATGTCCTGGAAATATATATATATGGGGCCTGGGTTTGCAATAACTTTAGGCAGGATGTGCTTATACAGCCAGTTGTCAGTACTTCTATTGAAAGTCACTGATGAGATGCTCCAAACAATTAAGTCCCTTCATCCACTGGTATATTTCAGTCTATGACTTACCCAGCTCCTGTAGCGAATTCACGGGTGCGCCTGCAGTCCCTGCTCCACGGTCCAGTGTGTGCGGGTATAGGGGTGGGTGGCGGTCTGGCTAGACCATATATACACTATGACCTTGGATGTATGGGAATAAAACTGTATTTATTGCCTGTCCACACACCTAGGTGCTACAAGTGGTACAGGTAAATAAAAAATGGCAGTAATCACGTATACATATACAGTATTGCCAATTATACAAGTTCAGGGGTATAAAGTCTGTAGGTGTTAGGTAGGTTCCCAACGCGTTTCGTCCCCTGTAGGGACTTTTTCAAGGGTAGGTGGTCTGGTGGGCACAATGCACTGCCTTAAATACCTTAATATTGATCCACATGTGGTGTTCATCATGCTGCTTCTAGTGCGCGCTAACCACTGTGCGCTGGTCCCGTCACTAGAGTGTGCTAAACCCTCTACATGGTGAGCTAACTGCGCATGCTCCGTGCGCTAACTGCAGACACTTCATAACATAGTAAGGTGCGGTAGATCTAACTGTCTGTGCCACAGCGTGTGATGCAGCTACCTTGGTCTCCCCTATTTCCATAATGCGGGCAGCCATTTTGGGTGGGATTTTTTTATATTAAGTAACTATAGAACCGTGCTTCCCGTGAAGAGGCATTGTGTGCTGCAGGATAGTTCCTTGTTCCCCAAATGGAATATTACATACAAATTACATGCACAAATGTTCCTATTTAATCAACCCTCCACATTGGTGGTGATATTACATGTACATTGTAAGGTAAATCTCTCTTACTGTAAAGCACCATTCTAGTTAAAGGGGCAGTGTAATTTTGACCCCCATATCACCCAGCTAATCCTGACTTCACATTGCATTCTCTTTTTAGCTTACATATGTTTCACAGCTGTCATGCTGTATGGATGGATATTCATAAAATACCTCCTCATAGAAAATTTATTTTGACTTAATGTACTCCATTGTTCAGTGTGCATCTAATTTTCTGCCCAAATTATGACTAGATCTACTCCATTATGCAGTGTGCATCTAATTGTTGAAATAATAGTTAGGATTTTTTGTCATTAATGGGCACCATTGGATTTTTTGATTCGTTGTGCCTTATATTCACAAAATAATTAGTATTACATCCCCTCTCCTAACAAATTGATGACGGCTATATTTTGGAATTTCTTTAAGGGTCAATGTTTAAACCTTCCGGTTGGAGGGTTCTCATTTCAAATATCCACCGACTTTCTATTCTGTCGATTCTGGTTATGTGGTCCCCACCGCTCCAATTGGGTTCAACCTTCTCTAGTCCCATGAATGAAAGACCCTCTGGTTTGCACGCATGTACTAACCTGAAATGGTCTGAAACACTATGGCCTATAAATCCTCTTTTAATGTTGTTGATATGCTCATTGATTCTGATTTTAAGACTACGTGTGGTCCTTCCAATGTACTGGAGTTGACACGGGCATTTAAGTACATATATAATATTGCAACTGTCACAGGTAATTGTGTCTTTAATCTTGTATTTCTTACCCGTTATGACCGATGTTATTTCTTTTGTGGGTGCCGTGCTTCTATACTTAAGTTGTTTACATGACCTACATTGGCCGCAGTGGTAAAAACCTGCATTTACCCTTTGCCCATCCTTGGTTTGTTGTTTCGAAGAGTTTTGATTTGGTCTAATGTGATTCGTTACTACTTTCCTACCAATATCTGGTGCTTTTCGGAAAACTATATCTGGTTGATTAGGTAGTATATGGTGTAGTTTCTCATCCATATGTAATAAACCCCAGTGTTTTTTTACAATATTCTTCACCTTGAATGCAGACCCCGTGTAACTAGTTATAAAGTAGACCTTGTTTAGGTCTTCCTGTTGCTTTTTATCCTTGTATTCTAAAAGTGGTGCCCTCAGTTGTGTTAATGATCTGGTATAGGCCTTCTCTACATGGATCATATCATATTGCTTTTCTTTAAATTGATCTTTTAAGCTATTACTTTGGTTCACAAAATCTGTTAGGTTGGAACAATTCCTCCTGATCCGAGTGAATTGACTCATGGGGATACTATTTAACCAATTGGGATGGTGATTGCTATCGGCCCTGATGTAACTATTCACATCCACCTGCTAGTGATGTGTTCTAGTGTGAATCTTATTGTCCTGGATGAAATTGTCCAGGTCCAAAAATTGGACCTGTTCTTTACTGAAATTGGTAGTAAAAACCAAACTGCGGTCATTCGTATTAATGTAGGTCAGAAAATTTTCTAGCGATGCCTTGTTGCCTCGCCAGATGAATAGTACATCATCTATGTACCGTCGCCACAGGACCAAGCTTGCTCCAAGTTCGCAGGAGGACCAGATGTTATTGTCCTCCCAATGACTCATGAAGAGATTCGCGTAACTTGGAGCAAACTTGGTCCCCATGGCTGACCCGCACCACTGCAGATAGAATTCATCCCCAAACCACATGTAATTGTGGCTGAGGATGAACTCTATACCTTGGAGAATGAAAGTGGCCTGTTGTTGGTCCAATTCTGGGTCTTTATCCAGGAAGTATTTTATGCTATTTAGACCTTGAGTGTGGTTAATAACCGTATACAGCGACATGACGTCGCTTGTGGCTAGCCACAACTCCTCGGTCCAATTAATGTCTTGCAATACATTGAGTACCTGAGTCGTATCCCTCAAATGTGATCTTTGTTGTTTCACATATATCTGTAAAAATTGATCTATTTATTGGGACAGAGGTGCAGTTAGAGAATTGATCCCAGATGTTATCGGCCTTCCCAGTGGATTTGTTGAATCCTTGTGCAATTTCGGGAGATAATAGAACACAGGGATCATGGGGTGGGGGTTATTTAGGAATTCAAACTCAAGTTTCCTAAGGATCCCTATTCTCAAACCTTCTTTCAAAAATGCTGTTAACTCCTCATGGTATATCTTAGTGGGGTCCCCTTTTAATTTGGTATAGGTGTTGGTATCCCCTAGGATTCTCATGGCTTCTTTCTGATAGTCCTCTTGATTGAGAATAACAATCCCCCCCCCCTTATCTGCCGGCTTGATGACTATTTTAGTGTCTTTCTTCAAATCATTGAGCGCTTTAATCTCTATTTTTGTCAGGTTGCATGTATTGATTCTTGATTCAGTATTGATTTTATCGATATCATTCATAACTGCCTTTTCAAAGGTATGGATATAAAGGCCCTTTAAGTGACTTGGATTAAACTTTGACTGTGGTTTCAGTGTCGTGTGCCTGTATCTGTCACTATTCAGGTTATTATTCAAACTAGCTGGTTTATCCAAAACTTATTTTTTTTAAACTGAGTTTCCTGGTGAAATTCCTTATGTCCATGTATGTTGAGAATTTATCAATCTTGTTACTTGGGGCGAATTTTAATCCTTTGCTGAGTACTGAGGTTTGAGTTGGTGTTAATGTTTTGATACTTAGGTTAAAGATTCCTATTGGGTGTTTAGCATTGGATTGGGATCTTGATCTTTTTTGCACTTTTTTCCCTCCCCTACAGCCTCTTCTACCGTGTTTAGTTTCCTTTTTTGTGATAATGGGTTCCGGTTCTTTGAAATGGGTATTTGAGTCCCTAAGTCTAAAAAACTGTCCCCCCATCTTTTTGCTGATGTGAGGTCCTCCTGTACAGCACTTAGTAATGCCTCTGATGTGTTGATACTTGATAATGTAATAGGGGTATTCCCCTCTGTAGTGATCTCTTTCAGGGCTAATGAATCCCTCCACCCTCTTTCGAAGGACTGTCTTACAGTATTCGTGTAATGATCCTTATTTGGGCTTAAATCCTTAATGGAATGAATAGAAAAGCTATTCGTATCATCCTCGCTATAAGTGCTTAAGTTAAGAAGATCAATCACTTCAATGTTCACTGTTGGTTTTGTATGTATACGGGTCATAAACTGTTGGTAGGTTAGGTTAAATTTTTTATATATCGGGGTGCCTGCAGTATCATACTTGTTATATTTAGGATTTATGGTGATCTTCCTCAATTTTTGATCGCTCTTAATAGGTGAATCTTGATGACTTGTCCTAAATGTTGGTTTCCTAATCTGTTTCTTGGTTTGTTTCTTTATTTTCTTTAATGGGTCCTTCGACTTGTACCTCTTTGAGCTAGTAGTCCCAAATCTGTCCCTGAATATTTTGGACTTTTTTATTTTTATTAATTGTTCTTCTTCTCTATCTAATTTTTGTTTTAAATGTTGTTCTAAGGTTTGATATTCCTTGTCTGTTTTGTATGTGTCAATTTCTTTTTACATTTTTTCCAGTTCAAATTCTCTCTCTTTGATAATCAGTTCCATCAAGTTAATAGAGCACTCATGCAACACTTTGTCCCAATTTTTTATGGACTCAACATTGTCCTTGTTGTGAGTGGGTCTTTTCTTAATTTTTAATCCTTTGGGTATAAGATCTTGTGACCTATACCATTGTAAAGTGTGTTTGTCCCACCATATTTTCTTTTCTTTCTCTAGTAATTTCTCTAATTTCATAAAAGTTTGGCAAAACGTGTCATTGGATACGTCTAATGGTATCTGACTATCTAATTGCAGGAATAATGTGTTGGCCCTATCTGCCCTAGATCCTCTGGAGTCTAGAAGGCCCATGCGTATTTGAATGAAAATCCTTAAGCTGCCAACCTATACGGGATATAGATTCAAGGTGCTTTTTAGTGGTTCGCGCTATAGGATTGTAATTTTACCTCTAGCTGCTAGACACAAAGGAGGTATCCCAACCTCATATGGATAAATGATAAACAAAAGTAGAAGTGCTAGCGCTACGAGATAAACTGTGATTTGATAAACGACTAGGTGTTAATAATATTATTGATTATGGTTTTCTTACACTGGGACGTATGTAAATAAAGATAAATGGTGAATGTTAATCAGGGTGTAATCCACCTATTAAACTTAAACTTAAGGGTGGATGTTCTTATGACAAGGTCTATCGTCCTGGTGTGATCCACCTAATAAACTGTGGGGTGGGCGTTCTTATAATGAAGACTAATGTCCTGGAAATATATATATATGGGGCCTGGGTTTGCAATAACTTTAGGCAGGATGTTCTTATACAGCCAGTTGTCAGTACTTCTATTGAAAGTCACTGATGAGATGCTCCAAACAATTAATTCCCTTCATCCACTGGTATATTTCAGTCTATGACTTACCCAGCTCCTGTAGCGAATTCACGGGTGTGCCTGCAGTCCCTGCTCCACGGTCCAGTGTGTGCGGGTATAGGGGTGGGTGGCGGTCTGGCTAGACCATATATACACTATGAACTTGGATGTATGGAAATAAAACTGTATTTATTGCCTGTCCACACACCTAGGTGCTACAAGTGGTACAGGTAAATAAAAAATGGCAGTAATCACGTATACATATACAGTATTGCCAATTATACAAGTTCAGGGGTATAAAGTCTGTAGGTGTTAGGTAGGTCTCCAACGCGTTTCGTCCCCTGTAGGGACTTTTTCAAGGGTAGGTGGTCTGGTGGGCACAATGCACTGCCTTAAATACCTTAATATTGATCCACATGTGGTGTTCATCATGCTGCTTCTGGTTTGCGCTAACCACTGTGCGCCGGTCCCGTCACTAGAGTGTGCTAAACCCTCTACATGGTGAGCTAACTGCGCATGCTCCGTGCGCTAACTGCAGACACTTCATAACATAGTAAGGTGCGGTAGATCTAACTGTCTGTGCCACAGCGTGTGATGCAGCTACCTTGGTCTCCCCTGTCTCCATAATGCGGGCAGCCATTTTGGGTGGGATTTTTTTATATTAAGTAACTATAGAACCGTGCTTCCCGTGAAGAGGCATTGTGTGCTGCAGGATAGTTCCTTGTTCCCCAAATGGAATATTACATACAAATTACATGCACAAATGTTCCTATTTAATCAACCCTCCACATTGGTGGTGATATTACATGTACATTGCAAGGTTAATCTCTCTTACTGTAAAGCACCATTCTAGTTAAAGGGGCAGTGTAATTTTGACCCCCATATCACCCAGCTAATCCTGACTTCACATTGCATTCTCTTTTTAGCTTACATATGTTTCACAGCTGTCATGCTGTATGGATGGATATTCATAAAATACCTCCTCATAGAAAATTTATTTTGACTTAATGTACTCCATTGTTCAGTGTGCATCTAATTTTCTGCCCAAATTATGACTAGATCTACTCCATTATGCAGTGTGCATCTAATTGTTGAAATAATAGTTAGGATTTTTTGTCATTAATGGGCACCATTGGATTTTTTGATTCGTTGTGCCTTATATTCACAAAATAATTAGTATTACATCCCCTCTCCTAACAAATTGATGACGGCTATATTTTGGAATTTCTTTAAGGGTCAATGTTTAGACCTTCCGGTTGGAGGGTTCTCATTTCAAATATCCACCGACTTTCTATTCTGTCGATTCTGGTTATGTGGTCCCCACCTCTCCAATTGGGTTCAACCTTCTCTAGTCCCATGAATGAAAGACCCTCTGGTTTGCACGCATGTACTAACCTGAAATGGTCTGAAACACTATGGCCTATAAATCCTCTTTTAATGTTGTTGATATGCTTATTGATTCTGATTTTAAGACTACGTGTGGTCCTTCCAATGTACTGGAGTTGACACGGGCATTTAAGTACATATATAATATTGCAACTGTCACAGGTAATTGTGTCTTTAATCTTGTATTTCTTACCCGTTATGACCAATGTTATTTCTTTTGTGGGTGCCGTGCTTCTATACTTAAGTTGTTTACATGACCTACATTGGCCGCAGTGGTAAAAACCTGCATTTACCCTTTGCCCATCCTGGGTTTGTTGTCTCGAAGAGTTTTGATTTGGTCTAATGTGATTCGTTACTACTTTCCTTCCAATATCTGGTGCTTTTCGGAAAACTATATCCGGTTGATTAGGTAGTATATGGTGTAGTTTCTCATCCATATGTAATAAACCCCAGTGTTTTTTTACAATATTCTTCACCTTGAATGCAGACCCCGTGTAACTAGTTATAAAGTAGACCTTGTTTAGGTCTTCCTGTTGCTTTTTATCCTTGTATTCTAAAAGTGGTGCCCTCAGTTGTGTTAATGATCTAGTATAGGCCTTCTCTACATGGATCATATCATATTGCTTTTCTTTAAATTGATCTTTTAAGCTATTACTTTGGTTCACAAAATCTGTTAGGTTGGAACAATTCCTCCTGATCCGAGTGAATTGACTCATGGGGATACTATTTAACCAATTGGGATGGTGATTGCTATTGGCCCTGATGTAACTATTCACATCCACCTGCTTGTGATGTGTTCTAGTGTGAATCTTATTGTCCTGGATGAAAATGTCCAGGTCCAAAAATTGGACCTGTTCTTTACTGAAATTGGTAGTAAAAACCAAACTGCGGTCATTCGTATTAATGTAGGTCAGAAAATTTTCTAGCGATGCCTTGTTGCCTCGCCAGATGAATAGTACATCATCTATGTACCGTCGCCACAGGACCAAGCTTGCTCCAAGTTCGCAGGAGGACCAGATGTTATTGTCCTCCCAATGACTCATGAAGAGATTCGCGTAACTTGGAGCAAACTTGGTCCCCATGGCTGACCCGCACCACTGCAGATAGAATTCATCCCCAAACCACATGTAATTGTGGCTGAGGATGAACTCTATACCTTGGAGAATGAAAGTGGCCTGTTGTTGGTCCAATTCTGGGTCTTTATCCAGGAAGTATTTTATGCTATTTAGACCTTGAGTGTGGTTAATAACCGTATACAGCGACATGACGTCGCTTGTGGCTAGCCACAACTCCTCGGTCCAATTAATGTCTTGCAATACATTGAGTACCTGAGTCGTATCCCTCAAATGTGATCTTTGTTGTTTCACATATATCTGTAAAAATTGATCTATTTATTGGGACAGAGGTGCAGTTAGAGAATTGATCCCAGATGTTATCGGCCTTCCCAGTGGATTTGTTGAATCCTTGTGCAATTTCGGGAGATAATAGAACACAGGGATCATGGGGTGGGGGTTATTTAGGAATTCAAACTCAAGTTTCCTAAGGATCCCTATTCTCAAACCTTCTTTCAAAAATGCTGTTAACTCCTCATGGTATATCTTAGTGGGGTCCCCTTTTAATTTGGTATAGGTGTTGGTATCCCCTAGGATTCTCATGGCTTCTTTCTGATAGTCCTCTTGATTGAGAATAACAATCCCCCCCCCCTTATCTGCCGGCTTGATGACTATTTTAGTGTCTTTCTTCAAATCATTGAGCGCTTTAATCTCTATTTTTGTCAGGTTGCATGTATTGATTCTTGATTCAGTATTGATTTTATCGATATCATTCATAACTGCCTTTTCAAAGGTATGGATATAAAGGCCCTTTAAGTGACTTGGATTAAACTTTGACTGTGGTTTCAGTGTCGTGTGCCTGTATCTGTCACTATTCAGGTTATTATTCAAACTAGCTGGTTTATCCAAAACTTATTTTTTTTAAACTGAGTTTCCTGGTGAAATTCCTTATGTCCATGTATGTTGAGAATTTATCAATCTTGTTACTTGGGGCGAATTTTAATCCTTTGCTGAGTACTGAGGTTTGAGTTGGTGTTAATGTTTTGATACTTAGGTTAAAGATTCCTATTGGGTGTTTAGCATTGGATTGGGATCTTGATCTTTTTTGCACTTTTTTCCCTCCCCTACAGCCTCTTCTACCGTGTTTAGTTTCCTTTTTTGTGATAATGGGTTCCGGTTCTTTGAAATGGGTATTTGAGTCCCTAAGTCTAAAAAACTGTCCCCCCATCTTTTTGCTGATGTGAGGTCCTCCTGTACAGCACTTAGTAATGCCTCTGATGTGTTGATACTTGATAATGTAATAGGGGTATTCCCCTCTGTAGTGATCTCTTTCAGGGCTAATGAATCCCTCCACCCTCTTTCGAAGGACTGTCTTACAGTATTCGTGTAATGATCCTTATTTGGGCTTAAATCCTTAATGGAATGAATAGAAAAGCTATTCGTATCATCCTCGCTATAAGTGCTTAAGTTAAGAAGATCAATCACTTCAATGTTCACTGTTGGTTTTGTATGTATACGGGTCATAAACTGTTGGTAGGTTAGGTTAAATTTTTTATATATCGGGGTGCCTGCAGTATCATACTTGTTATATTTAGGATTTATGGTGATCTTCCTCAATTTTTGATCGCTCTTAATAGGTGAATCTTGATGACTTGTCCTAAATGTTGGTTTCCTAATCTGTTTCTTGGTTTGTTTCTTTATTTTCTTTAATGGGTCCTTCGACTTGTACCTCTTTGAGCTAGTAGTCCCAAATCTGTCCCTGAATATTTTGGACTTTTTTATTTTTATTAATTGTTCTTCTTCTCTATCTAATTTTTGTTTTAAATGTTGTTCTAAGGTTTGATATTCCTTGTCTGTTTTGTATGTGTCAATTTCTTTTTACATTTTTTCCAGTTCAAATTCTCTCTCTTTGATAATCAGTTCCATCAAGTTAATAGAGCACTCATGCAACACTTTGTCCCAATTTTTTATGGACTCAACATTGTCCTTGTTGTGAGTGGGTCTTTTCTTAATTTTTAATCCTTTGGGTATAAGATCTTGTGACCTATACCATTGTAAAGTGTGTTTGTCCCACCATATTTTCTTTTCTTTCTCTAGTAATTTCTCTAATTTCATAAAAGTTTGGCAAAACGTGTCATTGGATACGTCTAATGGTATCTGACTATCTAATTGCAGGAATAATGTGTTGGCCCTATCTGCCCTAGATCCTCTGGAGTCTAGAAGGCCCATGCGTATTTGAATGAAAATCCTTAAGCTGCCAACCTATACGGGATATAGATTCAAGGTGCTTTTTAGTGGTTCGCGCTATAGGATTGTAATTTTACCTCTAGCTGCTAGACACAAAGGAGGTATCCCAACCTCATATGGATAAATGATAAACAAAAGTAGAAGTGCTAGCGCTACGAGATAAACTGTGATTTGATAAACGACTAGGTGTTAATAATATTATTGATTATGGTTTTCTTACACTGGGACGTATGTAAATAAAGATAAATGGTGAATGTTAATCAGGGTGTAATCCACCTATTAAACTTAAACTTAAGGGTGGATGTTCTTATGACAAGGTCTATCGTCCTGGTGTGATCCACCTAATAAACTGTGGGGTGGGCGTTCTTATAATGAAGACTAATGTCCTGGAAATATATATATATGGGGCCTGGGTTTGCAATAACTTTAGGCAGGATGTTCTTATACAGCCAGTTGTCAGTACTTCTATTGAAAGTCACTGATGAGATGCTCCAAACAATTAATTCCCTTCATCCACTGGTATATTTCAGTCTATGACTTACCCAGCTCCTGTAGCGAATTCACGGGTGTGCCTGCAGTCCCTGCTCCACGGTCCAGTGTGTGCGGGTATAGGGGTGGGTGGCGGTCTGGCTAGACCATATATACACTATGAACTTGGATGTATGGAAATAAAACTGTATTTATTGCCTGTCCACACACCTAGGTGCTACAAGTGGTACAGGTAAATAAAAAATGGCAGTAATCACGTATACATATACAGTATTGCCAATTATACAAGTTCAGGGGTATAAAGTCTGTAGGTGTTAGGTAGGTCTCCAACGCGTTTCGTCCCCTGTAGGGACTTTTTCAAGGGTAGGTGGTCTGGTGGGCACAATGCACTGCCTTAAATACCTTAATATTGATCCACATGTGGTGTTCATCATGCTGCTTCTGGTTTGCGCTAACCACTGTGCGCCGGTCCCGTCACTAGAGTGTGCTAAACCCTCTACATGGTGAGCTAACTGCGCATGCTCCGTGCGCTAACTGCAGACACTTCATAACATAGTAAGGTGCGGTAGATCTAACTGTCTGTGCCACAGCGTGTGATGCAGCTACCTTGGTCTCCCCTGTCTCCATAATGCGGGCAGCCATTTTGGGTGGGATTTTTTTATATTAAGTAACTATAGAACCGTGCTTCCCGTGAAGAGGCATTGTGTGCTGCAGGATAGTTCCTTGTTCCCCAAATGGAATATTACATACAAATTACATGCACAAATGTTCCTATTTAATCAACCCTCCACATTGGTGGTGATATTACATGTACATTGCAAGGTTAATCTCTCTTACTGTAAAGCACCATTCTAGTTAAAGGGGCAGTGTAATTTTGACCCCCATATCACCCAGCTAATCCTGACTTCACATTGCATTCTCTTTTTAGCTTACATATGTTTCACAGCTGTCATGCTGTATGGATGGATATTCATAAAATACCTCCTCATAGAAAATTTATTTTGACTTAATGTACTCCATTGTTCAGTGTGCATCTAATTTTCTGCCCAAATTATGACTAGATCTACTCCATTATGCAGTGTGCATCTAATTGTTGAAATAATAGTTAGGATTTTTTGTCATTAATGGGCACCATTGGATTTTTTGATTCGTTGTGCCTTATATTCACAAAATAATTAGTATTACATCCCCTCTCCTAACAAATTGATGACGGCTATATTTTGGAATTTCTTTAAGGGTCAATGTTTAGACCTTCCGGTTGGAGGGTTCTCATTTCAAATATCCACCGACTTTCTATTCTGTCGATTCTGGTTATGTGGTCCCCACCTCTCCAATTGGGTTCAACCTTCTCTAGTCCCATGAATGAAAGACCCTCTGGTTTGCACGCATGTACTAACCTGAAATGGTCTGAAACACTATGGCCTATAAATCCTCTTTTAATGTTGTTGATATGCTTATTGATTCTGATTTTAAGACTACGTGTGGTCCTTCCAATGTACTGGAGTTGACACGGGCATTTAAGTACATATATAATATTGCAACTGTCACAGGTAATTGTGTCTTTAATCTTGTATTTCTTACCCGTTATGACCAATGTTATTTCTTTTGTGGGTGCCGTGCTTCTATACTTAAGTTGTTTACATGACCTACATTGGCCGCAGTGGTAAAAACCTGCATTTACCCTTTGCCCATCCTGGGTTTGTTGTCTCGAAGAGTTTTGATTTGGTCTAATGTGATTCGTTACTACTTTCCTTCCAATATCTGGTGCTTTTCGGAAAACTATATCCGGTTGATTAGGTAGTATATGGTGTAGTTTCTCATCCATATGTAATAAACCCCAGTGTTTTTTTACAATATTCTTCACCTTGAATGCAGACCCCGTGTAACTAGTTATAAAGTAGACCTTGTTTAGGTCTTCCTGTTGCTTTTTATCCTTGTATTCTAAAAGTGGTGCCCTCAGTTGTGTTAATGATCTAGTATAGGCCTTCTCTACATGGATCATATCATATTGCTTTTCTTTAAATTGATCTTTTAAGCTATTACTTTGGTTCACAAAATCTGTTAGGTTGGAACAATTCCTCCTGATCCGAGTGAATTGACTCATGGGGATACTATTTAACCAATTGGGATGGTGATTGCTATTGGCCCTGATGTAACTATTCACATCCACCTGCTTGTGATGTGTTCTAGTGTGAATCTTATTGTCCTGGATGAAAATGTCCAGGTCCAAAAATTGGACCTGTTCTTTACTGAAATTGGTAGTAAAAACCAAACTGCGGTCATTCGTATTAATGTAGGTCAGAAAATTTTCTAGCGATGCCTTGTTGCCTCGCCAGATGAATAGTACATCATCTATGTACCGTCGCCACAGGACCAAGCTTGCTCCAAGTTCGCAGGAGGACCAGATGTTATTGTCCTCCCAATGACTCATGAAGAGATTCGCGTAACTTGGAGCAAACTTGGTCCCCATGGCTGACCCGCACCGCTGCAGATAGAATTCATCCCCAAACCACATGTAATTGTGGCTGAGGATGAACTCTATACCTTGGAGAATGAAAGTGGCCTGTTGTTGGTCCAATTTTGGGTCTTTATCCAGGAAGTATTTTATGCTATTTAGACCTTGAATGTGGTTAATAACCGTATACAGCGACGTGACATCGCTTGTGGCTAGCCACAACTCCTCGGTCCAATTAATGTCTTGCAATACATTGAGTACCTGAGTCGTATCCCTCAAATGTGATCTTTGTTGTTTCACATATATCTGTAAAAATTGATCTATGTATTTGGACAGTGGTGCAGTTAGAGAATTGATCCCAGATGTTATCGGCCTTCCCGGTGGATTTGTTGAATCCTTGTGCAATTTGGGGAGATAATAGAACACAGGGATCACGGGGTGGGGGTTATTTAGGAATTCAAACTCATGTTTCCTAAGGATCCCTATTCTCAAACCTTCTTTCAAAAATGCTGTTAACTCCTCATGGTATATCTTAGTGGGGTCCCCTTTTAATTTGGTATAGGTGTTGGTATCCCCTAGAATTCTCATGGCTTCTTTCTGATAGTCCTCTTGATTGAGAATAACAATTCCCCCCCTTATCTGCCGGCTTGATGACTATTTTAGTGTCTTTCTTCAAATCATTGAGCGCTTTAATCTCTATTTTTGTCAGGTTGCATGTATTGCGTCTTGATTCAGTATTGATTTTATCGATATCATTCATAACTGCCTTTTCAAAGGTATGGATATAAAGGCCCTTTAAGTGACTTGGATTAAACTTTGACTGTGGTTTCAGTGTTGTGTGCCTGTATCTGTCACTATTCAGGTTATTATTCAAACTAGCTGGTTTATCCAAAACTTATTTTTTTTAAACTGAGTTTCCTGGTGAAATTCCTTATGTCCATGTATGTTGAGAATTTATCAATCTTGTTACTTGGGGCGAATTTTAATCCTTTGCTGAGTACTGAGGTTTGAGTTGGTGTTAATGTTTTGCTACTTAGGTTAAAGATTCCTATTGGGTGTTTAGCATTGGATTGGGATCTTGATCTTTTTTGCACTTTTTTCCCTCCCCTACAGCCTCTTCTACCGTGTTTAGTTTCCTTTTTTGTGATAATGGGTTCCGGTTCTTTGAAATTGGTACTTGAGTCCCTAAGTCTAAAAAACTGTCCCCCCATCTTTTTGCTGATGTGAGGTCCTCCTGTACAGCACTTAGTAATGCCTCTGACGTGTTGATACTTGATAATGTAATAGGGGTATTCCCCTCTGTAGTGATCTCTTTCGGGGCTAATGAATCCCTCCACCCTCTTTCGAAGGACTGTCTTACAGTATTCATGTAATGATCCTTATTTGGGCTTAAATCCTTAATGGAATGAATAGAAAAGCTATTCGTATCATCCTCGCTATAAGTGCTCAAGTTAAGAAGATCAATCACTTCAATGTTCACTGTTGGTTTTGTATGTATACGGGTCATAAACTGTTGGTAGGTTAGGTTAAATTTTTTATATATCGGGGTGCCTGCAGTATCATACTTGTTATATTTAGGATTTATGGTGATCTTCCTCAATTTTTGATCGCTCTTAATAGGTGAATCTTGATGACTTGTCCTAAATGTTGGTTTCCTAATCTGTTTCTTGGTTTGTTTCTTTATTTTCTTTAATGGGTCCTTCGACTTGTACCTCTTTGAGCTAGTAGTCCCAAATCTGTCCCTGAATATTTTGGACTTTTTTATTTGTATTAATTGTTCTTCTTCTCTATCTAATTTTTGTTTTATAAGTTGTTCTAAGGTTTGATATTCCTTGTCTGTTTTGTATGGTTCCAAGCTGGTGTCTAATGTGTCAATTTCTTTTTTAATTTTTTCCAGTTCAAATTCTCTCTCTTTGATAATCAGTTCCATCAAGTTAATAGAGCACTCATGCAACACTTTGTCCCAATTTTTTATGGACTCAACATTGTCCTTATTGTGAGTGGGTCTTTTCTTAATTTTTAATCCTTTGGGTATAAGATCTTGTGACCTATACCATTGTAAAGTGTGTTTGTCCCACCATATTTTATTTTCTTTCTCTAGTAATTTCTCTAATTTCATAAAAGTTTGGCAAAACGTGTCATTGGATACGTCTAATGGTATCTGACTATCTAATTGCAGGAATAATGTGTTGGCCCTATCTGCCCTAGATCCTCTGGAGTCTAGAAGGCCCATGCGTATTTGAATGTAAATCCTTAAGCTGCCAACCTATACGGGATATAGATTCAAGGTGCTTTTTAGTGGTTCGCGCTATAGGATTGTAATTTTACCTCTAGCTGCTAGACACAAAGGAGGTATCCCAACCTCATATGGATAATTGATAAACAAAAGTAGAAGTGCTAGCGCTATGAGATAAACTGTGATTTGATAAACGACTAGGTGTTAATAATATTATTGATTATGGTTTTCTTACACTGGGACGTATGTAAATAAAGATAAATGGTGAATGTTAATCAGGGTGTAATCCACCTATTAAACTTAAACTTAAGGGTGGATGTTCTTATGACAAGGTCTATCGTCCTGGTGTGATCCCCCTAATAAACTTCTTATAATGAAGACTAATGTCCTGGAAATATATATATATGGGGCCTGGGTTTGCAATAACTTTAGGCAGGATGTTCTTATACAGCCAGTTGTCAGTACTTCTATTGAAAGTCACTGATGAGATGCTCCAAACAATTAATTCCCTTCATCCACTGGTATATTTCAGTCTATGACTTACCCAGCTCCTGTAGCGAATTCACGGGTGCGCCTGCAGTCCCTGCTCCACGGTCCAGTGTGTGCGGGTATAGGGGTGGGTGGCGGTCTGGCTAGACCATATATACACTATGAACTTGGATGTATGGGAATAAAACTGTATTTATTGCCTGTCCACACACCTAGGTGCTACAAGTGGTACAGGTAAATAAAAAATGGCAGTAATCACGTATACATATACAGTATTGCCAATTATACAAGTTCAGGGGTATAAAGTCTGTAGGTGTTAGGTAGGTGCCCAACGCGTTTCGTCCCCTGTAGGGACTTTTTCAAGGGTAGGTGGTCTGGTGGGCACAATGCACTGCCTTAAATACCTTAATATTGATCCACATGTGGTGTTCATCATGCTGCTTCTAGTGCGCGCTAACCACTGTGCGCTGGTCCCGTCACTAGAGTGTGCTAAACCCTCTACATGGTGAGCTAACTGCGCATGCTCCGTGCGCTAACTGCAGACACTTCATAACATAGTAAGGTGCGGTAGATCTAACTGTCTGTGCCACAGCGTGTGATGCAGCTACCTTGGTCTCCCCTGTCTCCATAATGCGGGCAGCCATTTTGGGTGGGATTTTTTTATATTAAGTAACTATAGAACCGTGCTTCCCGTGAAGAGGCATTGTGTGCTGCAGGATAGTTCCTTGTTCCCCAAATGGAATATTACATACAAATTACATGCACAAATGTTCCTATTTAATCAACCCTCCACATTGGTGGTGATATTACATGTACATTGTAAGGTAAATCTCTCTTACTGTAAAGCACCATTCTAGTTAAAGGGGCAGTGTAATTTTGTCCCCCATATCACCCAGCTAATCCTGACTTCACATTGCATTCTCTTTTTAGCTTACATATGTTTCACAGCTGTCATGCTGTATGGATGGATATTCATAAAATACCTCCTCATAGAAAATTTATTTTGACTTAATGTACTCCATTGTTCAGTGTGCATCTAATTTTCTGCCCAAATTATGACTAGATCTACTCCATTATGCAGTGTGCATCTAATTGTTGAAATAATAGTTAGGATTTTTTGTCATTAATGGGCACCATTGGATTTTTTGATTCGTTGTGCCTTATATTCACAAAATAATTAGTATTACATCCCCTCTCCTAACAAATTGATGACAGCTATATTTTGGAATTTCTTTAAGGGTCAATGTTTAGACCTTCCGGTTGGAGGGTTCTCATTTCAAATATCCACCGACTTTCTATTCTGTCGATTCTGGTTATGTGGTCCCCACCTCTCCAATTGGGTTCAACCTTCTCTAGTCCCATGAATGAAACACCCTCTGGTTTGCACGCATGTACTAACCTGAAATGGTCTGAAACACTATGGCCTATAAATCCTCTTTTAATGTTGTTGATATGCTCATTGATTCTGATTTTAAGACTACGTGTGGTCCTTCCAATGTACTGGAGTTGACACGGGCATTTAAGTACATATATAATATTGCAACTGTCACAGGTAATTGTGTCTTTAATCTTGTATTTCTTACCCGTTATGACCGATGTTATTTCTTTTGTGGGTGCCGTGCTTCTATACTTAAGTTGTTTACATGACCTACATTGGCCGCAGTGGTAAAAACCTGCATTTACCCTTTGCCCATCCTGGGTTTGTTGTTTCGAAGAGTTTTGTTTTGGTCTAATGTGATTCGTTACTACTTTCCTACCAATATCTGGTGCTTTTCGGAAAACTATATCCGGTTGATTAGGTAGTATATGGTGTAGTTTCTCATCCATATGTAATAAACCCCAGTGTTTTTTTACAATATTCTTCACCTTGAATGCAGACCCCGTGTAACTAGTTATAAAGTAGACCTTGTTTAGGTCTTCCTGTTGCTTTTTATCCTTGTATTCTAAAAGTGGTGCCCTCAGTTGTGTTAATGATCTGGTATAGGCCTTCTCTACATGGATCATATCATATTGCTTTTCTTTAAATTGATCTTTTAAGCTATTACTTTGGTTCACAAAATCTGTTAGGTTGGAACAATTCCTCCTGATCCGAGTGAATTGACTCATGGGGATACTATTTAACCAATTGGGATGGTGATTGCTATCGGCCCTGATGTAACTATTCACATCCACCTGCTAGTGATGTGTTCTAGTGTGAATCTTATTGTCCTGGATGAAAATGTCCAGGTCCAAAAATTGGACCTGTTCTTTACTGAAATTGGTAGTAAAAACCAAACTGCGGTCATTCATATTAATGTAGGTCAGAAAATTTTCTAGTGATGCCTTGTTGCCTCACCAGATGAATAGTACATCATCTATGTACCGTCGCCACAGGACCAAGCTTGCTCCAAGTTCGCAGGAGGACCAGATGTTATTGTCCTCCCAATGACTCATGAAGAGATTCGCGTAACTTGGAGCAAACTTGGTCCCCATGGCTGACCCGCACCGCTGCAGATAGAATTCATCCCCAAACCACATGTAATTGTGGCTGAGGATGAACTCTATACCTTGGAGAATGAAAGTGGCCTGTTGTTGGTCCAATTCTGGGTCTTTATCCAGGAAGTATTTTATGCTATTTAGACCTTGAGTGTGGTTAATAACCGTATACAGCGACATGACGTCGCTTGTGGCTAGCCACAACTCCTCGGTCCAATTAATGTCTTGCAATACATTGAGTACCTGAGTCATATCCCTCAAATGTGATCTTTGTTGTTTCACATATATCTGTAAAAATTGATCTATGTATTGGGACAGTGGTGCAGTTAGAGAATTGATCCCAGATGTTATCGGCCTTCCCGGTGGATTTGTTGAATCCTTGTGCAATTTGGGGAGATAATAGAACACAGGGATCACGGGGTGGGGGTTATTTAGGAATTCAAACTCATGTTTCCTAAGGATCCCTATTCTCAAACCTTCTTTCAAAAATGCTGTTAACTCCTCATGGTATATCTTAGTGGGGTCCCCTTTTAATTTGGTATAGGTGTTGGTATCCCCTAGAATTCTCATGGCTTCTTTCTGATAGTCCTCTTGATTGAGAATAACAATTCCCCCCCTTATCTGCCGGCTTGATGACTATTTTAGTGTCTTTCTTCAAATCATTGAGCGCTTTAATCTCTATTTTTGTCAGGTTGCATGTATTGCGTCTTGATTCAGTATTGATTTTATCGATATCATTCATAACTGCCTTTTCAAAGGTATGGATATAAAGGCCCTTTAAGTGACTTGGATTAAACTTTGACTGTGGTTTCAGTGTTGTGTGCCTGTATCTGTCACTATTCAGGTTATTATTCAAACTAGCTGGTTTATCCAAAACTTATTTTTTTTAAACTGAGTTTCCTGGTGAAATTCCTTATGTCCATGTATGTTGAGAATTTATCAATCTTGTTACTTGGGGCGAATTTTAATCCTTTGCTGAGTACTGAGGTTTGAGTTGGTGTTAATGTTTTGCTACTTAGGTTAAAGATTCCTATTGGGTGTTTAGCATTGGATTGGGATCTTGATCTTTTTTGCACTTTTTTCCCTCCCCTACAGCCTCTTCTACCGTGTTTAGTTTCCTTTTTTGTGATAATGGGTTCCGGTTCTTTGAAATTGGTACTTGAGTCCCTAAGTCTAAAAAACTGTCCCCCCATCTTTTTGCTGATGTGAGGTCCTCCTGTACAGCACTTAGTAATGCCTCTGACGTGTTGATACTTGATAATGTAATAGGGGTATTCCCCTCTGTAGTGATCTCTTTCGGGGCTAATGAATCCCTCCACCCTCTTTCGAAGGACTGTCTTACAGTATTCATGTAATGATCCTTATTTGGGCTTAAATCCTTAATGGAATGAATAGAAAAGCTATTCGTATCATCCTCGCTATAAGTGCTCAAGTTAAGAAGATCAATCACTTCAATGTTCACTGTTGGTTTTGTATGTATACGGGTCATAAACTGTTGGTAGGTTAGGTTAAATTTTTTATATATCGGGGTGCCTGCAGTATCATACTTGTTATATTTAGGATTTATGGTGATCTTCCTCAATTTTTGATCGCTCTTAATAGGTGAATCTTGATGACTTGTCCTAAATGTTGGTTTCCTAATCTGTTTCTTGGTTTGTTTCTTTATTTTCTTTAATGGGTCCTTCGACTTGTACCTCTTTGAGCTAGTAGTCCCAAATCTGTCCCTGAATATTTTGGACTTTTTTATTTGTATTAATTGTTCTTCTTCTCTATCTAATTTTTGTTTTATAAGTTGTTCTAAGGTTTGATATTCCTTGTCTGTTTTGTATGGTTCCAAGCTGGTGTCTAATGTGTCAATTTCTTTTTTAATTTTTTCCAGTTCAAATTCTCTCTCTTTGATAATCAGTTCCATCAAGTTAATAGAGCACTCATGCAACACTTTGTCCCAATTTTTTATGGACTCAACATTGTCCTTATTGTGAGTGGGTCTTTTCTTAATTTTTAATCCTTTGGGTATAAGATCTTGTGACCTATACCATTGTAAAGTGTGTTTGTCCCACCATATTTTATTTTCTTTCTCTAGTAATTTCTCTAATTTCATAAAAGTTTGGCAAAACGTGTCATTGGATACGTCTAATGGTATCTGACTATCTAATTGCAGGAATAATGTGTTGGCCCTATCTGCCCTAGATCCTCTGGAGTCTAGAAGGCCCATGCGTATTTGAATGTAAATCCTTAAGCTGCCAACCTATACGGGATATAGATTCAAGGTGCTTTTTAGTGGTTCGCGCTATAGGATTGTAATTTTACCTCTAGCTGCTAGACACAAAGGAGGTATCCCAACCTCATATGGATAAATGATAAACAAAAGTAGAAGTGCTAGCGCTACGAGATAAACTGTGATTTGATAAACGACTAGGTGTTAATAATATTATTGATTATGGTTTTCTTACACTGGGACGTATGTAAATAAAGATAAATGGTGAATGTTAATCAGGGTGTAATCCACCTATTAAACTTAAACTTAAGGGTGGATGTTCTTATGACAAGGCCTATCGTCCTGGTGTGATCCCCCTAATAAACTTCTTATAATGAAGACTAATGTCCTGGAAATATATATATATGGGGCCTGGGTTTGCAATAACTTTAGGCAGGATGTTCTTATACAGCCAGTTGTCAGTACTTCTATTGAAAGTCACTGATGAGATGCTCCAAACAATTAATTCCCTTCATCCACTGGTATATTTCAGTCTATGACTTACCCAGCTCCTGTAGCGAATTCACGGGTGCGCCTGCAGTCCCTGCTCCACGGTCCAGTGTGTGCGGGTATAGGGGTGGGTGGCGGTCTGGCTAGACCATATATACACTATGAACTTGGATGTATGGGAATAAAACTGTATTTATTGCCTGTCCACACACCTAGGTGCTACAAGTGGTACAGGTAAATAAAAAATGGCAGTAATCACGTATACATATACAGTATTGCCAATTATACAAGTTCAGGGGTATAAAGTCTGTAGGTGTTAGGTAGGTCCCCAACGCGTTTCGTCCCCTGTAGGGACTTTTTCAAGGGTAGGTGGTCTGGTGGGCACAATGCACTGCCTTAAATACCTTAACATTGATCCACATGTGGTGTTCATCATGCTGCTTCTAGTGCGCGCTAACCACTGTGCGCTGGTCCCGTCACTAGAGTGTGCTAAACCCTCTACATGGTGAGCTAACTGCGCATGCTCCATGCGCTAACTGCAGACACTTCATAACATAGTAAGGTGCGGTAGATCTAACTGTCTGTGCCACAGCGTGTGATGCAGCTACCTTGGTCTCCCCTGTCTCCATAATGCGGGCAGCCATTTTGGGTGGGATTTTTTTATATTAAGTAACTATAGAACCGTGCTTCCCGTGAAGAGGCATTGTGTGCTGCAGGATAGTTCCTTGTTCCCCAAATGGAATATTACATACAAATTACATGCACAAATGTTCCTATTTAATCAACCCTCCACATTGGTGGTGATATTACATGTACATTGTAAGGTAAATCTCTCTTACTGTAAAGCACCATTCTAGTTAAAGGGGCAGTGTAATTTTGTCCCCCATATCACCCAGCTAATCCTGACTTCACATTGCATTCTCTTTTTAGCTTACATATGTTTCACAGCTGTCATGCTGTATGGATGGATATTCATAAAATACCTCCTCATAGAAAATTTATTTTGACTTAATGTACTCCATTGTTCAGTGTGCATCTAATTTTCTGCCCAAATTATGACTAGATCTACTCCATTATGCAGTGTGCATCTAATTGTTGAAATAATAGTTAGGATTTTTTGTCATTAATGGGCACCATTGGATTTTTTGATTCGTTGTGCCTTATATTCACAAAATAATTAGTATTACATCCCCTCTCCTAACAAATTGAAGACGGCTATATTTTGGAATTTCTTTAAGGGTCAATGTTTAGACCTTCCGGTTGGAGGGTTCTCATTTCAAATATCCACCGACTTTCTATTCTGTCGATTCTGGTTATGTGGTCCCCACCTCTCCAATTGGGTTCAACCTTCTCTAGTCCCATGAATGAAACACCCTCTGGTTTGCACGCATGTACTAACCTGAAATGGTCTGAAACACTATGGCCTATAAATCCTCTTTTAATGTTGTTGATATGCTCATTGATTCTGATTTTAAGACTACGTGTGGTCCTTCCAATGTACTGGAGTTGACACGGGCATTTAAGTACATATATAATATTGCAACTGTCACAGGTAATTGTGTCTTTAATCTTGTATTTCTTACCCGTTATGACCGATGTTATTTCTTTTGTGGGTGCCGTGCTTCTATACTTAAGTTGTTTACATGACCTACATTGGCCGCAGTGGTAAAAACCTGCATTTACCCTTTGCCCATCCTGGGTTTGTTGTTTCGAAGAGTTTTGTTTTGGTCTAATGTGATTCGTTACTACTTTCCTACCAATATCTGGTGCTTTTCGGAAAACTATATCCGGTTGATTAGGTAGTATATGGTGTAGTTTCTCATCCATATGTAATAAACCCCAGTGTTTTTTTACAATATTCTTCACCTTGAATGCAGACCCCGTGTAACTAGTTATAAAGTAGACCTTGTTTAGGTCTTCCTGTTGCTTTTTATCCTTGTATTCTAAAAGTGGTGCCCTCAGTTGTGTTAATGATCTGGTATAGGCCTTCTCTACATGGATCATATCATATTGCTTTTCTTTAAATTGATCTTTTAAGCTATTACTTTGGTTCACAAAATCTGTTAGGTTGGAACAATTCCTCCTGATCCGAGTGAATTGACTCATGGGGATACTATTTAACCAATTGGGATGGTGATTGCTATCGGCCCTGATGTAACTATTCACATCCACCTGCTAGTGATGTGTTCTAGTGTGAATCTTATTGTCCTGGATGAAAATGTCCAGGTCCAAAAATTGGACTTGTTCTTTACTGAAATTGGTAGTAAAAACCAAACTGCGGTCATTCGTATTAATGTAGGTCAGAAAATTTTCTAGCGATGCCTTGTTGCCTCGCCAGATGAATAGTACATCATCTATGTACCGTCGCCACAGGACCAAGCTTGCTCCAAGTTCGCAGGAGGACCAGATGTTATTGTCCTCCCAATGACTCATGAAGAGATTCGCGTAACTTGGAGCAAACTTGGTCCCCATGGCTGACCCGCACCGCTGCAGATAGAATTCATCCCCAAACCACATGTAATTGTGGCTGAGGATGAACTCTATACCTTGGAGAATGAAAGTGGCCTGTTGTTGGTCCAATTCTGGGTCTTTATCCAGGAAGTATTTTATGCTATTTAGACCTTGAGTGTGGTTAATAACCGTATACAGCGACATGACGTCGCTTGTGGCTAGCCACAACTCCTCGGTCCAATTAATGTCTTGCAATACATTGAGTACCTGAGTCATATCCCTCAAATGTGATCTTTGTTGTTTCACATATATCTGTAAAAATTGATCTATGTATTGGGACAGAGGTGCAGTTAGAGAATTGATCCCAGATGTTATCAGCCTTCCCGGTGGATTTGTTGAATCCTTGTGCAATTTCGGGAGATAATAGAACACAGGGATCATGGGGTGGGGGTTATTTAGGAATTCAATGTCATGTTTCCTAAGGATCCCTATTCTCAAACCTTCTTTCAAAAATGCTGTTAACTCCTCATGGTATATCTTAGTGGGGTCCCCTTTTAATTTGGTATAGGTGTTGGTATCCCCTAGGATTCTCATGGCTTCTTTCTGATAGTCCTCTTGATTGAGAATAACAATCCCCCCCCCCTTATCTGCCGGCTTGATGACTATTTTAGTGTCTTTCTTCAAATCATTGAGCGCGTTAATCTCTATTTTTGTCAGGTTGCATGTATTGCGTCTTGATTCAGTATTGATTTTATCGATATCATTCATAACTGCCTTTTCAAAGGTATGGATATAAAGGCCCTTTAAGTGACTTGGATTAAACTTTGACTGTGGTTTCAGTGTCGTGTGCCTGTATCTGTCACTATTCAGGTTATTATTCAAACTAGCTGGTTTATCCAAAACTTATTTTTTTTAAACTGAGTTTCCTGGTGAAATTCCTTATGTCCATGTATGTTGAGAATTTATCAATCTTGTTACTTGGGGCGAATTTTAATCCTTTGCTGAGTACTGAGGTTTGAGTTGGTGTTAATGTTTTGATACTTAGGTTAAAGATTCCTATTGGGTGTTTAGCATTGGATTGGGATCTTGATCTTTTTTGCACTTTTTTCCCTCCCCTACAGCCTCTTCTACCGTGTTTAGTTTCCTTTTTTGTGATAATGGGTTCCGGTTCTTTGAAATGGGTATTTGAGTCCCTAAGTCTAAAAAACTGTCCCCCCATCTTTTTGCTGATGTGAGGTCCTCCTGTACAGCACTTAGTAATGCCTCTGATGTGTTGATACTTGATAATGTAATAGGGGTATTCCCCTCTGTAGTGATCTCTTTCAGGGCTAATGAATCCCTCCACCCTCTTTCGAAGGACTGTCTTACAGTATTCGTGTAATGATCCTTATTTGGGCTTAAATCCTTAATGGAATGAATAGAAAAGCTATTCGTATCATCCTCGCTATAAGTGCTCAAGTTAAGAAGATCAATCACTTCAATGTTCACTGTTGGTTTTGTATGTATACGGGTCATAAACTGTTGGTAGGTTAGGTTAAATTTTTTATATATCGGGGTGCCTGCAGTATCATACTTGTTATATTTAGGATTTATGGTGATCTTCCTCAATTTTTGATCGCTCTTAATAGGTGAATCTTGATGACTTGTCCTAAATGTTGGTTTCCTAATCTGTTTCTTGGTTTGTTTCTTTATTTTCTTTAATGGGTCCTTCGACTTGTACCTCTTTGAGCTAGTAGTCCCAAATCTGTCCCTGAATATTTTGGACTTTTTTATTTTTATTAATTGTTCTTCTTCTCTATCTAATTTTTGTTTTATAAGTTGTTCTAAGGTTTGATATTCATTGTCTGTTTTGTATGGTTCCAAGCTGGTGTCTAATGTGTCAATTTCTTTTTTAATTTTTTCCAGTTCAAATTCTCTCTCTTTGATAATCAGTTCCATCAAGTTAATAGAGCACTCATGCAACACTTTGTCCCAATTTTTTATGGACTCAACATTGTCCTTTTTGTGAGTGGGTCTTTTCTTAATTTTTAATCCTTTGGGTATAAGATCTTGTGACCTATACCATTGTAAAGTGTGTTTGTCCCACCATATTTTCTTTTCTTTCTCTAGTAATTTCTCTAATTTCATAAAAGTTTGGCAAAACGTGTCATTGGATACGTCTAATGGTATCTGACTATCTAATTGCAGGAATAATGTGTTGGCCCTATCTGCCCTAGATCCTCTGGAGTCTAGAAGGCCCATGCGTATTTGAATGTAAATCCTTAAGCTGCCAACCTATACGGGATATAGATTCAAGGTGCTTTTTAGTGGTTCGCGCTATAGGATTGTAATTTTACCTCTAGCTGCTAGACACAAAGGAGGTATCCCAACCTCATATGGATAAATGATAAACAAAAGTAGAAGTGCTAGCGCTACGAGATAAACTGTGATTTGATAAACGACTAGGTGTTAATAATATTATTGATTATGGTTTTCTTACACTGGGACGTATGTAAATAAAGATAAATGGTGAATGTTAATCAGGGTGTAATCCACCTATTAAAATTAAACTTAAGGGTGGATGTTCTTATGACAAGGTCTATTGTCCTGGTGTGATCCCCCTAATAAACTTCTTATAATGAAGACTAATGTCCTGGAAATATATATATATGGGGCCTGGGTTTGCAATAACTTTAGGCAGGATGTTCTTATACAGCCAGTTGTCAGTACTTCTATTGAAAGTCACTGATGAGATGCTCCAAACAATTAATTCCCTTCATCCACTGGTATATTTCAGTCTATGACTTACCCAGCTCCTGTAGCGAATTCACGGGTGCGCCTGCAGTCCCTGCTCCACGGTCCAGTGTGTGCGGGTATAGGGGTGGGTGGCGGTCTGGCTAGACCATATATACACTATGAACTTGGATGTATGGGAATAAAACTGTATTTATTGCCTGTCCACACACCTAGGTGCTACAAGTGGTACAGGTAAATAAAAAATGGCAGTAATCACGTATACATATACAGTATTGCCAATTATACAAGTTCAGGGGTATAAAGTCTGTAGGTGTTAGGTAGGTGCCCAACGCATTTCGTCCCCTGTAGGGACTTTTTCAAGGGTAGGTGGTCTGGTGGGCACAATGCACTGCCTTAAATACCTTAATATTGATCCACATGTGGTGTTCATCATGCTGCTTCTGGTTCGCGCTAACCACTGTGCGCTGGTCCCGTCACTAGAGTGTGCTAAACCCTCTACATGGTGAGCTAACTGCGCATGCTCCGTGCGCTAACTGCAGACACTTCATAACATAGTAAGGTGCGGTAGATCTAACTGTCTGTGCCACAGCGTGTGATGCAGCTACCTTGGTCTCCCCTGTCTCCATAATGTGGGCAGCCATTTTGGGTGGGATTTTTTTATATTAAGTAACTATAGAACCGTGCTTCCCGTGAAGAGGCATTGTGTGCTGCAGGATAGTTCCTTGTTCCCCAAATGGAATATTACATACAAATTACATGCACAAATGTTCCTATTTAATCAACCCTCCACATTGGTGGTGATATTACATGTACATTGTAAGGTAAATCTCTCTTACTGTAAAGCACCATTCTAGTTAAAGGGGCAGTGTAATTTTGACCCCCATATCACCCAGCTAATCCTGACTTCACATTGCATTCTCTTTTTAGCTTACATATGTTTCACAGCTGTCATGCTGTATGGATGGATATTCATAAAATACCTCCTCATAGAAAATTTATTTTGACTTAATGTACTCCATTGTTCAGTGTGCATCTAATTTTCTGCCCAAATTATGACTAGATCTACTCCATTATGCAGTGTGCATCTAATTGTTGAAATAATAGTTAGGATTTTTTGTCATTAATGGGCACCATTGGATTTTTTGATTCGTTGTGCCTTATATTCACAAAATAATTAGTATTACATCCCCTCTCCTAACAAATTGATGACGGCTATATTTTGGAATTTCTTTAAGGGTCAATGTTTAGACCTTCCGGTTGGAGGGTTCTCATTTCAAATATCCACCGACTTTCTATTCTGTCGATTCTGGTTATGTGGTCCCCACCTCTCCAATTGGGTTCAACCTTCTCTAGTCCCATGAATGAAACACCCTCTGGTTTGCACGCATGTACTAACCTGAAATGGTCTGAAACACTATGGCCTATAAATCCTCTTTTAATGTTGTTAATATGCTCATTGATTCTGATTTTAAGACTACGTGTGGTCCTTCCAATGTACTGGAGTTGACACGGGCATTTAAGTACATATATAATATTGCAACTGTCACAGGTAATTGTGTCTTTAATCTTGTATTTCTTACCCGTTATGACCGATGTTATTTCTTTTGTGGGTGCCGTGCTTCTATACTTAAGTTGTTTACATGACCTACATTGGCCGCAGTGGTAAAAACCTGCATTTACCCTTTGCCCATCCTGGGTTTGTTGTTTCGAAGAGTTTTGTTTTGGTCTAATGTGATTCGTTACTACTTTCCTACCAATATCTGGTGCTTTTCGGAAAACTATATCCGGTTGATTAGGTAGTATATGGTGTAGTTTCTCATCCATATGTAATAAACCCCAGTGTTTTTTTACAATATTCTTCACCTTGAATGCAGACCCCGTGTAACTAGTTATAAAGTAGACCTTGTTTAGGTCTTCCTGTTGCTTTTTATCCTTGTATTCTAAAAGTGGTGCCCTCAGTTGTGTTAATGATCTGGTATAGGCCTTCTCTACATGGATCATATCATATTGCTTTTCTTTAAATTGATCTTTTAAGCTATTATTTTGGTTCACAAAATCTGTTAGGTTGGAACAATTCCTCCTGATCCGAGTGAATTGACTCATGGGGATACTATTTAACCAATTGGGATGGTGATTGCTATCGGCCCTGATGTAACTATTCACATCCACCTGCTAGTGATGTGTTCTAGTGTGAATCTTATTGTCCTGGATGAAAATGTCCAGGTCCAAAAATTGGACCTGTTCTTTACTGAAATTGGTAGTAAAAACCAAACTGCGGTCATTCGTATTAATGTAGGTCAGAAAATTTTCTAGCGATGCCTTGTTGCCTCGCCAGATGAATAGTACATCATCTATGTACCGTCGCCACAGGACCAAGCTTGCTCCAAGTTCGCAGGAGGACCAGATGTTATTGTCCTCCCAATGACTCATGAAGAGATTCGCGTAACTTGGAGCAAACTTGGTTCCCATGGCTGACCCGCACCGCTGCAGATAGAATTCATCCCCAAACCACATGTAATTGTGGCTGAGGATGAACTCTATACCTTGGAGAATGAAAGTGGCCTGTTGTTGGTCCAATTCTGGGTCTTTATCCAGGAAGTATTTTATGCTATTTAGACCTTGAGTGTGGTTAATAACCGTATACAGCGACATGACATCGCTTGTGGCTAGCCACAACTCCTCGGTCCAATTAATGTCTTGCAATACATTGAGTACCTGAGTCGTATCCCTCAAATGTGATCTTTGTTGTTTCACATATATCTGTAAAAATTGATCTATGTATTGGGACAGAGGTGCAGTTAGAGAATTGATCCCAGATGTTATCGGCCTTCCCGGTGGATTTGTTGAATCCTTGTGCAATTTCGGGAGATAATAGAACACAGGGATCATGGGGTGGGGGTTATTTAGGAATTCAAACTCATGTTTCCTAAGGATCCCTATTCTCAAACCTTCTTTCAAAAATGCTGTTAACTCCTCATGGTATATCTTAGTGGGGTCCCCTTTTAATTTGGTATAGGTGTTGGTATCCCCTAGGATTCTCATGGCTTCTTTCTGATAGTCCTCTTGATTGAGAATAACAATCCCCCCCCCCTTATCTGCCGGCTTGATGACTATTTTAGTGTCTTTCTTCAAATCATTGAGCGCTTTAATCTCTATTTTTGTCAGGTTGCATGTATTGCGTCTTGATTCAGTATTGATTTTATCGATATCATTCATAACTGCCTTTTCAAAGGTATGGATATAAAGGCCCTTTAAGTGACTTGGATTAAACTTTGACTGTGGTTTCAGTGTCGTGTGCCTGTATCTGTCACTATTCAGGTTATTATTCAAACTAGCTGGTTTATCCAAAACTTATTTTTTTTAAACTGAGTTTCCTGGTGAAATTCCTTATGTCCATGTATGTTGAGAATTTATCAATCTTGTTACTTGGGGCAAATTTTAATCCTTTGCTGAGTACTGAGGTTTGAGTTGGTGTTAATGTTTTGATACTTAGGTTAAAGATTCCTATTGGGTGTTTAGCATTGGATTGGGATCTTGATCTTTTTTGCACTTTTTTCCCTCCCCTACAGCCTCTTCTACCGTGTTTAGTTTCCTTTTTTGTGATAATGGGTTCCGGTTCTTTGAAATGGGTATTTGAGTCCCTAAGTCTAAAAAACTGTCCCCCCATCTTTTTGCTGATGTGAGGTCCTCCTGTACAGCACTTAGTAATGCCTCTGATGTGTTGATACTTGATAATGTAATAGGGGTATTCCCCTCTGTAGTGATCTCTTTCAGGGCTAATGAATCCCTCCACCCTCTTTCGAAGGACTGTCTTACAGTATTCGTGTAATGATCCTTATTTGGGCTTAAATCCTTAATGGAATGAATAGAAAAGCTATTCGTATCATCCTCGCTATAAGTGCTCAAGTTAAGAAGATCAATCACTTCAATGTTCACTGTTGGTTTTGTATGTATACGGGTCATAAACTGTTGGTAGGTTAGGTTAAATTTTTTATATATCGGGGTGCCTGCAGTATCATACTTGTTATATTTAGGATTTATGGTGATCTTCCTCAATTTTTGATCGCTCTTAATAGGTGAATCTTGATGACTTGTCCTAAATGTTGGTTTCCTAATCTGTTTCTTGGTTTGTTTCTTTATTTTCTTTAATGGGTCCTTCGACTTGTACCTCTTTGAGCTAGTAGTCCCAAATCTGTCCCTGAATATTTTGGACTTTTTTATTTTTATTAATTGTTCTTCTTCTCTATCTAATTTTTGTTTTAAATGTTGTTCTAAGGTTTGATATTCCTTGTCTGTTTTGTATGTGTCAATTTCTTTTTAAATTTTTTCCAGTTCAAATTCTCTCTCTTTGATAATCAGTTCCATCAAGTTAATAGAGCACTCATGCAACACTTTGTCCCAATTTTTTATGGACTCAACATTGTCCTTGTTGTGAGTGGGTCTTTTCTTAATTTTTAATCCTTTGGGTATAAGATCTTGTGACCTATACCATTGTAAAGTGTGTTTGTCCCACCATATTTTCTTTTCTTTCTCTAGTAATTTCTCTAATTTCATAAAAGTTTGGCAAAACGTGTCATTGGATACGTCTAATGGTATCTGACTATCTAATTGCAGGAATAATGTGTTGGCCCTATCTGCCCTAGATCCTCTGGAGTCTAGAAGGCCCATGCGTATTTGAATGAAAATCCTTAAGCTGCCAACCTATACGGGATATAGATTCAAGGTGCTTTTTAGTGGTTCGCGCTATAGGATTGTAATTTTACCTCTAGCTGCTAGACACAAAGGAGGTATCCCAACCTCATATGGATAAATGATAAACAAAAGTAGAAGTGCTAGCGCTACGAGATAAACTGTGATTTGATAAACGACTAGGTGTTAATAATATTATTGATTATGGTTTTCTTACACTGGGACGTATGTAAATAAAGATAAATGGTGAATGTTAATCAGGGTGTAATCCACCTATTAAACTTAAACTTAAGGGTGGATGTTCTTATGACAAGGTCTATTGTCCTGGTGTGATCCACCTAATAAACTGTGGGGTGGGCGTTCTTATAATGAAGACTAATGTCCTGGGAATATATATATATGGGGCCTGGGTTTGCAATAACTTTAGGCAGGATGTTCTTATACAGCCAGTTGTCAGTACTTCTATTGAAAGTCACTGATAAGGTGCTCCAAACAATTAATTCCCTTCATCCACTGGTATATTTCAGTCTATGACTTACCCAGCTCCTGTAGCGAATTCACAGGTGCGCCTGCAGTCCCTACTCCACGGTCCAGTGTGTGCGGGTATAGGGGTGGGTGGCGGTCTGGCTAGACCATATATACACTATGAACGTGGATGTATGGGAATAAAACTGTACTTATTGCCTGTCCACACACCTAGGTGCTACAAGTGGTACAGGTAAATAAAAAATGGCAGTAATCACGTATACATATACAGTATTGCCAATTATACAAGTTCAGGGGTATAAAGTCTGTAGGTGTTAGGTAGGTCCCCAACGCGTTTCGTCCCCTGTAGGGATTTTTTCAAGGGTAGGTGGTCTGGTGGGCACAATGCACTGCCTTAAATACCTTAATTTTGATCCACATGTGGTGTTCATCATGCTGCTTCCGGTTCGCGCTAACCACTGTGCGCTGGTCCCGTCACTAGAGTGTGCTAAACCCTCTACATGGTGAGCTAACTGCGCATGCTCCGTGCGCTAACTGCAGACACTTCATAACATAGTAAGGTGCGGTAGATCTAACTGTCTGTGCCACAGCGTGTGAAGCAGCTACCTTGGTTTCCCCTGTCTCCATAATGCGGGTGGCCATTTTGGGTGGGATTTTTTCATATTAAGTTACTATAGAACCGTGCTTCCCGTGAACAGGCATTGTGTGCTGCAGGATAGTTCCTTGTTCCCCAAATGGAATATTACATACAAATTATATGCACAAATGTTCCTATTTAATCAACCCTCCACATTGGTGGTGATATTACATGTACATTGTAAGGTTAATCTCTCTTACTGTAAAGCACCATTCTAGTTAAAGGGGCAGTGTAATTTTGTCCCCCATATCACCCAGCTAATCCTGACTTCACATTGCATTCTCTTTTTAGCTTACATATGTTTCACAGCTGTCATGCTGTATGGATGGATATTCATAAAATACCTCCTCATAGAAATTTATTTTGACTTAATGTACTCCATTGTTCAGTGTGCATCTAATTTTCTGCCCAAATTATGACTAGATCTACTCCATTATGCAGTGTGCATCTAATTGTTGAAATAATAGTTAGGATTTTTTGTCATTAATGGGCACCATTGGATTTTTTGATTCGTTGTGCCTTATATTCACAAAATAATTTGTATTACATCCCCTTCTCCTAACAAATTGATGACGGCTATATTTTGGGATTTCTTTAAGGGTCAATGTTTAGACCTTCCGGTTGGAGGGTTCTCATTTCAAATATCCACCAACTTTCTATTCTGTCGATTCTGGTTATGTGGTCCCCACCTCTCCAATTGGGTTCAACCTTCTCTAGTCCCATGAATGAAAGACCCTCTGGTTTGCACGCATGTACTAACCTGAAATGGTCTGAAACACTATGGCCTATAAATCCTTTTTTAATGTTGTTGATATGCTCATTGATTCTGATTTTAAGACTACGTGTGGTCCTTCCAATGTACTGGAGTTGACACGGGCATTTACATACATATATAATATTGCAACTGTCACAGGTAATTGTGTCTTTAATCTTGTATTTCTTACCCGTTATGACCGATGTTATTTCTTTTGTGGGTGCCGTGCTTCTATACTTAAGTTGTTTACATGACCTACATCAGCCGCAGTGGTAAAAACCTGCATTTACCCTTTGCCCATCCAGGGTTTGTTGTCTCGAAGAGTTTTGTTTTGGTCTAATGTGATTCGTTACTACTTTCCTACCAATATCTGGTACTTTTCGGAAAACTATATTCGGTTGATTAGGTAGTATATGGTGTAGTTTCTCATCCATATGTAATAAACCCCAGTGTTTTTTTACAATATTCTTCACCTTGAATGCAGACCCCGTGTAATTAGTTATAAAGTAGACCTTGTTTAGGTCTTCCTGTTGCTTTTTATCCTTGTATTCTAAAAGTGGTGCCCTCGGTTGTGTTAATGATCTAGTATAGGCCTTTTCTACATGGTTCATATCAAATTGCTTTTCTTTAAATTGATCTTTTAAGCTATTAGTTTGGTTCACAAAATCTGTTAGGTTGGAACAATTCCTCCTGATCCGAGTGAATTGACTCATGGGGATACTATTTAACCAATTGGGATGGTGATTGCTATCGGCCCTGATGTAACTATTCACATCCACCTGCTTGTGATGTGTTCTAATGTGAATCTTATTGTCCTGGATGAAAATGTCCAGGTCCAAAAATTGGACCTGTTCTTTACAGAAATTGGTAGTAAAAACCAAACTACGGTCATTCGTATTAATGTAGGTTAGAAAATTTTCTAGCGATGCCTTGTTGCCTCGCCAGATGAATAGTACATCATCTATGTACCGTCGCCACAGGACCAAGCTTGCTCCACGTTCGCAGGAGGACCAGATGTTATTGTCCTCCCAATGACTCATGAAGAGATTCGCGTAACTTGGAGCAAACTTGGTCCCCATGGCTGACCCGCACCGCTGCAGATAGAATTCATCCCCAAACCACATGTAATTGTGGCTGAGGATGAACTCTATACCTTGGAGAATGAAAGTGGCCTGTTGTTGGTCCAATTCTGGGTCTTTATCCAGGAAGTATTTTATGCTATTTAGACCTTGAGTGTGGTTAATAACCGTATACAGCGACGTGACGTCGCTTGTGGCTAGCCACAACTCCTCGGTCCAATTAATGTCTTGCAATACATTGAGTACCTGAGTCGTATCCCTCAAATGTGATCTTTGTTGTTTCACTTATATCTGTAAAAATTGATCTATGTATTGGGACAGTGGTGCAGTTAGAGAATTGATCCCAGATGTTATCGGCCTTCCCGGTGGATTTGTTGAATCCTTGTGCAATTTCGGGAGATAATAGAACACAGGGATCACGGGGTGGGGGTTATTTAAGAATTCAGACTCATGTTTCCTAAGGATCCCTATTCTCAAACTTTCTTTCAAAAATGCTGTTAACTCCTCATGGTATATCTTAGTGGGGTCCCCTTTTAATTTGGTATAGGTGTTGGTATCCCCTAGGATTCTCATGGCTTCTTTCTGATAGTCCTCTTGATTGAGAATAACAATTCCCCCCCCCCCCTTATCTGCCGGCTTGATGACTATTTTAGTGTCTTTCTTCAAATCATTGAGCGCTTTAATCTCTATTTTTGTCAGGTTGCATGTATTGCGTCTTGATTCAGTATTGATTTGATCGATATCTGTCGAAACCGTATAAATTGGTTGCGATCGCTTAATTGCGCACGAATCGCAACACGACATCCATTGGACGATTTGATCGTCCACGGCCATCTTATGCAAACACAGGCTCCCGCCGCATTTGCGCACGCACTTGCGCACGCGCAATTGCACATGCTCGCTATACATGCACACGCATCCCATGCCCCCGCAACTCGTCATATTGTGAATGGCGAGCCATGCTTCTGTGCTCACAACAGTTAAACGCCATTTTTACATTACATAAACACATAAAGTTAGTACAGCAATACTGTATAAATACTGTTTTGCGTTTCAATCGCATAGCCAGCTTTTAAGTATTATTGTCGGAAACCTTACCCCGACGGACAGCAGCCTTTCCTTACAATAAACTTATATCCCATTTAACCCTAAACTGACTGAGATACGCACAATGCTATGTGTTTTAAAGGTATACAGTGAATGTTACATGTTAAATAGCAGTTATATGATATCTGGGATTAGGAATAAGATAAATGGGTCATGAGTAGTATCTACCAATTTCCCTCTGTCTCAACAGGAATATGAAACCAACAGAATGAATATGGAAGGGATCACTATCGAGTTATGAAGACCTGCCAAGAATTATACTCTATACTGTATAAATCACTGTACACCTCCCCTGTAGATTTGCATGCCAAATGTTAGTACAAAGGGATTTTTTTTAACAGTTCAACCTCCAGTGACGTCAACCATTTACTAACAAATGAATAGCAACAACCATTGTGACTCAGTAATAAAGGGCCAATAGGGAACCCCTCTGAGTATTCAGCTTATGTTCAAAGGTAATTGTACACCTATAAATTGCCATGCAGTCTGGATCCCTTCCTTTTTTCCTTGGCTACCTTTCTCCCTGCCTGACCCTAAAGAAACACACAGCAATCCTGATGGATAGCTGATTAGTCTAGGATCCAGACCGCATGGCGAAGTGTTGGTAATTGTATCTTTGTCTTTATCCTGTATATAGCTGCATTGTATAGATTAAGGCTGATTATACCCTTTTTACAATATAGTACCTTTGTGTGTGTTGTAACCGCAAACTGTTTCTGTGTGACAAAGTTATTTTATATTGAAATGGGAGGTATGGACAATCTGGTCTGTGCAATCAAATCTCTCTAATATCGATGCTGTTCAAACGGTATCAATAAATGGGTGCTCATCGAGTTGGATATCACCCATCACTGTGTTTTTGAACTGCTCCCGTCGTCTTGGAACAAAAGACTGGAAAGGCGCCCGCAGATTTTTTTCCTGCGTTCCTATTTTTGTTCAGAGATGGAGACTCGCAGTTTGCGAATTCAGAGAGGGCTGATTAGAATCTGGGATAGTGGAGAGAGATTTGTGCTTGCCCACGTTGTTGTAGAATGGCCGCGCATTGCATGCGCAACCGATCGCACAATAACGCCACAAAGGTTTTAGTGTACACCACGTGCAAACAGTCGCAGCATAGTGCGTGCGACCGGATGTACGGCCACTTCCTGCCATGTGTAGTGATTACATCTAATTGTTTGTAACCGAACGCACAATAGCAAGTGAAGCATGTGACTAGCATTTCTGTTAGAATTCAAATAAATCATCAAGACTGAAATACGTCATATTGATAGGGCTGTAATCTCCAAAAGGCTGTTAATCAAAAGAAAGGTATTTTTTTTATTTTTGTTATTTGGCCACAATATAGAAGTGTGTAAGGTGTATGATTGAGATTGCTAAATAGGTTGTGCCTTCGTGGTCCCTATTTTAGGTAATAAATATAGGGTATACATAACAGGTATACTGGCAGAGGGGATCCTCCTGGTTTCCTATCGTTAAAGAGAGTTAACGATAAAATATAGCTTCCAGTGTAGTTGTAATATTCATCGGTCAGTTAGGGCCTTTGAGTGTTGCGACTGGACCATACGAGTGTGGCATCTCTGACTGAGGCTGGTTGCGGGGACAAAAGGACAATAGGTGGTTACTGTGGTTTTATCCATAGCTAGATAACTCCTGTGTTCCCTATTATAGGTGGTACTGTGCTTGCCTTAGTAGGTATTGCTGTGTTCCCTATTTTTAGATATTAGCTAACTGTAGAATAGGTGTGTGGAGGCAGCCTATCGGTTAATTCTTCCACCGATCTCATAATTGTTGTTGTTTTTTTCGCAAAATGGGCGCAAAACAGTCAACAGGGATGGTAGACGATGCGCTGTGTATGCAAGGTCCGACCGGGTCGGCTCTTCATATAATGTACACTAAATATGGTGCGTACGCAACGACGCACTGTACTGTGTGGGTTAAGATGACGAGTAAGAGTGAGAAACCTTTCCCAAAGATTGGAAGCTTTAATATGGAGATTTTAAATAACCTTAGGGATCACATATGTAGAGTGAAATCCCTAAAGAAAAGAGTGGAGTATGATGATTCTTTGAAACTCTGGCTGAATGAGAGTCGCACATGGGTTAATGGCGTGCATGGGGCACCGCGTGGAGCCACGTGCATGCCTAGGGGTGATGCGCACGCAACGCAACACAGCGTAGCTTACGCATCACAGGGAAATGCAAACTTGCGGCACGGTAGCGTTGCCAAAGGTATTGCGAATCGCGCTTGCGCACCCCCGCCACCTTATGTGGTGGGCAGTGATGATACATTACCACATAACAAAAACTATAAAAATGTTGTAACTGAACCAAGTAAATTGCACCCGGTCCTGAGTGAATATTTGGAAAATGTCTATGATGCAGAAAGTGATCCTGTAGCAATGTCTGCTGTATCCCATGCTGTGCAGTTATTAAATGTCCCTTCCCAGCAAGTACAAGTAGCTGCCCCTATGGCATCAAGAGGGGGGGAGGGATCCTTAGCTCATGGGGGGGAGGCCCTAGTAGAACCCATGGTGGGGGAGGCTCCTTTAATAAGGGTGCAGGAAGTATTAAAACCAACTGCTTCAATAGCGGAGGTTACTAATACCGTTCACTGCAGTAATAGGCTTAAAGATATAGAGGTGGGAGGCATCCACCCTGTAAGGACAATTATTGTCCCTAATGGGAACGCAGATGCGAATGGTGTCGTACCCACAAGGGAAGTAGCGATGCACTGTCCTTGGACACGGGTGGAACTACATTCCATTATGTCTGAATTTCCTGACCCCAAGAAACATCTGGCAAAATGTCAGCGTTTCATAAAGGATCTAGGCAATGCCCATGAGCCAACCAACAAGGATTGGCGAGTGGTGTTAAGAGCATGTCTCCCAGAAGGTACAGATGTGAAAAAGTTTATCACAGCATGTACTCTGGATGCAGACATCCCCTTAACTGATCAATGTAATCAGGATTGCATTGCCCGTATAGTTGCCCAACTAGCCATATTTTTCCCGTTAGTTGTTAATTGGAGTAAAATCTTCTCCATTAAACAAAAGGAAAGTGAACCTGCAGAAGATTACTTTAATCGTGGGCTGCAGATGATCACTCAGTACACTGGGATCGAAAACATTGAGGATAGCACGTACTACCGGGGAATGGTCATCACTGTTCTAATGGACGGTCTAAAAGACAGTTTGAAAGACAGAGTTCAGACCTCACACCCTGGTTGGAGAGGGATAACAGTTGATGCGCTCAGGGAAACTGCAATAGACCATGACAAAAATATCACCAGGAAACGTGAAGCTCAGAGCGAGAAATTGATGGCTGTTAGCATTTGAGCTCTAGAAGATATGCACTTACAGCCAACAGACACATATCCACCTGCACAGTTACAAGTCTTAAACACCTACCATCCTGCGCAGGCCCAACCCATACAATTCCCTCACACATACCACACCAGACCACAACACACTCTTCACACACACCCAAAACCATCATACCCACACTCAAAATCCCCTCCTCCCGGACTTCAACAAAATTTCCCCAACAGATCAGCTAAGAAATGTTTTAACTGTAACCAAGGACACTTTAGGAAGGACTGTAGAGTCATAATTCAGGAACCCCACATGCAGCAACGTATTGATGCATCTCGTAACCATAAGAACTACCAGATAAATCTTGCACACATAGTTGCTGCAAATGCCTTGCTGGGGGAAGATAGCCAACTATAGGGGTTAGGTCATACCTGTAGTCTGCAAGCAGTCAGGATAACGGGAGGTACTAGGGAAGAGCCGGTAATAAAGGTTAATGTAGCTGGTACTGAACGTTCCTTCCTAGTAGACACAGGGGCGACCAGGTCTGTTTTAAAATCTCTTGAAAATCTACAGATAACAAACCAGACAGTACCAGCAATGGGTGTAACAGGTAGTGTACAGCATTACCCTTTAACCAAACCCACGGAGGTTACCATTGGGCCTTTGCATGCCAGGCATTCTTTCCTCCTGGCAGCAACAGCCCCTACTAATCTCCTGGGAAGAGATTTATTGTGCAAAATGGGATGTATTATCTATTGTACCCCTGACGGGATATTTATGGATGTCCCAGGAAGGTTTGCACACTAGGTAAGGGATGTGCTAGACACTCCCCAAAGGTTAATGCTGCACACCATAACATCAGACAAGGGTTCAGCTCAGGTAGATGAAATGTTAGAACAAATACCTAGTTTCCTTTGGACTGAGGATGGACAGGACACTGGGTTAATGGCAAATGTAGCTCCCGTCATGGTAAACCTGAAAAACGGTAGACACGCTCCTAAAATTCCCCAATACCCATTAAAGCCAGACGTGGAGTTAGGGGTTCACCCCATAATTGAGCGTTTACTACAACAGAGAATTTTAGTCCGTACAGCCAGTGTAGCCAACAGTCCCATCTTCCCTGTGAAAAAGAGTGGTGGGAGGGGGTACAGGCTGGTACAGGACCTTAGAGGGGTTAATAAGGTGGTAGAAAGTAAATTTCCCGTAGTGCCTAACCCAGCTGTCATCCTTAAGCAAATCCCATCAACCGCAACCCATTTCACGGTAATAGATTTATGCTCCGCTTTCTTCTCCGTCCCCCTTCATCCTGATTGCCAATACCTATTTGCCTTCACATACAAAGGCGTACAGTACACATGGACACGACTACCCCAGGGCTTCATTGACAGCCCCAGTATCTTCTCCCAGGCCTTACATGATTGTTTACAGTCTTTTCAACCTGCCAATGGATCGGTACTAATCCAATATGTAGATGATTTGTTGTTATGCTCTGATTCGTTTATGTCATGTTTAAATGATACTAAACTTTTGTTGCTTCACCTCTCGCACACAGGGCATAAGGTTGCTAAGAACAAGTTACAGCCGTGCCAGACCAGGGTTAAATACTTGGGACACTGTCTTACCCAAGGCCTCCGACATCTGACAGCGGACAGAATCCACGCCATACAGACCATGACACTACCGCAGAACCAGCACCAGATCCATACCTTCTTGGGCATGTGTGGGTATTGCAGGTCATGGATACCCGGTTTTTCCATTCTGGCTTTACCACTGCAGGAGTTAGTATCTTCCACAAAACCAGACCGTGTCTTGCACTCTGAAGAGTCAGAGCAAGCCTTCCTTAATCTTAAGGACAGTCTGATAAGAGCACCTGCATCGGGGATTCCAGACTATGGGAAACCCTTTGATTTATTTTGTACGGAGGCTGCTGGTTGTGCGGCAGGAGTTCTCACACAAAAACATGGTGATGCCAATAGACCAGTAGCATACTACAGTGCCCAGTTGGACGCTGTGGCAAGAGCACTCCCAACGTGTTTAAGGAGCGTAGCTGCAACCGCACTCTTAGTGGAAAAGAGTGAGGATGTAGTGTTAGGCCATGACATGACTGTACATACACCACATGCTGTTTCTGCCCTGTTAAATTCGGCCCAGACCAGACACGTTTCCTCCACTAGGTTCACTAAATGGGAACTAGCGTTAATTGCACCGACCAACATTACTATAAAGAGGTGTAATACTTTAAACCCTGCTACATATTTACCAAGTGTGCCTCATGATGCACAAAGGGTGGAAGGTAAAGGTGAATCATTACCAGTGGTAGAAGGTGAGTTTGGTACAGGAATTAATAGGCATGACTGTATGGAGTATTTAAATCAAAATTTTACAGCTAGGCCTGACATTCATGACACACCGTTAGAAAATGCAGACTTAACGTTTTACACGGATGGGAGTTGCCATAGACAGACTGATACAGGTGAGTTATGTACAGGTTATGCTGTGGTTGATGACAAGGACGTTATAGTGGCCGAACCACTCGGTCCACCCCATTCAGCGCAGGTGGCGGAACTCGTGGCACTAAGGAGAGCGTGTGAGTTGGCCGAAGGAAAAACGGCCAATATTTACACAGGCTTTTGGGGTGGTGCACGATTTTGGGGCCCTATGGCGTCTAAGAAATTTTCTAACGGCAGCAGGCACACCAATCTCACATGCACATCACATAAAACGACTGTTGACGGCAATACAGCTACCCAAGACAGTAGCTGTCATTAAGTGTAAAGCCCACACCTGCGAAGATGATCCAGTATCATTGGGTAACAACAGGGCTGATGAAGCTGCCAAATGGGCAGCAGGTTTAAAACTTAATCAAATGGATAAAGTGTTGGTATTTGAAACGGTTGACATGCAGAAACTGGTTGAAATGCAAGGTGTGTGTACCCATCAGGAAAAGGCAAGCTGGAGATCCAAGGGATGTGAGCAAGAGTCCTCTGGGCTCTGGAGAAATGGACAAGGGAAGCCAGTAGCTCCTAAGGAATACTACCCAAGCTTAGCAGAAGCAGCACATGGTCTGACCCATCTGGGTAAGCAGGGTATGTGTAAGTTAGTGAAGTCATACTGGTATGCACCTGGCTTTTCTTCCCAAGCAGAGAAGAGGGCAATGTCCTGTTTGACCTGCTTAAGGAAGAATATAGGAAAAACTGTACCCACCGAACCATCTCACATCCCTCCAGCAGACGGCCCTTTCCAGGTCATACAAATTGACTTCATCCAGTTACCACCCTGCAGGAACTTGAAGTATGTTTTGGTTTGCATAGATGTATTCTCTAATTGGGTAGAGGCATACCCAGCTGCTACCAACACTGCTGCATTCACGGCAAAGAAAATAGTTCAGGAGTTTGTATGTAGGTATGGTATCCCTAGAGTAATTGAAAGTGATAGGGGTACCCATTTTACCGGAGATGTTTTTCAATGTATGTGTAAGTTGATGGGTATTAATAGTAAGCTTCACACCCCATATCGACCGCAGGCCAGTGCCAAGGAGGAGAGGGTAAATGGTACTATTAAAAACAAGCTGAGTAAAATCATGGCAGAAACTGGTTTGGGATGGCCAGAAGCTCTGCCTCTTGTGCTCCATAGTATCAGGACCACCCCTAGATTCCCTCTTAATCTTTCCCCATTCGAAATACTGTTCGGGAGGCAACCTCATTTAATTATAAGTCCTCAGGAAGATTTGAAAAGTAACAACGAGGTTACTGTGAGGTACCTTATAGGGATGAGTAAGCAGCTCCAACAGCAGCAGCAGAAACTAAAACTGTTATCACCTGATATGCCTGAAATGAAATGTCATGATGTTGAACCTGGAGAGTATGTTATGATCCGAAACTTTTTACGTTCAGGTTGTTTGACTGACCGTTGGGAAGGACCATACCAAGTGCTACTGACAAGTACAACATCCGTGAAAGTAGCTGAGAGAGACACCTGGGTCCATTCCAGCCATTGTTGGAAGGTCAAAAATCCTGAGGAGAACCAGACCAGGGGAGAGACAGAGAACCTGGACCTGTCAATTGCAAGCCTGTTCCGTGAAAGCTACTAATTGTATTAGTAGCACTTGAACAAGGCTGGTAAGACCTGGTATGGTGATGGGGTTTCAGGTTGTAACTGCTTTTGTGTATCCTCCCAGAGTTCATATCATACTGTTGTGTCTCGGGATGTCCTGGTTCTGTGCTGGTGGTCGGAGGATGGAGAGAGAGATCGGTAGTGGTGTCGGTGGAGAGGAGCTGGGAGAGAAAGAGCTGCAAAAACAAGGCCAGTACCTGACCAATATTAGCACTGTAATGGTTAAAAGATCTGCTCTCTTGGAATCTCGGAGGCAGTGTGAAGGTTTATTGTCTGAAGAGTATTGTATATGCACAAATTGTGGGCCTGTAGTCAATGATAAATGCATCCTACAATGTCAGACCCAGAGTAATTTATACTTGGGCGAGCATCCGTTAGAGGACTACCATTCCCTAGTAGGCAAGGTTTTGAACCAAACCGAATGTTGGGTATGCTCCCAGGTTCCTCAAGGACAGCTTAATGTAGGGTTAGTCCCATTCCCCTTAAAGGTCTCTGAAGTCATTGACTTACAGGGAGGCAAACCGGTGGACAGAAAATTTAACATATCCGATTCCCCTAATTTGAAGCTCCACCAATATCAAGTAGATAAATCCCTGTTTTGTTTCAACTTCACCAATCCCAACAAACCTAGGAATTGGGAAGTCACAGGAATTAATCAGACAATGACCTTCTCACTGAGAGCCAATAATGTATCTATAGACTCAGCACTTTTATACAACATTGTTACAAGTGGGAAATTCTATAGGTACAGGTATACGTGGAGTAATGTTAAAGTGATGGTTGGAAGAGTACCACCTGGGTACTGTGCGAAGATCATACAACCTGATACTTGTATTAGCCAAATGGAGGAGATAGGGATGGGATCATTCATAGAAAAGATGTGTACCGGTATCATGAAACATTCCATCCCATTCATCCTCCCAGATGATGTATATTATATTTGTGGTAGAAAAGCGTATAAATGGCTCTCTCCAAGTTCCAGTGGACTATGCTATTTGGGAAAGGTACTCCCTGAAGTCATGACTCTTGCACATAATGAAATGATTGATGTCCATAGGAACATACCTTCTCCATACCTTCATATGCATTATGAACACAGAAATAAGAGAAACATGATTCCTGGTGATGTGCATAAAGCCACTCAAATGATAAGTGAGACGACTGGCTTCCAGATTTTAGTTGCACTTGATCCCACCAGGATTGCTTGGGGATCTCTAAATTTTAGGTATATTCAAGATCTCGCAAAATTAATAGATAATATCACCGAGCTATATGATGACACCTTTAGATACACTGGTAAGGAGTTGCAAGTGTACAAGAAAGAGCTGGTCCAACATCGTTTAGTGCTGAATTATTTAACTGCTGTCACTGGAGGGTATTGCGTAACCCTAGCCACCCAATTTGGTGTTAAATGTTGTACTTATATCACCAATAGCACTAGTGATCCCAAGGAGGTGATAGACCGGAAAATGGATGAAATTCTGCAGTTGAAATGGGAATTTCGGAAGAACCATAATGCTTCAATCGCTGAAGTGGAGGAACAGGTCGAAGAGTGGTTCTCCTGGTTGAACCCTATGAAATGGTTCTCGGATCTAGGAGAGTGGGTCCAAGGACTGATTGCGAGTATAGGGAAACTCCTGATCCTAGTGTTGGTGGTCATCCTAATAATTGGCATATGTATCAGATGTGTTCCAGCGGCTATGAAGTGTGAAAAAGGTTGTTCCAATGGAAACCAGGAAAATGAAATAATGATGGTAGTTACCCATGATGCTGTGAATACTAATGTAACTAATACCCAACATTATAACCCTGAATTAGAGAGTACGATCTAATGTTTGCTTGCATATTGCCATGTATAATAAAGTATTGTCAATGTTTCTTTAGAACACCCTAGTTTAAATGTAGTCTCCATCTCCCCTTTCTTCCAAGGTTGTCCTCTCCATGGAGTGGTGCTTTCCCACACTAGCTCCCCATTGGTCCTCGACTTAGAGTCCACGTGGTATGCGTACGAGGGGCTACTTTATGTCCCCAGGGGTGCATTATTCAATGATTCAAATGACCACACAGAGTCATATCATTAAGAACATTGAACAATACTTTATAATACAGTGTCCACATGAAATAAGATCCGAATGATAGTAGAAGTCCCATAAGAACACGTACCTTGTAATTATGTGATTTGGATTTGTTTAGCAGTGCATAAAAGTGTTATTAATGCTATTTCAAAACATCTTAAAATGAAGTCTCTAAACAATTCAAAATTATCCTTATGGGTTAGGTGCATTCCCACATCTAACATATGGTCACGACCTCTTCAGTCTGGCCTGTGGTGAGCACATAAGGCTAGTTTTATGTCCCTTCCCCCAAGAGCGCTTCATTGATGGGTAAATTAACAACTCATGCCATCCCATAACAATAACATTAACTAATGTCTTATAGTATGGCTAATCAGATAACCAATTATTAATTGTTGCTAGCGTATGGTGATAGCGTATAATTGCTATCAAAGGGTGGACTGTCGAAACCATATAAATTGGTTGCGATTGCTTAATTGCGCACGAATCGCAACACGACATCCATTGGACGATTTGATCATCCACGGCCATCTTATGCGAACACAGGCTCCCGCCGCATTTGCGCACGCACTTGCGCACGCACAATTGCACATGCTCGCTATACATGCACACGCATCCCATGCCCCCACAACTCGTCATATTGTGAATGGCGAGCCATGCTTCTGTGCTCACAACAGTTAAGCGCCATTTTTACATTACATAAACACATAAAGTTAGTACAGCAATACTGATTAAATACTGTTTTGCGTTTCAATCGCATAGCCAGCTTTTAAGTATTATTGTCGGAAACCTTACCCCGACGGACAGCAGCCTTTCCTTACAATAAACTTATATCCCATTTAACCCTAAACTGACTGAGATACGCACAATGCTATGTGTTTTAAAGGTATACAGTGAATGTTACATGTTAAATAGCAGTTATATGATATCTGGGATTAGGAATAAGATAAATGGGTCATGAGTAGTATCTACCAATTTCCCTCTGTCTCAACAGGAATATGAAACCAACAGAATGAATATGGAAGGGATCACTATCGAGTTATGAAGACCTGCCAAGAATTATACTCTATACTGTATAAATCACTGTACACCTCCCCTGTAGATTTGCATGCCAAATGTTAGTACAAAGGGATTTTTTTTAACAGTTCAACCTCCAGTGACGTCAACCATTTACTAACAAATGAATAGCAACAACCATTGTGACTCAGTAATAAAGGGCCAATAGGGAACCCCTCTGAGTATTCAGCTTATGTTCAAAGGTAATTGTACACCTATAAATTGCCATGCAGTCTGGATCCCTTCCTTTTTTCCTTTGCTACCTTTCTCCCTGCCTGACCCTAAAGAAACACACAGCAATCCTGATGGATAGCTGATTAGTCTAGGATCCAGACCGCATGGCGAAGTGTTGGTAATTGTATCTTTGTCTTTATCCTGTATATAGCTGCATTGTATAGATTAAGGCTGATTATACCCTTTTTACAATATAGTACCTTTGTGTGTGTTGTAACCGCAAACTGTTTCTGTGTGACAAAGTTATTTTATATTGAAATGGGAGGTATGGAAAATCTGGTCTGTGCAATCAAATCTCTCTAATATCGATGCTGTTCAAACGGTATCAATAATATCATTCATAACTGCCTTTTCAAAGGTATGGATATAAAGGCCCTTTAAGTGACTTGGATTAAACTTTGACTGTGGTTTCAGTGTCGTGTGCCTGTATCTGTCACTATTCAGGTTATTATTCAAACTAGCTGGTTTATCCAAAACGTATTTTTTTTAAACTGAGTTTCCTGGTGAAATTCCTTATGTCCATGTATGTTGAGAATTTATCAATCTTGTTACTTGGGGTGAATTTTAATCCTTTGCTGAGTACTGAGGTTTGAGTTGGTGTTAATGTTTTGCTACTTAGGTTAAAGATTCCTATTGGGTGTTTAGCATTGGATTGGGATCTTGATCTTTTTTGCACTTTTTTCCCTCCCCTACAGCCTCTTCTACCGTGTTTAGTTTCCTTTTTTGTGATAATGGGTTCCGGTTCTTTGAAATGGGTATTTGAGTCCCTAAGTCTAAAAAACTGTGCCCCCATCTTTTTGCTGATGTGAGGTCCTCCTGTACAGCACTTAGTAATGCCTCTGACGTGTTGATACTTGATAATGTAATAGGGGTATTCCCCTCTGTAGTGATCTCTTTCAGGGCTAATGAATCCCTCCACCCTCTTTCGAAGGACTGTCTTACAGTATTCGTGTAATGATCCTTATTTGGGCTTAAATCCTTAATGGAATGAATAGAAAAGCTATTCGTATCATCCTCGCTATAAGTGCTCAAGTTAAGAAGATCAATCACTTCAATGTTCACTATTGGTTTTGTATGTATACGGGTCATAAACTGTTGGTAGGTTAGGTTACATTTTTTATATATCGGGGTGCCTGCAGTATCATACTTGTTATATTTAGGATTTATGGTGATCTTCCTCAATTTTTGATCGCTCTTAATAGGTGAATGTTGATGACTTGTCCGAAATGTTGGTTTCCTAATCTGTTTCTTGGTTTGTTTCTTTATTTTCTTTAATGGGTCCTTCGACTTGTACCTCTTTGAGCAAGTAGTCCCAAATCTGTCCCTGAATATTTTGGACTTTTTTATTTTTATTAATTGTTCTTCTTCTCTATCTAATTTTTGTTTTATAAGTTGTCTAAGGTTTGATATTCCTTGTCTGTTTTCTATGGTTCCAAGCTGGTGTCTAATGTGTCAATTTCTTTTTACATTTTTTCCAGTTCAAATTCTCTCTCTTTGATAATCAGTTCCATCAAGTTAATAGAGCACTCATGCAACACTTTGTCCCAATTTTTTATGGACTCAACACTGTCCTTGTTGTGAGTGGGTCTTTTCTTAATTTTTAATCCTTTGGGTATAAGATCTTGTGACCTATACCATTGTAAAGTGTATTTGTCCCACCATATTTTATTTTCTTTCTCTAGTAATTTCTCTAATTTCATAAAAGTTTGGCAAAACGTGTCATTGGATACGTCTAATGGTATCTGACTATCTAATTGCAGGAATAATGTGTTGGCCCTATCTGCCCTAGATCCTCTGGAGTCTAGAAGGCCCATGCGTATTTGAATGTAAATCCTTAAGCTGCCAACCTATACGGGATAAAGATTCAAGGTGCTTTTTAGTGGTTCGCGCTATAGTATTGTAATTTTACCTCTAGCTGCTAGACCCAAAGGAGGTATCACAACCTCATATGGATAAATGATAAACAAAAGTAGAAGTGCTAGCGCTACGAGATAAACTGTGATTTGATAAACGACTAGGTGTTAATAATATTATTGATTATGGTTTTCTTACACTGGGACGTATGTAAATAAAGATAAATGGTGAATGTTAATCAGGGTGTAATCCACCTATTAAACTTAAACTTAAGGGTGGATGTTCTTATGACAAGGTCTATTGTCCTGGTGTGATCCACCTAATAAACTGTGGGGTGGGCGTTCTTATAATGAAGACTAATGTCCTGGAAATATATATATATGGGGCCTGGGTTTGCGATAACTTTAGGCAGGATGTTCTTATACAGCCAGTTGTCAGTACTTCTATTGAAAGTCACTGATGAGGTGCTCCAAACAATTAATTCCCTTCATCCACTGGTATATTTCAATCTATGACTTACCCAGCTCCTGTAGCGAATTCACAGGTGCGCCTGCAGTCCCTGCTCCATGGTCCAGTGTGTGCGGGTATAGGGGTTGGTGGTGGTCTGGCTAGACCATATATACACTATGAACGTGGATGTATGGGAATAAATCTGTATTTATTGCCTGTCCACACACCTAGGTGCTACAAGTGGTACAGATAAATAAAAAATGGCAGTAATCACGTATACATATACAGTATTGCCAATTATACAAGTTCAGGGGTATAAAGTCTGTAGGTGTTAGGTAGGTCACCAACGCGTTTCGTCCCCTGTAGGGACTTTTTCAAGGGTAGGTGGTCTGGTGGGCACAATGCACTGCCTTAAATACCTTAATTTTGATCCACATGTGGTGTTCATCATGCTGCTTCCGGTTCGCTCTAACCACTGTGCGCTGGTCCCATCACTAGAGTGTGCTAAACCCTCTACATGATGAGCTAACTGTGCATGCTCCGTGCGCTAACTGCAGACACTTCATAACATAGTAAGGTGCGGTAGATCTAACTGTCTGTGCCACAGCGTGTGATGCAGCTACCTTGGTCTCCCCTGTCTCCATAATGCGGGCGGCCATTTTGGGTGGGATTTTTTCATATTAAGTTACTATAGAACCATGCTTCCCGTGAACAGGCATTGTGTGCTGCAGGATAGTTCCTTGTTCCCCAAATGGAATATTACATACAAATTACATGCACAAATGTTCCTATTTAATCAACCCTCCACATTGGTGGTGATATTACATGTACATTGTAAGGTTAATCTCTCTTACTGTAAAGCACCATTCTAGTTAAAGGGGCAGTGTAATTTTGGCCCCCATATCACCCAGCTAATCCTGACTTCACATTGCATTCTCTTTTAAGCTTACATATGTTTCACAGCTGTCATGCTGTATGGATGGATATTCATAAAATACCTCCTCATAGAAAATTTATTTTGACTTAATGTACTCCATTGTTCAGTGTGCATCTAATTTTCTGCCCAAATTATGACTAGATCTACTCCATTATGCAGTGTGCATCTAATTGTTGAAATAATAGTTAGGATTTTTTGTCATTAATGGGCACCATTGGATTTTTTGATTCGTTGTGCCTTATATTCACAAAATAATTAGTATTACATCCCCTTCTCCTAACAAATTGATGACGGCTATATTTTGGGATTTCTTTAAGGGTCAATGTTTAGACCTTCCGGTTGGAGGGTTCTCATTTCAAATATCCACCGACTTTCTATTCTGTCGATTCTGGTTATGTGGTCCCCACCTCTCCAATTGGGTTCAACCTTCTCTAGTCCCATGAATGAAAGACCCTCTGGTTTGCACGCATGTACTAACCTGAAATGGTCTGAAACACTATGGCCTATAAATCCTTTTTTAATGTTGTTGATATGCTCATTGATTCTGATTTTAAGACTACGTGTGGTCCTTCCAATGTACTGGAGTTGACACGGGCATTTACGTACATATATAATATTGCAACTGTCACAGGTAATTGTGTCTTTAATCTTGTATTTCTTACCCGTTATGACCGATGTTATTTCTTTTGTGGGTGCCGTGCTTCTATACTTAAGTTGTTTACATGACCTACATCAGCCGCAGTGGTAAAAACCTGCATTTACCCTTTGCCCATCCAGGGTTTGTTGTCTCGAAGAGTTTTGTTTTGGTCTAATGTGATTCGTTACTACTTTCCTACCAATATCTCCGGTTGATTAGGTAGTATATGGTGTAGTTTCTCATCCATATGTAATAAACCCCAGTGTATTTTTACAATATTCTTCACCTTGAATGCAGACCCCGTGTAATTAGTTATAAAGTAGACCTTGTTTAGGTCTTCCTGTTGCTTTTTATCCTTGTATTCTAAAAGTGGTGCCCTCGGATGTGTTAATTATCTAGTATAGGCCTTCTCTACATGGTTCATATCATATTGCTTTTCTTTAAATTGATCTTTTAAGCTATTACTTTGGTTCACAAAATAAGTTAGGTTGGAACAATTCCTCCTGATCCGAGTGAATTGACTCATGGGGATACTATTTAACCAATTGGGATGGTGATTGCTATCGGCCCTGATGTAACTATTCACATACACCTGCTTGTGATGTGTTCTAGTGTGAATCTTATTGTCCTGGATGAAAATGTCCAGGTCCAAAATATTCAGGGACAGATTTGGGACTACTAGCTCAAAGAGGTACAAGTCGAAGGACCCATTAAAGAAAATAAAGAAACAAACCAAGAAACAGATTAGGAAACCAACATTTAGCACAAGTCATCAAGATTCACCTATTAAGAGCGATCAAAAATTGAGGAAGATCACCATAAATCCTAAATATAACAAGTATGATACTGCAGGCACCCCGATATATAAAAAATTTAACCTAACCTACCAACAGTTTATGACCCGTATACATACAAAGCCAACAGTGAACATTGAAGTGATTGATCTTCTTAACTTGAGCACTTATAGCGAGGATGATACGAATAGCTTTTCTATTCATTCCATTAAGGATTTAAGCCCAAATAAGGATCATTACACGAATACTGTAAGACAGTCCTTCGAAAGAGGGTGGAGGGATTCATTAGCCCTGAAAGAGATCACTACAGAGGGGAATACCCCTATTACATTATCAAGTATCAACACGTCAGAGGCATTACTAAGTGCTGTACAGGAGGACCTCACATCAGCAAAAAGATGAGGAGACAGTTTTTTAGACTTAGGGACTCAAATACCCATTTCAAAGAACCGGAACCCATTATCACAAAAAAGGAAACTAAACACGGTAGAAGAGGCTGTAGGGGAGGGAAAAAAGTGCAAAAAAGATCAAGATCCCAATCCAATGCTAAACACCCAATAGGAATCTTTAACCTAAGTAGCAAAACATTAACACCAACTCAAACCTCAGTACTCAGCAAAGGATTAAAATTCGCCCCAAGTAACAAGATTGATAAATTCTCAACATACATGGACATAAGGAATTTCACCAGGAAACTCAGTTTAAAAAAATACTTTTTGGATAAACCAGCTAGTTTGAATAATAATCTGAATAGTGACATATACAGGCACACGACACTGAAACCACAGTAAAAGTTTAATCTAAGTCACTTAAAGGGCCCTTATATCCATACCTTTGAAAAGGCAGTTATGAATGATATCGATAAAATCAATACTGAATCAAGACGCAATACATGCAACCTGACAAAAATAGAGATTAATGCGCTCAATGATTTGAAGAAAGACACTAAAATAGTCATCAAGCCGGCAGATAAGGGGGGGGGGATTGTTATTCTCAATCAAGAGGATTATCAGAAAGAAGCCATGAGAATCCTAGGGGATACCAACACCTATACCAAATTAAAAGGGGACCCCACTAAGATATACCATGAGGAGTTAACAGCATTTTTGAAAGAAGGTTTGAGAATAGGGATCCTTAGGAAACATGAGTTTGGATTCCTAAATAACACCCATCCCGTGGTCCCTTTGTTCTATTATCTCCCGAAATTGCAGAAGGATTCAACAAATCCACCGGGAAGGCCGATAACATCTAGGATCAATTCTCTAACTGCACCACTGTCCCAATACATAGATCAATTTTTACAGATATATGTGAAACAACAAAGATCACATTTGAGGGATACGACTCAGGTACTCAATGTATTGCAAGTCATTAATTGGACCGAGGAGTTGTGGCTAGCCACAAGCGACGTCACATCGCTGTATACGGTTATTAACCACACTCAAGGTCTAAATAGCATAAAATACTTCCTGGATAAAGACCCAGAATTGGACCAACAACAGGCCACTTTCATTCTCCAAGGTATAGAGTTCATCCTCAGCCACAATTACATGTGGTTTGGGGATGAATTCTATCTGCAGCGGTGCGGAACAGCCATGGGGACCAAGTTTGCTCCAAGTTACGCGAATCTCTTCATGAGTCATTGGGAGGACAATAACATCTGGTCCTCCTGCGAACTTGGAGCAAGCTTGGTCCTGTGGCGATGGTACATAGATGATGTACTATTCATCTGGTGAGGCAACAAGGCATCGCTAGAACATTTTCTGACCTACATTAATACGAATGACCGCAGTTTGGTTTTTACTACCAATTTCAGTAAACAACAGGTCCAATTTTTGGACCTGGACATTTTCATCCAGGACAATAAGATTCACACTAGAACACATCACAAGCAGGTGGATGTGAATAGTTACATCAGGGCCGATAGCAATCACCATCCCAATTGGTTAAATAGTATCCCCATGAGTCAATTCACTCGGATCAGGAGGAATTGTTCCAACCTAACAGATTTTGTGAACCAAACTAATAGCTTAAAAGATCAATTTAAAGAAAAGCTATATGATATGAACCATGTAGAGAAGGCCTATACTAGATCATTAACACAACCGAGGGCACCACTTTTAGAATACAAGGATAAAAAGCAACAGGAAGACTTAAACAAGGTCTACTTTATAACTAATTACACGGGGTCTGCATTCAAGGTGAAGAATATTGTAAAAAAACACTGGGGTTTATTACATATGGATGAGAAACTACACCATATACTACCTAATCAACCGGATATAGTTTTCCGAAAAGCTCCAGATATTGATAGGAAAGTAGTAACGAATCACATTAGACCAAAACAAAACTCTTCGAGACAACAAACCCTGGATGGGCAAAGGGTAAATGCAGGTTTTTACCACTGTGGCCGATGTAGGTCATGTAAACAACTTAAGTATAGAAGCACGGCACCCACAAAAGAAATAACATCGGTCATAACGGGTAAGAAATACAAGATTAAAGACACAATTACCTGTGACAGTTGCAATATTATATATGTACTTAAATGCCCGTGTCAACTCCAGTACATTGGAAGGACCACACGTAGTCTTAAAATCAGAATCAATGAGCATATCAACAACATTAAAAAAGGATTTATAGGCCATAGTGTTTCAGACCATTTCAGGTTAGTACATGCGTGCAAACCAGAGGGTGTTTCATTCATGGGACTAGAGAAGGTTGAACCCAATTGGAGAGGTGGGGACCACATAACCAGAATCGACAGAATAGAAAGTCGGTGGATATTTGAAACAAGAACCCTCCAACCGGAAGGTCTAAACATTGACCCTTAAAGAAATCCCAAAATATAGCCATCATCAATTTGTTAGGAGAAGGGGATGTAATGCTAATTATTTTGTGAATATAAGGCACAGCGAATCAAAAAATCCAATGGTGCCCATTAATGACAAAAAATCCTAACTATTATTTCAACAATTAGATGCACACTGCATAATGGAGTAGATCTAGTCATAATTTGGGCAGAAAATTAGATGCACACTGAACAATGGAGTACATTAAGTCAAAATAAATTTTCTATGAGGAGGTATTTTATGAATATCCATCCATACAGCATGACAGCTGTGAAACATATGTAAGCTAAAAAGATAATGCAATGTGAAGTCAGGATTAGCTGGGTGATATGGGGGCCAAAATTACACTGCCCCTTTAACTAGAATGGTGCTTTACAGTAAGAGAGATTAACCTTACAATGTACATGTAATATCACCACCAATGTGGAGGGTTGATTAAATAGGAACATTTGTGCATGTAATTTGTATGTAATATTCCATTTGGGGAACAAGGAACTACCTGCAGCACACAATGCCTGTTCACGGGAAGCACGGTTCTATAGTAACTTAATATGAAAAAATCCCACCCAAAATGGCCGCCCGCATTATGGAGACAGGGGAGACCAAGGTAGCTGCATCACACGCTGTGGCACAGACAGTTAGATCTACCGCACCTTACTATGTTATGAAGTGTCTGCAGTTAGCGCACGGAGCATGCGCAGTTAGCTCACCATGTAGAGGGTTTAGCACACTCTAGTGATGGGACCAGCGCACAGTGGTTAGCGCGAACCGGAAGCAGCATGATGAACACCACATGTGGATCAAAATTAAGGTATTTAAGGCAGTGCATTGTGCCCACCAGACCACCTACCCTTGAAAAAGTCCCTACAGGGGACGAAACGCGTTGGGGACCTACCTAACACCTACAGACTTTACACCCCTGAACTTGTATAAATGGCAGTACTGTATATGTATACATGATTACTGCCATTTTTTATTTACCTGTACCACTTGTAGCACCTAGGTGTGTGGACAGGCAATAAATACAGTTTTATTCCCATACATCCACGTTCATAGTCTATATATGGTCTAGCCAGACCGCCACCCACCCCTATACCCGCACACACTGGACCGTGGAGCAGGGACTGCAGGCGCACCTGTGAATTCGCTACAGGAGCTGGGTGAGTCATAGACTCAAATATACCAGTGGATGAAGGGAATTAATTGTTTGGAGCACCTCATCAGTGACTTTCAAGAGAAGTACTGACAACTGGCTGTATAAGAACATCCTGCCTAAAGTTATTGCAAACCCAGGCCCCATATACATATATTTCCAGGACATTAGCCTTCATTATAAGAATGCCCACCCCACAGTTTATTAGGTGGATCACACCAGGACAATAGACCTTGTCATAAGAACATCCACCCTTAAGTTTAGTAGGTGGATTACACCCTGATTAACATTCACCATTTATCTTTATTTACATACGTCCCAGTGTAAGAAAACCATAATCAATAATATTATTAACACCTAGTCATTTATCAAATCACAGTTTATCTCGTAGCGCTAGCACTTCTACTTTTGTTTATCATTAAACTAGTTTGTTTGCCGAGAGATTGTCACCCAGCAACAGCTGTTGAGAAGATTAACACATACCTGGTGATTGCATGGAAAGACCTAATTTTTTCTAGATCACTAGGTCTCCAGTAATATTTACCAGAAGTTCCTGCAGGAGCCCATTGAGCATTATCTATAATGGTATGGAGAGGTAAGCCTTTTGAAGCTGCTTTTGTAGGAGCCAACGTCATAGAGATTTCACAACCAATTCTGTAACACATCCATGACCAGGGGCGTAGGGAGGACTCCAGGCGCCGAAGATGTCTGGAGGCGCCTTGCGCTGCGACTGCTGGCTGGTTGAAGAGTGTCACCGGCAGCTGTCTAAGCTGACAGCCTGCCGGGTGCCAGCTTCAGGGGCACTTCTGTCTCTGTGCATTGTGCGTGTGATGTCATGATGTCACATGCATGGACAGAGGAGCTGGGACGCCCCCCCCCAAAAAAAATTAAAAGAGCAAGGTACGTTCTGGCAGCATGGCGTGTGTTTGTTCCACAGTGCTGTACCTTTATATGTACAAATAGAATTTTTAGGTGCCTGCGTGAGCGAGGTGAGGTGAGGGGGGCAGTCAGTGGCTGAGGGGTTTTATAGTGGATGGTGCTGGACTGCTATCATTAGTGGGGAGGGGGAGTTGGCGACACTGGGGGCTGATACAGTATATAAGTGGGCTGGAGTGAGAGTAAGCTGAAGGCTGGAGTGTCGTGGCTGAAGTGACAGGGGGTTGAAGACTGGAATGACGGGGGCTGTAGGCTGGATTGGCAGGGGGCTGTAGGATGGTGTGCCAGGGAGCTGATGGCTGGAGTGACAGGGAAGGAGGCTGGAAAGTTGGGGCAGGAGGCTAGAGTGGCAGGGGGCTGTAGGTTGGAGTGGCAGGGGGCTGATGGCTGGAGTGACTGGGAAGGAGGCTGATGGCTGGAGTGGCTGGAAAGATGGGTCAGGAGGCTGGAGAGACAGGGGGCATAAGGCTGTAGTTGACACAGGACAAGAATCAAGAATCTGGTTCAACCTTTGTTGTATGATTACGACATTGGTTATATTCCTACACAAACAGGCATTTTCCTACACACAAAACTGGATTTTATTAGTGAAATTATTTTAGTGGGCTGGAATATACCTAGCACTCCATGCACCAGTTCGATACTGACCCTAATGTTTATTTTTACTTCCCTTTACTTTAACCCCATATGGACCCACCTCCTTCCAGCAACACTTGCTCCGAGGCACCCTGGCTATACGCTACACCTCTGCCCATGACACTCCCATAAAATGACCATAAGACAGACCATCTTCATGCGTATAAATAGCCACTTCCCAGTCACTGAACAATACAGTACGGATGCTGTGCATCTCAATCGCAAATGCACCTTTGTGTGTATACACGGTAGGACACATGCCTGTGTGATTTATTTTTTTTAGCAACTTAGACCACTCTCAGTTGAGAAACATTGACCATTTGCGCAAATTTCGGCATTGGGTGCAACACAGCCCCTATTAGATAAAGACAGTAATGGGGATAAGAATGGCAGGACTGGATCAATATCCCAGGTCTTTCAATAATTTGGGTAGATAGGCCTTGATAGCAGAATACTGAGGAGACAAAAGTAAATTTGTTTCCTGTGAAACCTTTGCTGCTGAGGGTTTTCTCACCCTTGTGCTGATGTAATTTTTATCACATTTGTGCTTGTCATTATCCAACATCTGATTTTGTTTGCGGTACCCACACAAATTATACCTTGTATTTTCATAGAATAACATTAGTCTCATTAGTTTGGGGTTTGGGACTAGAGGGACTTAAAGTCCCTCACCCCACACTGTTCATTTTTTTTTTTTTTTTTACAAAAATATGCTATTGTCACTTCCCAATCTGGCCGGCGAGAGTGGAAAGGGAATCTACTAGCTCATTCATATTCCCTGGAACACATGTAGCCAGAGGAATATGTTTCTTTATTGAACAGATCCACATCTTTAATGCTTCTGTTGTGAAGAAAATAGAGTGAGTCCCTCCTATCCTTTTTAAATAGGACACTGCAGCCAAGTTGTGCAGGCATAGGAGAGTTCCAGAACTGTGAATAGAGGATGGTAACAAAAATGTAAGAGTTAGTTACACTGCTCTGAGTTACCGAAGATTTATAAGAAGAAGAGGCTCTTTTGAAGTAGATTTTCATCTTAATACATTGTTTTGTGGGAAAGCTCCCCAACCCGAGAGCAAAGTATCTGAAATACTGGGGGAGGTTGTACGAGATATCTGAGTTGTGAAATACTGTAGATAGCATGCACAATCCTGTGGCGTCTATTCACTAAGCCTTGGCGAAAGAAAAAGTGGAGAGAGATAAAGTACCAACCAATCAGCTACTAAATATAATTTTTCAAACACAGCCTGTAAAGTGACAATTAGGAGCTGATCGGTTGCTACTTTCTCTCTCTCACAACCTTAGTACTAGAGATAAGCGGGTCTGGTTCCCTGAGAACTGGACCCACCCGAACTTCGAGATCCGGGCTGGGGTTGGAGTCTGGCTAGGGTTTTCCCTCCTGACTCGGATCCCAAAACGAGGCAAAACATCATCCTCCTGCTGTAGGACTGTAGCGGGTTTGGGATACTATAAAGGTACCCGGTCATCGGGACCATTTTCACTCCGCCTGTGGAGAGTGTAGCGAGGAGAGGGCTGCTGTGTCCATCCAAGGGGTTGCTGTGTCAATCCAGGGGCAGTGACTGCTGTGTCCATCCAGGGGCTGCTGTGTCCATTAAGGGCAGGGGCTGCTGTGTCCATCCAGGGGCAGTGTCTGCTGTGTTCATCCAGGGGCAGGGGCTGCTGTGTCCATCCAGGAGCTGCTTTGTCCATCCAGGGGCTGCTGTGTCCATTAAGGGCAGGGGCTGCTGTGTCCATCCAGGGGCAGTGTCTGCTGTGTTCATCCAGGGGCAGGGGCTGCTGTGTCCATCCAGGAGCTGCTTTGTCCATCCAGGGCAGGGGCTGCTGTGTCCATCCAGGGGTTGCTGTGTCCATCAAGGGCAGGGGCCGCTGTGTCCATCCAGGGGTTCCTGTGTCAATCGGTGCCCAGTATGAAAAATAATAATATCATTTGAAAAAATTGTATTTTTGATACTTGTGTACTTTACAGACTCATTGCAGAGAGAACCCAATGAATGTTTGAAATGGTACTTGTGTACTTTACGTACACAAGTACCGAAAGTTGACCCCACCTAAAGAAGAAAGGTGTCCCCTCGTGGGCTCGGTGGCTCGATACGCTTGCCACAAAGTTGTATTCCCCCTCTGCCCACTTGGATGGTAGGGAATGACGCTGGACACTGGGAATGACGCTGGACACTAGCTGATGACATCAGGGTCCTCTCCGTGAAGGGGATTTAGACATTACCATGATTGATAATAATAATGAGTGAAGGACACTTGGGTTCTCCCTGCAATGAGTCCGTAATTATTTATTTTTTTTACTGTGATGCTGCTGGTCAGACTGCAGTGTAATATACATACACATATTGTGACACTATAAGTCATAGCACAGTGTAATATTCATACACATATTGTGAGTTGTGACACTGTAAGTGGAACCGCAGTGTAAAATACATGTATTGTGACACTTTAAGTGGTATTGCAGTGTATTCATAAAAAATATTTTGACACTGTAAGTGGTAGCACAGTGTGTTCATAAGAAATGTTGTGACACTAAGAGGAAACACAGTGCATTATTGCTAAAAAATATTGTGACACTAATTGGTAGCTCAGTGTATTCATAAAAAAATGGTGACACTCCTCTGTCTACGTCATCTACTAAAGCCGATGCCCAAGGGCATACAGGGCTTAAGTCAGGGCATCTAAAATCAAAGAAGCAATCTTTTACATTGGTAAAGAAAAAAACATCAAAGGGAAAGTTAGCTGCAGAAAGACATAAAGTTGACATTATGCCTTTCACCACACAAAGTGGCAAGGAAAGGCTGAGGCCTTGACCTTTATTGATGACTGGTGGTTCTGCCTCTTATGATGATTTAAGCACAAGTGAACATGCTGACATAGAAATTGAGAATGCTTCTGTGGAAGTGCACCAGGATAAGGAGGATATTTGTGTAGCTGACGCTAATAAGGATTTTGATGATGAGGATGGTGATGATGATAATGATGTTGTTGATGAGGATGTTGTTAGTGTAAATCAGGCACCAGTGGAAGAAACAGTTGTTGCCCATGATAAGGAAAAGCCCATTGTCTTGTCTGGGCATATGACAAAAAAATCCACTTCTTCTATGTGGAATTATTTCTACCCAAATCCAGAAAATAATAGTCAAGCCATCGGTACCCTTTGTAAAGCCAGAGTAAGTAGAGGTAGGGGCCTTAAGCATCTAGGAACCTCCTCCCTGTTACATCATCTGCAGCGCATCCATCCAAAAAGTTTTTGTAACATTCAGAAACATTGGCTAAAAAAGAAACAACAAGCAGTCTAGCATCAGCTAGCTCCCTTCTCTCTGTTAGATCCAAGCACCTGCCATCTTCACCACCAACACCTTCATCAACAATATCCTCAATCATGAAGCGATTGTTTGGGCCCACAGAAGACAAACTACCAATGGGCAGCTGACATTGTTGGCAATGATGTCTATGTGCACAAATTGGCTTTACAGAGGCAAGATGTCACCATCATCATCCGATTCCTCACCCTCATCAGTGTCTACATCATCTTTCCTCACACAATATTAATTAGTCCCCGCTGGAATCCACCATTACAGATGCCTCTGTAATTTTTGAACATAACTGGCAGTAAAGGTCTTCCTCGTGGAATTTGTAGTTCATTTTGAGGAACATCACCTTTTCCACATTTTGAGGAAGTAGCCTCCTACGCTGATCGCTGACAAGGTTCCCGGCTGTGCTGAAACTCTTTCGGAGTACACACTGGAGGGCGGGAAACTCAAGTAAAGCAAAGCCAGTTTGTGCTATGGCCTCCAAATTGCCTTTTTTACCTGCTAGTAGTCTGACATGCCTATTTGGATGCTATCATTAAAAATAGTCCTCAACCATTCTTTGAATGGTGACCCTATCAGATGGAGTCACAGTAGGTCTCACTAATTTAATTGTAGGCAATTCTTTTAGACCCGACCAGATGTCAAAACTTGGTTGTGTTGACTCATCTGCATCAACAGTAGTTCTTTTGGGAAAGTTTAGTTTTCCTTGGCATTTGCACTTGCTGGAAAAACTAAAGGAGGAGCCATCACTGTATCACATGCCACTTTAGCTGACAATTTGTTTATCAACAGTTATTTGCATCTCTTCAGATCTGTGTCAGTTGGGAAGAAAGACACAACGTATGACTTAAACCTAGTATCCAGCACGGTTGCCAAAATGTATTGATCCGATTGGTTCCGATTAATCCGATTGGTTCCTTGGTTCCTGGTGAAGTGAATAAAGGACTTGATCTACAAGTCCAGCGTACTCTGTGGAATTGCTTAGTTTCAGCTCCTCCTTTAGTTAGTTGCTTTTCAAACAGTCTAATTAGGGGAATTACCTGACTCAAGCTGGCAGTATCTGAACTCACTTCACAGGTGACTAATTCAAAGGGTTTTAGCACTTTGCACAACATGGAAAGTATTTTCCACTGAGCTTGAGTAAGGTGCATTCCCCCTCCTCTTGCTATGTCATAGTTCGCTGTGTAGCTTTGGATCGCTTTTTGCTGTTCCTCCATCTGCTGAAGCATATAAAGGGTGGAGTTCCACCTTGTTTCTACCTCTTGCTTTAGCTGGTAGCGGGGCAAATTCAAAATTTTTACACATGCTACAATCTTCTACATGCACCTGCTGAATGGCGAAAATGTCCAGAAATTTTTTGGGCCACAGAGAGCATCTCCTACATGGCCCTGTCATTTTAAAAAAAAATTGCACCACCAAGTTGATTGCATGATAAAAACATAGGACATGTTTGAATTCACCCAGCTGTAATGCTCTCACAATATTGGTGGCATGTCAGAAATCACAAATCTTGAGGAGAGTCCAAGCAGGGTAAGCCATTTTGCAATGACTTCCCTGAGCTTTTCTAAAAGGTTGTCAGTGGTATGCCTCTTAGTGAAATTGGTGATACACAGAGTAGCCTGCCTCTGAATGAGCAGCTGTTTCTTAGATACTGCTGCTGTTGGTGCCGCTGATTGCAATACACCCTCCCAGTGGGCTGTTACGGTCATGTAATCTTGCGTTTGTTCTGTTCCATTTGTCCGCATGTCTGTGGGTAAGTGGACAGTGGGTACAACAGCATTTTGGAGGACACTAGTTAAGTTTTTTAACGGCCCTGTACAGGCTGGGAATTGCTTTCCTAGTGAAGTGGAATCTAGATGGGATTTGGTAGTGGGGACACAGGACTTTAATTAACTGTCTAAAACCCACTGCATCAGTGGTGGATTTTGGATGCACATCTAACACCAGCATATATGTTATTGTGTAAGTGATCCGCTGTGCAACTGGGTGACTGCTGTCATACTTGCACCCCCTTGCAAAGGATTATTTAACAGTCAATTGGTTTTTTTAAACTACTACTAGTAGTTTTCCTGGTCCCCTTCCGGGATGAAAATCCACTCCCAGAAGCAGCAGCAGGCATAGCACTCAAGGATTATTCTGGGGCAAGGACTGATGCAAAAGATTTAAATATTTTTTGTAAATGCCTCCCCTCTTCTCATCCCCTCCTCCCTCATAAATTTGCTTTGGGATCAAAAAATTAATTTACTACTAATCAATCCTTCCTTTCCCTGCCTTCAACTACATACATACTCCAACTCCCTCAGGCCTCTTGAATAATAAAAACATTTGTTTCCTGATGTGCCATGTTGAAAGTTGAACTGCCACTGCCACTGAAATCTTCTACATGCAGCTGCTGAATGACAAAAATGTCCAGAAATTTTATGGCCACATATAGCATCCCATATATACCCCTTTCATTTCTGAAAAAAATTCTGAACCACCAAGTTGATTCAGTTGGCAAAACATGGTAGATTTTCAAATTTACCCAGTTTTTTTCATTGCTCCCAACCCCAACCGGTTGCTCCAGGACCCTGGTGAATTGATAGGCTGATATAAATAATGCTTCAGCTCAATAAATGCATTTGTATGTAGGTGACTCTAAGCTGAATAACTGGATAATGTACAATAGATTGTAGGTGGTGGGTGTCATGAGAGAGACCAGAAATATGAGCAGCAACACAGAGCACCTTCCTACAAGGATAAGAAAAGGGGGACTAGTATAACTGCGCACTGAGAATGGGTATGGTAATAGCGAGCTGCAGTAAATTATAACAGCTGACTCTGTAGATATGGGAATAGATAATTTTAATTATATACTTCACTCAGCTATACCTCGTGCCAAACTAAAGAACTGGTCCAATGTTGGCTAATTCAATTATTATAAGGGTAAATATGTTAAGAAAAAATGTTTTAATGGTAAAAGACATACACAAACTAGATATAAATCACTACATATAACATAAACAAATAAGATTAGGTAGGGTATGGTAATGAGCAGAATTACCATATGATACGAATATATGGAGGAGATCAATATCAAACTGCTGAACGTACAAATGATTGCATATATCAAAATATGGTAATAGGGACTATGATTGAGTATCAGAAAATTGAGTCACTTCCAGAGGAATAATGATGCTTGCAAAATGGAAATGTAGGCAAAAAGTCTTGTGAATGGGGTTGTAAATGGTCCCAGTGGTTTCCCGCTGATACCTGACAGTACTATAATGTAGCGCTGGTGGTGAGATTGCCGTGATGTACTTCTTGAGGAAGGGAGTATGGACTAGTCGGCAAGTAGGGTGTTAACTCCAATGGGCTACTAACACCTCTGGTGCAGGTACTGGCAATACGCCTGATCCCAGACGCCTGCCAGAAATGCACTCCGGAGCAGCTGTTGCCGTTGGTGTGAGGGGATGTTATGGTCGGGCTCTCTGAAGCCAATAACCATACACCCCTACCACACCAGAGACTTACCTTCCTTAACCTCGCCACTGTCCACTCCTTCCTCCTGCTGGCTGTGCTGGCTTGTGATGTGTGTCTTCCCTTTTTCCCATCTGGTTCTCCTGGTTTAGTCACATGTCTGCCCTTTCTCCTCTGTACGCTTCTCCCCCATTTGCTTCTTCCGGGTATGGTCACGTGAGGGTGATTGAGCCGCGGCTCGATCCATTTGTATGGACAGCAGTAATCCTCATAAAGATCTCCAAAATATAAATGTTTGTGATAGTCCTGTGGTGGATTCTTTTGTCTCCAACGCGTTTCAGCCCATTTGGTCTTTTTCAAGGATTTGTGTGCCAGTAAAGGAGTACATTTTCTGCAGCATTATATAGGAGGAGTCTTCTACATGGGTTGGTCCTATGTAAATTCAGCATGTCCTGATTGGTCAACAAATTAACTCTAATTCCTCATTAAAACATGGTATTACAGGTGGTTGAATGCTGAGCTGCATGTTATAAGTGCATAGCTGGTTATATGCATTGGCATCTTGGTCACACAATTAAATAATAGAATTTATTAAATAAATAAGTAAATGAAAGAAATAAAAATGGCAATGGGTGACTAATAATAATAATAGAATAGTAAGTTATTGGTGTAAATAATAGGGTATTAAGCATAAACATATTAAAAATAAATAAATGAAATAAAGTAAAATAAAATAATTAAATAAAAAGGAAAATGAAGAATGAATTCCCTATATATATGTGTGCACACCTAAATATCTCAATAATTAGTAGTCGATGTGTCTATTGTATTGAGTGCAAGCATATACATACACAGAACTGTATGTATATATATATATATATATTTATATATATATATATACATACGCACATAAACATACGGAAGAAGCAGACGGGGGAGAAGCGTACAAAGGAGTGGGGGCGGACATGTGACTAGACCAGGAGAACCAGACAGGAAGAATGGAAGACACACATCACAAGCCAGCACAGCTGGCAGGAGGAAGGAGCGGACAGCGGCGAGGTTAAGGAAGGTAAGTCTCTGGTGTGGTAGGAGTGTATGGTTATTGGCTTCAGAGATCCCGACCATAATATCTCCTCACACCAATGGCAGCAGCTGCTCCGGAGTGCATTTCTTGTAGGCGTCTAGGAACAGGCGTACTGCCAGTACCTGCACCAGAGGTGTTAGTAGCCCATTGGAGTTAACCCCCTACTTACCGACTAGTCCGTACTCCCTTCCTCAAGAAGTACATCCCGGGCATCTCACCACCAGCGCTACATTGTAGTACTGTCAGGTATCAGCAGGACGCCGCTTGTACCATTTACAACTTCATTCACAAGACTTTTTGCCTACATTTCCATTTTGCAAGCATCATTATTCCTCTGGAAGTGACTCAATTTGATTTCTGATACTCAATCATAGTCACCATTACCATATCTTGATATATGCAATCATTTGTACGTTCAGCAGTTTGATATTGATCTCCTCCATATATTCGTATCATATGGTATTTCTGCTCATTACCATACCCTAACCTAATCTTATTTGTTTATGTTATATGTAGTGATTTATATCTAGTTTGTGTATGTCTTTTACCATTAAAATGTTTTTTGTTAACATATTTACCCTTATAATAATTGAATTATCCCACACTGGACCAGTTCTTTAGTTTGGCACGAGGTATAGCTGAGCGCAGTATATAATTCAAATTATCTATTCCTACCAGGATGTCTGCAATTTATTGCACTTTATTGCAGACATCCTGGTAGGAATAGATAATTTGAATTATATACTGCGCTCAGCTATACCTCGTGCCAAACTAAAGAACTGGTCCAGTGTGGGACAATTCAATTATTATACGCTGAATACAAAAATTAGTTGTGTATATTGGTCACATTACATACATATTTACATGTTACATACAGTGCATAAAGCAGGCTGAGGTAACCTGGGGCATGCCACCCGCTGTTGACAAACAAGTTCCAGTAGGCCCGGCAAACAGCACGGATGCTGGGAGTTGTAGTTCATCTGAAGAGCTACAGGCTGCTTTCCTCTAATGTAAACAACAAGTCTTGGTCCCATTATCCCTAACAACCCCCCTGAGCACAAAGGAAATGTGTGTTTACAGTGTGTACCATTCAGCAGCACCTCCACAAGCATTTCTATTAGATGTATTAAAAAAAACTCCTCCAGATCAAAGATGTCTTTTAGGAACTGAAGAACTTGATCCTACATTGATCTTCGCTTATAAATTTTCTTAAGAATAAAAACATTAAAATAATAAATTAAAAATGAATAAATCCTTCCGTCCTTTCCCATCTTCAGTCCATAAACATATTCCAACTCCCTCGGGCCTCTGACAAAGTTCTTGATTAATGAAAACATTATTGGTCTTTAAACTTCCTATAGGGTTGTATAGTTTATTAAACTGCCATCCTGTCTACCACTGCAGTGCCACTCAGTGCCATGTTGGAAGATGAACTGCCGCGTTAGTGCCACCCACTGCTGTTGCTTAGCTTAGTCAGCCAGCTAGCTTGATGCAACCATTTGGCCTAAACTGGATGAAATCAATATTGTGAGTAGTGAGGTGGTCAAAATTAACTGGAAGTGACTGGAAATAAATGTTATTGAGGTTAATAATACTGTAGGAACAAAAACAGGCCCAAATTATGGGATTTCATCTGTTTTTATGATTTTTTAAAAAAAAAAATACAGATCCAAAACCAAAACACGCAAGGGTGGTTTTGTAAAACCAAACCCAGATCCAAAACCTTGAAAGAGATACAGATCCAAAACCAAAACATGGGGGTCAGCGCACTTCCCTACTTAGGGCCGTATTCAGTTTGAGGCGAAAAGTCAGTTTTCGCCTGTTTCTGAGAAAACTTTTCGCCGATGACGTCATTTTCCCCTGTTTGGCTTTTACCCCGTATTCAATTTGGAAGACTTTCCTCCTAGGCGGAAAGTCAATGCAATGTAATAGGTGAAAAAGTCCCCAAAAGGTAAACTGTGTCAAAAAATAAATAAAAAAACACTTAAGGACACCCAAAAAAAATCACTTTGAATTTGGGGGCGAAAAAAATTAATTTGGGGGGGACAAACTTAAAAACTAGCGAACTTGACTCTGGGGGGTCCCCAAGTATGCCCCATGTGTTTTTTTAATTGCAGCTGCTTGTGGAGTTTTCACGATTTTTTCAACTCACTTTAGCAACTTTAAAATATGCTGAACCCCATTTTCAAGTACTCCAAATTTGCTGGGCATAGTTATTTTTCCCTAAAAAAACTTCTAAATGCTCTTCTGCATCACCTTCTGCTTGCGCTGACCGACTTGGGGTGCTAATGCTTTGGACCTGGAGCCCCGGTGATTGGGTCTCCAGGCTGTGGCATTATACCCCAGTCAGTTGGGTCTGGTGCTGGTCTTAAATATAGGGGGATCCCCATGTCTTTTTTTCCCCCTATATTTAAAACCTTAACTGGTCCCTGCAGCCTGGTGTTGGTTTCTAAATTACGGTGGAACCCTAGATATTTTGTTCTCCGTATTCATAGAAACCAGGACTGGCTGGCAAGACTGGGGCTGGTTTGGCCTTTGGGGGGGGAACCCTATGTAATTTTTCTTTGAACTTTTAACCTGTTTTTTTACAGGTAAAATACAACGGGAATTTTCGGGAAATTTTACCGGGGACCCCCCTAAAGATGTGTAGACATAGGGGATCACTATGGTACCCCCATTTTTATCTCCTGAAGGAAGTCTGGGTTTCAAATAGCAGCGGCAGGTGCATTTTTGCAGATTTTTTTAAAAGATGCGTGTAGGGACTTAAAAATATGCTAGTACCCATTTTCATGTACCCCAAATTTGATGGAACCACTTAAAAAAAAAAAAAAAACCTAAATGCTCTTCTGCATCACTTCTTCAAAGTCGTGAAAAAAAAAACCTGCCGCAGCTATTTAAAAACCCAACTTTCTTTTGCAGGCAAAAACAGGGGTACCCATACTGATCCCCTGGTCTAGACATCTTTCAGATGGTCCTATAATTATTTCCAGAAAAATCTCATTTGTTTTTCGCCGATCACAAGTTTTGCCTCTTCCCGATTTTGCCTACTTTCAATTTGAATATGGGGATATAGCGGGCACGCGCGCGAAAAGTTTTTGTCTCCAAACTGGCGATGTAGGCGAAAACGGGATTACGCTGACAGAGGCGAAAACACAGCTTCAAATTGAATACGGTCCTTAGTACATAAACCCCTGTGTTTCTTGAAAGACCTGTCTGTCCAGCTGTAGAGATTTTGATTTAAAGATATCAGTAGTCTTTGATGAAAGAAGAAGAACATAAAAATTTCACTGGGAAATAACTATAATTTCCCCCAAAATTACAGCGGGATCCCAAAGAGAGATGGGATGTCTGTGGATGATTGCAGATACTGGGCCTGATTCAGAGCCGGACGCGCTTTAAGAGCGCTCGCTCTGAATCAGGGCGTTGTTTTTTTTTGCGGCCTCCTGGCCGCTCACTAAGCTGTGGGTGATCACCCACAACTTTTGCAGGTGGCCAGGTGATGGTTGCGATGGTCGCGACCATTGGGGCTTGCAACGAGTCCCTTGTGGTAGGGTCTCGTCCATCGCAAGCCCCAGAGAACTTCCTGCTCTAACAGAGCAGGAAGCTCTCCACTGACATCACTGGTGATGTCAGTGGTGCCCCCCACAAACGGCAGGCGTTCCTTCGCGAACGCCTCCATTTGTGTAGCCACCCCCTGCCCTGCCTACAAAACAGGGCGAGCCGTCGATCAACATCGACAGCCGCCCCTTTTTTAGTGAGTCCCAGAGCGACAGAATTTCACGTGCGTGCACAGTACCCCACCATCGACCTATGGCCCACTGTCCCCTGACCTGCTTTCCAATTCTCGTGAGGATTGCTGAGGGAGAAAGGATGGATACCCAGAAGGAAACCCAGAACATTTGGTTGAAAGGGGTATTCATTGATATCTGATCATGTATTGTAAAATCTAGTTCCACCAGGACTACTAGTGTCATATTTTGATGAATCCTCAGAGTCACTAATCTCTGATGGAGAGAAGAGCTAAAGCCCCTTTTTTTACCCTGGTGAATGTATAATGGACTTTCGCTAGTCCAAACTCTGTTCAATTTCATTGGAAAAGCTGGTCCTTCCACATGTACATTAACAGAAGCTTTGGTTGGAGTGAATTCCTTGTAAGAAGCTTTTCTTGCTGATTTTTTTTTATGTTGTTGAAAACTATTCATAGCTTTCACGTTCAGGACCGGACAATGCAACTGTCCTGATTCCAAATTAGAAAGATATGGCTCATCCAACCCTTTATGTACAGGTCTGCCAGTTCTATCTTGCCCTGATGTAGAACCAGGGGCGTCTTAAGAGAGGAGGGGGCCCAAGTGCATTACCCGTTCGGGGCCCCCACCTCTCTCCCCGGTGACCGACAGCTGACTGACGTGACTGGCCAGTCACAGCAGCATCAGTAGACTCTGGGCACATGCGCAGATCTCCGGGGAAATGGCATGGCCGCCATTTTCCAGGCAATTTCCTCACTGCATATGTGCAAAACGCCGGAAAATTGGCTATGTCGGCCATTTTCCGCCATTTTGAGAAGTGCTGAGACAGCCGACGTGGGACCTCGGAGAGGTAATATGGGTGCAGGGTGTGCGTTGCGGTCCCCCATTACAGATACGGCCCTGTTTAGAGCCACTTCTAAAGTAGTGATTAAACGTAAGCTGCAATATTTGTAAGTAGGTTTGTATTAATAAGTGTTACCCAGGTTAAGGGTTAAAGAAAAATGGTATGTTCAAAACTGTGTAATGCAAAAGTTTACCATGTATAACTTATTCACTGTTGTTTAATTGCTAAAGAAAAAAACATATATCAATATTGTACATTGTGTGTGCTAATACATTTGGAGAACAAGATGGTGATACCATAGGACACATAAATCCAAGGTGGTAAAATTATAAAAACAGACCGTTTGCACTTTACACACTTTAATATTCTGTGTCACATTATATATTTTGGAATAGCTCACTATCAAAACATACTGTAGACATTAGCTATAACAGTCACATGGGTTTTCCCAAGTAGGCCCACATTAAGTACTAGTATTTGGGAAGAGGCACTTATCACTTAGCAGGAGGTTAAGTGCGGGTACATTAGATCACAAGGGAGTTAGTTACCTAGAGTTCCTTTAGGGATTAAAGGGGGTTACATACAGCCTGTTTATATGCAAATGTATTGTTGTACACCTTACGTTTATTTGTCTAAAATATAAGAACTCTTTAAACCGCATTTGAGTGAGTCACTTACCTGGAGGAGCAGCTACACTATGGAATATTCAAAGGAAAGAAGATGTTTGGAGTTTCAACAGAGCGGACAGAGGCCCAAAAGCACTCCTGGGCTTGCGGAAGCGAGACCCTACCGCAGGGTCTCATCGCAAGCCCGATGGTCTTGACCATCGCGACCATCATTTTGGCCGCTCGCATAAGCTGTGGGTGGTCACCCACAGCAATGCGAGCGGCCAGGAGGCCGCTCCAATAATAGGTAAGACTGCCCTGATTCAGAGTGAGCGCTCTTGTCAGAGCGTCTGGCTCTGAATCAGGCCCAGAGCCTAGTATAAGGAGGAAAACAGACCCTAAGGGGTATATTTACTAAAGTGAGAGTGTTTAGAAGTGGAGATGTTGCTTATAGCAACTAGAGATGAGCGGGTTCAGATTCCAGAGATCCGAACCCACCCGAATTAGGGGATCCGAGTCAGATCTGAGCCAGCTCAGGTTTTCCCGCCTGACTCGGATCTCAAAACGAGGCAAAACATCGTCATCCCGCTGTCGGATTCTCGCGGGTTTTGGATTGTATAAAAGGTCCTGCGATCACCGCCATTTTTCATTCCGTCTGTGGAGAGTGAAGGGAGAGGGAGCTGTGAAATTGTGAATGTGCTGTTGCTGTTGCTGATGCTGTGCATAGGGGCTGGCTACTGTTGTCATTGTCACTCAGGGGCTGGCTGCTTATGTCCATTGCTGGCTGTTGTCCATATATAGGGGCTGGCTGGCTGTTGTCCTGTCCACTCCATATGGGCTGGCTGGCTGTTGTCCTGTCCATAGGGGCTGACTGGCTGTTGTCCATAGGGGCTGGCTGGCTATTCTGCTGTGTTGTCCAGGGGGTGCTCTTCACCCCCAGTGTGAAATAAAAAAATTTTTTTTTTCTGTGTGTGTGCGCGTTAGCCACATTTATTAGCAACGTAGGTGTGCAGGGGTGCTGTGCTGCCTGTCTCTCATTTATCAAGGGGCTGCTGCCTCTTTCAGGGATGCTCTTCACCCCCAGTGTTAAGAAAATATATAGTTTTTTCCTTGTGTGGTTGTGTGCGTTAGCCGCAACTTAGCTGCACTATAATTGTTTGGTGACACTGCTGCAAGACCGCAGTGAGTATAGAGGGCAGTCACATGATATACAGGATCCACATACCAGTTTTGTAGCTGCCGGCAGCAGTCATGATGACAATGTAAGGCCGTCAACGTCATCTATAAAGGCCGATGCACCAGGGCTTAAGTTAGGCCATGTAAAAACAACAACTTTTACCCTGTGAAAAATCTAAAGCTAAGTTAGCTTTAGAGAAACAAAAACTGGCAATATGCCATTCATTAAGCCACGAGGTGGCAAGGAAAGGATAAGGCCTTGGACTTTATTTATGACTGGTGGTTCTAGTGATGATTTAAGCCCTTCTGCTTGTAGGAGAGGTATAAATAAAATTAAAATTGTTAAGACAAGTAAGACACCAGAGCCAACTGTGTGCTCCGAAAAATCACAAATCCCAGAGGAGATTCCAAGTGTGTCCGCGGTTGCCATGTGTGAGCCTGACCTTTCTAATACTGTACTTGAAAAGGATCTTCCTTCCACCATTTGTGTGTCCTCTACAAATGTGAGGATGAGCAGCACAAGTCAGCATGCTTACATAGAAGTCGAGGATGCTTTTGTGGAATTGCACGAGGAGGATGAGGAGGATATTTACGTAGTTGGAGATAACAACAAGGATGATGAGGATGATTATGAGAATGTTGCTGCAGAGGATGTTTGTGTAAAAAGTAAAAACTGTAAATCAGGCAACAGTTGTTGTCCATGGTGGGAAAAATCCCATTGTTGCCATGCCTGTGCAAAGGACCAAAAGATCCACTTCCATGTGTGGAATTATTTAAACCCAAATCCAGACAACCTTTTCCAAGCCATTTGTAATCTTTGCCATGTAACAGTGAGTAGAGGTCAGGACCTTAACCATCTAGGATCCTCCTCCCTGTTACATCACTTGCAGCGCATTCATCAAATTGGAAAGGGTATTTCAATTCTGGGGACAGAAAACGAACAACAATCAGTCCAATGTCACCTAGCTGCTCCCTTCAATCTGGATCCAAGCACCTGCAATCTCCACCACCAACACCTGCATCATCATCAACATTCTCATTCATGATCAGAAGTAGTCCTGCATCCAATATTATAAGTACTGACTCCTCTCCTATCCGTGGTTCCTCAGAAGAATCCTTGAGAGTTACGCCTGCTGCTGTTGCTATAACTGGTTCTTCATCCTAGAAGGGGACCAGGAAGAAGACTACTTTTAGTAGTTCAAGTACAACCAAACAATTGACTATCACACAATCTATTGCATTAGCAAACAAGTATGACAGCAAACACCGAGTTGCATAGCGGATTACTGACGCCTTAACAGCTATGCTGGTATTAGATGTGTGTCCAGTATTCGCCATTAATGCAGTGGGTTTTAAACAGTTAATGGAGGTCCTGTGTCCCCGCTACCATGTCCCTTCTAGATTCAACTTCTCTAGAAAGAACTGCCTACAATGAGTGACATGTCTACCGTGACTTTATCTGATACGGTTACCATTCAGAGAATGGTGGATGATTATTTTAGGGATAGCATCCAAATAGGCATGTCAATCAGTCCGTTTCACTACTGGCAGGAAAAAGAGGCAATTTGGAGTCCCTTACACAAACTGGCTTTGCTGTACTTAAGTTGCCCACCCTCCAGTGTGTACTCTGAAAGAGTTTTCAGCGCAGCCAGGAACCTTGTCAGTGCTCAGCGTAGGAGGTTACTTCCCCAATATGTGGAAAAGATGATGTTCATTAAAATGAATTACAAATTCCACGAGGAAGACCTTTACCAGCAATTAAGTCCCAAAAATGCAGAAGCGTCTGTAATGGTGAATTCCAGCGGGGACGAATTAATATTGTGTGAAGAAGAAGAGGATGCACACACTGATAGGGATGACGATGATGACATCTAACCGAATATATTGTAAAGCCAGTTTGTGTATGGGATCATTGCCACCAATGTCCACTGTGCTTTGGCAGCTTGTTTTGTGGGAGGTCCAAACAAACTAATCATTTCAGCCACAAGTGGCAGTCCCTGTTGCTGTAGTGATTGGTTTGTTAAACTGTGAATGTCCTGTTTCATGTACACTGGTGGCCAAAATTGCAGACACATTTTGAAATTTGAATGTTTATCAACTTCGATTGCTTATAAAAACTGTTTCAGTTCATGCAGTGCAATGATTTATATATCAAATGAAAGGAAATTTTATGCTGAATTCAACACAATAAACAGAGGTCAAATATTTGTATTACAAGGGAAGTTATGCAGTGAAAACAACACTTAAGGTGAAAATCCCTGTGTACTTATGATGTTACTGTCCTATCAGTATTTCGTTGGGTATCCTTTATTCTTCAAGACCGCAGCACAGCGATGTGTCATTGAGCCAACCAATGTTTGGAGCTCTTCCTTATTTTTTATGTGGTGCCATGAGACAATTATAGCCTCAATTAATTGTCTTTTATTGGATGGATGCCTCAGATGTACCAGTTTTTTCAAACAGAACCACAAATGTTCTATGGGGTTCAGGTCTGGGCTGTTTCCTGGCCATCCCAGCACCTGTATGTCATTCTCCATGAACCCCTTTTTGCATGTCCGTGCAGTGTGAAATACTGTAAATGTTATTTGACAAGGTTTAGTACATGGTAAGCAGACCGTGTTTGGTGTCAATCTAAACCACTATGTCTTTGCAGATTTCCGTTGTCATCGGTGAGGAGATCGCAACATGTGTCTGCAAACTATGGAACATAGAGAGTTAAACATTAAAATGTACTCTGAAATGTAGCCAGCTTAGATTTATTATGCAGTGGGAAAATGGACACAAAGAGCTGTTGGAGGCTGGATTGTGACCATACAAACTGACCTATGAACTATACTGTAACAGAAGAACCAGGAAGAAGAACCAATGGAATCATGCCAACCTGTTCTATTGTATTGTCTATCTCTGTAATGGCATATATGTGTGCTCTCTGAAACTGGATCTCAGTCTTCTTGCTTTGCTGTTGACGAACGTTTCATCTTTGATGATGGGATCTGGATCCAGAGCCCATGCGTATGTAACGACTGTACCTTTGGTCTATATAATTTATTTGCACTAATTATTATATTATATTATTATAAATATATAACAGCATGTAACCATCTGTTTTTATATTAAATAATAACTTTTTGTGCTTTGGAACCACAATCAAAGTCAGAAAACAATTATTTCTATTGTGTGACTCATAACCCTGAATAGCGACAATTTTAGAGTGTATAGATAGGTAGCAATCGATAGGCCAAATCATATGAAGCTTCTCTGGAGTTAGGTACCATCTATGGAGAAGCTTAGAACATTATTCCACATGAGAAACACTTTTAGAGAGTTTAAAGCAAATGCGAAAGACTGACTGCCAGTCTTCTTCGGTCAGTGAGCATGCCAAATCTGATTCCCACTTCACCAAAGAGGAAAATTTAGATGGTTTTGTAGAACTAATTATAAGGGTATACCACCAGGTTATGCCACCCTTGTAGGAAACTGAAGAAACCCTATCAAGCAAATATTTGGGAACCTTACAAATAAGGTAGGGAGTATGTGTTACCTTATATAACCAATGGCTTAGTTGAAGAAATTTATAGAAATCATTCCCCGGCAATGAGAATTTCTCACATATCTGAGTGAAAGAGTTCAAAATGCCATCTGAGGTAACATCGTTCAAAGAAATCACTTCCCTGTTTGTCCAATTATCGAATCATACATTTTGAATAAAGGATGCAATACTCTTAAGCAATAAATTAGTAGCTGGGAGAGAAATGTCATCCAACTTCAAGCCAAGCATTTCTGAAAGATGTGATCGCTGACAAGCAACCAGAACCACAAGGGTTACTGGATTTGAGCAACCACAGTAAGTCTTGCAAAGGGTGGGGAGACCATGACTTTTTCTAGACTCACCCATGTATTAGGATTGCTTGGTACTGACCATTCTCCTACTTGGCTCAGTAAACACGCCAATTGGTAGATTTGCAAGTTCTGAAACGCTAATCCCCCTTCCAGTTTTGGTAAGGACAAAACTCTCCTTGCAACTATTGTTTTTGGTTTAGCCTATTTGCTAACAATTTAGCATATATTTTAACGTCCAAATTTAATTGTGCTATTGGGCGATAGTTTGAGATTAGGGTAGGGCTTTTACCTGGCTTAGGATATGTCACCAATCTAGCTTCTAACATTTCTTTAGGCAAGAAACCATGATCAGATGCCTCGCCGAAGAGATTCACTAGAATTGGAGCCAACAAATCACTAAATTCTTTATAAAATGTATTAATGTACCCATCAGGGCCAGGGGCTTTATCTAAAGGTAGCGAAGCAATGACCGCACCCACTTCCTCCACTGACCAAGGCTCATTCAAGGAGTTGATAGAGGTGTCATCTAGGGAGGGGAGGTGGATGGAATATAGGAATTTGTCTGTATTGGTTAAGGAGGGTTGGATTACTTGGGGGTCATCCTGTAGATTATAAAGTTTAGAGTAGTAATCTGCAAAAGCATTCGCAATATCATAAGGGTCAGTAACCTTAGCTCCCTGTAAATTGTATATCATCCAATCTGTTCCCTAGCTATCTTGCCCCTCAACTTCCGGGCCAACATTCTTCCCGCCCTGTCACCATGAGCATAGTATTTCTGTTTTAATTTAAATATATTTCTATGAACCGCTCCTAAAACCAATATATTCATTTTTTTCATAGTTTGAAGAAGTTCCCTATATATTTTATCGTTATGGGGGGAATTTTTATGTTTGGCATCCAGATCAGCCAATTTTACCTCTAGTTCTGCCTGGGTTTCAGCAGCTGTTTTCCTAAGTCTTAACGCCGATTGGATTGCCGAACCTCTTACCACCGCTTTTAGAGTTAACCAATGGTTTAAAAATAGAAGTGTCTTCAGGTTTATTGATTTCTAGATACATAGTAAGAGCATCCAGGATATTTTGTCTAGTTAGGGAATTATTCAGTAAATGGTCACCAAGCCGCCACGGTCTAGGAGGAGTCTTATGAGAATCAGCAGCCCAGTGTAACACAAGAGCCGAGTGGTCTGACCAAGCTACTGGTAAAATAAAAGCTGTCTTGATTTGCCGTAGAGTTCATTTATCTGACAACGCTAGATCTATCCTTGAGTAGGAGTGGTGCACATGGGAGTAGAATGTATAAATCCTGGACATAGGGGTCTTCGCCCTTCATATATCATAGTATTGTATTCTGCTAATAATCTGTTAAACACTTTGAAGTGATCTGTGACCTGTTGAGAATGTAATTTACTAGTGGGTGTAGATTTATCTAATGACGGGTCCAGTTCCATGTTAAAATCCCCTAGTAGTATAACTGGGCCCTTACAACTTTTTTGGAGAATGGAACAAAATTTCCTGCAAAATAGGATTTATTTTGAATTTGGGGCATATACCATAGCTAATGTAACCACCCGATCCTCGAGTTTCCCTATGAAAATGAGATACTGGCCATTAGGGTCTGTAATTTGTTCATCTAGGATAAATTGACAGGAGCTTGAAAATAATATGGCCACTCCCGCCTTTTTTTGTGGGCCAATGGACATATAGGAATGGGAGTAATAGGAATTATAGAATTTCGGGGGTACTGAGTAGATGAAATGGGTTTCCTGAACCGCAACTATGTGAGCCTTAAGTTTGTGGAAAAAATGGAGGTCCAGTCGCCTCTTATTGGGCGAATTTAGACCTTTAGTATTCAGGGAGAGAACATTAACCATTGTGTCGTTATTAAGTAATGATAGGCGGACCTATAGTTTACAGCAAAGTATATCAAATCTGCACATATAGTGCCACTGGAATAACAGGAAAAAAATGAATATTGTGAAAAATGTATCAACTGAAGTGACATTATCACAGCAAAGCAAACAGTGTAACTAGAACGGAATCACGGTCAATATTAGCAATAGAAAAATTCTACACCTTATATAGTGTCCACTTACTTAATAATGGACCATGCTACAGGAGTATGATTCTAAATCTAGCTGCTACACACAAAAAGAGAGGTATCCCAACCTCATAGGAAACAGAATAGACAGGGGTAAGTGCGAGCACTCTGAGATAGAATAATGGGTATGATTAGCCAATTGACTGTTTATGATAACAATTGTCTGGCTCATGGGCATACGTGCAATTGATGGAATAAGGGGGGGGGCAAGGGGGGAGATAAAATGTATGAGTCCTGGTGTAAACCACCGTATATACTGTGGGCAGGCTGTTCACTCAAAAAAAGTTCAGTCACTTTGCAATCTAAGAAGCCTGGGTCAGCAATAACTGTTGGCAGTGTGTTCTTATAAGACCGTCCATGGGTCCTTCTAATGGCAGTCACTGATGGTATATTTCAAGCAAATAAATTCCCTTTTGTCCACTGGTATATTATTCAGTCTACCAACTCACCTCCTCAGACGTTACCCATATGTGAAGAAAAGAGAACCGGAGTATCAGGTGCAGGTAGGCAAGAGTGGTGTGTGATAAAGGGTAATAATATGGACTTACCCTGATCCTGCCACGGGTCTGCTGATTCACCTGCAGTCTTTGCTCAATGGTCCAGTGTGTGTGGGTATAGGGGTGGATGTAGGTCCGGCTACATCACGTGGACTCAATGGGAGTAAAAAAATTGTTTTTTATTGCCTGTCCACACACGCAAGTGCTCCTTGTGGTACAGGTACATGATGAGCAATATAAAGAAACAAGTAAACATTCACTGGTAATATGTGAAAGTTCAAGGGTTGTAAGGTAGGTCGCTGCAATGTCTCCAACGCGTTTCGTCACCTGTAGGGACTTTTTCAAGTGTAGGTGATCTGGAGTGCACAATAACTGGCTTTAAATACCCCGCATGTGGTGATGATTAAGCCACTTCTGGGTTTGCGCTCTCCACTGCACATCAGTCACGTGACTAGAGTGTGCCTGACCTAGTACACAGCGTGTTGACTGCGCATGCTCAGTGTACTAATAGCAGACAGTGCACATCATGTTACACTAATCAGGGTGCTGTGTTCGTTTCCCAGTTTTAAATAGAGCTGCATTGGTCTCCTCTGTCTCCATACTGTGGGCGGCCATTTTGGATAGGACTTGTAATGTTACTCCTGTTATAGAGACGTGTTTTCAATGAATGGACACTGTGCACTTCAGAATGATCACATTGATGTTAATAGTATTCCCATATGTATAGACCAGATTGCTAATTCCCATTAGTGATTCATCAGTCTTTGTAATGGTGTTAAGTGCATACTGATGTATTAATCTGTCTAATACTATACAGAATCCTACTTAAAGCGGGGGAAGGAGGGGGGAGGGGGGGAGCTTTTCATCTTCATCAGTAACACTCAGTGTTGGCCCCAACCTGGTACCTTATGATATTGGGACCATGTGGTTTGTGGATGTATGATCCTACTAAAATAAAAAAATGTAAAAGTTTCATTAAATTGATTTAATCCTTAGTGTGATTTATTGGTCCTTGATGTATTGTATTTATATATACTAACACCTAGGAGGTGTGTATTTATAATAAACTACAAGTGGTTGGATTTAATTCTTATCGTACAAAAATAATAATAATTATAATAGTAATAAAATAAAAAATAAATAAAAAATAGTGGATGTATTCAGTTCCAACTGACAGTATCCAATGCATGAAATTTTAAATTATAAAGTTTTAGGATATCAAAATGTTAAAATATTAAATTTAAACTGCGTATTTTGCGGCCACATCTTCTGATAGTTGGTAATGTGGGCTCTAATTCTAAACCCATAACTGGATCCTTAAGGGTCAATGTTTAGACCTTCCGGTTGGAGAGTTCGCATTTCGAATATCCACCAGCTTTCTACTCTGTCAATTCTGGTTATATGATCCCCACCTGTCCAATTGGGCTCAACCTTTTCTAATCCAATGAATCTAAGACCCTCTAGGTTACAAGCGTGTACTGTCCTGAAATGATCTGACACACTATGTCCTATGAAACCTTTTTTATGTTATTAATGTGTTCGTTAATTCTGGTTTTTAAATTGCGTATGGTCCTCCCAATATACTGAAGTTGACAGGGACATCTCAGTACATATATAATGTGGCAACTATCACAGGTGATAGTTTCCTTGATTTTATATTTTTTGCCTGTTCTGTCTGATACAACTTCTGTTGTTGGTGCAGTACTTCTGTATTTTAATTGTGTACAAGACCAACACCGGCCACAGTGGTAGAAGCCTACATTTACAATGCAGCCCTCCAGGGTTTGTTGTCTCAAGGTCATTCGATTGGGTTTAATATGATTGGATACTATTTTCCTACCAATGTCTGTTGCTTTTCGGAAAACTACATCCGGTTGAGTGGATAACATAGGATGTAGTTTCTCGTCTATATGGAGTAAACCCCAATGTTGTTTTAAAATATTTTTCACTTTCAATGCAGATCCCGTGTAGTTGGTAACAAAATAAACTTTATTATGATCCTGCTGTACTTTCTTGTCCTTATATTCTAAAAGTGGTGCCCTAGGGTTAATTAATGATCTTTTATAGGACTCCTCTACACGTTCCATGTCATAATGTTTCTCTTTAAATTGGTCTTTCAAATTACTACTTTGTTCCAAGAAGTCCGTCAAGTTGGAACAATTCCTCTTTATGCGAGTAAATTGACTCATGGGGATGCTATTTAGCCAATTAGGGTGATGGTTGCTATCAGCCCTAATATAGCTATTCACATCCACCTGTTTGTGATGTGATCTAGTGTGGATCCTGTTGTCCTGGATGAAGATATCCAGGTCCAAAAATTGGACTTGTTCCTTACTGTACTTGGTGGTGAAAATTAAATTCCGTTCGTTGGCATTAATGTACATCAGGAATTGGTCTAGTGATGTCTTGTTACCTTGCCGATGAATAATACATCATCTATGTATCGTCGCCATAGAACCAAGCTTGCCCCAAGCTCGCTGGAGGACCAGATGTTATTGTCCTCCCAGTGACTCATAAAGAGATTCGCGTAGCTCAGGGCAAACTTGGTTACCCTTGGCTGACCCACACCGTTGCAGGTAGAATTCATCCCCATACCACATATAATTATGGCTGAGGATGAACTCTATACCTTGCAGGATAAATGTCGCTTGTTGTTGGTCTGGTTCTGTGTACATATCTAAAAAATATTTTGTACTCTCCAGGCACTGGGTGTGGTTAATAACCATATTTAGCGATGTAACGTCGCTTGTGGCCAACCATAAATTCTCAGACCAGATTATGTCTTGCAATATATTTAGTACCTGTGTCGTATCCCTCAAATGCGATCGCTGTTGTTTCACATAATTCTGCAGGAACTGATCAATGTATTGCGACAATGGTTCGGTTAGGGAATTTAATCCCAGATTCACTGGGCCTTCCTGGTGGATTTACGGGATCCTTATGTAATTTTGGAAGATAATAGAACACAGGGAACACGGGGTGGGGTGTATTTAGAAAATCGTATTCCTCTTTTTTAAGGATCCCTGTCCTAAAGCCTTCCTTTAAAAGTAGAGTTAACTCCTCACAATAACCTTTGGTGGAGTCCCCTTTTAATTTTGTGTATGTATCCATATCCCCTAGAATTCTCATGGCCTCTTTCTGATAGTCTTCCTGATCAGCTGGTTTGATAATTATTGTGGTGTCTTTCTTTAGATCGTTAAGTGCTTTCATCTCTGCTTTAGTTAGGTTACATGTAGTACATCTTGATGTATTAATTTTGTTGATATCATCCATAACTGCCTTCTCAAAGGTGTGAATGTAAGGACCCTTGAGGTAACTTGGGTTAAACTTCGACTGAGGTTTCAGTGTAGTGTGCTTATATCTATCACTGTTCAAATTGTTAGGTAGATTACATGGTTTGTCCAAAAAGTATTTCTTTAAACTCAATTTTCTAGTGAAGTTCTTTATGTCCATATATGTTGAAAATTTATCAATCTTATTACTAGGAGCAAATGTGAGTACTTTACTGAGGACTGAGGTTTGCATTGATGTTAATGTTGTATTGCTCAGGTTGAAAATTCCTATTGGGTGTTTGGCATCTGATTTGGATCTTGATCTTTTCTGATTTTTTTGCCCTCCCCTACAACCTCTTCTAGCGTGTTTAATTTTCGTTTGTGTGATAGCGGGTTCCGGTTTTTTAAAAGGGGTATTTGGGTTCCTAGGTCTAAAAAACTGTCCCCCCATTTTTTGGCTGATATGAGGTCCTCTTGTATGGCACTTGATAGCGACTCTGATGTGTTTATGTTAGGTAATGTCGTTAGGTTGTTCCCTTCTGAAATGATCTCTTTGGGGGCTCATGAGTCCCTCCACCCTCTTTCAAATGATTGTCTTATAGTGTTGGTATAATGGTCCTTGTCTGGGCTCAAGTCCTTCATGGAATGGACAGAGAAACTGTTTGTATCTTCCTCACTATAAGTACTTAAGTTTAGAAGATCGATAATTTCATTGTTCACTACCGGTTTGTATGTTAACGGGTCATGAACTGTTGGGAGGTCAAGTTATATTTTTTGTATATCGGAGTACCTAAAGTGTCATACCTATCATGTTTACAGACAAGGCTTGCAGTGTTCTTTATCGATTTCTGGTGGATGGTACTTTGTTTATCTTTATAACTTGTATTTGGTAGTGTTTTCTTGTTGTGTTTCTTGGTTTGTTTCTTAGTTTTCTTTGTTGAATCCCTTGACTTATACCTACATGTACTGTCCCTGAATATTTTGGACTTTTTTATGTTTATTATAAGATCTTCCTCTCTGTCTAATTTTTGTTTGATAAGTTCCTCTAGAGTCTGGTATTCCTTATCTCCTTTATGAGGTTCTAGGCTAGTGTCTAATGTGTCGATGTCCCTTTTTAATTGTCCAATTCAAGTTCTCTTTCTTTAATGATCAGTTCCATTAATTTAACAGAACAATCATGTAACACTTTGTCCCAACTCTTGATGAACTCAACATTGTCCTTATAATGAGTAGGTCTTTTCTTAATTTTTAATCCTTTAGGTATAATATCTTGTGATATATACCATTGTAAAGTGTGTTTGTCCCACCATATTTTAGTTTCTTTTTCTAATAATTTAATAAATGTCTGGCAGAACATCTCATTGCATGCGTCTAGTGGAATCAGATTATTTATTTCTAAGAATATGGTATTTTCCCTATCTAACCTGGATCCTCTGGAGTCTAAAAGGCCCATGCTTGTTCAAGTGTGTCTCCTTAAGCTGCCAACCTGTATGGGATATAGGTTCATATCCACTTAGCTTGACCAAATTGAAAACCGTTCTTGTGTGTTTAGGACATTACAACTTTGTTTAAGACCATTCTCTTTCAATCTGCAGGCTTTTGGGGAGTGTCGCAGAGATGTCCTTCAGGTTCCAGGATACCAGAAGTTGGACACCATCATCTGGCGAAGAAACTACTGTGGTAGAGCCATTGCGAGCAATCAACAATTTAGTAGGAAAGCCCCATCGGTAAGAGATGTTGGCCTGCCGAAGAGCTCTTGTGACAGGATAGAATAATCTGCGCTTGGCAAGTGTAGAAGCAGATTGATCTCCATAGATTTGAAGGTCCCCCAGAATAGTCCCGGAGGTTTTGGAGGATCGGGCTGCACATAGGACAGCTTCTTTTATGTGGAAGTAATGCATTTGCATAAGAGTGTCTCTGGGTGAGCCTTCATGGGCATTTCTAGGTTTAGGTATACGACATATGCGGTCTACCAGAAAATCAGTAATGGACACTGTAGGGAGTAATTTCATAAACATATTCCTTAAGGTCTGAGTATGATACTGACTCACGAATACCTCAGATTTTAACAATGTTACGTCGGAATCTATCTTCCAAATCCCCGACTTTATCTCTCAGAAAGGTGACTTCTGTTTGAAGTTGCTCATGTAACATTATCAGATCATTGTGGGATTTGACAACTTCCTCAAATTTATTTTCTAAATGATCTGTTCGATCTCCGAGGGTGTCAACTGACTACTGGCATGATTGTAATGCTGCCTTGAATTCTAAAGAAATGTCCGATTTGTAAGAAGCCAAAAGAAGCTTCATGGATCCTACCATTAGAGGAGCATCATCACCCAATGAGTCCCCTGAATCAGGGGGTGATATAGAAGGTTTAGGCATTGCCTCTGTGGAAGAAGCTGGTTTAGCTCCTTTGTCACCTGTGTGGGTTTTAGAACCTTGTGCACGAGAAGGTAAAATGAAAAAGCTTACAGGAGGGACTTTAGTAGGATCCTTCTGGCATTTAGGGCCATTGTTTCCGCACCTATCCTTTCCTTGTTTTTTTCTTTAATCACAGAAGAGTTGGTGTCAATTATATGTGAAAAATAATAAAGTAATGATATTCGTTAAGACATCAGAGAGCGGTGGGGGATTTTATGCATTCATCCGCACTACATCTGGAGGATTGTTGAGAGAATGATATCACGCTTCAGAGTGAAATGAGCAACTGACATGGAATGTGCAGCAGGGCCAGACACCAATAAAAAAGAAGGTGTTGGAAATGATTCCCAGATAGTGAGTAGTGCAATAACAAATACTTGCCACCGAGTGGATCCAGAGCATCAGAGAATGGTGGTAATAGCAAATAATAGGGCACTGTGATTAATATTAATTATGGTGATATTGAGTTACCCAGAAAGTACTTATATCCAAGCCCCAGGGGAGCAGCTGCTGTGAAATCACTGCTGAAATCCCTTTTCCAGCTTATACAATATAAAGAGGAGGGGGAAAAAGGCTGATTGACAACTGTATTATGGCTTGCAATGTGAGGTAAGGCTAGAAATGGCGTCTGCCAAAGATCCCCTGTTCAATAATCCCCACTGCCCTGTTTCTCAGTGGAGTGGAGTAGAGTGATGAGGGATGGTACTCACACGAGCCTGTCAGGATGGGGAGCAGCCGCTCAGACCAGAGCCTCCACACTCGCGATTGCGTCACAGGGCTCGGCAGCCCTTCTCCAAAATCCAGTCCCCGGCTCACCGCTGGATACAGGGGTGCAATCCACGGGACCGAATCCTCGACCACTGCAGTCACCATAGGGAACCTCAGGGGAGAAGGGTCTGTAGTGGTGTTGACCTCGGATGGGCTGAAAGACACCACAAAGACTGAGTCTAGCTGGAGCTCACAAGCTGTGCATCCTCTCTCATCTCCCGCTAGGCCACGCCCCCCCTGCCTGACATTTTTAATGTTATGGTTTATAAATGTCCAGAAATTCTAATGGCCATAGACAGCATCTCCTGTATTCCCCTTTAATTTTTTTTAAAGAGAATTCTGAACCAACTGCTGCTTGTTGTGTCAATCCAGCGGCACAAGTCGCACAACAGTGACATTCAGCCAAGAGTTCTCAGCCCTCAAGGCTGCTACATGGCCCAAAGGCCATCTGTCATCACTCCTCACTCCTCACCAGCCCTCAAGGCTGTAAAGGCCACAACTTGCCAAGAGTTCCAGCCCTCAAGGCTGTTGCAGGACTGGTTCCTTCCTAATCATAGCTCTGTATTCCACTACTACTCAGCCTGGAGGCTGCATCAACAATTAACTATCAACTATCAATTATTTTGCCAGTGGCAGCACCAATTATCAAGTATCAATTCTACTTTCTTCAGCCAGTGGCTGCACCAATTATCAATTATCAACTCTTTTTACTTCAGCCAGTGGCTGCGCCAACTATCAACTATCAATTCTTCAGCCAGTGGCTGCACCAATTACCAAGTATCAACTCTTCTTACTTCAGCCAGCGGGTGCACCAATTATCAAGTATCAACTATTCTTATTTCAGCCCATGTCTGCACCAACTATCAATTCTTGAGCCAGTGGCTGCACCAATTATCAAGTATCAACTCTTCTTACATCAGCCAGTGGCTGCACCAATTATCAAGTATCAACTCTTCTTTCTTCAGCCAGTGGCTGCACCAATTATCAAGTATTAACTCTTCTTACTTCAGCCAGTGGCTGCGCCAACTATCAATTCTTCAGCCAGTGGCTGCACCAATTATTACGTATCAATTCTTCTTACTTCAGCCAGTGGCTGCACCAATTATCAAGTATCAACTGTTCTTACTTCAGCCAGTGGCTGCACCAACTATCAACTATAAATTCTTACTTTAGCCAGTGGCTGCACCAATTATCAAGTATCAACTCTTCTTACTTCAGCCAGTGCTTGTGCCAACTATCAATTCTTCAGCCAGTGGCTGCACCAATTATCAAGTATGAACTCTTCTTACCTCGGCCAGTGGCTGCGCCAACTATCAACTATCAATTCTCCAATCCTCAAGGGGTACCCCAACCATCATCTTTGCACAGTCCTCAACTCTATTTATCACTCAATTTCAACACTCTCAGTCATAACTGGCTCCGCGTGATAGTGACCAGTTTTAATACAGAGAGAGCGAGAGAGGCTTCCATCACTCAGACCCTAAACATGGAAGAGCCAACTGTGACTGTTACAGTGCATAGCCCAGGCAGAAACGTAAGGGTAAGTTCACTAAGATGCCAATTTCTATTCGATGTCATCCAAGATCAATCTTGGATGACATTGTGCTTATTCATGTGTTTAATTTTTTTCAAACAGGTTACTGAATTTACTAAGCTGCCGAGTTGCTGTCATACCTGTTGTTCAATGGTGTATTCATTCGATATTCATTTCTTTCATTTGTATTTAGCATTCAGTTTTGACTAAGTCAAACAAACAGATGCATGCACGGATCAGGGAGGTCTGTGATACATGCATCTGTGGACCTCATTCAGAGTCGGTCGAAGCGGCCGCAAGGTCGTACGCCACCGATGTTCGCTATACTGCGCATGCGTACAGTTCGCAATGCGCGTGCGCAAACTAGCCGCTACGATCAGAAATTTCTCTTTCCTTGAACACAGCCAGGTCGGTAGTTTGAGTGACAGATTGAGGCGTTTGTGGGTGGTAACAGGGGAAGGTGCTTGAAAACGGGAGAGTGGAGATCCGAACGCAGGCATGCCTAATTATGCGGATGGCGTTTTGTGGGAGTGCATACGGTTTATGGGAGTGCATAATTAACAAAGTAGCGTCATGGCACATGTGATATGGGAGGTTTTTACACTGACATGATCGTAGAGCTTAAGAGAGGGTATGGTCAACCTTAAGCTCTACGACCAGTTCCGATGGTTGCCGATGGTCTCGAGTAATCCTTATATGCCCGAAGATGACGTGCAATGCGTACGAGAAGGGGGCGTATTTTTTTGGCTTCCGACCGCTTCCTCCCCTTGGTCGGCCAGCTACCGATCCGAACTTAGGGACGCAACTTGCGAGGGAATCATTTGCATATACGGCCCCTTTTCGCGTACGACCGTGCGACCGCTTCGACCGACTCTGAATGAGGTCCAGTGTGTGTAAATAAATATACAAAGAAGCACAGATGGATCAGTGAGCTCCATCTGTGCTTCTGTGTTTAAAAAAAAAGGAAACCTGTGTAAAAATAAAAATGGCGTGCCCTCCTTCCCTCCAATAGAACAACCAGCACCAGGCTTTGGAGAACCAGTACTGGTTGTGCTAAATACAGGGGACAAACGACATAGGGGCCCCCTATATTAAGCACAACAAGCACCAGGATATTCAGAACCAGCCCTGGTTGTCAATATAAAGAGGACAAAAGACGTAGGGGTCCCCATGTATTTAGCGCAACCAGTACTGAGCTCTAAGCCGGTCCTGGTTCTGGAAATACAGGAGAAAAAATGTGTATGGTTCCCCTGTAATTTCCATAATCAGAACCTGGCTATTTCTAGCAAGGGATAATGCCACAGTCAGGGAAACCCTTCACCAGATCCCCTGGCCAAAGCATTACCCCTGACTGCTAGTCAGCCCAGGCTGGGGATACCTGGAGACACACCAGGCCTGGGCTGATAGCCCAGGGCTATTCCCAGCACCCCTGACAAGTAGGTTCCCGGGTTAATAGTGTAGTGGGGTGCAATTGATAGCAGTTAAAAAAAAAATCCGTACTCAACTCCTTCTACGTGTGGATCACGTCCCCTGAGCCACAATGGCCCACATGCTGGTACTTGTGGTTCTCCAAGTATCAGCATGTGGGGGAGGCTTGCTGGGACCTGTAGTTCCACAGCAAAAAAACAATATTTTGACAACTATAAATTGCACCACACTACACTATCACCCCGGCACTCACAGGCCAGGGGTGCTGGGGATAGCCCCAGGCTATCAGCCTAGACCTGCGGTGCCCTGGAGAGGGGGACCATTTTAGTGGGTGGTCCCCAACTCCCCAGGAGTCCCTGGTCTGACTAGGGGTCAAGGGTAATACTTTGACAGGGGGTCCCGGTGACAGGGCTTCCCTGGCTATGACATTGCCCCCCCATGCTAGAAATAGCCAGGGGCTGGTTATGGAAATTACAGGGGAACCATACACATTTTTTTCCCCTGTATTTCCAGAACCAGGACCAGCTCAGAGCCCAGTGCTGGTTGCGCCAAGTACATGGAACCCCTACGTCTTTTGTCCCCTGTATTTTGGCAGCTAGGTCTAGTTCTGAATAACCCTGTGCTGGTTGTGCTTAATACAGTTTATATGTTCATTTTACACAGGTTTCCTTTTTTAAAACATAGAAGCACAGACAGAGCTCACTGATCTGTCAGTGCTTCTGTGTTTATTTACATACACGGATGTATATATCATGGATCTTCCTGATCCGTGCATGCACCTGTGTTGGTTGAGATGTGAAACTAGAATGGAAAAAGGTGTTCTATTTGAGAACTCTATTTGGGTTATTTTTTGTGTCTTTTGCGGCTGATTTGCACTATATTTCAGCTGTTACAACAAATGTGAATCATTAGTAAATGTCCAAGTCCTATTGATGTCTTTGGCAAAAGGCTACCGATGGTGTATGTGTCCAAAAACATTTTACCGTCCGAGTTTCAGATTTTGTCAGGAGAGTTTTAGACATCGAATGGAGCAAAATCGGCAGAGTTTAGCCTTTAGTAAATTCTGACTATGCATTTAACAGCCAAATTTGCCTCATTCAATGTCTGTCGAGCTTAGTAAATTTACCGCTTTACTCTCTGTGTCATGGAGATGGCTTTATTCAGCCAGAGACAGTCTCAGATTAAACTATATACATAGGGGGGGCTGGGCTGCACATCCTATTTAAACACAATAAGAGGTGCTACTGTGGTACCCCGCTATTCTGTTGGGTAGACTTAGGCTGCCCATACTATATAATAAGCATTCATTTATTGTATGACAGGGGGCTGTTTGCATTCAAGGTGAAATACTGGGCTCTGCACTAATTTTAACTATTTTGGGGTAATGGACAATGTATTGCCACCCCACTTCAGAGGCCAGCACCTAGAGACTCTTTATAGGATGCGGTTTGCAGTGCCAGAAATTTCTGGATGCCTGGCATTCTGCGCATGGGTCAGGTGGGCAGGAGCCGGCATGTGCAGCGGAGAGGACAGTTAAACTGCCACAGACTGCCTGACTGTAGTGCTGACTGAGGCATGAGGAGAGTGGGGAGACGCAGCACACTATCCTGAGACATAGAGGTGTTCCCAGTGACCAGAAATCGTCAGAGCGGCTCTTGGACAGCAATAGCGATTAGTAGCAGCGGGTCCTGAGTGAAGCTGGTCCTAGCGACATCTTCCGACCAAGTAAGCAGCTTCTTCCCTCCCAGTGGAGGCAGACAGAGAGATGCTCCCTTCATCAGTACAGCTTCTGGTGAGCAATAAACAGTAATGCAGGGCACTTCTTCCTACATAATCGGCTACCAGAGGGAGGAACATCAGATCATTGGGCAGATGCTGCCAGCTCAGGGGGTAAAGCAAACGCCTAGATGGAGGTTAGTAAGCCCAAGTTAACTGAGTACACCTTCCTGCATCACCAAACAGTGAGAGCCCCAGCGATTAGCAACAGACTGTGCTACAGACATCTTATTGCAGGATTTGAGGACTAGTATACCAGCATACAGGAGTGAACTCTTTAAAACTATATTATAAGGCATCCAGCCATCTTACTACCAGCATTGACTGTGAAGTTAATAATTGCTAATGACGGGGGTACACCCACCCCAGTATAGCCTCAGTCAGCCTGCTAGACATTGACAGCAGCTCTCCTCAGTCTCTGCCAGTACACTGTAGCACAATAAAGATCAGCATAGCCTCAGCATCTTATGGGATATAAAAGACTTGTGTGGCAGAGAGCTACAACTCTTTCCTTTCAGGAGAGCAAAACATTAACTACTGCAAGAGTGAAAGTTATCCAGTTCTTAAACTTTGATGACTCTGGATTGATAATTCAGATATTTAACCCACGAAAAGCTCTCAGATTTATAATGTGCACCATCGTGGCCAATTCAGCTAAACTGAGTTATATAGTATATCTTTATGGGGAAGCGTGTTCGCCAATATATGTGATTTCATTTATATATGTATGAACCTGGTAATGACTTAACATTGTTCAAGTGTTACATTTACAGTTAAGTACCTAAGGTGATGCGCCTTGCAATTTTATGCTATTGTACCTGAAAGTGTTTTGTGAGACTTTCAAAACAACTTTAAATATCCTGCAAAATAGAAGTGTCAATAAAGTTGAGTTCTCAATGGTAAAGTCCAATTGTGACTGTTTCTGAGTTAAAGTAGACCTCTTACTATTCAACTGGAAAATAAAAGAATTTGTGTTGGAAGGAAAGGCCACCAAGTCCTGGCTATCACACTACCATGCTGAGACCTGTAGTTTTACAGCAGAAAAAAGTGGGGGATGCACATGCACACTCTAAGCACTAAAAATACTGAATATATATAATAAACTGTCAATTAACATGGTTTTCTATTAAGGTTCTAAGTACATGTTTGGCCAAAGATGTTTGCCCACCTACCACATCAAGGTGAACCTCATCCGGTGGGTCCCTAACATCCCTAATACTGACACATTATATAAATGTATCTAGGACTTACCTTTAATAGTGCCTATTACATGTGTGTACTGCAGTGCAAAGGACCAATACTAATTAAAATCACCTGGGGCAGGTAGGAGGAATGCCAGCCCAGGAGAAGGGGTCCTACCTTCAAGTGTACCTTAAATACACACATACATAGGAAAAAAGGGGGGCTGGGCTGCACATCCTAATTTAAACACAATAAGAGGTACTACCATGCTGAAACCTTTAGTTCTACACAGGGGCACCGAGAGGGGGGGGTACAAATTACCCGGGCCCGGGCTTGCTGGAGGGGCCCGGTGGGGCCTGTGTCCGGTTCCGCTCTCCCCCCCTCTTTCATCACAGCAACCCAGCTGGGCTGCACTGGGAGACTGCTCGCGGCTGCTATGAAGCAGCCACAGCAGTCTCCTATGCCTGTGGGGGGAGCGAACAAGCTGATCGTGCCCACCACTGGTTATGCGACGGGCTGAGGGGGCTTTTATCCCGCGAATAGGCCAAGTCCCCTTTACCCGGGTGCGCCTGTTTCTACAGCAGATAAAAGGGGGAAATGCCATCAAAATACATATAATAAACTATCAATTAAAATGGTTTTCATTCAAGGTTCTTAGTACATTGTTTGGCCAAAGATATTTGTACTAAGAACCTTAATAGAAAACCATGTTAATTGATAGTTTATTATATATATTTTGATATTCAGTATTCGTAGTGCTTAGAGTGTGCATCTGCATTCCCCCCCTTTTCAGGTTTAGCTTATAGAAAAACCTTAAATGAGCTTAGAAAGTCTGTTTGCTTTTCACTAATATTGTGCTGATCTGACGGTTATTAAACGCATGCATTTACATAGAGTCTCTGTGGCGTCATCACTAATGTTATACTGAATTGTTCAACTAGTAAAGAAACACATGCATTTTAGAAAGACTGTTCCATTAGTTTGGTGCTGGTCTGCTAATTGCATACCTCCCAACTATCACAATTTTGGTGATTTCCATGTCACCCACAGGCCGCAGTGTCCCCCGGTGGGAAGGAGAGTTGCTGCGTTTCTCTATGCCAGTTCTTATCCACAATAGTTAGTACTTTTCCATATGTGGAAATTAGAAAAATTACTGATGCAGCCAAAAACCTTTACTTACCTGTGCATAATAAAGGAAATCCTTAAAACATGACCTGTTGGGTGGACCAGAGTTACTGTATCAACTTTGCCAATAAATGCTAGCTAATGTTTAGGGTGGAGAGTATTGAACAGCAGATGTTTAATTCTAAAAAGCTTGTAATACTGCCCCACCCAGTGCTTGTAATTTTGTAGTTGGTTCAGCCAAATATTCATATTCTACTGTAATGCTGACTTTTTAAGTTCATCTGGATAAGAAACTAGCCTTCCCCTTCTCCAAATAAGTATGAATCAGTCTTTATTTGTGCAAAATGACTGTACACTGCAGTATCAAGTGACTTATAAAACATTGTTGCTGCATTTTTAGGATTTTTGCATAAATGGGTTTGTTTTCATTATGTACAACCAATCACATGCAATTATCATCAGTCAAAAGCTGAGCATCCACTATACATTTTTCAGTCAGATATCCGTCCAATCTGGCTATTTGGAATGAAAACCTGGTAATGTATGGGAGCAAATGACAGTCGATCATATGGTTTTAAACACTGAAAAAAAGGACAAAAAAATTGTTCAAATTGGTTAAATTTGTATGTTTTAACCAATTTGTATGAACGTCCATTTTTGGCTATTTTCCAGTGTTTGTGAGCAAATGGTTGATTGTCATTTCATCGCATACCTTACCAGGTTTTCATTTCAGCCAGCCAGATTGGACAGATATCTGACAGAAAATTGTATAGTGGATGCCCAGCTTTGCACTGAAACCAGAGAAAGTAGACCATCACAGTCTCTAGATTTATGCTGGGTTGACATGAATGGCTGACCTGTCGGCCAGGTGTGTACCCACTGTACCCAGAATAATGCTGGCAGATATATTAGCCGATCAATTGATCGGTCAATATATCGGGTGCCCGTCGGCCAGTATGTACCAGCAATATGTCGGTGAACTACGTAGTTCACAGACATATTGCGTCGGCTGTGCTGCACAACCGATGCCCAATGTATCTGCAGATATATTGGGGCATCGTGCTGTGTGTATGGGCCAATGGCAAACGCAGGAATTTGAAAGGGGGGTTTCCAATACTTGGGTACAAACAGAGGAGTAGAGTGGAACCATGGCACCCGGAGAAAGTGCATGTCATAGCGCCCTCCCTGTACTGAATTGTGCCAGTGGGGAATGGCCAGCCTGTGGGAGGAATACTGAAAAACAGCAAACAGCAAGTGACAGTACCACGATGGGCATTGAGTTCCCATTGAGGGAATGGAATGCTTCGGTGATGACATTGGGGTAGATGTATGAAGCAGTGAATAGAGTGGAGAAGTGTGCCAGTGTAGAAATTGCCCATGGCAACCAATCAGCTTTAAGGTTGCATTTATCAAGTACAGTTTATAAAATGATAGGTAGAAGCTGATTGGTTGCCATGGGTAATTTATCCACTCTTTTCATTGCTTCATGCATCTACCCCAGTAAGTGGTAGTTGCTTTGGCACTGCTTTATTTATGTATAGCACCTAGGATCTGACTTTTATCTCCTTTGATTCATTGTTATTAGTCAATAGAGGAGAGAATGTAAGCTCCTGCGAGCAGGGCCCGCTACCCTCTTGTGCTTCTCCATTCTCTACTTTCATCTACTTCTTACTCCCCACTAGGGCATCTAACACTTGGTTGCTTTGCTCTGTTGCTTGTCTGGGTGTTATGGTCGTGAATGTAGCAATGTATATTATTCATGTCCTGTATTGTATTGTACTGTAAGTCACTGGTCAACCTATTTGTTTATGTACTTTGTAAGGCACTGCGGAACACTTGTGGCGCCATATAAATAAACAATAATATTAATAATTGTATTATATATTATGATCATTTAACTTACATTGCCAGAATACATGTGCTAGAGTGACATTCTACAGGGTGCACAGTTTATGATTGCAATTACGGCCCCAAACAGCTTTCATTGGAGTGGGAACACCTATGGGAAGTTCCCTTCTCATCTATGCTCCTACTTCGCAAATATACATTGCACCAATAATGTGAGTACTATTAATCATGGCCTCTTCTACCACCATTATTATTATTTTAGGTCTCCTAATATTTTTTAAAAGACCTTTCAAATAACACTTTGTGCACATGCCTGGGAACACCTCCATTACGTTAAATAGCAAAGCAGTGACTTTTTTTAATCTCATGCCTTATAATTGAAGTTTTGAACTTTACCTCAGATGTGTCACTTTTAAGTCCTTTGAAGCACAATGAATGAGGAGAAGGAGGGGATCAAAGAGGAGAGGGGAGAGGAAAGAGCCAATCAGAGAGGGGAGGTGACAGAACCAATAAGAAAGGAGAGGGGAAGGGCAAAGCCAATCAGAGAGGGCTAGTGACAGAAGCCAATAAGAAAAGGAGAGGAGAGGGGTGGTGGCAGAAGCCACTAAGAAAGGAGAGGGGAGGGGCAAAGAGTTGATCAGAGAGGGGTGGTGACTGAAGCCAATAAGAAAAGAGGGGGGAGGGAGTTGATCAGAGAGAGATGGTGACAGAAGCCAATAAGAAAGGAGTGGACGAGCAAAGAGCCAATCACAAGGTAGAGAGGGGAGGGAATTAAAGAGGTGAGAAGTGAAAGTAATCAATCTGACAGGAAAGGGGAGGAGACAGAAGATGATCACAGAGGAGGGAGGGCCGGAGGGGAGGCAATTTGGGCAGCTTGATGGAGCATGAAATGTAGAGACGGATCTCAGATCCGTAATTTATTTAGGATATAGAGCAAACAAACCGAGATAAAACTAACAGGCGGCCATAATACTGTGTTACTCCCCATGAATTTAGGAACCCTGGATGGCGCCCTCTGTCCACTTTGGCGCCCGGAGCTCAGTACAAACCAATGGCAAAAAATCTCACCAGATACAGGCAGCGTTTCAGATGAATTTATTACATATTTCGTCAATGTAATAATTGCATCTGAAACATTGCACAGTAATAGATTAACAAGCTTGGATTATTGAGTACCCGAGGAGTGCTGCCTGTATCTGATTGTATGTTCAAGACTGAGCGGTCTGCTTAGTGTTTAGGATCTGCACCCCGGCTGTTGAGCTTTTTTATTTGGAGTGCTGGTCTACTTGACTATATTTATGCGGAGCTTTTCAGATCCTCCAAGAAATAAAAAGGAGGCACTACAAACATACACAGTGACATATACATGCACACAGACACACACACTGACAAAGCCAACACACACACTGACAAAGCCTACACACACACACACACACACACACACACACACATATACACAATGACAAAGCTGACATACACACTGACAAAGCCTAGACACACACACTGACATAGTCTATACACACATTGACACAGACACACACTGCACTGGCAAAGCCCATACACACACACAAACTGTCAAAGCCCATATACACCCACACTGACAGACACACAAACTGCAGTGAAAAAGCCTATACACACAGACACACACACTCACTGACAAAGCCTAGACACACACACACTGACACACACACTGCACTGACAAAGTATATATACACACACACACACACTGACAAAGCCTATACACACACTGACACACACACACTGACAAAGTATATACACACACACTGACAAAACCTATACACAGACTGACACACACACACTGACAAAGGCTAAACACACACACACTGAAATACACACTGACACAAACACACCTCTCACTTAATAACACAAATTCAGCCATATACTGTAAATATAGCGCTGGCTTGGCTAATTAAAGATCACCTCTCCGCTCCCACCGGCTTCCCCCACATGTTATGCATTACACCCACCTGTGGTGCGGCTCCAGGAGAGAGCGCCGTTCACTGAGTCACCCAGTAGGCTCCGATCTCTCAGTCTCCCACAATGCCAGGGCACCATGGGAACTGCCCGGGAGGAGCTGCGCGCTACCGCTGCAGCTCCCCCTACAGCCAGCTCAGCCAGCAACAGTTCAGGTTCTTTAAAAAAAAGAAAAGAATTTTAAGCTGTGCTGCGTTGCGATGGAGTGGTGTGCAGGGTGGGTTTCTAGGTGCTTCGGAACCCCCCCTGCGTGCGCGTATGTGGGCGGTCAGCCAACAGCCCGTACATTGCAGCGGCAGCCGCAGGGAGGGGGGCGTGACATGCCCCCGGCCAGCGGGACCTGCCTCCCTCCAACACACAGAACACAGCTGATGGTTGGTCAGTTTGTATGAACAACCATCATCTACAGATATATCTGCAGATCACTTGATCTGCAGATATATCTCCTAGGTGTGTACCCAGCTTTGGTCTGGAGACTGCTTGTCTACTTTCTCTAATATTCACATGTGAGCAGATGCCTAAGTATGGCGGAAGTCCACACCCACTTTAGCAAAATACAGTACGGCCGTATTGTAGGCATGCTTTGGGCCCAAAGGCTCCATGTTAAAGTGTTGATAAAGAATATAGTAAACAGCTGTATCTGGTAACTGTTCCATTCACAATAAAGATATTAAAATAATCAATAAACAAATAGGAAAAAAAGTGACATTTTATTAATGTCAATATGATCTAATGGCCAGGTACTAGTGTAAAAAGTTAACATTCAAAGAAGATTGCAAAAAAACAAAATGAATGCATCATCTCAATATCCATCAGAGATGCAGAGAGCTAACCAATATTCATTATTGATAGCAGAATAATCTTTTAAAAGATATTAACAGACAAATAAAAATGTAGAACCATAAGCCACAGTCTCTTCCTAACCACGTTGCATTATTACACAGATGTGTCCCAGATGTAATTCCAAGCTTGTCTTCAATTATAGAAATAGCAAAGCCATTCAGCAGTTATTTCAGACACCAATATGTGGTATATTCCTTCAGACAATAATTAACTGACACCACTATAGACGTAATGCCTCTAATAGCAGAAACAATGTAACCTGCGAGTTTTAAAAGGTCTGTTATTATTTAGCGCTGTGTAATTGTGTCATCCTCAATATTGGCGCATCCTTATGAAACTAATGGTTATATGAAATATCAGCATGCGTAATTCACTTCTTCCATCCATATGAATGAAATGTGTATAAATGCCGCACTTGTTAGGGAAGTCACGGATTATAACAGCTGATGTACTTTACTGGACAGTCTTTTAGCATCAATGTTGGAAAGGAATCATCCATTGAAATAAAGTTTAAGGTACATTTCCACTTATGATCTTTAGCCTGTTCCTCACACATTTCTTCACTATGCAGCATGGTTTTACCTGATTACATTACGCTGTATAGTGGGGAAATATGTAAGGACACGGGACTGCGGTTTATGGTTCTGCATATTCTTTAACATTCAGTTTATTTGCATGTCTCCAAAAATATTATTCAGTTATTAATAATAAACATTATCTGTATTGATCTTTAATTTGTTGATTTTCTACCCCTGTGTTTTGGTTTTCTTTAAAAATGTATAAAAAAACAGCTAAGATCATATAACTTGGACCTGTTTTTGTTCCTATATTATTATTAACATCAATAACATTCATTTCCAGTCATTTCCAGTCAATTTTGACCACCTCGCAACACCTGAAATCATCAGGGAGGTACTTTTAAATGCAATTCAAAATAAGCAAGAACCGATTTTTAGATCCAAATCTGGCGGAAAAAAACGAGTCGTGATTCAGTTCAACTTGGAACTGAATGTAATCAATGTGATCAATGTGATCCGAGCTGGGAAAGTTCGGGTGTGTTCTGTTTTCAACAAACTAACTGCTCATCTCTAGCTGAAATCAAGAAGAGTATGAGGTAAAGCAATTTTAGACTCTAGAATCTCTCGAGGATCCATTCAATATATTGTGGACTATAAGGGTTTTGGCATTGAATGTTCATGCCTTAGAACTGGTACACCAGTTCCACTAGAAGTTTAAACTTTTTGTGGGGTGTTTGGTGCCAACCCTTAGAAAGGGAGGCAATGTCACAGTGCCATAACCCAGCTTATTCTTACCGTGTCTAGCAGCGCTGGTCCCCCCTGGTGTGTGCCAGCCTGTCACGGGCGGGTGCAAGTCTTCTTGTGCTGTCCAGCACACATCTCAGGGATCTGCCTCCTCTCTGCCCTTTGCTGTCGCAGGTCCACTTTGCTTTCTCCACGCCATAGGCACAGCCGACCGGCTCTCCCCACAGTTTGTAGCTGCGGTTATGTGACCACTGACGTCATGCTGGCGCCACATCCAAAATGGCCCAGCTTATTTAAACTAAGTATTAGGCTCACACAGAAAAAGAGAAAAAATGCAAGTGCACACTCTAACCATGCTAAACGTAATAATAATCCTGTTATATTGCATCAAAGAGGCTCTTAGCATTATAATTGCTATAATTATGGGCCTGTCCACCGCATCCAGGTGACCTCTATCAGGTAGTTCCCTAACACTCCTATGGAATACATTCAGGGTACGGGACCCCCAGGCCAACTCAGCAGAACCTGGGGGGTCAAGTGCCCTGTATTTGTTCCATAGGATGTTAGGGACCTGCCTGATAGATTCTCCTTGCCTGCTTTTTTGATACTTTTTCTTGTGACTTCCTGGCTCTGACTGCCTGTCCCCTGGTACTGCATTGCCCATCTTGTATTGACCTGGTCCTGAGAACTATGCTCCTGTACGCCTTGTGGTGAACAGTCTTACTGTCTGCCTTATACACAAAGGAATATAAACAGAGGGCTGCAACCTGCGTATCAGGCACTGTAAAGCTCAAACGTCCTTGTGGGGGTCCCTGATGAAGGCCACTGATATGTTAGACTCCACTTCTCTATTCTGGGTCCACGCCAAGCCTATTTGTTTGGTCAGCATCTATACCATCCCTGCGAGAATCGTGACAAGAATAAATAGAATGGTTACTCTCCGGTACAAATAAATTATGGTGGAGTCCAATACATACCCTCAGACCTACCACAATGTTTGCTCCATCTTCAATCAGTTTCCAATAGGTTAAAGTACTAATTGTTATTGTAGCATCAGGCACAGTAGTTTGAATTGGAATGGGATTGTATTACTGCCGGTTCAAATCCCGACGAGGAGAGACCGACAGGCTGAAATCCCGACAGGCTACGATAAGTACTCTAACCCTCCCCTCTGCACCCCTAACCCTAACCCTGCCTTTAGGGGTGCCTAACTCTACCCCCCTAGTGCCTAACCCTAACCTCCCCCGCTAGTGCCTACACCTAACCCCCCACCCCACTCTCTAAACCTAACCCTCCTGGGGGGAGGTGCCTAACCCTAACCCCCCCTTCCTCTAGCCTAACCCTAACTCTCCCCGGTGGTGCCTAACCCTACGTCCCCCCGGGGTGCCCTAAACCTAACCGTCCTGCCCCTGCGGCTAAGAGAACGGGCGTCCGTACTTACCTCGATCAGGCCCGCAGCGTTCTGTATTCTGGCGTCGGGATTATGACAGGCGTCGGTATCTTGACGCCTGTCATAACTCCTTAGCCGGCGTTCCGGCATTGGAATTTTTACATCCCGTTTTAATTATATATACAGTAATTTATCTAAATAAATAACTGTCTGGATAAATTCATCTTGAAGCCATAAGTTTATACTTTAAGGCATATTTTTTCCTTTGGCACTGGGCCCCATAGCAGTCACATGGACTGCTATGACTATAGTTACACCCTCACCCTTGATTACTATATTGTGTTTGCAGTACATTTGAAAGAGTGACACTCATAGTAACACTTGAAAGATTCAAGAAAATAAATCTGTGGGAGGAATTTTTCATAAGACATTTTGACAAAGCCTCTTGTTACACAGTAATGTTCACTTTGTTGGTTCTGGACAATCATGAAAAAAGCAAGCTTTTGTAATGACATCAGTATTTCAATCATAACAGTAGTGCAGCCACGGAGAATACTGAATTCACTATGTGCTTGGCAATGGTTCAAGAAAATTATGCAATGTAAATAATGTGAGATATGTGGTTTAGTATAATGAGCCTGACAGGATACTGGACTGGAGAGTAAAAGTTATATGACTAAGGTCAACTCTGAATTGTTCTATTTTGCGCCAAGGGTCACAAGGATATGAGGGACTTAATAGTGAAATACATTATGCCAGTACATTCATACAAAGACAACTATATTTTATACTAAGGCTTCTCTGTACAATCAGTACAATGCACAATGTATGCATTTATTACTCATTAATTTGTTAACATTAATAATTTGTTTTATTTTTAGTGCATAATCATGTCTGGTTTATTAATTTCTAAATAGGTTCCATATGAATGCAATACACAAGTTAACTATCTAATTGTATAGTACAAGGGAATTGTTATTTTCCATCTGCATTTTTACTTCTATAAGCTAAAAATGAAATGTTTATTGATATATGTAACCTTGTGCTCCCATATCCAAATAATAATTTATTTATACTTTAATAGCTGGGGGTGCTATTGCTGATAATTTAATATACTATGTTATCCAGAAAAAGGGTATTATCACTAAGAAATAAAAGTTAATAATTAAAACATGCAATTTCTCTAAATGTTTTTTGCAGACTTACATTAAGTACTAAAAACAAGTAAAACAAATTAAAACATAGTAAAGTGATATCATGAGAATGAAATTAGTGATTTAAAATTGGCACTGGTATTACCTAGCTCCTATTTAACTGAAATATTTTTTTTAAAGGATATTTCTTTATTTAGCCTTATTATATCAAAGTTGTTCTCAATAAAGTGAATACTATTGTACAGATGTATCCTCATATACTGAGAGTCTTTATGCCATACGACGCGAGGCACACTGTGTGACTGAGGCACTACAAAATGAGCAGCGTTATATGCATATAGAGGAACCAACTATATGAGGGTATTAAATCAATGTACCATGTGCGGGTCATCTCACTGGGTTTGGTGTTGCTCCCAGAGTCATGTATGATTACATGTGGCAAAACTAAGAGAACAAGGAAAGGGGCATTCTTGTAGTAGAATTTGTATCTAAAATATAACTTTTATTATAACATATAATTAAAAAACGATATCAATCTCCAAGATATATAAAAACTGTTAAATCCCATAGTCCCAACTATAATTTAGGCACAAATTCATTGACATGGAACTCCCATCTTCTTCTGAATTTAAACTTGTATACAGGACTAAAAAGGAAAGATATGATGTATATATTTATCCTTCTAACTATAAAGCCCTTTATGGATTATTGCTATATAGGCAAAATATAAAAGCAATCAGAATAAATTGTGATTAATATAATATCACCTTAATTAGATTAATTTTACTGATTTCTCTGCAGCACTTGGTAAGTTTATTTATTTTTTTAGGATAGTTTGAAAACATAGGGAAAACATATATGTGTGCCACAATTGAACACTTTTAATACTCTTTTCCTGTGGTTTAATTATAATATAGGAAACGAATATAGTGGAACATACATTCACATTCGATATATGTTTGTTATACGGTAATGACGTGTTTTTTTTGTTTGACTAAACGTCAGCTTTGCAGCTGAAACAAAATGATATATTATAAAGCAATCTCTGTGGGAACTGTAGTTCAAATAAATGCACAGGTAATAAGTTTTCAAAAGACAGAGATAATGTCAGTCTGTAATGTAGTAACAATCAGCAGCGGCTCCTACCCTCTTTGATTAGGGGGACTGCTGCCACTGAAAACGACTGGGTCACTCACCGGCTACTGCCTCCTCTTGGTCGGGTCCCAGCGCCTGCGCAAACATTCTATCGATCAGCATATGCGCACTAGCGGCGGGGAGCCGCGCATGCACGTCACCAAAGAGCCGGTTATGGCTGGCAGGAAGGCAGAGTAGCGGCTTCCTCCTCTGCTAATAGCAGCCCAGACTTGCAGTCCCAGGGGGAGGAGACACCTGGCTGTTGTATATGTGACTAGCAGGTGCCGCTTCCAATAGGAAGCCACTACCAGTCACAGTGTAGCCAGTGCAATCACAGACTGCACTGACTACACTGTTATGATGGATTTTGCTGGGGGGCCCTCAGCCTCGCAGCCCCTAGGCAAAATCTGCCACTGGTAACAGTATTAAATTGATACATTCATATAATCACACAGTTTTATTCATTAGTATGTGTTTAATTTTGTACATGTTTGTAATTGGTATTGTTTAACGTCTGTGCATCATTACCTGTGCTTGGATGGGGTTCGCTGAAGCATAGTTTATAGTGCCATACTGCCTGTTTACTTAAACTTAGTGCAATATATGTCCATTGAACAATCTGCATTTCAACCAGCTGACCAATTGGCTAAGATGTAAGCTGGTGTCTTAATCAGGTATACTATTTCTTAACATTCTGTTTTAGGGCAGCTTCATGAGGGTAGCAGCTTGATGTGGTTATGCATTAAGGACCTCATTCAGAGTCGGTCGAAGCGGCCACTAGGTCGTACGGGAAAAGGGGCCGGATATGCAAATGATTCCCTCGCAAGTTGCGTCCCTAAGTTCGGATCGGTAGCTGGCCAACCAAGGGGAGGAAGCGGCCGGAAGACAAAAAAATACGCCCCCTTCTCGTATGTATTACACGTCATCTCCGGGCATATAAGGATTAATCGAGACCATCGGCAATCATGGGAACTGGTCGTAGAGCTTAAGGTTGACCATACCCTCTCTTAAGCTCTACGATCATGTCAGTGTAAAAACCTCCCATGTCTCATGTGCCATGACGCTACTTTGTTAATTATGCACTCCCATAAACCGTATGCACTCCCACAAAACGCCGTCCGCATAATTAGGCACGCCTGCGTTCGGATCTCCACTCCCCCGTTTTCAAGCACCTTCCACTGTTACCACCCACAAACGCCTCAATATGTCACTCAAACTACCAACCTGGCTGTGTTCAAGGAGAGAGAAATTTCTGATCGTAGCGGCTAGTTTGCGCACGCGCATTGCGAACTTTACGCATGCGCAGTATAGCGAACATCGGTGGCGTACGACCATGCGGCCGCTTCGACCGACTCTGAATGAGGTCCTAAGTGTGGTTAAAATCAAGTGTGCTTTCTGAACAGTTAAATAACAGTTGAAAAACATTTCAATGTTTAACCTCCTTGAAAAAGGCAGAACCCCTGCTGAAACGCGTTGGAGACCCCATACGCCCACATTCCATACCCAGGGCCTACTCCCACCGAAGCTCCTCATCCCCACGGGGACCTCCGGTTGGCCTCAGCCATCCCATTTGCATCACCCCCGCACTTGCTGCTGCAAACGCCTCCACCCTAACCATACAGACCACAGATCATCACACATCAAGCCCGTCCCGGGCAGTCCATCTACCTGCCAGAAGAGTGACCCACACTGCACCCATGGCTCTCACAGGGGGGCCCACCCCCCACCCCTGTGACCCGGCACCAGTGGCAGCACCCACAAGCAACTCAGCCCCACTGCTGCATTCACAACCACCAGCACCACCCAGTCGCTGACAAAATAGAAGATCCTCTTGAACAACAGCTACTCATCTTTACCACCGCAGCAGCTTCAATCAGTAAACAAGGAACTGCAACAACGCAACACCCCTACGGCCTACCGACCTCAGTCCTTACCTACCGGTAGGTATAAGACTTTGAGACTTTTCATTCATACGCGGGATGCCACCAGGTGTACTACACCCACCCACCACACCATATCCCTCTTGCTCCCCTCCCCTCACCCACCGAGACTCCCAAGACTGTCGACCATAGTGTCCACCAGGGGTAACGTGCCGGTCTATTGAACTACACGGAAAGGAGCCGCCTGAAAGGGTCAACCCACCTACCCAGTCTCCACCCCACCTCTCTCACCCACCACCACACCCACCTTGTTGTCCGGGACTATATAGGGGAAGCACTGTGACTACTCCAATAAAACCATTTACTCCCACCTTGTTTCCGCCTCTGTCATTCCATTGGTTCACCCCTCCCCACTCATTCACACCACACACACTAGCAACCACATACACAGTCCAACACTCCCCATCATCATTGCACCCACAGGGCGAGCGCACCTTCCTTACCCCACCGTCTCTATCCAATTTTACGCAGGACCCGGTACGCCTGTGATCAGGAAGTGCAGCACCCCACTCACTCATATAGCACACCTTTCAGCCCACTAGCATATCACATCTGCCCACACAGCAGAGCGCAGTCCTACCCAACCATCACCAGTTGAAAAACATTGAACAACATCTAAGACCAGGTAATTACAAACCCATTACTTAAAAAAATATATTTTTTCAAATACAAATAAGACAGTATATCAAAAACTTCTTTTTATAATCTCACTCCATGCAATCATCTCTAAGGCTACTACATCCTTTACTCTCCCTGCATCTCACCCTTCTGTACATATTGCTACCTCATCAATCTACTCTCCACTTATAAACACACATGAGCTTTTAACTTATCTATATACATTGACAATAACATCTAAAACCTGTCGCAATAAAAATCTTTCGGACAAATCCAACAATTATATTTATATCTCTCTCCTGCTGCTACTATTAGCTGGTGACATATCAAAAAATCCAGGCCCAACCCACATACCACACCCACAACGAACTATAAACATTACATGCCTCCCTTCCCCATCCAAGTCACTAAAATGTGCCTTATGGAATGCACGCTCTGTCTGCAATAAGCTAACATCCATCCATGACCTCTTTATTTCAACTAACCTCAACCTTCTGGCAATAACAGAAACATGGCTTACACAATCAGACACAGTCTCCCCTGCTGCACTTTCACATGGTAACCTACACTTCTCACACACCTCCAGGCCTGGTAATTGTAAAGGAGGTGGGGATAGGAATATTACTCTCCCAATCTTTCGCATACACAGTTCTCCCACAGGTACCTTCACTCATATTTACATAATTTGAAGTACATTCTATCAGGACTTTCACCCCTTTCTCTCTGCGAGTTGTTTTTATCTATCGCCCACCAGGGCCACCTCAACAATTTCTGGAACACTTTTCTGCCTGGCTCCCTCACTTTCTATCCTCAGACATCTCCACCATCATTATGGATGATTTGAATATCCCCATTGACAGTCCACACTCTCCTCATGCCTCCAAACTACTCTTTTTAACCTCCTCTCTTGGCCTCTCCCAATGGACTGACTCCTCTACTCATCAGGAGGGCCACTGCCTTGATCTTGTATTCACCAGACTATGCTCAGTTTCTGATTTCACTAATGCTCCTTTCCCTCTCTCAGATCACAACCTTATTACCTGCACACTCTCCTCCATTACATCAACGTCATTGAAATCAACCAAACCTAAACCTAAAAGCTGCAGAAATATTAATGCTATTAACCTTCAACAACTATCTACCTCTCTACAACAACAACTTTCACCAATTTCTATACTCACTTCTCCTGAGACTGCTGCATCACACCTAAACCAGTTTAATATTAAATTGTTTTATTATTCATTTTCATCTGCCACTTCATTGATTTCATATATATTTATATATTATATATATTTATACTATTATTGGATTGCGCTAATTTCTGTATTTATTTGTTTGTCTTACTCTTCAGATGGCCTCTGATTTTTATTAGCTGCATCCTTTTAGATTTATATTTTCATATCACACCTACACGGTACTGACAGTGCAGCCTTTATTCTTATTCTTTTTCTACATACAACTTGAGATACTTGTCTACACCCACCTCACACACTTTCTTAACTCACACAACTTATTGGACCCACTTCAGTCCGGCTTTTGTTCCCAACACTCCACAGAGGCAGCACTAACTAAGGTAGTAAATGATCTTGTCACTGCCAAGGCTAAAGGCCATTACTCACTCCTAATTCTTCTAGATCTCTCTGCTGCTTTTGACACTGTTGACCACTCTCTTCTCATACAAAGACTGCAATCCCTAGGTCTTAAGGACACTTAAGCTCTTTCTTGGTTCTCTTCCTACCTATCTGATCGCTCTTTTACTGTTTGTTTTTCTAATTCTGCCTCCTCTTCGCTACCTCTATCAGTTGGAGTATTGCAAGGCTCTGCCTTAGGTCCTCTGCTATTCTCAATCTATACCACCTCTCTTGGCAAACTAATCCGCCTTTTGGATTTCAGTACCATCTGTATGCGGATGATACTCAAATCTACCTATCTTCCCCAGATTTATTACCATCTGTATTGGTCCGTGTCACTGAATGTCTTTCTGCCATTTCATCTTGGATGTCATCTCGCCATCTCAAACTTAATATTTCTAAAATAGAATTAATTATATTTCCACCAGCCAATAACAGTTACCAACCTGATTTCTCTATCACTGTTGATAACTCGACCATCCACCCTGCCCCACAAGCTCACTGCCTTGGTGTCATCCTTGACTCTGAACTGTCCTTTGCTCCCCACATTCAATCTGTCTCAACATCATGTTACATACATCTAAAAAACATATTCAAAATTCGACCATATCTCACACAAGACACTGCAAAAGCTCTAATCCATGCGTTTATTATTTCCCGCATTGACTATTGCAATAGCCTCCTTACTGGTCTTCCCAAAAACAGGCTATCACCAATAAAATCCATTATGAATGCAGCTGCAAGGCTTATCTTCCTTGCGAAACATTCATCGTCTGCTGCCCCGCTCTGTCAGTCCCTCCATTGGTTGCCGGTTTTCTACCGTATTCAATACAAAATACGTTTACTTACACATAAGGCTAATAACCAAACCACACCAACATACATCTCTTCACTCATCTCAAAATATCTCCCAACCCGACCTCTACGCTCAGCACAAGAACTGCGTCTCTCTTCCCCATGCATTACTTGCTCCCATTCACGGTTACAGGACTTTCTACGGGCTGCACCCACTCTATGGAATGCCCTACCTCGCACAATAAGACTTTCCTCTAGTCTCCAATCCTTCAAGCGTTCCCTGAAAACTCACCTCTTCAGGCAAGCTTATCAGATTCCAGTACCTCCCACATAACCTTCATAGCTTCCATATCCAATTACATCCCCTTTTACAGTACACACACAATCTCACACATCGTCTTTCTCTCTCAACCTCATGACATTTGGTCGACATTCCTGTGTGACTGGATCATGCAGCCAACCAAGAAACTGTGCATTCTGGCTGGACCAAAATGCAATATATAGCACCTATCCTTGTGTATCAATGCCTATTTCCCTATAGATTGTAAGCTTGCGAGCAGGGCCTTCCTACCTATATTTCTGTCTATTATAACCCAGTGTTCTATTAATGTTTACAATTGTAAAGCGCAACGGAATATGCTGCGCTATATAAGAAACTGTTAATAACTAAAAATAAAATAAAAAATTCCAGTTGTAAAGTTTAGACATAATTTCTCATTCGCAGTGGACAAATGTGATCAAGCAATTGATAAACATAAAGGGGGAATTCAATCAGGTGAGAGTTTTCAAAAGGCATAAAACTCTCACATTTTGCTGTATAATTTGCTCACTTCACCTTCATGCACACATCCAAGATACACACAATTCAATTAGAAATGCAAATTCATACTACTCGCAGTGAGAGTGTGCGAATTTTGTCCAAAAAGTGAACAGCGAAAATAGCAAGAAAAAGTGGGGAGACCTTCCTGGATCCCCAAAAAAATTAAACTTCGTTAGCAGAATCATGTAGAAGACTATTAGCTGCCATAAGGAAAGTACTGTAACTTTAAAAAGCTGTCAAATAGCTGATTTGTGCATTTTTTAAAATAAAGCTAAATAAGTGTAAAAGCTGTAGAATTTCATTTAATTACAAAGGAATTAAATGCAGAATGCAAAAAAAGTAGAAAAAAAAGATGCTTTTGGGGTAATTTGAGGCAACTTTATAAAATGTAAAAAATTATAGAAAGCAATTAGTTTTCGTTGAAATAAATAATTTCATTAAATTTAGGGTGTATTATTTAAAAAAGCTTATTTTGAGGTAATTTGAGGCCATTTATTTTTTTTCACCCCAAAAATATGTAATTATTGACCCAATTAAGCTAATTGAAAAATTCCAAATACCTAGTTAGTCATTAGGGGGTGCCCAAGGGGATCTGAAGCAAGTCCCAACATTTTTACCTTAAAATACAGGCGAATTTACTCTGAAAAAGAAATGCAAGTTTGGAATTGAATTGCAAATGTAATACGCAAGGAGAATTTGCAGTGATTTCACCTTGCGGGACCAAACTCGTACCTAATTGAATTCCCCTTAAAGGGTCAATAATTCGGAATATTATATCATTGTAGAAATCAAGGCATAATCTGCAATAATTTATAATAGGTAGATTATTTCTGCTTAATGTTAAAATCGAAAGAAAGAATAGAAAGAGAAAATAGGAAAACAATAATATCAGGGTCAATAAGATGTTCTACTTGTTTCTGCTATTCATCTGTGTACCTTCAAGCAGTGAACAGAACAGTGAGCGTGCAGAGAGGTATCTCTCCCTGATAAGCAAGAAGATAAGAGTTGGATCTGCTTTTGAGAAAAATTTGTTACAGCCCCTGATGGAATTGACCAGCTCAGGGGTAAGAAAAACAGGGATCCCAATGAGAATCCACTAGGAATAGTAGTTCATATGGTAAGTTATCAGCAAATAGTAATCATTAGCCTATTATGTCCAAGACTCAGCAGTTCCTACAGAAATAACTTGTGGCTAATCCTCAGTATAAAGTTGTATTACCATACATCCCATTCAAATGTGCTCCAATAGAAAACTAAACCTCAAAAAAAATATTGGTGTAAATACAGACAGATATCTGTTAAGTGGTCCAGTCCATGCATTGACGTGACAACCCAGTGTAATGCACATTTTGCCAGGTCGGTGACCAACCTGATGAAACGTACATCTCACATGGTGGTCACTGGCGTAAGTACACTTAACAGCACCTGGTATTTGATATGTCAGTTATTCTTCTTTTTTTCTTAGTTTTGCCACATGTGTGATGATGTCACTTTTCTACACTGCTGGACGGGTACCAGGTCCCGTTTCTGATGAGCACTCGTGGTGATTTTTCAGGGTTACAAGCGAAGCTTCTCATTTGTTATGTATGTCATCCTGAGTGCCGCACCTCCATGCTCCATATATATATATATATATATTATATATATATATATGTAGTTGTTTCCTTTAGTGTGCTAATGATATCAGTATACACTCATTTTATGCAAACAGGCAAAATCGTTTTGAAAAGATTTCCTTTCAATTAACCTAACCGCACCTTATAATTTTCCCAACCTTAACCTAATTCTCAAGTTCTACCGTTGGTTATATTCTACAATGTCTGTCATTTACAGGAATGATAAATACATGCACTTTATATGAGGTTGATTTACTAGTGTTGCCCATAATTATTGTCCATGTAAATTGTATCTGCAAATGTTTTACTTTATTAATTTATTTAATCTGAGATGTCATTGACATAAAAGGTAAATGGCTAGTGCCTGACCCTCTTGTGGTCTTTCATCTTCTGTATTTTTAGATTATGTAAATGGGAACTCTGAGCTGGTCTGAGACTGAGCTTGCAAAGACCACAAAACAGTCAAGTAGAAGTCTCCAATGATGAAAAAAAGTAATATCAAAGACAAAGTTCTAAAGTCACAAGGAATGGGTGATGTCTATGAAACACTTGTGTGCAACCACTTACTGTAATAAAGTATTTTATACATGCTAAACAGGCTGCAGTCATTTTTTTTGAGGTTTAGTTTAAGTGTAAATAATTGCTGATTGTTGCTAAATTAAGAACTCATTTATCTAGATGATCAAGTGCCAATTGTAAGCAGTTGCATGTCTTTAGTAATTAACAGCCAGTCAGAATCCACTACACAAGCAGCTGTTTCACATTATTACACAAAAAAAGCACTGAGATTCTGTCTGCAGCATCGCTGGGCTGTAAAGGGTAAAATAGAATACTACTGTAGCACCAAAATAATCTGTATTTTATATACTAGTTATCATAATGGGCACTGAATGATCACAATGAAGTGTTGATAAGCCAGGAACATCCACCCCCTGTCTATCACCTCCATCACAACAGATTTAAAATGGTGCAGGTGGACCTTACCCAGCAGCAAGACTTTGAGCTACAGTGTTAAGAACTTAAACTTGAGCACCAAGAAATTAATAATCATAAACATTTAAATTGCCAAATAAAACACAATGCGTAATGGTTCAGCCTCGTCCAACAAAATTATGTAGTGATTGCTCAATGAGTAATTTTTCAGTTTACATGATTACTGATCATCTGTAATGTATGTATTGTTATTAGGGGTGTGCACCAGCCACTTTTCGTGTTTTGTGTTTTGGATCTGGATCTTTCTTCATGTTTTGGATCTGGATTGGTTTTGCCAAAACCACCCTTCCGTGTTTTGGGTTCTGGGTTTTGTGTTTTGGATCTGTATTTTTTTGAAAAAATGCATAAAAATAGCTAAAATCACAGAATTTGTGGTTTTTTCTGCTCCTATGCTATTACTAACCTCAATAACCTTAATTTCCACTCATTTCCAGTCTATTCTGAACACCTCACAATATTTTTTTTAGTCCAAAAGGTTGCACCGAGGTAGCTGGATAACTATGCTAAGCGACACAAGTGGGCGGCACAAGTACGTGGCCCATCTAGGAGTGACACTGCAGTGGCAGACAGGATGGCAGTTTGAAAACCTAAGCCCCAAACAGTACATAATGCAAAGAAAAAAAAGAGGTGCAAGATGGAATTGTTCTTGGGCCCTCCCACCCTTATGTTGTATAAACAGGACATGCACACTTTAACAAACCAATCATTTCAGCGCCAGGGTCTGCCACACAACTGTGGCTGAAATGATTGGTTCGTTTGGGCCCCCACAAAACAAGCTGGCAATTAATCTGTCCCTGCACAAACTGGCTCTAAGGAGGCAAGATGAAGTCCTCATCCTCCTCATCCACCGATTCCTCACCGTCTTTAGTGTTGTGTACATCCTCATCCTCACAGAATATTAATTCGTCCCCGCTGGAATCCACCACCACAGGTCCCTCTGTACGTTCAGGAGGCCGGTCTCCCTGGAAGAGTTGATAATTAATTTTTATGAACATCATCTTCTCCACATTCTGTGGAAGCAACCTCCTACGCCTTTTGTTGACAAGGTTCCTGGCTGCACTAAACACTCTTTCGGAGTACACACTGGAGGGGGGGCAACTCAGGTAAAATAGAGCCAGTTTGTACAGGGGCCTCCAAATTGCCTCTTTTTCCTGCCAGTACAGGTATGGACTGTCTGACATGCCTACTTGGATGCTGTCACTGATGTAATCCTCCACCATTCTGTCAATGGTGACAGTATCATATGCAGTGACAGTAGACATGTCAGAAATTGTTGCTATGTCCTTCAGTCCGGACCATTTGTCCAAACTTGGTCCTGCCTGCCCTGCATCACCGCCAGTGGGTTGCTTAGGATACCTAAGTTGTTTCCCGGCATCCCCAGTTGCAGGCGAAAATGAAGAAGGAGCTGTTGACGTGTCACATTCCGCTTCAGCTGACAGTGTTTTCACCAGCAGGTCTTTGCACCTCTGCAGGCTTGTGTCAGCCGGAAAGAGAGACACCACATAGGCTTTAAACCTAGGATCGAGCACGGTGGCCAAAATGTAGTGGTCTGATTTCAACAGATTGACCACCATGGAATCCTGGCAAAGTGAACGAAGGGCTTCATCCACAAGTCCCACATGCCGAGTGGAATCGCTCCGTCTTAGCTCCTCCTTCACTTTCTCCAGCTGCTTCTGCAAAAGCCTGATGAGGGGAAGGACCTGACTCAAGCTGGCAGTGTCTGAACTGACTTCACGCGTGGCAAGTTCGAAAGGGCTGGAGAACCTTGCACAACATGGAAATCATTCTCCACTGCGCTTGAGTCAGGTGCATACCCCCTCCTTTGCCTATGTCATAGGTGGATGTATAGGCTTGAATGGCCTTTTGCTGCTCCTCCATCCACTGAAGCATATAGAGGGTTGCGTTCCACCTCGTCACAACCTCTTGCTTCAGATGATGGCAGGGCAGGTTCAAGAGTGTTTGCTGGCGCTCCAGTCTTCAGCACGCAGTCGCTGAATGGCGAAAGTGGCCTGAAATTTTTCAGGCCACCCAAAGCTTCTCCTGCACGCCCCTGTTGTTTTTCAGAAAATTCTGCAGCACCAAATTTATTGTGTGAGCAAAACATGGGACGTGCTGGAATTTGCCCAGATGTAATGCCCGCACAATATTGGTGGCATTGCCAGATATCACAAATCCCCAGGAGAGTCTAAGTGGGGTAAGCCACTAGGTGATGATTTCCCTCAGTTTCTCTAAGAGGTTATCGGCGATGTGCCTCTTACTGAAACCGGTGATACACTGCCTTGGAAAGAGCTGGCGTTTCTGAGATGCTGCTACTGGTGACGCTGCTGTTGTTGCTGCGTAAGGTGATACATCTACCCAGTGGGCTGTCACAGTCATATAGTCCTTAGTCTGCCCTGTTCCACTTGACCACATGTCCGTGGTTAAGTGGATATTGGGTACAACCGCATATTTTAGGACACTGAGGACACTTTTTCTTATGTTTCTCTACAGTCTCGGTATCGCCTGCCTAGTGAAGTGGAATCTAGATGGGATTTGGAACCGGGGATACACTACCTCCATCAATTGTCTAAATCCCACTGCACTAATGGCGGATACCGGATGCACATCTAACACCAACATAGCAGTCAAGGCCTCAGTTATCCGTTTTGCTTCAGGATGACTGCTGTCGTACTTCATCCTCCTTGCTAAGTACTGTTGAAAGGTCAATTGTTTAGTAAAAGTAGTGGTGTTCCTACTTGACGGTGTGGTTTGCAGGCACTTGGATACCACAGGACAAAGGGATTTAGGTGTCTCTGGACTGCTTACGGTCTTAGCCAAAGTTTCTGAACTTGACAGTAACTTTTTATGAACGCGCTGCAGGTGACATATAAGAGAGGATGTTCCTAGGTGGTTAACGTCCCTACCCCTACTTATTTCACCTTTACATATGGTAAGACAGTTGTTGTCTGGATTTGGAGAGAAATATTGCCAGACCAAAGAGGTGGAATGTTTGGTCTTCTGCCCAGGCATGACCGTGATGGGCTTTTTCATCCCATGGACAACAACTGTCTCCCCTGGAGCCTGATTTAAACAAACCACATCACCATCAGAATCCTCCTCGTCAACTTCCTCCTCAGCGCCAGCTACAACAGTATCCTCATCCTGTTGTGCTTCAACTGTGACATCTTCAATTTGCATATCAGCAAGTGAACTGTGGGTGCTCCTTTCAGCACTTGCAAAGAGCGCGCAAATGGTGGAAAGAGCCACCTCTTCCCGTCCAGTGCTGGGAAGGTCAGGCATCGTAACCACCACCACACTTGGACTCTCCTTGGGGATTTATGATATCTTCTTAGAACGCACAGTTATTCACTGTGCTTTTGCCAGCTTAACTCGTTTGACTTTTGTAGTGGGAGGAGGGCTTCCATCGTCATGTGAAGCTGAACCATTAGTCATGAACATAGGGAAAGACCTTAGCTGTTCCTTGCCACTCCATGTCGTAAATGGCATATTGGCAAGTTTACGTTTCTCCTCAGATGATTTAAATGTTTTTTTTAAGGTCATTTTCCTGAACTTTGTCATTTGGGATTTTATATGCCCTCTACTATGACCTTGGGCATCGACCTTGGCAGACGACGTTGATGGCATTTTATCGTTATGTCATGACTAGTGGCAGCAGCTTCAGCACTAGGAGGAAGTGGTTCTTGATCTTTCCCTATTTTATTTTTATCGGACAAAGTTTTGTCCTCCATTTATGTTATATTGATGTATACGTGCGGCTAAGGCGCACACAAACACAGAAAAGAAGAATTTTAAATTTTTTTGGGAGTGCACTTTGGGGGTTACACTACCCTTTAACAGACTTATGACACAGGCGCACGCTTGGCGCTGCTCCTTTGTTGATAGACGTGCGGCTACAGCGCACACAATTCACAACACAGAAAAGAAGAATTTTTTATTTTTTGAAGTGCACTTTGGGGGTTACACCACCCTTTAACTGATGAGCCAGCTGGCCCTTTACTTATGACACAGATGCACGCTTGGCGCTGCTCCTTTGTTGATGCATGTGCGGCTACTGCGCATACATTTCACACACAAACACAGAAAAAACATAAGAATTGTTTATTTTTTGAGGAGCGCACTTTGGGGGTTACACCACCCTTTAACAGACGAGCCAGCCGGCCCTTTACTTATGACACAGGCACACACTTGGAGCTGCTGCTTTGTTGATGCACGTGCAGCTACTGCGCATACATTTCACAAACAAACACAGAAAAAAAAGAATTGTTTATTTTTTGTGGAGAGCACTTTGGGGGTTACACACACCCTTTAACAGACTTATGACACAGACGCATGCTTGGCGCTGCTCCTTTGTTGATGCACGTGTGGCTACTGCGCATACTATTCACACACAAACACAGAAAAAAAAGAAGAATTGTTTATTTTTTGTGGAGCGCACTTTGGGGGTTACACCACTCTTAAACAGATGAGCCAGCCGGCCTTTTACTTATGACACAGGCGCACACTTGGCGCTGCTCCTTTGTTGATGCAAGTGCGGCTACAGCACACACAATTCACAACACAGAAAAGAAGAATTTTTTTTTTTTTTGGAGTGCACTTTGGGGGTTACACCACCCTTTAACAGACTTATGACACAGGCGCACGCTTGGCGCTGCTCCTTTGTTGATGCACGTGGGGCTACTGCGCATACATTTCACACACAAACAGAAAAAAAAGAAGAAGTTTATTTTTTGTGGAGCGCACTTAAGGGGTTACACCACCCTTTAACCGACTTATGACACAGACGCAAGCTTGGCGCTGCTCCTTTGTTGATGGACGTGCGGCTACAGCGCACACAATTCACAACACAGAAAATAAGAATTTTTTATTTTTTTGAAGTGCACTTTTGGGGTTACACACACCCTTTAACAGACTTATGACACAGACGCACGCTTGGCACTGCTCCTTTGTTGATACACGTGCGGCTACTGCGCATACATTTCACACACAAACACAGAAAAAAAGAATTATTTTTTTTAAGTGCACTTTGGGGGTTACACCACCCTTTAAGAGATGAGCCAGCCGGCCCTTTACTTATGACACAGGCGCACGCTTGGCAATGCTCCTTTGTTGATGCATGTGCAGCTACAGTGCACACAATTCAAAAACACAGAAATAAATGTTTTTTTTGCACTTGTGGGGAGCACCCCTGATGGACAGATCACCCCCTGGACAACACTACAGCACCCCTTTAGGACTACAGCCTTTATGAGACACTGCACAACACAGCCCAGCCAGCCCCTACAGACTTTTGGAGTGGACACAGCTCCTATGGACAACTGACTGCACAACACAGCCCAGCCAGCCCCTATGAACAACAGCAGCACAACACAGACCAGCCAGCCCCTATGGACTTTGGATGAGTGGACACAGCCCCTATGGACAACAGCAGCACAGCACAACACAACACAGCCCAGCCAGCCCTAACTCCCACCCTCCCTCTTCACTGTCCACAGCCGGAGTGAGAAATGGTGCCGACACGGAGACCTTTTATAGAATCCAAAACCCGCGAGATCCGGAAGGCGGGATGATGACGTTTTGCCTCGATTTCAGTTCCGAGTCAGGCGGGAAAACCCGAGCAGGACTCGGTTCCCGACTCGGATCGGGGGGGCTCGGGGGGTTTCGGATTTCAGAAATCCCTAATTGTTATGTATAAGATCTACTTCACTAGCAATGGATCATTGTTGTGAAAAAGAGTCCTACTTTGCATAGAATATATAAGTCTTTGTTTTGTACTATACTGGCCACCGTGCCATGGAGTCATGTTAACTTTGCCTGTCTTTTTTTGTATTCAAACATCTTGTATGCATTTTTGTAAAATGTCTCTGGAAATGATTATATGTTTTGTGTATTTAGTTTAGTTTAGTATTTTAGTTTTGGTATAAAAACTGATTCAATATTAATACTCTAAGTTACCAAACTTTCTTGAATCAGGGAGCCCTGGAGCAGTAGCATATTTTTAACGGCACCCATAGGCCAAAAGTTTCTTATAGAGAAACTTAGCAAAGAATATTAAATTAAGAAAATTGTGCTTAACTGTCATCCTTGGATCCAGTTATGTGGAGGTGGAGAGGGTGGTGCTTCTGTTTTTCTTTCAAATTGACCATTAATTTGATTTGGTTCTGGACCGCCAACCCACAGCACCCCTACAAGTGCCCCAAGGCACCCTAGGATGTCAAGGCACACAATTTGAGAAACATTTCTCTAATTGATTAATGATGTATCATTTAAGAATGTATGCACTCGCTTGTTTATAAATGTATTGTTTAATATTTATCATAATAGATCTATGGTGTGTACTTACTACCAGGATGGACACTGTTTTGCATACTGATAATCAGAATGAGTGTTGATAGGTCAGGAGCATCTTGGCTTATCAACAGATGGAGCATATTTATTTTTTGATAAATTGTTTCAACCGAAAGTTCAGGATGTGTGATGGTGAATGGTATTATCAAAGGGCCAACGTTCAGTTCCCCTAAAATAAATCAAGTTAATTATAGACAACACTCACAACCCTATTAACTGTTTTATGTTTGCTTTAAACAAAGTTATACATTTAAAAAACAAGAAACCCTTCAAGCTGAGAATGTACAGCTAACAAGAGTGTAACACAGTCAATAATTTATGGCAATTGGTAAAACGGCACATAGCAAACCCCCACTCTGATGTTGCCATCAGGAAAAGCAGATGTTCCTCCTTTTCTTCTTCTATACATTGCAGGTGCTTCCCTTACAGAAACCAATGTGGTCCATTAGCTCTCCTATGATTAAGTTTTATCCAAAAGTCATTATCTTTGGAATTCGACCAAGTATAAATGCTTGACAAAAAGCCAAAGGTAGAATAAATCAATTTACACATCCATAAAGTCTATGGAATAGTTTTCTAGCACGGGAATTTGCTGGATAAGCTTATTAAATTCATAAATTAATGAATTAAAAAAAGGTAAACTAGAAGTAAAAAAAAGTAAATTATTTTTACAATGAGAACGCATCTCCATGCAAAATCACATTATTAAAAACTATGTCAAAGGGAATGTTGGTATCAAATTCAGGGGACCACAACCTAAGGGTGAAAACTCTTTGGGTCAAGAAGACTGCAAATGACATTCATACGGGTCTTGTATTGCCAATTATTGGTCAAGAATAGATGGTGCAGTCTAGTCTTTTCTGATGTCACCGGCACTAAACATCTTTAAATAATCTGCATACCAATGTAGTTTTGATAAAAGTTTTACAAAAATCATATAAACAATGAACCCCATTGTAAGATCCATTCCCTAACAATGAGTTAGCCACAAGATTATATACAATACAAGATTTAGAGTAAAAAGGATAAAAGGGACAGAAATTACAATGTATAGAAAGGAAGGGTTCAGAGGTTAGTTTATGTGAGCTACTACAGAAAATGTTGTTTTTTACATGTTTGATGCCAAAAGGGAATGAGTCATAGTGAGTATGTGATCAGCACATCAACAAGCAATCCTAGGAAGAAGGTTTTTTTAAAAAACATGTTAATTCTAAAATACAAATGGAAATAACGGTTATCATCATAAAAAAGTACTACACCTCCTTAACTTCTATGCAGGAAAATCATTACTGTCAATAGGGCCCATAAGTCTCCATGCAAAGTCTCAGGTGAGCAGCATGCGACATGGTGATCAGATCACTATATTGTTACATTTCTTGCTCATTTCCGGAACAAGTCCTGGGGCAGTCAAGGGTTAAATGATCAATGCATTCACTTCAGGAATCTAGGGCAGTGTGTGTGGCCTGGGACGTTGGAAGAAGCAGGTTTTTTTTCAAAACTAAGGCCAGTTTGTAGTGGACCACAGGTGAATTACTATATTTAAATATAAATAGAAAATATATCTAATCTGGTCCCCTTGTATACAATATATCTAAATATGCAATCCTTCCATCTGGCGACAAGTTGACTCAATGGGTGGAAAGTACCAGTCCTACTTCTGAATATAGTAGTCTTCCTGAATTGGTTTTTTTTCCAGTCCACAGGTTTTTTGTTTGTTTTGTTATATAGTAAAAATATCAATAAAATTACCAAATAAAAAAAAAATATATAAATATAAAATTACTAACGAAAAATGCATGTGCCATCTTACTGAATTAATTCATAATTTGCATTAGATGGGATTTTCAGGCACAGAGACAAAATAGAAGGAAACACTGAGTGCCATAGGAGGTACTCCACCTCATGTTAATGTGTCCCATAGCAACGGCTGAGGAGGGGGTTCCGAGTGCCTGGAAACCCCCCTCCCCAGCCCACACCATAACCACATTAGAACTAGTAATATAATAGAAGTTTACTACTACTGCATGTTCTTCTTAGTATCACAAATAAATTAATTAGCACTACCTCTGGATATTTTAATATGTTTCAGCCAGTAATAAATACACCTGTGCACCAGCTAGGAGATATGGTAAACACAGGGGAGTAGTGAGGGTGGCTCTGGTGGGGAATGAGCTCCGGGCGCTAAAATGGACAGAGGGTGCCATCCAGGGTTGTGGAATTCATGGCAGCTACTCAGTATGATGGCTACCTGTTAGTTTTATCTCAGTTTGTTTGCTCTATAGCCTAAATAAGTTACGGATCTGAGATCCGTTTCTACATTTCATGCTCCCTCAAGCTGCCCAGATTGTCTCTCCTCCGGCCCTCCCTCCTCTGTGATCATCTTCTGTCACCTCCCCTTTCCTGTCAGATTGTTACATTCACCTCTCATCTCTTTAATTCCCTCCCCTCTCTACCCTGTGATCGGCTCTTTGTCCCTGTCCACTCCTTTTTTATTGGCTTCTTTCACCTCCCCTCTCTGATCGACTCTTTGCCCCTCCCTTCTCCTTTCTTACTGGCTTCTGTCACCTCCCCTCTCTGATTGACTCTTTTGCCTCTCCCCTCTCCTTTCTCATTGGCTTCTGTCACCTCCCCTCTCTGATCGGCACTTTCCTCTCCCCTCTCCTTTTTGATCCCCTCCCTCCTTCTCTCCTCATTGTGCTTGAATGGACTTAAAAGTGACACATCTGAGGTAAAGTCCTAAACTTCAATTATAAGGTATTAGATTAATTAAAGTCACTGCTTTGCTATTTAAAGTAATGAGGTGTTCCCAGGTGTGACCACACAGTGTTATTTGAAAGGTCTTTTAAAAAATATTAGGAGACCTGAAATAATAATAATGGTTTCAGACAGAACATGATTAGTAGTACTCACATATAGGTGCATTGTATATTTGCGAAGTAGGAGGATAGATGAGAAGGGAGCTTCCCATAGGTGTTCCCACTCCAGTTAAAGCTGTGTGGGGCAGTAATTGCAGTAATAGTTGTGCACCCTGTAGATTCTCACTCTTGCACATATATTTTGTCAATTTAAGTTAAATGATCAGAATATATAATACAATCTCCTCTATTATCATATATAATACACTCTTCTCTATTGACTAATAACAATGATTCAAATGAGGTAAAAGTCAGATCCTAGGTGCTATACATAAATAAAGCAGTGCCAAAGCAGCTACCCGTTATTGTCAGACAGTGCCTCACCAAAGCATTCTATTCCCCCATTGGGACCTCAATGCCCAGCGTGATACTGCCACTGTTTGCTGTTTTTCTCTTCACTTCAGTATTCCCCCGCAGGCTGGCCATACCCCACTGGCACAGTTCAGTACAGGGAGGAGGGGGGAAGGGGCGCTATGAGTTTCTCCGGGCGCCATGGTTCCATGCTACTCCTCTGGGTAAACATGCACTGTTAGCGATGCACTGCTATAGACCATCTATAGGGTTAATTATTAATACTGTATAACATACACTATCCAGTGCATAAGGAGACCAATGTGTACATATATGTCCAGGGCAGTGCTAGCTTCTTTTGCTGCTCCCACAAACTCCCGGACTTGCTCCCATGCTCCAGAATGGTGCCCACATCTGAAATAAAACCATTCAGCTCAGGCAGGATGGCCATACTGCCGCATCTAATGGTTTACTGTGATCGCTGGTCCTGTATATGCTGGGATTATGACACACAAATACACTTTGTATGACACATATTAAAGCTGGTTAAGTGCTTTTTTTGCCCTCTTTATGGACTGGCCACACTAGCTCAAATCAAGCATTTGGAAACCCCCCTCTAGAAATCATTTTAAGATGACAGACTACTTTTTACCTTAGCAGACAGGAAGGAAGGTGGTGGATATTACAGTTGTAGAAATTGAACCAGCTACGAAGGGGGAGACTGATATTGTAAATTATGTGCTAGAGAAGCCTATTGAATTCATAATCTGAAGACTCTTTATCCAGAAGGCCTAAATTACAACATTGAATTGGATTTTTGAATACCTACATTCAGAGCCTTGATATGAAAGAAAAACAGAAAAAGTATTCCTCTAATAACATTCCAATGGTGTACCCTATAGATAATGATATGTTAAAACATAACTTTTAATAGATCCTGTAGTGTAGTATTTATTGTACTCATAATATTAATTAGAACAAAAATGAAAATGAATTTAAATTATTACCATCGACCAGGTCTCTTGTATTATTTATTTATTTATTTATTCATTATTGTCGCCATAAATAGCGAGTAGTCTTATTTATAATATGTTTAGATGGATGTCTGTCGACCCAAGAACACAGTAACACTTGGATACAAATGATACAAATGATGAGATTCAAGTAAGTTACTTATTATAATGTATCAGGAATTTACTGGTGCGATCCACACTGCCATCAATGTTAACCTATAGAGGAAGGGACTGATTGTCTCCATCCTATTAGCTGTAAGCATTGGCATTATTATTGTTTAAATTCACTAGATATTCACCAGATAAATGAGTGCTCATGATCATTAAATCGCTATTGAATCTAATTCAAATCCCAACTTTTTATATATGAGATAGGTCGATAAAGAAAGCTTTCACCTTTGTATTAAGATGTATTCTGAAAGTCTGTTCCTTTATTATAGTTTCTTTATAAGAGTGTAAATGTCTGCATAAACTTGTCTATATAAACATGTCAGACTTACTTGAGTATATTATATAGCTGTCATAATTTCTATAGCAGTCATAATTTGATTAAATAATTGCCTAACTATTCTGCATTTATAGGTGTATAGTTATTATTGTTCTTAGACAGTAATTTTTTATGTTTTTCTTTTATACATCTATCTGTTTAGATATATCTATATAATAAGCGAGAAAGCGTATCTGTCTGTCTGTTTTTCCTTTAAGCACGGCCAGAGTTTTGGACCTAGCTCCACCAAATTTGGCATGGTGGTGTAGTTTGACCAGGATAAGGTTTTTGCCTAGATTTGAACTTCGTCAGGAGCTTGAGGACTGGCAGCCAAAAAGAAGCCACCACTGCTAAATGGCTGTCGTCTGCGAGTCTTGATTGCCTCGCGACCAGTGGCGCTGTCTCTCCATGCCTGCCTGCCAGTGCACCAGCTGTGATCAGTTGACAGGTCGGCACCAAATCAACACTGCTGACACCCGGGCCCCCTGTCGGAAGGCCTTGACTGGACCAGGCCACCTTGTGTGCGTGACTGGGTGCAGAGGGAGTGGCGGACCACAAAGGCAGCTCGGGCACCTTGCACCCACGGTAGTTACGCCACTGTTTGCATGCATGTTAGCAAACAGTGGGTCCTTTTTAGGTTATAAGTGAGGACAATGTAAACAAATAAAGGCTGCAGGCGTACTTCAGGGTCCAGTTTTCAACCCGGGCAACGCCGGGTATCCCAGCTAGTTTAATATATTGTATCCAACACAACTGCAACATTGTATGCACTGAGGAGTTTAACATAACACCGGAGCACTAATTATTACCGGAACACTCTAATATAAGGATACCCCCCCTTATATCTGAAAACATAATCAGTATGGGTAAACGCATTAAAGCTTCAAAATGCTTAATATCCAGGCACAGACTCTCTGCCAATACATGGGCTTTAACACAGTTTCATTTGCTATTCCGACCAGAGACAGGATCCTCTCCTCCATCAGGGACACTGTCTCAGTGGCTATTACCACCAGCTTTCATTCAAACAACAGCAGTTTATAAACTGCCTCTGACAAGAACGGAGACTCCTCTCACGGACAATCTGATTTGAACTCACTCTGCAGCTATATACAGTATCGCTGGCACCACTACTACTGGATATAATGGTATTACTTATCCTAATTAATGAACACTGATATTGTTTGGACAACTTCAATTTTCCTTGGAGGAACTACGTCCCGGAAAACACTTGGGGACCTATTCTGTCCTACAGTCATAACTGTGTGATGGTTCAATAACTTAATACCCACCATGTTTATTGTCTATTAGCTGAAACACCCGGCATTGCCTGGGTTTAAATCTTCAAGTTATTAAGTTAGGCATCCCAGACCAATTGCCACCTCTCTTTGAAGTTTTTATCCAAATCCATCCAGTGGAAGAACAGGCTCCACAGGTCAAAGTTCTGCCCAGCGTACACCAACAGGAGATCAGACTGGGACCTCAACCACCTAGTATGTCTTCTGGGATCCAATGTTACCACTCTGTGAAGTTTAAAACCAAAGTCATCCAGTGGAAGGCCCAGAACAGGCTCCCCTGGGACAAAATTCTGCCCACACCATCAGGAGGTTCGACCAGGACTCTAACCCCCCTAAAACCCAGCCAGGATCCAACTGGACTAGCTTGCGTTGGTTTCACCTCTGTGAAGTTTTCATCCAAATCCATCCAGGTGAAGGCCCAGAACAGGCTCCCCAGTTAAAATTCGGCCGATCGTACACCAACGGGAGGTCCACCGGGACCTCAACCCTTAGTATATCTTCTGGAAACCAATGTCATCACTGTGAAGTTTTCATCCAAATCTATTCAGTGGAAGGCTCAGAACAGGCTCTCCAGATCAAAGTTCTGCCCAGCGTGCACCAACGAGAGGTCCGACCAGGACCCTAACCCCTGTAAAATCTGGCCAGGATAAAACTGGACCACCTCGCGTTAGTTTCATCCCAATCAGTGCAATGGTGTCCAAATGTATAACCGGACAGACAAACAGACCAATGAATTTTATATATAAGATTATGGACATTATGATATTTTGCCCACCTATGTGAAGTTTTTATCCAAATCCAGCCAGTGAAAGGCCCAGAACAGGCTCCCTTGGTCAAAATTCTGCCCAGCGTACACCAACAGGCAGTACGACTAGGACCTCAACCCCCTAGTATGTCTTCTTCCATCCAGTGTTGCCACTCTTTGAAGTTTCTACCCAAAGCCATCTAGTGGAAGGTTCAGAACAGACTCCCCAGTGTCAAAGTTCACACCATTGGGTGGTCTGACCGGGACTCTGGGCCTGATTCAGACCCGGTCACAAGCGCTGAGCGCTCACAACTGGGTCGATGGTGGCCCAGAGTGCATGCACAAGACGGAGCCGGCTCCGTCATGTGCATGCGCGAGACCCGGATAGCGACGGGCAATCCGTCACTTCAGGTCTCGTACCAAAGGGGGCGTGCTGTCGATGTTGAGTGACAGCACGCCCCCTTTGGTGGGCAGGCCGGGGGAGTGGCTGCCCAAATGGAGGCGTTCCCATGTGGGGCCTCCGTTTGGGGCCGGCCCCACTGACATCACGAGTGATGTCAGTGGGAGAGATTTCGGCTCTGTTAGAGCCTAAATCTCTCTGGGGCTTGCGGCACCGAGACCCTAACACAAGGGTCTTGTCGCAAGCCCGATGGTGGCGATGGTCTTGACCAATGCAACCATCTTCCTGGCTGCTCGCTATAGCTGTGGGTGGTCACCCACAGCTATAGCGAGCAGCCAGGAGGCCGTTCTAAAAATAAAAAAAGACCGGCCCTGATTCAGAGCGAGGCCGTTCTAAAAAAAAAAAAGACCGGCTCTGAATCAGGGCCTCTGTCCGCCCTAAAACCTGTCCAGATTCCAACTGGACCACTTTGCACTAGTTTCACCTCTGTGAAATTTTTCTCTAAATCCATCCAGGTGAAGGCCCAGAACAGGCTCCCTGGTCAAAGTTCTGCCTAGCGTATACAAACAGGAGGTCCAACTGGGACCTAATCTTCAAGTTATTAAGTTAGGCATCCCAGACCAATTGCCACCCCTCTGTGAAGTTTTCATCCAAATCCATTCAGTGGAAGGACCAGAAAAGGCTCCCTGGGTCAAAATTATGCCCAGAGTACACTAACGGGAGCTCCGACCGAGATCTCAACCCCCTAGTAAGTCTTCTGGGATCCAATGTTACCACTCTGTGAAGTTTTCATCCAAATGATGTGATGTAGTCTATATCCATCCAGTGGAAGACCCGGAACAGGCATACTCTGACGTGAGGTTCAACCGTGACCCCAATCACTCCATTAGGCATCCCAGACCATTTGGCATTTCTGTGAAATTTTCATCCAAATCGATCCAGTGGAAAGCCCAGAATAGACTGAAAAGCTCAGAACAGGCTCCCTGGGTCAAAGTTCTGCCCAGCATATTCAACAAGGGAGGTCCGACCCGGAGCTCAACCCTCTAGTATGTCCAATGTTACCCCTCAAGTCAAGGGTTAAATGATCAATGCATTCACTTCAGGAATCTAGGGCAGTGTGTGTGGCCTGGGACGTTGGAAGAAGCAGGTTTTTTTTCAAAACTAAGGCCAGTTTGTAGTGGACCACAGGTGAATTACTATATTTAAATATAAATAGAAAATATATCTAATCTGGTCCCCTTGTATACAATATATCTAAATATGCAATCCTTCCATCTGGCGACAAGTTGACTCAATGGGTGGAAAGTACCAGTCCTACTTCTGAATGAATATAGTAGTCTTCCTGAATTGGTTTTTTTTCCAGTCCACAGGTTTTTTGTTTGTTTTGTTATATAGTAAAAAAATCTATAAAATTACCAAATAAAAAAAATATATATAAATATAAAATTACTAACGAAAAATGCATGTGCCATCTTACTGAATTAATTCATAATTTGCATTAGATGGGATTTTCAGGCACAGAGACAAAATAGAAGGAAACACTGAGTGCCTTAGGAGGTACTCCACCTCATGTTAATGTGTCCCATAGCAACGGCTGAGGAGGGGGTTCCGAGTGCCTGGAAACCCCCCTCCCCAGCCCACACCATAACCACATTAGAACTAGTAATATAATAGAAGTTTACTACTACTGCATGTTCTTCTTAGTATCACAAATAAATTAATTAGCACTACCTCTGGATATTTTAATATGTTTCAGCCAGTAATAAATACACCTGTGCACCATTTAGGAGATATGGTAAACACAGGGGAGCAGTGAGGGTGGCTCTGGTGGGGAATGAGCTCCGGGCGCTAAAATGGACAGAGGGTGCCATCCAGGGTTGTGGAATTCATGGCAGCTACTCAGTATGATGGCCACCTGTTAGTTTTATCTCAGTTTGTTTGCTCTATAGCCTAAATAAGTTACGGATCTGAGATCCGTTTCTACATTTCATGCTCCCTCAAGCTGCCCAGATTGTCTCTCCTCCGGCCCTCCCTCCTCTGTGATCATCTTCTGTCACCTCCCCTTTCCTGTCAGATTGTTTACATTCACCTCTCATCTCTTTAATTCCCTCCCCTCTCTACCCTGTGATCGGCTCTTTGTCCCTGTCCACTACTTTTTTATTGGCTTCTTTCACCTCCCCTCTCTGATCGACTCTTTGCCCCTCCCTTCTCCTTTCTTACTGGCTTCTGTCACCTCCCCTCTCTGATTGACTCTTTTGCCTCTCCCCTCTCCTTTCTCATTGGCTTCTGTCACCTCCCCTCTCTGATCGGCACTTTCCTCTCCCCTCTCCTTTTTGATCCCCTCCCTCCTTCTCTCCTCATTGTGCTTGAATGGACTTAAAAGTGACACATCTGAGGTAAAGTCCTAAACTTCAATTATAAGGTATTAGATTAATTAAAGTCACTGCTTTGCTATTTAAAGTAATGAGGTGTTCCCAGGTGTGACCACACAGTGTTATTTGAAAGGTCTTTTAAAAAATATTAGGAGACCTGAAATAATAATAATGGTTTCAGACAGAACATGATTAGTAGTACTCACATATAGGTGCATTGTATATTTGCGAAGTAGGAGGATAGATGAGAAGGGAGCTTCCCATAGGTGTTCCCACTCCAGTTAAAGCTGTGTGGGGCAGTAATTGCAGTAATAGTTGTGCACCCTGTAGATTCTCACTCTTGCACATATATTTTGTCAATTTAAGTTAAATGATCAGAATATATAATACAATCTCCTCTATTATCATATATAATACACTCTTCTCTATTGACTAATAACAATGATTCAAATGAGGTAAAAGTCAGATCCTAGGTGCTATACATAAATAAAGCAGTGCCAAAGCAGCTACCCGTTATTGTCAGACAGTGCCTCACCAAAGCATTCTTTTCCCCCATTGGGACCTCAATGCCCAGCGTGATACTGCCACTGTTTGCTGTTTTTCTCTTCACTTCAGTATTCCCCCGCAGGCTGGCCATACCCCACTGGCACAGTTCAGTACAGGGAGGAGGGGGGAAGGGGCATTATGAGTTTCTCCGGGCGCCATGGTTCCATGCTACTCCTCTGGGTAAACATGCACTGTTAGCGATGCACTGCTATAGACCATCTATAGGGTTAATAATTAATACTGTATAATATACACTATCCAGTGCATAAGGAGACCAATGTGTACATATATGTCCAGGGCAGTGCTAGCTTCTTTTGCTGCTCCCACAAACTCCCGGACTTGCTCCCATGCTCCAGAATGGTGCCCACATCTGAAATAAAACCATTCAGCTCAGGCAGGATGACCATACTGCCGCATCTAATGGTTTACTGTGATCGCTGGTCCTGTATATGCTGGGATTATGACACACAAATACACTTTGTATGACACATATTAAAGCTGGTTAAGTGCTTTTTTTGCCCTCTTTATGGACTGGCCACACTAGCTCAAATCAAGCATTTGGAAACCCCCCTCTAGAAATCATTTTAAGATGACAGACTACTTTTTACCTTAGCAGACAGGAAGGAAGGTGGTGGATATTACAGTTGTAGAAATTGAACCAGCTACGAGGGGGGAGACTGATATTGTAAATTATGTGCTAGAGAAGCCTATTGAATTCATAATCTGAAGACTCTTTATCCAGAAGGCCTAAATTACAACATTGAATTGGATTTTTGAATACCTACATTCAGAGCCTTGATATGAAAGAAAAACAGAAAAAGTATTCCTCTAATAACATTCCAATGGTGTACCCTATAGATAATGATATGTTAAAACATAACTTTTAATAGATCCTGTAGTGTAGTATTTATTGTACTCATAATATTAATTAGAACAAAAATGAAAATGAATTTAAATTATTACCATCGACCAGGTCTCTTGTATTATTTATTTATTTATTTATTCATTATTGTCGCCATAAATAGCGAGTAGTCTTATTTATAATATGTTTAGATGGATGTCTGTCGACCCAAGAACACAGTAACACTTGGATACAAATGATACAAATGATGATATTCAAGTAAGTTACTTATTATAATGTATCAGGAATTTACTGGTGCGATCCACACTGCCATCAATGTTAACCTATAGAGGAAGGGACTGATTGTCTCCATCCTATTAGCTGTAAGCATTGGCATTATTATTGTTTAAATTCACTAGATATTCACCAGATAAATGAGTGCTCATGATCATTAAATCGCTATTGAATCTAATTCAAATCCCAACTTTTTATATATGAGATAGGTCAATAAAGACAGCTTTCACCTTTGTATTAAGATGTATTCTGAAAGTCTGTTCCTTTATTATAGTTTCTTTATAAGAGTGTAAATGTCTGCATAAACTTGTCTATATAAACATGTCAGACTTACTTGAGTATATTATATAGCTGTCATAATTTCTATAGCAGTCATAATTTGATTAAATAATTGCCTAACTATTCTGCATTTATAGGTGTATAGTTATTATTGTTCTTAGACAGTAATGTTTTATGTTTTTCTTTTATACATCTATCTGTTTAGATATATCTATATAATAAGCGAGAAAGCGTATCTGTCTGTCTGTTTTTCCTTTAAGCACGGCCAGAGTTTTGGACCTAGCTCCACCAAATTTGGCATGGTGGTGTAGTTTGACCAGGATAAGGTTTTTGCCTAGATTTGAACTTCGTCAGGAGCTTGAGGACTGGCAGCCAAAAAGAAGCCACCACTGCTAAATGGCTGTCGTCTGCGAGTCTTGATTGCCTCGCGACCAGTGGCGCTGTCTCTCCATGCCTGCCTGCCAGTGCACCAGCTGTGATCAGCTGACAGGCCGGCACCAAATCAACACTGCTGACACCCGGGCCCCCTGTCGGAAGGCCTTGACTGGACCAGGCCACCTTGTGTGCGTGACTGGGTGCAGAGGGAGTGGCTGACCACAAAGGCAGCTCGGGCACCTTGCACCCACGGTAGTTACGCCACTGTTTGCATGCATGTTAGCAAACAGTGGGGTCCTTTTTAGGTTACAAGCGAGGACAATGTAAACAAATAAAGGCTGCAGGCGTACTTCAGGGTCCAGTTTTCAACCCGGGCAACGCCGGGTATCCCAGCTAGTTTAATATATTGTATCCAACACAACTGCAACATTGTATGCACTGAGGAGTTTAACATAACACCGGAGCACTAATTATTACCGGAACACTCTAATATAAGGATACCCCCCCTTATATCTGAAAACATAATCAGTATGGGTAAACGCATTAAAGCTTCAAAATGCTTAATATCCAGGCACAGACTCTCTGCCAATACATGGGCTTTAACACAGTTTCATTTGCTATTCCGACCAGAGACAGGATCCTCTCCTCCATCAGGGACACTGTCTCAGTGGCTATTACCACCAGCTTTCATTCAAACAACAGCAGTTTATAAACTGCCTCTGACAAGAACGGAGACTCCTCTCACGGACAATCTGATTTGAACTCACTCTGCAGCTATATACAGTATCGCTGGCACCACTACTACTGGATATAATGGTATTACTTATCCTAATTAATGAACACTGATATTGTTTGGACAACTTCAATTTTCCTTGGAGGAACTACGTCCCGGAAAACACTTGGGGACCTATTCTGTCCTACAGTCATAACTGTGTGATGGTTCAATAACTTAATACCCACCATGTTTATTGTCTATTAGCTGAAACACCCGGCATTGCCTGGGTTTAAATCTTCAAGTTATTAAGTTAGGCATCCCAGACCAATTGCCACCTCTCTTTGAAGTTTTTATCCAAATCCATCCAGTGGAAGAACAGGCTCCACAGGTCAAAGTTCTACCCAGCGTACACCAACAGGAGATCAGACTGGGACCTCAACCACCTAGTATGTCTTCTGGGATCCAATGTTACCACTCTGTGAAGTTTAAAACCAAAGTCATCCAGTGGAAGGCCCAGAACAGGCTCCCCTGGGACAAAATTCTGCCCACACCATCAGGAGGTTTGACCGGGACTCTAACCCCCCTAAAACCCAGCCAGGATCCAACTGGACCAGCTTGCGTTGGTTTCACCTCTGTGAAGTTTTCATCCAAATCCATCCAGGTGAAGGCCCAGAACAGGCTCCCCAGTTAAAATTCGGCCCATCGTACACCAACGGGAGGTCCACCGGGACCTCAACCCTTAGTATATCTTCTGGAAACCAATGTCATCACTGTGAAGTTTTCATCCAAATCTATTCAGTGGAAGGCTCAGAACAGGCTCTCCAGATCAAAGTTCTGCCCAGCGTGCACCAACGAGAGGTCCGACCAGGACCCTAACCCCTGTAAAATCTGGCCAGGATAAAACTGGACCACCTCGCGTTAGTTTCATCCCAATCAGTGCAATGGTGTCCAAATGTATAACCGGACAGACAAACAGACCAATGAATTTTATATATAAGATTATGGACATTATGATATTTTGCCCACCTATGTGAAGTTTTTATCCAAATCCAGCCAGTGAAAGGCCCAGAACAGGCTCCCTTGGTCAAAATTCTGCCCAGCGTACACCAACAGGCAGTACGACTAGGACCTCAACCCCCTAGTATGTCTTCTTCCATCCAGTGTTTGCCACTCTTTGAAGTTTCTACCCAAAGCCATCTAGTGGAAGGTTCAGAACAGACTCCCCAGTGTCAAAGTTCACACCATTGGGTGGTCTGACCAGGACTCTAGGCCTGATTCAGACCCGGTCACAAGCGCTGAGCGCTCACAACTGGGTCGATGGTGGCCCAGAGCGCATGCACAAGATGGAGCCGGCTCCGTCGTGCGCATGCGCGAGACCCGGATAGCGACGGGCAATCCGTCACTTCAGGTCTCGTACCAAAGGGGGCGTGCTGTCGATGTTGAGTGACAGCACGCCCCCTTTGGTGGGCAGGCCGGGGGAGTGGCTGCCCAAATGGAGGCGTTCCCATGTGGGGCCTCCGTTTGGGGCCGGCCCCACTGACATCACGAGTGATGTCAGTGGGAGAGATTTCGGCTCTGTTAGAGCCTAAATCTCTCTGGGGCTTGCGGCACCGAGACCCTAACACAAGGGTCTTGTCGCAAGCCCGATGGTGGCGATGGTCTTGACCATCGCAACCATCTTCCTGGCTGCTCGCTATAGCTGTGGGTGGTCACCCACAGCTATAGCGAGCAGCCAGGAGGCCGTTCTAAAAATAAAAAAAGACCGGCCCTGATTCAGAGCGAGGCCGTTCTAAAAAAAAAAAAGACCGGCTCTGAATCAGGGCCTCTGTCCGCCCTAAAACCTGTCCAGGATCCAACTGGACCACTTTGCACTAGTTTCACCTCTGTGAAATTTTTCTCTAAATCCATCCAGGTGAAGGCCCAGAACAGGCTCCCTGGTCAAAGTTCTGCCTAGTGTATACAAACAGGAGGTCCAACTGGGACCTAATCTTCAAGTTATTAAGTTAGGCATCCCAGACCAATTGCCACCCCTCTGTGAAGTTTTCATCCAAGTCCATTCAGTGGAAGGACCAGAAAAGGCTCCCTGGGTCAAAATTATGCCCAGAGTACACTAACGGGAGCTCCGACCGGGATCTCAACCCCCTAGTAAGTCTTCTGGGATCCAATGTTACCACTCTGTGAAGTTTTCATCCAAATGATGTGATGTAGTCTATATCCATCCAGTGGAAGACCCGGAACAGGCATACTCTGACGTGAGGTTCAACCGTGACCCCAATCACTCCATTAGGCATCCCAGACCATTTGGCACTTCTGTGAAATTTTCATCCAAATCGATCCAGTGGAAAGCCCAGAATAGACTGAAAAGCTCAGAACAGGCTCCCCGGGTCAAAGTTCTGCCCAGCATATTCAACAAGGGAGGTCCGACCCGGAGCTCAACCCCCTAGTATGTCCAATGTTACCCCTCTGTGAAGTTTTCGTCCAGGTTATGTGATATCGTCAAAATCAATCCAGTGGAAGTCCCAAACAAGGCTACCTGCTAGCTAGCTAGCTGCTCTGCTAGCCGGCGCACTCCGGCATGAGGTCCAACTGGGACCCAACCACTCCATTCGGCATCCCAGACAAAATGCCACCCCTCTGTGAAGTTTTCATCCGAATCCATGCAGTGGAAGGCCCAGAACAGGCTCCCCGGGTCAAAGTTCTGCCCAGTGTCCCCGAGCCAGCATACACCAACGGGAAGTCCGACCGGTACCTCACCCCCTAATATGTCTTCCGGGAATGTTACCACTCTGTGAAGTTTTCGTCAAAATCCATTCAGTGGAAGGCTCAGAACAGCTTCCCAGGTCAACTTTCTGCCCAGCGTACACCAATGGAATGTCCGACCGGGACCCTAATCCCAATCGGTGCAGGAGTGTCCGAATGCATAATCGGACAGACAGCCAAACAAACAAACAGACAAACAAGCCAATGAATTTTATTTATAACATTATTACATTTTTTTTTATCTGACTGTCTCTGTGTACAAAACCTCTACTACTGTATGCTAAACGCTCCTATCCTTCCTATTTTCTGCAATGCACCTAAAGTAGACTGAATTATGTAAAGTTGTGCTAAGTATGTCTTATATGTACATTTTTAAGACCTTTTACAGTTAGCTGTGGCACTGGAACAATGTCTGATAACTGCAGCACCAAAGGAGTTAAGTAGTGCTAGGGCATGAGAAATATTGTTTTAAAAGTAATTGAAATGTTGGGCAATGTTTTAATGAATTTTAACATGTTATATTTAATACCAAGACAGGAAATCATTATAACTTGCGCACCCAGACAGCAGCTTAGTTCAATGCACTCTGGAGCACCAGTCCTTTATGAATATAAAACTAGAATTGAGTGGTCCAAAGGTACAGTCTGTGGTAGAATAATAGGTTTCTTCTCTATCCTGAGGCAGCCGTACAGATGTATTTTGTAATTCCTTTCAAATAGAAAAAAGGACAAAGAAAAAAAGCTGAATAAAATACCATCAAAGGGATTTCCCTAACTACAACCGCACTAACTTAGAATCGGTGAGTCATAAAGGATTCTTTAACTCGCTTCTCTGGAATAGGGATGTTCTTAAATAGACATCAATCCTCTGTATCATCATCAACCCTTATTCTTTCTTTTCTTTAGGAATAACACTCACCTGAAATCAGGTAAATCTGTGCTTCTAAAGGAATCTCTGAACACGGATCACCCTTAAAACCGGTCTGTCATGGCGAGTATTTGCTGATGAGTTCCTAATGTTTTCACAGTAAACAACAGTTCCCCTCTATATGATGTTGTCACACAAAGCAAAACAAAACTTGCAATGATCCAAATTATCCAATGAAAAAGCATTTATTATAAAAACGAATCCATAAAAATTTCAATGCATAAAAAAATCCCCCAAGGGTAGTTAATATCCGTCCAGATACACAGGTATCACAGAGAATCAAACCTCTTACCTCCTGATACCTGGGATGGGTGGGGAGACTGAGGGTCTGATTCAGAGCAATGCCGATATTTATGCCGTTTGAGCAATTGTTAGCCATTGCTTGAAAACTGTACTACTATTGTTTTGCTTTCACACATGCACAGAGGATTCACTTGCAAAATTTGTGACAGGTAGTCAGCATTTGGGGGAGGTAACAGGGGGAGGTTAGGAAAACACAGGTGTTTCAGACCGTTTAAACACTGTTTTCAGGGTATGCATACATTAGCCACTGCCTCCTTACTCTCAGCAGGAGAGCTCTCTGCGTGTTTGGAGACGTGTGTCTGCGGCACCTTCGACTTACTCAGAAAGCTGATGGCTGCCGGATCTGTGTTTGATGTTTCCGGGTTTGGGTATGAGCTGCAAATGTGAGATGCTTTCGGTTGTCGTGTCTTAGCCCTGAATGGCAAGTGCGTCATTAGCATATTTTCGCAATTGTATTCTGTGAGAAATCACCACCAACATGTTTCAGATAATAATCCTTCCTCAGGGTGTGAGGGGGAATTATTTGCCTGATTTCAGGTGAGTGTTATTCCTAAAGAAAACAGCAAACGTGGGTTGATAATGTATGATAGAGAAGATTGATGGCTATCTAAGAACATCCCTATTCCTGATCTGAAAGTCATAGACTCCAAATCTAGGTGAGTGCGGAAATTCACTTGACATGCTCCTGATAATATTTAATTTGCTTTCTTTCTATGTCCATATATTGATTTGAGAGAAATTACAAGATTACAGCTGTACGGCTGCCTCAGTATATAGAAGAAACCTATTATTCTAGCAGAGACAGTGCTTTTGGAACACTCAGTTGTTTTATGTCATATTTAATGTTAAATATTTTATGTTAAATGCTATATTTAGTGGCTGGCATTTGTGGGCGTAGCGGGACGTGGCTACGCGTTCACATAATTTTGGCCCCGCAACCGCTACACAATTCCGAGATTACCGGCATTGTGAAGCAGGGGGTGGGGCCAAAATTACACAATTGAGAAGGGTCGGCGGAGGGGTCGGCGGCTGCCAGGAGGCTTGCCTGCCTTTCTGGGGGGCCGGGAGCAGCATCCGATTTTCAGGAGGCTCCTGGCCGAATTGGGAGGGTAGGCAAGTATGGTGCAGAGGGCCTGATTCAGAGTCGCTCGTGAGCGGCCGCTCGTTCGCTCTGAGAGATGTTCGCACAAGTGCGCATGCGTATGGGTCGTAATCGGGTCGGAAACCGTGCGCTTGCAAAACAGCGAGGGGCTGCTAATTTGATTGACAGAATGTACCGTTTGTGGGTGGTAACAGGGGAAGGTGCTTGAAAACGGGGGAGTGGAAATCCGAACGCAGGCGTGCCTAACGTTGAAAAGGGCGTTTAATGGGAGTGCATAATTAGTAAAGGAGCCTGAACTGCTCGCAGTGATAGCGGTAGGAAAAAGCTACTACAAGCACTACGAGCAGTTCAGATGCCTTTTGATGTAACCGATTAATCTAATAAATACTAGAGATGACGTGTGATGCGAACGGCAAAGGGGCGTTTTTACAAAATAGCGAGCGCATTTTTCGTTCGCTCGCTCAGACATAGAGGCGTCAACAAACCGCAAAGAGCGAGCGCTCAATTTAAATAGCCGGCCCCTTTTTTGGAACGACCGTCCGCAAATAGCGTTCGGGTCTGAATCGGGCCCAGAGTGCGCAATGTGGGCCTGTATACAACGCTCACCCTGCACCCATTATAGATATGCCAAGGAGTGTATTTGTATTTTTCTATTCCTGTATATTGGAGTTTCCAGAGATGTCTTATATAAGGAAGGAAAGAGTTATGTGTTAAATCAAATTGATGTTTAAATCCACAAATAAACAAAACTGACAGATTGACAGTATGCTAATTGAGTTTAAATCCAATATTGAAAGGCGTTGTTTCCTGATGCTGTAGGACACTAATATGAATATGTGTAACAACAACATCCATATTGATTGACAGCAAACATTGTGCACAAATCTGGATTGGTTAAAGAGTCAGGGAGCCAATACAGTATGAATTAAATGAAATGTAAATATATCCTCTGTAAGCTGTGTATTACAGGTACCTTACGTAACTGAGAATACTGACCTTTTCAGGACATTTGATTGGAGCTACACTAATAAACATATACTTGCTTCCAAGATATGTACCTGCAACTACTTTGTATCCCCTATCCTCTGACCATCAAATAAGTGAAAAATGCTAATACATTCTCTTGCTGCCCTCAATTTGAGCCTAGCATCTCCAAACTCACTTCTACATCACTACTAAAGCAGAACTGGTCCACGTTAAGTGGCCAGTGGATAATTAGCCATCACCATATAGGAGATGCTGCAGCGGCATGACCGCACACATAACCAGAAGTAAGCAGGAGCCTGGTGGTGGCAGTGACTTAACTTTTAACAACTTAGTAAAGAGGAGTCAGTAAAAGGTGGTTACAGACAGCAAGAGGGAATCCCTATACTCCATGGGTGACGTAAGCCCATCCATCAGCAGGAAGCTGAGCAGCCTGGTTGGCATAGTGATAAGCATTACTGCCTCAGAGCCCTGAGGTCATGATTTAACATTTTCAATTCTATTTTCTCTCTGTGTTTGAGTGGGTTTCCTTTGGGTGCTTCAGTTGTGTTGGGTACAGGATCCAGGTGGTCATAATCCCGACGCCAGCATCCCGACAGGGTTAGGATACCGACACATGTCGGTAAGTATCCTAACCCACCCCTAATCCTATCCCTTCCCGCAGCTAAAACCTTACCCCCCACCCACAGCCTAACCCTAACCTCCCCCCCGCAGCCTAACCCTCCCTCTAGTGCCTAACCCTAACCCTTCCCCTAGTGCCTAACCCTACCCCTTAACCCTAACTCTCCCCTTAACCCCAATACTTACAGTTGAGATGTTGGTGGTCTGGATGCTGGCACTGGGATTTTGACTGGTGTCTGTAATACCCTGCTATGTGAGTTATTATGTCTTACACAGTGCAGTGCGCTGCAGCACATGTGGGGGCCATTACACAGGCAGACCACAAATTCCAGCAGTCTCTGCAGCTACTGAAGAGGTCAGCAGCAGGTCACATGACCAGTGTCAGGTGGTCAGACATGTGACAGCTGGAAGTGAGAGACCTTGAGGTGATGGTAAGAGAGGAAGATGGATGTCGTGCAGCTCTGCCTACCTGAGACAGCCGGGATGGTGTGAAGTGGAGCCCCAGTGACAGGAGATGCAGTAGGAGCAGCATGGCCTCAGAGTGAGGAAGCAGTCCTCAGTGTCGGGGGCCGGCTGACAGAAGGTGGAGAGCCCTGAGGCAGTCTGTAAGATGCCAGAGACAGACCCCAGAGGTGGCAAAGAGGGCAGACTGGTCTGAGACTGATGTGACAGGTACCCAGAGAGCTGGTTATAGTGCTGCCGCCCCTGTGTTCAGCATCTAGAGCATATGAAGGGACTACCTGCACTGGCACATATCAATATATGATATGTATATATCAATATATGAAGCACACTGAGGAGATAAAATATAAATATATGTAACTGCCACATGTGAGGATGACACCGGGCTCGGCAAGATAATACCTACCTGGAAACTGACATTATAAATAAAGTGACTACAATAGAGGTATATATGGATATATACAGTATATTGACAAATGTGCAAAGTACAAAGTTTTCTCACACTGTCAATCACAGTGACTTACTTTTGACATCATATAGATGTAAACAATCAGGAGCATTATCTACAGTACTATACAACCTTCTGCAGGCTCTGGAACTAATTTATGTGCACCGTCCAGCTTATCATTTGGGTTTGAACCCTAGAGGAATTTTATTGTACTGAAATAGTTTATACTGCAGTATAAAAACATATTTAAAGTTATTTGGTTCCACTGCCAAGTGATAGAAGTTGTTCTGTATAGCATATTGATGAATAGTGTCATGTATGTTATGTTATAAGGTGTTGGATAAATTGGTGAACATGCAATGTAATGAAATAGTAAAGATAATTTATTTGTGTTGCATTCTAAATATATATTTAACACCTGTGACTGACTTAAATCTAGAGACTAAGCTATAGAAGGGGAACTTGCCTCTCTGAAGAGAATTACCGCTGTTACGAACCTTTAAAGTCACTAGAACCATTGTGGGTTCTTGGAGATTACCACATGTCGAGGATTCCGGTGTCAGCATCCCGACCGCAGGGATATAAACTACATCCCCTTCATTTACCTCTCACACTCAAAAAAAAAAATCCAGTTTACATCTTATAGGGTACTGGTATTCAGCCTAGGGTATTAGTACTCCCAGTGGTACTAGCTGTGACATTCAGGGGTACATTTTCTGTAATGGGGAGG